>CM070497.1:3106493-3706493 GCA_036324585.1 Champsocephalus esox | reverse complement strand
AATGAATTTGACTGACTCATGAAAAACTCATCCAAAATAAAAAGGACCTACTCAAACTGATACAGTATAAGGAATGTGATATCCAGCGATTTCTTAAGTATAACAATAAGATTATGAAATAAAATAAAAAGTTGTTTGCATGTAAAGAAGTCTGTAAGCCATGCATGTAACTTTACATCTGTTTGTTCAAAGTGTCCTTAAGGTGATCCAGACAGGCTGGACCAGAGGAGGAGAGACAGATCTGGACTCCTAACAGCAGAGAACTTCAGCACGGATTCCAAGGTACACCTTTTTCATACTTTACAAAGAATGCATAAAGTAATGACTAATACACTGATATACATGCCATTAAACATGACTGAATACTAGATCACCTACACATCAGTGATGTTGAGTTTACTTTCTTAGCAAAAGGTTACATTTTACCAAGCAACATAACTTTTTTGTTCAACTTTCACATTTCAATGTATTTAAGGCAAATATTATTGAACATAAGGCAAGGCAAGGCAAGTTTATTTATATAGCACTTTTCAACACAAAGCAATTCAAAGTGCTTTACAAAAAATGAAAGACATTAAGCATTAAAAAAGAAAAGCTAATAAAATAAACATTAAAATAAAAAATACATGGATAAAAGTTACAGTGCAGTTTAAGATATGAATAGTTCAATTAAAAGCAGCGACAAAAAGAAAAGTCTTCAGCCTGGATTTAAAAGGAGTCAGAGTTGCAGCGGACCTGCAGGTTTCTGGGAGTTTGTTCCAGATGTGTGGAGCATAATAACTGAACGCTGCTTCTCCATGTTTAGTTCTGACTCTGGGGACAGAAAGCTGGCCAGTCCCTGAAGACCTGAGAGATCTGGATGGTTCATAATTTAGCAGGAGGTCAGTAATATATTTTGGGCTTAAACCATTCAGTGCTTTATAAACCAGCAGCAATATTTTGAAATATATTCTTTGACACACAGGAAGCCAGTGTAAATACTTCAGAACTGGAGTGATGTGATCCACTTTCTTAGTGTTAGTGAGGACTCGAGCAGCGGCGTTCTGAATCAGCTGCAGCTTTCTAATAGATTTTTTAGTGAGACCTGTGAAGACACCATTGCAGTAGTCGAGTCTACTGAAGATAAAGGCATGGACAAGTTTTTCCAAATCCTGCTGTGACATTAGTCTTTTAATCCTAGATATATTCTTTAGGTGATAGTAGGCTGATTTAGTAACTGTTTTAATGTGACTGTTGAAACTCAGGTCAGAGTCCATGACTACACCTAGATTTCTGGCTTTATCTGTTGGTTTGAACATTGCACACTGAAGCTCAGCGCTAACTTTTATACGTTCTGACTTGGCTCCAAAAACCATTACCTCAGTTTTATCTTTGTTTAATTGGAGAAAGTTCTGACACATCCAGTCATTGATTTGTTCAATGCACTTACTCAGTGTTTGAATTGGAGCATAGTCTCCTGGTGAAATTGTTACGTACATTTGTGTGTCATCTGCATAGCTATGGTAACTTATTTTGTTGTTCTTCATTATCTGAGCCAGTGGTAGCATGTAGATGTTAAAGAGAAGAGGCCCCAAGATGGAGCCTTGAAGAACCCCACATGTCATATTTGTCAACTCAGATGTGTATTTACCTATAGAAACAAAGTTGTTTCTGTCGTTTAAATAGGATTCAAACCGATTTAGAACTGTTTCCGAAAGTCCCACCCAGTTTTCCAGTCGGTCTAGTAATATGTTGTGGTCAACAGTGTCAAACGCAGCACTGAGATCTAATAATACAAACACTGAAGTTCTGCCACTGTCTGTGTTTAAGTGGATGTCATTAAAGACCTTTACAAGAGCAGTCTCAGTGCTGTGGTTTGGATGAAAGCCTGACTGGAACACATCGAAACAGTTATTTAAATGCAAGAAATTACTCAACTGTTGAAAAACAACTTTTTCAATAATTTTATCTAGAAATGGGAGGTTTGATATGGGCCTGTAATTGTTCATTACTGAAGCATCTAGATTATTCTTTTTTAAGAGCGGTTTAATGACTGCAGTTTTCAGGCCCTGTGGAAAAATACCTGAGTGAAGAGATTTGTTTACCATATGAAGTAGATCTGAGGCCATACAAGGCAAAACATCTTAGAAAAATCCTGTTGGAATAATATCAAGGCAGCAGGAGGAGGACTTCAGAAGTTGTATAATGTCCTCTAGGTTTTTATCATTAATCTGATGGAATTGTGTCATGGTGTTTGAATTGATGTTAAGTGGACACAGAGACAACACATTTGCTGTTCCTGATGCAGAGGCACTGACTGCTTGTCTGATTTTCTGAATTTTGTCAGTGAAAAAGGAGGCAAAATCATTGCACGCCCTGGTGGATAGAAATTCAGAGGCTACTGACACTGGGGGGTTAGTTAGTCTGTCGACGGTAGCAAACAAGGCACGTGCGTTGTTTTTGTTTTTGGTAATGATGTCAGAGAAGAACGATTGTCGTGCGTTTTTCAATTCCAAATTATAAAGGCCAAGTCTCTCTTTATAAATGTCAAAGTGAACCTGGAGATTTGTTTTTCGCCACCTGCGTTCAGCTTTCGACATTCTCTTTTTTCTGTTTTCACGGTCATGGCCTTTCTCCATGGAGATATTTTCTTCCCAGTCACTTTCCTTTACCTTAATTGGAGCAATGGCATCTATAACATTTTTAATTTTTGAATTAAAATGATCTACTAGCTCATTTATTGAGTGAGTAAATATTTCCCTAGTATTTTCAGTTAAATATCGCTTTGTGGTTACCTCTTTTTGAACATTTTTGAACAGAAATAGAGCTCTCAAAGAAAACACAGGAGTGGTCAGAGAGTGCAACATCAGTCACCACAACCTTAGAGATATTCAGACCCTTTGAGATAATTAAGTCCAGAGTGTGCCCCTTATTGTGCGTGGGCTCCGTCACATGCTGAGTCAGTCCATAGCTATCAAGAACACAAAACAGTTCTTTAGCCCCTCTGTCCTGGGGGTTGTCAACATGGATGTTAAAATCACCAACAATGACTTGACGGTCAAAGTCAATACACACTATAGACAGCAGTTCAGTAAAGTCATCAAAAAAGCTTGCACAGTATTTGCGTGGTCTATAGATATTTAGGAACAGAGCTCGAGAGGAGCATTTCAGCTGAAGGGCCACATATTCAAAAGAAGCAAAGTTCCCATAAGATGTCTTCCTGCATTGAAGGGAATCATTGAACAGAATAGCAACTCCACCCCCTTTCTTATGCATTCTTTCCTGACTCATAAAACTAAAGTTGGGAGGGGTTGATTCGATAAGAACAGCTGCACTGTTATTTTGTTCAATCCAAGTTTCTGTTAAAAACATAAAATCGAGATTGTGCTCAGTGATAAAATCATTGATTAAAAATGTTTTTCCTGCCAAAGACCTGACATTTAATAAAGCTAGTTTAAGTTCGTTAAACACACTATCAGTCATGTTTTTTGTAACAAGCTGTGGCTGACATGGAATCACTGCTAAATTAGATAAACTCACACAAACGTTTGAGCGCTTCCTGTTTCTAAGATGATTCACCGCTCTTAATCTATTACCGATCAACACAGATATCGGCAAAGCTACTGGCACATAGTGAGAGCTGCGACCCTTTGTCTCTGCACACTGACTGTAAAAACAAGTGATTATTTCAGTGAGACAACCAGACAGAGCAAGCTTCTACAGTTGCACTAAGTTTTGATAACAGTTAAATATTATTTTAATAATACATGTATTTCAATGTTGATGAATTTAGAACGGTTTATTCATAATCTGATTATCTTTGTCGTACACTGTTGGATTTAAAAAACACATTCAAATAAAAAAATCACTATATTTATAGCCCCTCAACAAACAAACACACCTCTTTCTTAAATAACACACTTGCTCTGCAATAATATGTTTTTTGATATTTCTGTTAGGAAAGGACACGCCTGAGAGACAGGACTGCTTCACCATGTTCTCTTTCTCTAAGAGTCCAGAAGAACACCCAAGAGGGAGAGGAGAAGCTGATGTGATGAGATTAAGAGCAGTACAGGACATTCACTAAGAGACACTTAGGCCCTTTCTCATTTCACTAATTGCCCTCCTCGAGACTTAGTCCCGCCCACAGGAGATACGAGCGGAGGAGCCAAGGAGGGGAACCGAGGAGAGAGGAGGAGAACCGAGGAGAGAGGAGAAGAAGCAGCAGGCGGTTAGAGAAATGAGAACACCTCTCCTCTGAGCGGTCATTTTAAAGAGACGTCCATTAATGATGACAGGAGGAACAGCAGCCCTCTGTCTGATGGACAGATGTGTTCATGATGACTTATATATTTACTTTTAATTAATTCACAGTACGGTATAATGAGACAATAACAGGCTACAGATGCGGGCGGACACACACACACACACACACACACACACACACACACACACACACGGTGTGGAGGGGTCATCACAATCCCTTGAGCAACGGAATTTCTAGAAATAATTGTGGTGAAGATGAGGAAGAGCCAGGAGAAGGTTACAGGGTAAAGATGGAGAGATCGAAAGGTCAGAGAAGAGATTAAGTAAACAGGAGGGAATGAAAAGAAAGAAGGGCGGATGGCGAGTTTTGATAGCTTATGTATATATTTATATAAATATATACAATTTCAGAATCAAACAGAGCACTCTCATAATAACGTAACACTATCAGAGACTGGTTATACCCAAATAAATGGTGCCAATCTTCAGTCAGATGTGAATGTGTAATTTAACATTTTCAGTAAGAATAACGGACAAAAGGAGTGCAAATGCAAATACAATTTATTGAAATGTGAACTAAAAGTTATCAAGCATGAACCATCACAATTTCTTTTAAATAAAAATGAAATAATATACATTAGTTACACTAAATGTTAATCTGTTAATTGATTATGTAAACACATTTTGTCAAATAAAGTGACAGGCTAGGCCTGTGCAGGTGGTAACAGCTATGCCCAGCATGGGCTAAGTTCTGTAGGTGCAACTGGTGCAGGTCCTCCTCCCTCAGGCCTGGTCCTCCCCTCAGGCCTGGTCCTCCTCCCTCAGGCCAGGTCCTCCTCCCTCAGGCCTGGTCCTCCTCGCAGGGAAAGACCCTCGGTCCTCTCTGGCCAAAGCTACAGACAGGACGTTCATAAAGCTGAAGTCTCCCACAATGTCTCTAATCATCCATCCTGTGAATATGAGAGGGGAACAAATAGTGTAATAGATGCTTTGGACAATAAGAAATATAAAGTTAACTGTTGAGTTGCTCAGTTTTTTAGATTGACAGGGTATAATAATAGAAACAAAAGGAGAGGCACCGTTAAAATAAAGATTGGTCTTTCAATAATTTGTGTTGATTTTGTCTTTTGAATTGTTTGTCTACACTATCTTGAATATTTTAGTTTTTACATCACTACATTTATCTAACAGCTTTAACATTGTAAAGGTGTCACTTCGGACTGGGTAATTATGACAGCATGTCCTACTATTTTGAGAGTTTGAACAAACCAGACCTGCATCTATTAATGTAGAAAATAATCAGCACATGAAACCATTATGAAAGTAATCATTAGTTAGCTCATTGTTCAAAATGAGCTCCAACTACAACAGTTAAAGAGCCTGTGACACGGTTTTCCCCCATCATCCAAACCCATCAATTTGAGTACATATTGTCCCCTTGAAAACCGTTACTGAACTGATTTTGGATATTTGTACTTTGATAACCATTAATCTGCCTTCAATGTTGACCATTTTCTGGATCTTCTCGTGGATTCTTCAAGTCCCGCCAAATGATGGGTGACTCATGGGGCATCACTGCACCGTCAGATCCCAGCATCTGCATGTAAACGATGGCGCACACAGCAGCAAGCTCAGACAGCGATGACAGGTTAATGTTGAACGTGTCTGAGAGCTCATGAGGCTGAAGGATCGGTTTATGTTGTATCCGTTAGAAGTTTAGGAATGAGGTGCGTCAATATGGGCGATCATACGGTCATGTAGCCAGTGGTGGAATGGGACTACAAATCATCCCGGGACTCTCGACCGGCCCACTTTCGGTACCGCTAGTAAATTGTCAACGGGGGGAGTGGGGGATGTCAGGGGCGGCGGGTGCTGTAGATAGTAAATGTAAATATGTAAATATTTGTGTCACTGCATCCTGGTAAAATACAAATATAATGTATAATGTCTGTGTCTTTGACATTAGCGCTGCTAGCCACCTGTGCCCTGTACTACGAAGCCAGTTCAACAGACCCTGGATATGTTTGAGTAACAAACAAACTAACAACAACAAACTAACAAACGAGATCTCGCTAAGCGGTCCTACGACGCTGGTTATCAACTCGGTAAATCAAGCCAGGGTTTCTCTCTCCAGGTGAGAGCGCGTTCACGTCTAAGACACGCGTGGATCTGACTTTAATTACATTTGTCTCAAGTGTTTCGTCAACATAATGTGTTAAATAATACTTCTGCATCCAGTCTGTGACGCTGTGAGTGTTGCACGGCCAGATGAGGCTCAGCTGACTCAGATAAGGAAATATATGATATATTGTGATATTATATGATCGATGATCTGATTGATGATGTAATATGAATGATAAGTGCGACACGTCGGCGTCTTCTCTGCATACGGCAGTTTAAACTGTATTTCCTTTATCCTGTAATAGGACGTGAGAGATTTAAACTCCGCACACTGAGTTGATCTCTTTTCTATAGACGCCGGAGGCGGGCAGCGTCAGGTAAAAGAAGTTATTTAGCCTTCTCAAGCCTGAGCCTCACGCGCCGCCTATGGGGGATGTGCTAGTGACTTATCCGACCGGCCCACTTCGGTACCGGCCCATCGGGATTCGTCCCGATGGCCAGTCCGCCACTGCACCCAGCCCACGTAAACTGTCAACGGGGGGAGCCTCGCTGCGGGGAAACGGTGGACCTCGTGTCCCGATCGGAGTGGGAATAATAATAATAATCCGTGCATTTTATCCATTAATTTCCCCAACATTGGGGTAAAAAAAACACACGTTTAATCCATGTTGTTGGTGTACTACAACTACAAAAAGCATCGGTTTGTTTTCTCATCAGGAAATGCAGACCGGCTCAAACAAACTATTTTTAAATCATCCCTCACGATCATTTAATGTATCATATGTTCGCCGAATTGACATGAAAGCACTAATAAATGTAGTTTCATCCACTTGAGTTTATAACTACAAAAATAATCGATTTGTTTTTATATCACATCCGAAGGGAGGAAATTCAGCAGCTCTCACTCCCGATTTTTAATCCAAATGTAATCATCATCTTCACCACGATCATTTATGTTTATGTCGCCGAATTGACATGAAAGCACTGACAAATATGAATATACTGTAGTCAACTTCATTAAAACGTTATAAACGTGCCTAATCTCAGTAATTCACCATTTCTACGCATGACGACACACTTTGTCCGTGTTTGGCTCTCGAAGCGTTCCCGCATTGACGTCACTTCCGGCTTCCCCCAAAACTTCAAAATGAGTCGAAGGAATTTCCCCGCGATGTTCGAAATTATTGATATTTAACGGAACGGTTTCGCTTTTTCTTTTTTAAACTGACGGTTCGAGATGACTAGTAGCCCAATATTTCATTGCACAACAGTTGTTGGGATGCTGTCACAGGCTCTTTAAAGGGGACCTATCATGCGAAATGCACCTTTGTACGTCTTTTATACATGAATATGTGTCCCTCGGTGTTCCAGGGAACTCACCAAGTGTCAGAAAACACAACCCTCTCTATTTTCCTCCTTCGCCAAATCTCTAAAAAAGGGGCTGCAACGGATCTGAAAAAAACGGATCCACATTCCAATACTTTTCTACGTCACAAAGAAGTGCTCCGCTTATTGGTCAACTCTCCACCTATCAGGGGAATGAGCCACGGCCACGTGCATTGCCAAACCTCTCATTCGCATATAGGCTATCGGCAGGCTAAATCATCAACACCCCAGTCACATCTGTGTTTTTGCCTGCTCTTGCCAGGATGTCTAAGCCAGTTAAACGTTGTGCTGTTGTTGGCTGCAAGACTCGGGACAGGGGACTGCATGCAATGCCATCAGTGGAAAAAGAAATGAATCTGTGGCTAGACTTCATTTACAAGGGACATGTGCCAGAAGACCACGGAAGATTTCTGTTTGTGTGTTCCAAACATTTTACCACGGACATGTTTATTAACTTCTCATGTCCAACACGGATATGCCTCCAAACTAATGCTAAACCCGGGATCAATACCAACCATCCGGGACCAGGCCAGTGAGGACACATCCAATTTTGAAGCTGAACGTTTTTATTTAGCTGTGTTTTTCCTGATAAAGCTATCTCTAGCTTGTAGCATGTAGCATGTAGCTTCGCCGCATCAATGTCGCCTCAAACCCAAATAGTAATCGGTTAGGTATTCATATATTTTTGTAGCATTTTATTTTGTACGCTCCGCAGTCTTTGCTTTGTCATTTCAATTATCAGGCATTTGCTTACATGTTCAGACATACTGCCGTAATGGCGATCTGTGTGAAGGCTGTAAAGCCACGCCCTAGGCGATAACACAAGTATTTATTCTCCTATTTATTAGTATCTTGTATCCTCTACAATCATATTGAGTAAGTTATAATAACAAACGTAATCTTCTGTAGGCAAGTGCCGTTTTTTCCAGCGTTATATGAAAACGCTTTTGTGATTGTAGTCTGTAAGAACGATCAGATATCATCGATCTGTAAGCTAAGCTACGCTAGCTAATGAGACATGCCGTGTTTTGCAGCGTTATATGTAAAAGCTTTTGTGTGTTTACTTGTTTGCGCACATGAATATAAATGGGGGTGTGTTAGGATACAACACTGTATGTATGCGAGGGGGGACACACACCATGAGTAAAACTGAGCTAAAGCCCCGTCGGTCTGTTGTTGTTGACAAGGCCTTACCTCTAGCAACAGGCTAAGTAGTGGCTAGCACTCATTACAGTCAGTCTACTAAGCTCAGCCCCTCTCCAACACATCACCTGCATTGAGTCAGAAACACAGCATGCACGTTACGGTTCAAAACTAACTCGGATTGGAAAAGGCTAAGCAAAGAGCTTTGCTAAATAGAGAGCTTTGCTGAATAGAGAGTTTTGCTAAGAAGTTTCAGTTTTTTACATGCATATACTAATCTAAACCACATTTTTTGTTGTGCTTTTTTTACCATTGCACAGCCCTACGTGGCCAACGTGATGGACCTCATCTTCGACCAAGTCTTTGTGGACCCTGCACCATTATGAGCGACCTGACAGGGAGGAGGTCATCGCCGGGTATGCTACACGGTTCAATTTGGCTGCTGTCTGAACCCAACATCGACATTTCACGGATCAGGAAACTCCCTGCGTATCCTGAGGACAACGCAGGCCGGAATCACCACTCTGATCCTGCGTCCAAGGAAGCCCCAGCACCAGCTCACAAAGCGTCTGTAAAAATATTTAGTGTCATTTATACAAAATACAAGAAGGCTACATTTAGTTTTTTTGTATGGGTTTTTTTAACCGTTGATTTTGACAATAAAGTTCCAAGTTGATATCAAAATGTGTCGTGATTATTCATGTTTGGATGGGTAAAGAATATTCTAATTTCAAAAGCATAAGGTTGTGTGTGTGGACCTTTTTGTCGTACACATGGGTGTGTTATGCCATTGCTGTGTAGTATATAATAGTACAATGACAGAATGAAAGATTGCATAAAGTCATATACACCAGTATTTATTTCCATGAACAATATTAGCATTCGTTTTACAATTTCAGTCAAAACAAACAAACCACTCACTGCTCTATTTGTCTCAACTGTAGTCCACCATGTTCAGCTCTGTAAATATGCAACGCATTCTGCAGGGAGAACACATTCAGGCACACAGGCTCCAATCCAGGATGGTCCACCATACAGGTTACAGAGTCCTCAAGTTACTGCATCCGTCTTGACACATTGTGATAAACATATATTGAATGACATGTGAAAAATGTATTTAAACAAACAACTTAGTAAAGCTGTCAAAAATGTTACCTGTGGTATCTCCATGCAGCACACATTCTCCGTTCAGAAGGCATCGTGGCGCAATTTGCACAAAGAAGTCAATAACTGAGCTTTTAAAAACACATGAAACTACACACATTGCTGACAACTGAGGTGTTGTTGGAGTTATACTTTTTATCATCCTAAATTATTCAACATTCCAACGGTTGTTGCAGGATGTTGAAAGAAAAGGACTGTAAACCAGTGCTGGAATTGGGCCGGTACTCACCGGTACGCAGTACCGGCACTTCTGGTTCTGACCCATGGAGTACCGGCACTTCTTGCTCAGTACCGGCATGCTGGCGGTACTCCGGTACTCATGCACCGTGCCAGTACTCAACACTCTCCCGCCGTTCTATTAACATCCATATATATATATATATATATAAATAGCCGCCCGGTACTCAGTAGATGCGTCATGAGGTGCCGAACGGACATTCTCATAGCTCTAACCGCTGGAGTTTCACAGCGGCTGTCAGCTGTTTACTCCTGTCATTCAAACAGAACGTGCTGGAGAGGGGGCGGGGCTTATCTTTTCCATGTAAATACTGTAGTGGAAACGACTATGTCAAAATTAACCTATTTGACCGTGATTTAATAGTAATACACGTTTCAAAATAATAATAATATAATAATAATAATAATAATAATAATGCCGAAGTAACAACATACTGAAAACTGTTAGTAAAACCATGTTTTAATGCTTTACAATTTACATACCTAGATGCACGTGTGTTGTGTTTATGCAGTGCAACTCCCACCCAGTGGGTGGCTATGTAGAGTGATAGAACAGAGCAGACACGCCCCCGAGAGAAGGAAAGCAAGTCACGTCACAAATTAGCATTTCTAAAATGTTAGCGTGGATTAATAAAAGTGCAAAAAGACAGCGGGTTGTCGCCGGAAGAAACTTCAAATACAGAGAATGCTGTGCCTGTGTTGGAAATTGTGTCTGATGGGGAGCTTTCTTTGGTTGATCCTCCTGCTCCAAGTTCTAGTGCCTTAGCATTAGCACTAGCTCCGCCGCCTCCTCCAGAGCCTCTAACGTTAGCTGCTGCTGGCGCAACTGCCACCACCAACACCGGGCAAAGCGATGCACCTGACTGCTGGACAACGGACCAGGTGCAATATTTTTGCAAGACCAATGCATGGCTCCTTCTTAAAGATAAGAAGCTAGGATGTCGGATATGCAGAGATGTCAAATCTTTGGGAATACACACTGGACAAGGACTGAAACTGTCAACTGAATGGGGTGAGTGTGCAGTGTCTCATTTCGGTGTTGACAAGGGCAAATTGTGTTGATTGTGCACATTTTGCATTTGTTTTTACATGTTCTTTGTTCATGCTCTTTATCATTTTTCTGAGTTGGAAAGTTAGATTGCATCATAGTTTACTTTATACATATTTGTATTCTTCAGTGGTGAAGTATATTGCAAAGCAGCTCAGCCATGTGAGAAGACTTTTGGCACTTTTTCGTTTTTCTGATTTGGAAAGTTAGATTGCATTCAAAATGTACAGAAATACTTAATTTTGTTAAAGCTTTTTATAAAAAATGCTTCTGACCAGAGCTTTGTTTCCTTGTCATTAATGTTGAACACCACCAGAGGGGCTCTCACCTGAAAGGTCTCTGCTTCATGTGTCTTCAGCAGAAGATCTAGACTTTGATTGCTATATTTTCAGTTAATATTGACCTTACTGAGCTTTAGCCATATCCGCTGCCTATCATAAAAAATGTTAAGTACAGTGAACCTTTCTAAAATATACAGTAGTAAAGAGACAAACCCACCAGCATTATAGTAGCCAAATTCTTGTTTGTGGGCTGTATATATAAAATTGACTTGAAAAAGTTGCTGATTTTAGAGTACTGGCACCTTTTTCATTCCAATTCAAGCACTGGAGACACTGCACACTCACCCCATTCAGTTGACAGTTTCAGTCCTTGTCCAGTGTGTATTCCCAAAGATTTGACATCTCTGCATATCCGACATCCTAGCTTCTTATCTTTAAGAAGGAGCCATGCATTGGTCTTGCAAAAATATTGCACCTGGTCCGTTGTCCAGCAGTCAGGTGCATCGCTTTGCCCGGTGTTGGTGATGGCAGTTGCGCCAGCAGCAGCTAACGTTAGAGGCTCTGGAGGAGGCAGCGGAGCTAGTGCTAATGCTAAGGCACTAGAACTTGGAGCAGGAGGATCAACCAAAGAAAGCTCCCCATCAGACACAATTTCCAACACAGGCACAGCATTCTCTGTATTTGAAGTTTCTTCCGGCGACAACCGCTGTCTTTTTGCACTTTATTAATCCACGCTAACATTTTAGAAATGCTAATTTGTGACGTGACTTGCTTTCCTTCTCTCGGGGGCGTGTCTGCTCTGTTCTATCACTCTACATAGCCACCCACTGGGTGGGAGTTGCACTGCATAAACACAACACACGTGCATCTAGGTATGTAAATTGTAAAGCATTAAAACATGGTTTTACTAACAGTTTTCAGCATGTTGTTACTTCGGCATTATTATTATTATTATTATTTTGAAACGTGTATTACTATTAAATCACGGTCAAATAGGTTAATTTTGACATAGTCGTTTCCACTACAGTATTTACATGGAAAAGATAAGCCCCGCCCCCTCTCCAGCACGTTCTGTTTGAATGACAGGAGTAAACAGCTGACAGCGGCTGTGAAACTCCAGCGGTGAGAGCTATGAGAATGTCCGTTCGGCACCTCATGACGCATCTACTGAGTACCGGGCGGCTATATTTTATATATATATGTTACATATATATATATATAAATATATATATGGATGTATAATAAGAACGGCGGGAGAGTGTTGAGTACTGGCACGGTGCATGAGTACCGGAGTACCGCCAGCATGCCGGTACTGAGCAAGAAGTGCCGGTACTCCATGGGTCAGAACCAGAAGTGCCGGTACTGCGTACCGGTGAGTACCGGCCCAATTCCAGCACTGAGTGTCTCATTTCGGTGTTGACAAGGGCAAATTGTGTTGATTGTGCACATTTTGCATTTGTTTTTACATGTTCTTTGTTCATGCTCTTTATCATTTTTCTGAGTTGGAAAGTTAGATTGCATCATAGTTTACTTTATACATATTTGTATTTTTCAGTGGTGAAGTATATTGCAAAGCAGCTCAGCCATGTGAGAAGACTTTTGGCACTTTTTCGTTTTTCTGATTTGGAAAGTTAGATTGCATTCAAAATGTACAGAAATACTTAATTTTGTTAAAGCTTTTTATAAAAAATGCTTCTGACCAGAGCTTTGTTTCCTTGTCATTAATGTTGAACACCACCAGAGGGGCTCTCACCTGAAAGGTATCTGCTTCATGTGTCTTCAGCAGAAGATCTAGACTTTGATTGCTATATTTTCAGTTAATATTGACCTTACTGAGCTTTAGCCATATCCGCTGCCTATCATAAAAAATGTTAAGTACAGTGAACCTTTCTAAAATATACAGTAGTAAAGAGACAAACCCACCTGCATTATAGTAGCCAAATTCTTGTTTGTGAGCTGTATATATAAAATTGACTTGAAAAAGTTGCTGATTTTAGAGTACTGGCACCTTTTTCATTCCAATTCAAGCACTGGGTTTTCGCCTGTTTGGGGAGTTTATATATATATATATATTGCTCGCATAAAATCCCCTGGGGTTTTTGCTTTGTATGTCGGGGGAGGGAGATTCATGTGATTGGTTGTTGGCAGTGGCGAAGCGTGTCTATCACAACTGGACCTTCTGTAGACACACAAACGCCCCGCACGCCGCAGCAGCAGCCGCCGCTGTCAGATTTAAATGCACAACAACGCGTACTACACTCAAGACACACATTAACGAACCATTCATCAAAAAGTGTGTGGAAACAAAATGCAACCAGCTCAACGAGATGCATAACCATTAACCAGCAAATAAAAAGTAGTCTCACTCACCCATGGTCCTCACTTAAGATGCCCTGCTGTGTTTTGGTGTTTTGGTGCAGCCTTGGTTAAACAGCTCAGATTGTCGTAGCCTTTCCAATTCCATGCCCCCTTTTCGGTCCCAAAAAGCAAGCACTCCCAGCGGGAGAGCCTTTTGTGACTACCTGAGCCCGTAAGCCTCGGGTATCTTTCCCAGTTGCTTGCCTGGAAATAGCGAACATAGCCTTTAGCAACTTGATTCAGCTCCAGATTTTCAGGCGTTGGGCGCCCTTTTTTTTTACAATGTCCGTCTTTTTAGTGAATTGTCGTCTTGAAAAAGGAACCGACAATAATTCCGCAACAACATCTTCTTCACCTGTTGCCATGTCAACGTTAAACTGAATAAAACAGAAAATGTATTATTACGTCCCATCAATAGTATATCCTGTGTCTCGCACCTGTCAGAACTAACGGGCCTTCTAGCATACCCTGCACCGTGGGAAACTCCAAAAGAATACGCCCATTGGCTACAAATCAATATATGATTGGTTGATAAAACTGTCACAGAGTGTTCGCTCTCATTCAGTTCAACGACCAGGGCCTTCTATCAAGGATACAGAATACCCACAGACGCAGAAACAGATCTGATTGGTTGCATTTCTTTTCTAAAAAATGCGTAGTGCAAGGTCCGAGAAGGACAAACAAAACCAAGTAACACTGTTTATTACAGATCAACAACACAGATACGATTCTCATTTATAAAATGTATTTACATTTTATTAAATTGTATTTGTATAATTAAATCGATAAATGTCTTTTTTTTATCTGAGTTATTAGGGTATTCTCTGAATACCTTGAAGGCCCTGACGGTTCGCCACTGGTTGTTGGTCGTGTTGCTTGAATAAAATCCCCAACCTCCAGACACGCCCAGCTCCAAGCTATTTTTGAAGCTGTAGTGTGGACGCTCCGTTAATCTGAAGCATATAATAGGGCGGTGGTGGCAAAGTCCATAGGGACTTGACATGGCAACGGGAAGGTCACCAGTTCAAGTCCCGGCAAGACCAAGTGCTACAGAGGTGTCCCTGAGCAAGGCACTCCCCGAGCGCCGTTCATAATAGCACACTGCTCCGAACACTATCATGAGTCAAATGCAGTGAAACCATTTTGTTACATAGTACCTGTAGCCTACTGTGTAATGACAATAAAAGTGAAAAAAGCCCAGAGATTACATGAGGTGCAGCCCCCTTCAGACATTACGGCAGCAACCTCTGCCACCCCAGGAGCAGAAGAAAACTCTGAACAGGTGAATGTATATACATGTTAATTATGCCATTATGAATATGAATGTTCAGTGCAGGTTATTATTGACGGCTCAGGGTTAACCCTAAACAAAACTACATCATGTGCTGAACATATTTCCGTTGTTTGGTCTCAAGTCAAGACTAAACCTATGATAAGCCGACAAAAGGCTCAGCAGTTCAGCCGTTCGATTCTGCAGATAACAGTAATAGGTCTTTTCAATATTTAATCTTAAAAATAATTTGTCCTCCAAAATACTGACAGGGCTGATGGTGTTTTGGGGACAAAGTATCCCCTGCTTGTGTTTGTAGCCGCTGAAGCTGTGACACGTCCAGGGACCTGTGGGAGAGAGGAGCACAGGTTGTTGTTATATCCTGACAGATTGATACATTTTCTCTCCCTTCATCCACTCTTTCATTGATAATAGGGGATATATGGTCATGGCTGTAGCGCAAAAGTGGAGAGATGTGCAGCAGAGATGCGTGGAGCAGAGATGTGCAACATATGTTCGTGCATATTGTGGATGAATGTATCATTCTCCCCCCTCCCCATGAAGTATTTCACAGCATACAGCCCCCCCTGCTCCGTCTGGTAGAGCACTTTCACGCATATCTGTGTTTTCCACATAATGTGAGGCTGATCTCAGTTCATTTCTAACAATCAATACAAATCTTATTGACTTGTAGGATCAATGACAATTATCTCTGGCTCATGATGTCATTATCTGGCACTGATCAACACAATTCCTGTGTCACGATCACAGGTACAGATCAGAACCCAATAGTACCAAACAGATACAACCAGTGTTTTGCAATGCTCAGTTTATTCAGGTATGGGACAGGCAGGGTCAAAACCAGGAAATCCGTCAGACAGGCAACCAAAACCAGACGGGGAGCAGGAAGGAACTCGAGATCCGAATACAGGCAGGCAGGGGTCAAAAACCGGGCAGGACAAAAATCTAGGCATGAGAATAACACACACTGGAGAGCTTGGCGGAAACGACAAGACAATCTGGCAAAGGACAAGTGATAGTGAGGTGGTATAAATACTGTGGGGTGATGATGAAATGAGTAACAGGTGAGGGGAAGGGCTGGGATTCAGGCCCGGTTCTACGTGGGTGCATAAGGGTGCATTGCACCCTCAGTTGAGTCGTTATGCACCCTCATTTTAAAAGTGAAAAAAAAATGAAAAGTGAAAAATATTACATGTTTTTAATAATAATAGTAATAATAATAAGAAGAAGAATATAGTTGAAATACAATAAATTGTAATTGTGGTTACATTGTCTTTACATTTATTTGGTCAATTTAAACGGTAAGTAACGTTATTATGTCAGGTGCGCGTGACCTGTGCCGCTGCGCGTTCATCATCTGCAAGGTGCTTACACAGCAGTCAGTGATGGACATCAGAAAATGGTTAAAACAACCAGCCCTTATTGCCAGCAGTAACACTGCATCTACTGCAGGTAATAACAGTTCAGATCTTCTGGACATTACGTTACCCGCGGCCACTGTCGTGGACACTCACGTCCTCCCGCCCATCTCGCCGGCGTTGCTCGCCTCGCCCGGCGGAGCAGCCGTAGCCGTCTTCGTTGCCCCAAACACCCCCACCCCTCTGCGGCCCGCCAGTGCCAGAGGACCTCGGCAGAACAGAGCCTGCCCAGGTATATCTAAAAAAAAGTACCCAACTCGTCTGTACAGTGGGGTAAGGCGCTCATTTTGCAGCTCATGGTTTCAAAACAGAGATTGGCTGGAATATTCATGTAAAAAATATGCCATCTTCTGCTATGCATAGACATTTCGGTTCAAGTAAGTCAGATGCCTTCACCACAACTGGCTACAACTGGTGCCATGCTCTTATAGGCTACGTGATAAGGGACTGGAAAGGCATAAATCAAACAAAGAGCACATAGATCCATAGATCTCTTAATGTTGCTCTCAAAGTGCACCAGATTGATGCTTTTAACTTCAATATTTAAAAAAAAATCTTCCCGGGGGAGCATTTCCCCGGACCCCCCTAGAGGAGGTGAGGACCCTCCTAGAGGGTGTTAGGTCCACTCCGCACTTATAAAAATAAGACTTTACCCCTGCACCCTCTCTAATCTCAGATGCACCCTGAGTCATTTTGTTCTAGAACCGGGCCTGGCTGGAAAGCCCAGGTGAGGGAAGTGAGCTGATTACAAGGACCTGGAGGAAGGCGGGATCTGAAATGACAGGAGAGTTTAGATGAGCCACCAAACAAACAATAATAGTGTCTAACTTGTGACAGAACTATGGGCGGCTCCTGACGTCCCATGTGGTTGATCGGGATGAGCCTGGTGAAAGTCAGTAATGAGAGATGGGTCAAAGATACTGCAAGTGGGCAACCATGAACGCTCTTCAGGACCATAACCCTCCCAGTGTACCAGGTACTGCAACCCTCTTCCACGTCGCCGGGACTTGATGAGGTGACGGACAGTGTAAACTGTCTCCCCGTCGATAATCCGGGGTGGTGGTGGGGGTCTAGATGGGGGCTGAAGAGGGCTCACATTAACTGGTTTGATCTTGGCGACATGGAAGGTAGGATGAATCCTCATAGAAGGGGGCGGACGCAGGCGGACAGCTGCAGGATTGATGACCCTAGATATAGGAAATGGGCCTACAAAACGGGGAGACAACTTCTTCGACTCAACTCTGAGAGGGAGATCCCGTGTGGAGAGCCAGACACGTTGCCCTGGGGAGTACTGTGGAGCTGGCTTGCGACGGTGATTGGCGCAGTAGCGCGGAGCGGGCCTTTAACCACATGCGTCGACATCGGCTTACAAGCGCCTGGGCAGATGGGATGCTGGCCTCACGTTCCTGTGCCGGGAAAAGGGGTGGCTGGTATCCGTGGGAGCATTGGAATGGAGAAAGACCAGTAGCAGAACTAGGAAGGGTGTTGTGGGCATACTCAACCCATAGAAGCTGCCTCGACCAGGAGGAGGGAGTGGAGGAGGCAAGACAGTGTAAGGCAGTCTCCATCTCCTGGTTCATTCGCTCTACTTGATCATTGGACTGGGGATGGAATATGGACGAGAGACTGACACTGGCTCCCAGCAGCCTGCAAAACTCGGACCAAAAACGAGAAGTAAATTGTGGTCCCTGATCAGACACAACGTCACTGGGGAGACCATGCAGCCTGAACACATGTTGTAGCATGATTTCAGCCGTTTCCTTGGTAGTAGGTGATTTGGTTAATGGAATAAGCCGGGCAGACTTGGAAAACCGGTCTATGACTGTGAGTATGACTGTGTTACTGTCTGAGGGTGGTATATCAGTGACAAAATCCAAAGAGATGTGGGACCAGGGACGATGAGGGATAGGCAAGGGATGAAGAAGACCGGAGGGAACTTGGCGTGAGGTTTTTATTTTGAGAGCAGACTAGGCAAGCAGCAATTAATTCCTTGGTTTCCTTCTCCATGGAAGATCACCAAAATCGCTGTCGAATCAGGGCTAGGGACCGTCTCACTCCTGAGTGACAAGCCAGGCGAGAGTTATGACCCCACTGGAGAACCTGGGTACGGAGAGTGGCAGGAACAAACAGACGGTGAACAGGACAGGCACTTGGGGCTGGGTGTTCAGCATGAGCGCTTGACGTTATCCTCCACCTCCCAGGTCACCAGACCGATGACACATGTAGAAGCGATGATATTCTCAGGATGAGATGGAGAGCTCTCTGGCTGGAACTGGCGAGACAGGGCGTCAGGTTTGATGTTCTTAGAACCAGGTCTGTATGAAAGAGAGAAATCAAAGTGCGTGAAAAAAAGAGCCCATCTGGCTTGACGAGAGTTCAGCCGCTTAGCTGAACGGATGTACTCCAAATTTTTGTGGTCAGTCCAGACCACAAAAGGCTGCTCTGCTCCCTCCAACCAGTGTCTCCATTCTTCCAGGGCAAGTTGCACTGCCAACAGTTCTCGATTTCCAATGTCATAATTTCTTTCTGCTGGGGACTGCTTCCGAGAGAAGAAGGCACACGGGTGCATCTTCTGATCCTCGGCCGACCGTTGAGAAAGAACTGCCCCAACTCCAGTGTCCGACGCATCTACCTCTACAGTAAACTGCCGAGTAGGATCTGGAAAAATCTAAATAGGAGCAGAGGTGAAGCGTGATTTTAACTCACAAAAATCCCCTTCTGCTACAGGGGACCACCGGAAGGGAATGTTCTGAGAGGTGAGAGCTGTGAGAGGGTCTGCCACCAAACTTTAGTTTCGAATGAAGCTCCGGTAGAAGTTGGCAAAACCCAGAAAGTGTTGGAGCTCCTTGCGTGTTGAAGAGCGTGGCCAGTCAGTCACTGCCTTGGTCTTGTCAGGGTCCATCTTGATGTTTCCAATGGAGACCACAAATCCCAGGAAAGGGACTTCTGTGGTGTGGAACACGCACTTCTCGGCCTTGACGAACAGGTGGTTCTCCAAGAGCCTCTGGAGGACTATTGCACCAGCAGGAAATGATGAAGGCCGGATAAGTCCTGCATCCAAAGAGTCATTGATATACTTCTCCATTGACTTAGTTTCAGGAGCCGATAAAGAAAAAAGTCTACCTCTAGGAGGAGAAGTAGCAGGTAACAGGTCAATAGGACAGTCATTAGCACGATGAGGCGGGAGTGAGGTGGCCCGCACCTTGTTAAAGGCCTCTTTAAGGTCCCAGTAATCCTTGGGAACACCGGAAATGTCTTGACACTCAGAGGTAATCGGCTGACTGGAATAAATTGAGGAACTAGATTTTAATCAGACAGCATGACAATGAGCACTCCACTCTCTAATAGTCCCTGAAGCCCAATCTATATGAGGATTATGCCTCCTTAACCAAGGAAACCCCAAAATGACAGGCTGATGTGGTGCATGGATAAGGTGAAAAGAGAGTGTTTCGCTGTGATTACCCGACATGCTCATTTGAACTGGAGTTGAACGGTGTGTCACTCTGCAGAGAAGATGACCATCTAGAGCTGTAGCATTGATGGGCTTCTCCAAAACCTCCCGACCAAGTCCCATCTGGAAGGCCAGTGTTATGTCCAAAAGACTGGCATCAGCACCAGAGTCAATAAGAACTGCCACAATGTGCATTTTCCCTGAGCAGCTCAGCTGAGCATGGGTTAGGGGTTGAGAGGGCATTTCTAAATTCATCATACGGCTCACCAGCGCCCTCTGGGTGACTGGTGAGCCCTGCCTTTTACAGGACAAGAGGAGGCAAAATGACCCTCCTGGCCGCAGTACAAAACATCAGTTGTCCCGCAGGCGGCGCTGTCGTTCTGCCTCGGAGAGCCGGGTCCGCCCCAGCTGCATTGGTTCAGAAGAGTTCGAAAATCCTCCTCTCACCTGTTCAGTAGCATGCGCCGACGGGAGAGGCGGGGCCTGAGGAGCGACGGAAAAAAACCCTCTCTCTCCTCCGCTCCCGAAGACGGCAGTCAATGCGGGTGGACCACCAGCTCATCTAAATCAACAGGAAGGTCCCGAGCTGCCAGTTCGTCTTTAAAGCGATCCGACAGACCGTTGTAGAAGGCATCGAGAAGTGAAGAAGCATTCCAGTTCTCGGCGGCTATGGTACGAAACTCGATGGGGTAATCGGACACAGATCTCCCTCCTTGCGCCAGGTTAAATAGTCCCCGAGCGACCTCTCTTCCGGGTGTTGCGTGATCAAAGACTTTACGCAGTTCATCGGAGAATAAGCTTACAGACGAGCAGGCAAAGGATTGTCTCTCCCATTCGGCGGTGCCCTAGTCTTTAGCTTTGCCCGTGAGAAGAGAGACAATATACGCTACCCGGGATCTTTCTGTTGGGAAGGCGGAAGGCTGAAGCTCGAAAGCGAGGGAACATTGGACCAGGAATGGTCTGCACGAACCTGGGGCTCCAGAGTAGCATTCCGGAGGAGGCAGGCGTGCGCGCCGGAGGATTCTGGATTCGAAACGGCGGAAGCTGGAGTTAGATCCGGACTTTGGACCGTAGGGGGAAGGGTCTGAAGAGGATCACGCAGATTCACAATGGTCCGTTCGTGACAAGCGGCCATCTCCTGCATAGCTTCAGCCATGAAGGTAAGCTGCTGCTCGTGGCGTTGTAACCTGACATCTTGCGTCTGCGGTTCTGTCGCTGAGTCGGCTGGGTTCATGTTGGCCAGATTGTACTGTCCCGATCACAGGTACAGATCAGAGCCCAATAGCACGACTCAGATACAACCAGTGTTTTGCAATGCTCAGTTTATTCAGGTATGGGACAGGCAGGGTCAAAACCAGAAAATCCGTCAGGCAGGCAACCAAAACCAGACAGGGAGCAGGAAGGAACTCGAGATCTGAATACAGGCAGGCAGGGGTCAAAAACCGGGCAGGACAAAAATCTAGGCTTGAGAATAACACACACTCGGCGTGAACGACAAGGCAATCTGGCAAAGGACAAGTGATAGTGAGGTGGTATAAATACTGTGGGGTGATGAGGGAATGAGTAACAGGTGAGGGGAAGGGCTGGGAAGACCAGGTGAGGGAAGTGAGCTGATTACAAGGACCTGGAGGAAGGCGGGATCTGAAATGACAGGAGAGTTAAGATGAACCAAACCAAACAAACAACAATAGATGTGTCTAACCAACACACTCTCACTCCATAATCGTCCAGGAGCGACGTTTGGTCAGGGTCCCGTGGCGTGCAGTTGTGACGCTTCAAGGCTCCTTCAGCTTCATAAAGGGACGCAAATAGCTTTCAACCGATTGCAATGTATTCCCATCTGCGGCGGGATTTGACGCTCATGGAAGCACGGCATTCGTTTGTGTCGGCTGCCCTTAAAGGCAATGTAAGCGTCCATTCTCATTGGATAACGGAGAATTGTACACCCGGAAGTAAGTATTCCCCTTACCGTCGATTGATTTTACAGTGATATCTGCATTACTCATCGACTAAAAAACACCAGATTATCCTTGTTAATTACACAACATTGATTGGTTTAAATTGTGTGCAATGCTTTTGTATTTTTCCCCTTCGATTCGGAGAAACAAATGTTTTTTCGGAGTAAAGGATGGCAGAAGACACTACACTACCCAGAATCCCCAGCTATCGTTTGGACTACACCATGTGCTCTTTTTGACAAAGCCCATTTTTTTCACCATTCATTCCAATGGCTGGCCTCTGTCACGGGATCTTCAAATTTCTCCCTGCAGAAAAAAAAACATGGCCGAACTTCGTTTTATTCTCGGTGGAAAATGCCTATTTTAAAGTTAGTTTGGCCATTAAAATGCGTTTTGATGTCATTTGATGCGAGAAATATGAGTTGTTATTTCAGATTATGTGTGCAGTGGATGCACATGATCTTTTGTTTGCTAGTTATTATGAAGATTAGTTCAGGAAATTGCATCCATAGAACGTTTTCATTGTTACCAAGGTGGTTGCTAGGGACGCTGCTATCGATATTATTTCTGTTATGTTGTGTAACTGTTTAATGTTATCTTTATTGCTACCCCCTTCCCCGTCAATCTATAGTGTTGGTCCACAGCGCAAACATATTAGTTTAACAAAATCCGCATCTAAAGATAGCCTACGTTATTTTCCCCTGTGCAATTCCAGTCTTACATCTCACAGCACATCGTCATTAACAAATACCGGAAACAGACCGAAAAACATTTAAAACAAATAAATAATGCTTTATTCCGAGTGTGCTTGCTTTTCTCTTTGAAAGTCATCACATAACGGCATTGTAATACACGGTTCGGCTGCATTAAATATTACATATCTGCCGTAGTTCTGTATTTATAGAGCCCTGATGAGAAGACTTCTAGACAAACATGAGGAACTGAAAACGTGACATGGATCATAAATATATCAGCCATTAAACAACATCTTACATTTATTTTCACACAATACGTCTCCTTGCAGTATCAACACTAATTCGGCTGACTTTTATATTTGATCCAATTGGTAGATAGGCTGTATTTACACCATAAAGGTGCACAGCTGATATAAAGGGTGGTTAAAGCATGTTATTGAATTTCATTATTTGTATTATTATATATTAATAGGATCCCTATAAAGTATATGCATTACTCGTTATTCTCTAATAGTTAATTAAAGACTGTATATAATGACTATTTTGCACATCCTTTCAAGATTTCAAGATTTTCTAAGGTTTATTGACATAGGCCTACACAACTGTGGTGTAGTTATGCACTGAATGAAAAACTTGGGTCGAAGGTTCCTCAACAGTGCATTACAAGACATCTATCAATATTTGTGCATACCTCCAACAATGTTAACTATGTTGAAGCACTTATTTTAACTGATATTATACATAATGTATTATACTCTTATAAGATGTATGTAGATATTTCATCTCCGGCCTTGTCAGGTATTGAACAATCAATAAATAAAGAACACAGAATTGTTAAATATAAAACACAGAATTTGTGTGATTATACTAAATGATTTACAAATAAACACCACTACATATTTACAACTGTTACACATGCTGATGTAACGCAAATGTTTCCAACTTGGGATCAATAAAGTATATCTTATCTTAAGATGATTGATGGCTCCTGCCATATTTGCCTCTGAACCTTGACAAGTGCATGATTCAGGCTTATCAACTAATGTAATGTAAGTACATCTCAAAGTTTAGAAACTAGTATAAACTCAAACTAAGTTAAAGTGGAGTGTGCTTCTGAGTTTGTAATACCATCATGGGAACTATGACCAGTCAGAACAGAATTAGGACTGTTATGTTGGTTCATTTAGGGGCAATTACACAACTACAATTGAAAATAGATTGGATGGTGGTGATTAGCCTCTCAGCCAATCACATCACTGGTCTCATTACTCTGAACAGCTGAGTGACAAGGAATGACAGTCTACATGTCTACAGTCAAACTAGTGGCTGATTTATTAAAAGAGAACAATAACAATTCATAACAAGCTAGAAACAGCTGTTTTTTGGGGCCATTTGTATGTGACCTATTCAAATTCTTATTTCTTATACAACTCTTGTTTAAGTTAAAAAGTTAAAAGAAAGCTATGATGAGTGACTGGGACAGTACACTTCTGTAAGGCAAACGTTTTGACACACATCAATGTTTTAAACCTCGGGGAGAGCAACAGAGGGGGATCCCTCTCCCAGGACAGATAGACGTAGATGTTGTGTGTATAGATAACATATATAATAAACGTATAACATAGACAGTCCAAGTGATAAAAATGATAATGTAAATTTATAAAAAAGATGGATACAGGTGGATTCCTAAGATCTTGCCCCAAGAAACCAGCGTCTTGCTGTCCCACAGTCCCGATCAATCTTGGTGTAACAGATGGTCTCAGCTCCAGCGGTCACCTCCCCTGACTGGCCTCACTAGGGGTCCACCCTAGGGTCCAGACATCACCTCCACCACTGCTGCTATGGACCAGGAAGTGAAAAGACTGACGACACTGATCCAGAGGTCGGGACTGAAACAAGGCTGATGGCTGTTCACAGCAACTCCACTCCAGATTCTACTCATCCTTAACAGACATCAGTATTTCGTGGTCGACTGAGTCTTGTAGCTGTAGCCCCCGTCCACCTGCACAGACCCTCCACCTGGACCACCATCCTCACACAGTCAGAAGACCGGGACGCTGCAGGATGATTGGAATGGTTCATACTGCAGTAACTCGGTAACAACAACTCTATTTTACCCGTGAGTCTGAAAACATTTATCATCAGTAAGTTAAAAGTAATGCAAACTGGCTCATATTCTGCGTGTATAAACCAAAAATACATCCCGGTTTTCACATGACCCGTGTCAGACGAGTACGTACAAAAAGGTTTTCGTTAGCTACTGACAATGAACTGCTTTTCAATCCTTCAGATAGCAATTAGCTTGAAGCTTTTGAAGGCCCAGAGTCCATCCCTCTCCTCCGACCTGTTCCCTGACGCTCTCGGCTCCATTCCTCCAACGTCGGCCCACTACAGGGTCTCTGTGTTTTAGAACAATCCCATTCTGTACATATTCTCCTAAAGGCTTCACAAACATCCCGAGCATCCTTCCATCCCAGCAATACTTTCCTTTTTGTCCAGCTTCTGCCTTCCTATGCTAAGTCCTTTAGCCACCTCAGCTCCTCCCATATCGATACCAGCTATCACAACTGCTAAGACTGATTCCAGCGTTCCATGATGTTACCATCCCATGGTTTCCTTCAGTTCTTCTTAACCCTGCCCCTCACATATACCCTGTGTAGTATGACCCTTGTCTCTCATACTCAGGCAACAGAATAATTATGCTGGTGACATTGTTAACCTTGCTCCACTATGCATCCAATCCACACACATGTTACCCTTACCCTAGGGCAGCGGTGTCCAAACTTTTTTCACCGAGGGCCACATACAGAAAAATATACGAAGGGCTGGGCCACTTACTAGAGGTGAAGTATAATGCCTCACAAGTTCATTTATAAGTGAGCAAAATCAATCAAATGTAGGTAAATGATGCTTGTTACTTGAATAGGCTTTAAGAAAAAACAGCCTGCATCACTTTCAATTTTGACGGGGCGATTCTATTTTAACCGCCGCCGACAGGGGGCAAAAGAGACACAGAAGAAGAGATGAGAGCGCAGCAGAGAGAAGCGGAGAGGAAAGTGAGTGAAGAGAATAATTAGCGATACAGGGGCTGCGTCTCAGGTCGACTATTTTATATAGCATTGAAAATAATTACTTTGAAAAACATGTATCTGAATGTTTTTGCTCTGAATGTACCTATGTAAAAATGCAAGTGAAAAAAATTTGAATGTTCAAATTCAGATTCCAAAAATTAAAGGGAAAAAAATTCAGTGTATAAAATTCGATGTCCAAAATTGCAATGCAGCATCATCCGGCTACTCGGACAGGATAAGCAATCAAGCCCTAATGCAATCAAACCGACTTCTGGCCTATCAGCGCACGGCTTTGTCAGTCATGTGATCACAACAACCCGGGAGAAAAATGACGGAGAACAGTGGGGCTCGCCGCTCGGGTAAGTAGTCAGTTTGTGCTCTTTATTTTACAAGCAGTGAGGGCTCGACAGCATTTGTATCTTACATTAGCTAGCTAAATGTGCCTTGCTGTTAGCAAGCTCCGTAGTTATCATTAATTGAAGTGAATCATAACGTTACCGTGTCCTTTTGTGTGTGTGTGGGGGGGGGTTTGACGGTTTGCAAAGTAACGTAACGATCACTTCGGTTAGATAAGTCAAGTAGACCATGCTACACTATGCGAAATACTCTCTTACAAAAGCCCTGTATTTAAACATGTTAATGTTACTTTAGTAAAAGTATGCTAGTATAATTAGGAAAGTGTTGTTACAGTATTTAAAGTAGACACAAGTTTTACTATTATATGATATCATTTGTTGTATTGTTATTACCGATGCAAGAGTTGACTTAAAGGAGACCTATCATGCTATATTTAAATGATATAGTGTATGACCATACCTATATAAGGTATATTTATACATTTTATTTTTCAAAATACCAAACAGATCATTTTTTAGACATGCCTCGTTTCGCAAATTTTCGCTCTATTCCAAGCCCGTCTTTGAAAATTCTGAGCAGCAGCTGACCACGCCCCCCTGCAGAAGAGCAGGCATGAGCCGGCGAGAGTCACGTTACCATGCTTGCTGTGATTACGAGTGTGGAATAAACATGTCATCTCAGAGCAATGCATGTGTTCAAGCATACTATCAATTTGATCCAGAAACTGACCCTGAAGCAGCGGAGGTTTTGGTGGAGGTGCAAAAATCTCGGTTGCAGCAGGACGTTTCTGAATGGTTAGCTGACAAGCTGTTGTCCCTATTTATTTTACTCTGCTACGATGCTTGCTCCTTATTCCGTTCATATTTTGGCTAATTAGCAAGAATGCAATGTGTACAGTTTGTAACGCAGAAGCGATATATATATATATTTATAAAGGGAGACATTCATATTTTCAGCATATATACAATGGCCTCAATGAGTTTATTAATAGTTTACAGCAGTGCTTGAATTGGAATGAAAAAGGTGCCAGTACTCTAAAATCAGCAACTTTTTCAAGTCAATTTTATATATACAGCTCACAAACAAGAATTTGGCTACTATAATGCAGGTGGGTTTGTCTCTTTACTACTGTATATTTTAGAAAGGTTCACTGTACTTAACATTTTTTATGATAGGCAGCGGATATGGCTAAAGCTCAGTAAGGTCAATATTAACTGAAAATATAGCAATCAAAGTCTAGATCTTCTGCTGAAGACACATGAAGCAGAGACCTTTCAGGTGAGAGCCCCTCTGGTGGTGTTCAACATTAATGACAAGGAAACAAAGCTCTGGTCAGAAGCATTTTTTATAAAAAGCTTTAACAAAATTAAGTATTTCTGTACATTTTGAATGCAATCTAACTTTCCAAATCAGAAAAACGAAAAAGTGCCAAAAGTCTTCTCACATGGCTGAGCTGCTTTGCAATATACTTCACCACTGAAGAATACAAATATGTATAAAGTAAACTATGATGCAATCTAACTTTCCAACTCAGAAAAATGATAAAGAGCATGAACAAAGAACATGTAAAAACAAATGCAAAATGTGCACAATCAACACAATTTGCCCTTGTCAACACCGAAATGAGACACTGCACACTCACCCCATTCAGTTGACAGTTTCAGTCCTTGTCCAGTGTGTATTCCCAAAGATTTGACATCTCTGCATATCCGACATCCTAGCTTCTTATCTTTAAGAAGGAGCCATGCATTGGTCTTGCAAAAATATTGCACCTGGTCCGTTGTCCAGCAGTCAGGTGCATCGCTTTGCCCGGTGTTGGTGATGGCAGTTGCGCCAGCAGCAGCTAACGTTAGAGGCTCTGGAGGAGGCAGCGGAGCTAGTGCTAATGCTAATGCACTAGAACTTGGAGCAGGAGGATCAACCAAAGAAAGCTCCCCATCAGACACAATTTCCAACACAGGCACAGCATTCTCTGTATTTGAAGTTTCTTCCGGCGACAACCGCTGTCTTTTTGCACTTTTATTAATCCACGCTAACATTTTAGAAATGCTAATTTGTGACGTGACTTGCTTTCCTTCTCTCGGGGGCGTGTCTGCTCTGTTCTATCACTCTACATAGCCACACACTGGGTGGGAGTTGCACTGCATAAACACAACACACGTGCATCTAGGTATGTAAATTGTAAAGCATTAAAACATGGTTTTACTAACAGTTTTCAGTATGTTGTTACTTCGGCATTATTATTATTATTATTATTTTGAAACGTGTATTACTATTAAATCACGGTCAAATAGGTTAATTTTGACAGTCGTTTCCACTACAGTATTTACATGGAAAAGATAAGCCCCGCCCCCTCTCCAGCACGTTCTGTTTGAATGACAGGAGTAAACAGCTGACAGCCGCTGTGAAACTCCAGCGGTGAGAGCTATGAGAATGTCCGTTCGGCACCTCATGACGCATCTACTGAGTACCGGGCAGCTATATTTTATATATATATGTTACATATATATATATATAAATATATATATGGATGTATAATAAGAACGGCGGGGAGAGTGTTGAGTACTGGCACGGTGCATGAGTACCGAGAGTACCGCCAGCATGCCGGTACTGAGCAAGAAGTGCCGGTACTCCATGGGTCAGAACCAGAAGTGCCGGTACTGCGTACCGGTGAGTACCGGCCCAATTCCAGCACTGCGAAAACCTACCCGTTTCCCCCACTGTCTCTGCCACCTCCCTCCATGCCTGGTTCCTCCGGTTTGTATCCCGGGAGGTGATACCCCGATTTCTGGTCATACAAAACCGGGTAATTTGCTACGGCGATAGTTAGTTTCTCCTCCGACTTTTTTTGAAATATAGAAATGAACGGCGGGATATCTCCCCAGCTTAGACGCGGTTTGATTGGCTACGGCTTCAGCTGTCAGATTTTGGGAAACGGGATTTGATTGGCTGGCGCTGGCTACTCCGGCGTCACAGGCGACCAGAAGTTGAACAATGTTCAACTTCTGGTCGCCTGGGACGCCTCGCTCTGCTACCCACAATTCAGTTCGGCGAAAAAGCGCGGCTACGTGACGTCACCCCATTGAAAGTGAATGGGCAGATTGGAGCAGCTTGGAGCTTTCGACGCTCTCGACGCTGGGTCGCCTGGGACGCCTGAGTAGCCAGCGCCAGCCAATCAAATCCCGTTTCCCCAAAATCTTTCAGCTGAAGCGCTAGCCAATCAAACCGCGTCTAAGCTGGGAGAGATATCCCGCTGTTCATTTCTATATTTCAAAAAAAGTCGGAGGAGAAACTAACTATCGCTGTAGCAAATCACCCGGTTTTGTATGACCAGACCCTCTTCACCTACCGGGATACAAACCGGAGGAACCAGGCACGGAGGGAGGTGGCAGAGACAGTCGGGGAAACTGGTAGGTTTTCGCCTGTTTGGGGAGTTTATATATATATATATTGCTCGCATAAAATCCCCGGGGGTTTTTGCTTTGTATGTCGGGGGCGGGAGATTCATGTGATTGGTTGTTGGTCGTGTTGCTTGAATAAAATCCCCAAGCTCCAGACACGCCCAGCTCCAAGCTATTTTTGGAGCTGTAGTGTGGACGCTCCGTGAGACGGACCGCTCTGCTACCCACAATTCAGTTCGGCGAAAAAGCGCGGCTACGTGACGTCACTCCATTGAAAGTGAATGGGCAGATTGGAGCTTTCGACGCTGTAGTGTAGACGGGCCGTAGGGTGAAAAAAGAAGACAAAATAAAAACGTCCTAGTTTAAGGGAGTCACTGGCCGTCAAATCGGCACCATCAAGGATTTGTAAAACTCATGTTTTTTTTATGAAACAGGTGGGTTGTCTCCACTCTGCATGTCAGTCAGGAATTTTAAAGTATTTGGGCAAATATATTATTTTGTTTTCCTATCACATTTTCAAACATTCCACAGGACTCTTTCTTGTCATGATGCGTTTCCTACTCATGACTTATTTTTGTCACATTAATTACAGGTATTTATTGACATAACAGTATTTTGATTTGACACCAGGGGAGTCAACGTCATATGAAGAGACACGACACCATTCAGAAGTGTACGATACTGTAGAAAGCTCCAGGAAAAGGGAATATGTTGGCACTAAGTTTACAGCTGCCTGATGCATGTAGTATTCCTCCGTAGCTGAAATGCATGACGGTATAATTATGTATTCCAACTTGAATCTTCACAATAATGCAACATTCAAGTGCAATCGGGGATAAATAACAGGTACTCACAGAGTAGAAATATTGAGTTTCAGTATTGGAACAATTATGTTTGCAACTCTTCTATGGCCTTTAAAGCTTTTGTCTATAGAAGCAAACTTTTAGCAAAGATACAATCCGTGAACATTTTATTTGGGATCCTTTATTTTCTTTATCTAGGCAATAAAAAGTAGAATTGTATCCACTTGCACTATAATGCCCTACTCACATATGATCTCATTCTAGGACCAATGGGGGCCTGAACCAGGACCCCTGTGGTGCAGAAGAGCTGCAGCGCCCCGAGCGGCCAGTGGAGAGAACACATGTTTGAGTCTGGTACTAAACGACCATACAGCGGTTACATTGTCCATCACTCACCCCGATGACGCTTTCTGTGCGCAGGACGAAGGGCCGGGGCCGCAGAAAGAGAACGCCGCTGAAGCCCGCCGAGTCACCAGAGACTCAAACATTCTGCAGCTTTGTTTTAGAGTCTTTTAAACTATACAGCTACATCTTAGAAGTGAATCTGTCAACACTTTCTAGATATGAAGTTAGTCTTCCACCCTTAACACGAAGGACAGAGTCCTCACGGTAAAGGAAGCCCAGATTTCATTACCAGGAAATATTCACTTTCTGTGCAATTATGTGAAAAACATACTTTTTCTTTGTAGAAATGTCCCAACACTGTAATATGTAGCCGTCACTTAGTTTTATTATTATTATATTAATTGCTGTTATGAATTTTTCTTTATTATTTGTTAATTAAATTATCAGTGTGCTTTCCTTCTCTATATTTAATAAGTTAGCTTACTCTTTAATATTGCTGCCACGCTGTGACGTCACGCTGTGATGTGACGCCACGCTGTGATGTGACGCCACGCTGTGATGTGATGCCACGCTGTGATGTGACGCCACGCTGTGATGTGACGCCACGCTGTGATGTGACGCCACGCTGTGATGTGAGCCACGCTGTGAGGTGATGCCACGCTGTGAGGTGATGCCACGCTGTGAGGTGATGCCACGCTGTGATGTGACGCTGATGTGATGTCGCGCTGTGGGACCAATAAAGGAATTGGGATTGATCCCACAACATTCATAACACATTTGAATGCAAATGGATGTGGTGTATTTTCTTTCAACCTTGTCCGATCCCCTTTTTAAGTCATTAAACCGGCCACATTTAGCTCAGATGTTCGATGTCTGTCAGGACTTCCTGTCTCTCTGTCGTCGAGACAGATCTGATGTTTGTTGACACGCAGAAAGAATCATTCGCACAATCAATCCGTACTTCAAGCTCCATTTAATGTCCTAGCAAAAGGAGAATGTGACTGTTCTAAGGAGTGAGTCAAATAGAAAGTGCATTTTTTTTCACTGAAGTTTGACATAATAAAAAAAGATCAAAGCAGTTTGTCAGACGGAGCAGAATCGTTAATGTTGTAGAAATAGCAAAGAAATGAGTAAAGGTACTCTGTTGGAGTATGTGGTGTGGTGTAGATCAAAGGCACATCACGGGTCTGTGTCTCACGGAGGGTGCTGCACACGCACACAACACACATGCACACGCCTTCAGAATACATGTCCCATGATGCTCTGACAGTCTTACGATCTACAGTCATGTTGATGCAAAACGCTCATGGAGATTTCTGAGAGGCAACAAAACGGTTATCCAGAGAATGGTGCTTTTTAATTTGGAGCCTGTAAAAGGGATAACATAGCATTAAAATGTGTCCATCAGCCGATATTAAAGCGGGATGATCCTGGAGGAATCAGAAGAAGCAATGATGACCGGCGGGCGGGCGGGGCCTTATCACATCCGGTTCTCTTTCTCTCATGTTTAAATAGTTTGCTTAAAGAATGACCCAAACCCTTGTTACAACTGATCGTGCTCTAACAGTCAAAAAGAAAAAAGGAAATTAACATTCAGTAAACATTCTTCTCTAAAAGGTCATTCCTTTATATAATCTGTCTTCTCTGCCATCACATAAACAAGTTTAATAACATACCAATCAGTGGTTATTTCACAATTGGAAAAAGCACAAAATGTTTACACTCTTTTACAGGTAAATAAAAGTGTTCCGACTGTTTTCATAAGGGCGTAGCATACTTCATAGTTCGTCTCACGGCTCCCACACCCCCCCCACTATCTGCTATTAGATCTTTACATACAAATATTGACAAAGTGGTGGCTTGTGCTCTGAAGCCATCAAGTCTTTTGGAGAGTAATAATCATCATGAGGAGGGAGGAGGGGGGGGACGTGATGCTGGGAATGGATGGGGGGGGTGTGGACTCATAGCTGGCCCTCGCTGTCCTGGCTGCCCCCCGGCTTCTCTGCATCGGGGGGGCCTGGGAGCTCTTTGAGGCCCATGCTGCGTTCAGGGAAGTTGTCTCCGTCGGGCTCCAGGCCGTCGGGGCAGGGCAGCTTCAGGAGCTCCTCTCTGAGCTGAGCCGTGTGCCTCTGTGGAACGGGGGCGGGGTTAATGTTACAGCAAACATTAAGCACAGCTCTCTCATGATACATGCTGTGACAGAATAACAGAGCATGAGGTAAATACAGGAGGGTGTTCAGCCTCCCCCTCCCCTCAATGCAGCTTGCAGTTAGAAAATATGCATACAATTATGACATGGTCAAAATACGTACTTGCCTGATCATTAAATTAGACACAGTTGAGTATAGTGTATATATATTTAACCTACATATTTGTATATATGTACATTCACCTTCATTCAATGTTTAACTCATATCATTCTTTCTATTCATTCTGTTAATACATATTTATTCTTATTATTTCTATCCTTATTATTCCAGGTGTTTCTGCCTGATTCTGTTGAGGCCACCATGACACCTTGATGTCCCTACGGGGCTCAACAAAGGTCCATCAGATCTCATACTTGGCTTTGAAGGATGGTAACTCAATTAGAGGAGTATAAAGTGTTGTGTTCAGGGTCCTGCAGCTGTACCACATCTGGATTGTTCACAGTGAGGATACATGTGCCGCTGCAGCACCAGGCAGACAGTTTGTCGGTGTGGCTAATTGTGTGTGGGTATCTGTGTATGTTATGAGCTACTGAGTGACCCAGGGTGGTCTGCAGAGAGCCCCTGCCTCATGCAGCTGTTCACTAGCAGGGCTCTGTCAGAGTAGACTTTATGTGGAAGACATTTACACAGGAAGTGGAAAAGCCCCTTAAGACCCCGTAATACTGACTGTGCATTTTCAACAGATTGAGCACTATTGGTTCCCAGGGCAAGACACTTCACCCACATTGCTCCTGTGTACTGAGTGCATGTACGTCGCTTTGGATAAAAGCGTCCAACAGGTGACATGTCATGTCATTGCAGTGCGTTACCAGTGTTTTGTGTACCATGTACGGCAACCTTGAGAGCCTTGAACTGCGCCTTTATAAATAAAGTGTATAATTACCTTGAGTGCAGCAGCATGGTGGGACATGGTGCGGCCCACCCTCTTGTCGCTGCTGTACTGCTGGATGTCAGCGATCCACTCCTCGCACTGAGACATGATCTCCACCCGCTTCAGGTAGAAGTGTTTGTGGATCACCTGCAGAGACACGACGGGGAACTGATCAACCACAGCAAGTGTCTGTGTTTATATCACATCATAGTAAAAGCTGTACAAATAACATTTCTTTTGAAAAACTATGAAATAATTGAATGTCTGCTCCAATGTATGTTTATTAACTACATGGCGAGTGATTCTGTGCTGGGCTAATGCTAATGCTAATGCTAATGCGAGGATAATAAAATGGCGGCTTCACAAAACGTTTTGGGAGTTTTACGGGGCGTGGTTTGCAATTCGCCCAGCCAATCAGAAATATAGCTCTTTTCTCAAAAAAGAGCCGCTCGAAAGTCCCTGCTATCGAGCAGGGACTTTCGAGGGGATTAAAAGGTTCGCATGAACTACTTTTAGTACCGGCTCTTTTTGGTGTGAACGCGAGCATGAACTAAGTTCGCATGAACCTTTGTGGGAAAAGTACCGCAGTGTGAACGCGGCTATTGAAGCCCATTGTAATTTCAGGCAGATATTTCCTCACGGCAGCAGTCGCACACCTTTAGTTAAACTGCCAAAAAGGCCACATTATTATCCCGAAACTACACAAAAATTACACTTCAGATACTCAACTTCCTTGACATGCTTCACGTTTTTTAAATTTCACAGATATCTGTTACGGTTCTTCCACAAAACGTTCACATGTAAGAGGTTCATCTCTTATTCAGAACAATGCAAACCTGTGATCTCTGCAGAGCTCGTTAGCTCAACTATAAACACCTGTGCAATGGAACACGATGATGTCATCTCTCCAGCTGACCTGCTCAGAGCAGCAGACTCCAGATAGCAGTGTGCTAACAGTCCAGCCGTGAAGACATCTACGGGACAGTTTTGAGATTTCTTCAAATGCCGTTGTCATGGCAACACAATGCTCGCCTTGAAACATGGTTCTCTCATAACTTCAGTGAAAATACTCCAAACAGCCCAGAACTTCACAGGTTTGGTAACGATGCAGCCATCAACGCATCTAAGCGTAGTATGGGGTGTCATCAAATGCTGTTGCCATGGCGACAAACCACTCGCCATGAAACATGATGTGGCTGTAAGTCCAATCGTCCCCCAATCTTCACTTGTATATCACCGGTCCATGCCTCAACAGCTCTATGCCAAATCTGAGATCTCACCATATGCCGTTTCCATGGAAACGCATCCCTCGCCATAAAACAAGATGTCGCTATAAGTTCAATGGACACGGTCCAATCGTCCCCCAATCTTCACTTGTATATCACCGGTCCATGCCTCAAGAGCTCTACGCCAAATCTGAGATCTCACCATATGCCGTTTCCATGGAAACACATCCCTCGCCATAAAACATGATGTCGCTATAACTCCTATGAAAATGTTTCAAAAGTCATACACTCTTTTCTTCCCCATTTGATCCCATCCATACAGCAGAGAGAGGGACAGCAGACAAAGGGACAGCAGAGTGACAGCAGAGAGAGGGACAGCAGACAGAGGGACAGCAGACAGAGTGCAGCAGAGAGAGGGTCAGACAGAGGGACAGCAGAGAGAGGGACAGCAGAGTGACAGCAGAGAGAGGGACAGCAGAGAGACAGACAGGGTGACAGCAGAGAGGGACAGTAGAGAGAGGGACAGCAGAGGGACAGCAGACAGAGGGACAGCAGAGAGAGGGACAGACAGAGGAATATACAGAGGGACAGAGGGGACAGCAGAGGGACAGCAGAGAGAGGGGCAGCAGAGTGACAGCAGAGAGAGGGACAGCAGACAGAGGGACAGCAGACAGAGGGACAGCAGAGAGAGGGGCAGCAGAGTGACAGCAGAGAGAGGGACATTAGACAGAGGGACAGCAGACAGAGGGACAGCAGAGAGAAGGACAGCAGAGAGAAAGACAGATGAGGGACAGACAGATGAGGGACAGACAGAGGGACAGCAGAGAGAGGGACAGCAGGGGGATGGACAGAGAGAGGGACAGCAGAGTGACAGCAGAGAGAGGGACAGCAGACAGAGTGACAGCAGAGAGAGGGACAGCAGAGAGAGGGACAGCAGAGGACAGAGAGAGGGACAGCAGAGAGAGGGACAGCAGGGGGATGGACAGAGAGAGGGACAGCAGAGTGACAGCAGAGAGAGGGACAGCAGACAGAGGGACAGCAGAGTGACAGACAGATTGGACAGCAGGGGGACAGACAGAGAGACAGACAGAGGGACAGCAGAGAGACAGCAGAGACAGACAGAGGGACAGCAGATAGAGTGACAGACAGAGGGACAGACAGACAGAGGGACAGCAGAGAGAGGGACAGACCGAGGGACAGCAGAGAGAGGGACAGACCGAGGGACAGCAGAGAGAGGGACAGACCGAGGGACAGCAGAGAGAGGGACAGCAGAGAGGGGACAGAGAGAGGGACCGCAGAGTGACAGCAGACAGAGGGACAGATGAGGGACAGACAGAGGGACAGCAGAGAGAGGGACAGCAGAGTGACAGTAGGGGGAGACAGCAGAGTGACAGCAGAGAGAGGGACAGCAGAGACAGGGACAGCAGAGGGAGGCACAGCAGAGGGACATACAGAGAGAGGGACAGCAGGGGGGACCACTGCAGCGCTGCATCTTCAGCAGAGATGGACAGATTAACGCAAAACACTGTCCAACTATAGCCCTGTAGCGACCACACAGCGGCCTTCATAGACTTGGTCTATAGCCCTGTAGAGACCACACAGTGGCCTTCATAGACTTGGTCTATAGCCCTGTAGAGACCACACAGCGGACTTCATAGACTTGGTCTATAGCACTGTAGAGACCACACAGCGGACTTCATAGACTTGGTCTATAGCCCTGTAGAGACCACACAGCGGACTTCATAGACTTGGTCTATAGCCCTGTAGAGACCACACAGCGGACTTCATAGACTTGGTCTATAGCCCTGTAGAGACCACACAGCGGACTTCATAGACTTGGTCTATAGCCCTGTAGAGACCACACAGTGGACTTCATAGACTTGGTCTATAGCCCTGTAGAGACCACACAGCGGACTTCATAGACTTGGTCTATAGCCCTGTAGAGACCACACAGCGGACTTCATAGACTTGGTCTATAGCCCTGTAGAGACCACACAGCGGACTTCATAGACTTGGTCTATAGCCCTGTAGAGACCACACAGCGGACTTCATAGACTTGGTCTATAGCCCTGTAGAGACCACACAGCGGACTTCATAGACTTGGTCTATAGCCCTGTAGAGACCACACAGCGGACTTCATAGACTTGGTCTATAGCCCTGTAGAGACCACACAGCGGACTTCATAGAGTTGGTCTATAGCCCTGTAGAGACCACACAGCGGACTTCATAGACTTGGTCTATAGCCCTGTAGAGACCACACAGCGGACTTCATAGAGTTGGTCTATAGCCCTGTAGAGACCACACAGCGGACTTCATAGAGTTGGTCTATAGCCCTGTAGAGACCACACAGCGGACAGCTTCATACTCTGTGGTAGATGACTGGCAGATGTCTTGATGTTTACCAAAACAAGCAGGTTTGCTGTTGTGCTTATCAATGGCAGATTCAATGTAACCCAAATAGTCAGGATTACGATTGAGGCAGCATTGTTCTACATAGCTAGCTTCCCATCTAGCTATATCCATCAAATATTGTTGCACAAAAATAGACACAAAAATGATGAAGCTTTGATTGCTGTGAAAAAATTCAGGATGTTTTTTTCAAATGATAGTTATGACAAAACAAATAAAAAAGATCATTACCTCCCAAAAGGATTTCAGCTAACAACTCTGTAGAGGAGAGCCACACGCTTGACCTGTATTCAATATAAGAGTTCCTAATGTCTTTATGTTTATGTGGAAGAAGGCAACAACAACAACAACACTAAAGCCACTGCTCCTGGCTGGTAGTCTTCCTCTCTCAGTGGATGTGTCTCAGCCGGAGACGTTAAGGTGCTAAAAGGCCAGAGAAAAGCACATGGGAGATTCTTAGCAAGCCTAATTGAATTTCTGAGAGCGTGTGTGAGATGTCTCAGTCGGCTGGCCTCGTCCTCCCCAGTCCCCTCAAGATCTCTCGCTACAACGCTCCGTTTCACACACTGGCTTAGCGATGTCAGACACTCTTTTCTTCCCATCCAACTGTGCAAAGGCCAGATAGATTTATAATACAACACCTTCAGATCACACTGAAATACTAGCAGCACTGTCTGTGGATACAATCAGAGAACGGGTTACCTCAGAACACTTCACTCCCGCTCTGAACTCAGTCCTAAAAGACTCAGATTTCAGAGCATACTTCCAAAACATCCCACTGAAGGGGGGGATATAAGAGCATGACTAAAAAGGTGGAAAACACATTCAAACATATCGAACACGATCCTCCTTTAAAAGCATTAAAGTCCTCTGGATTTAGAGTCAATGAACCCGTTTTGTAATGGAGCCCATATCATGGCTACATTAGGTATTTATTATAACAAGCCTTTACTTTTGCCCAGCAGCAATTATTACTTAACTGTCCAAACTACAACATAAAACTGATTTATATATACCTTCAACCAAAGACAAGTTGTCTCATTTTGATATTTGAGAAGACTGAGGTTTGTTTTGAATTATTATGTACGTTTTTTTATAAGAGAATTGACTTTTGACGGCTCATAAAAGAGAACAAGAAATGAAATGTATAATATCTAGTTCAGGTAGAGCAAAGGGCTGTGTATTCATTACATTAATTTGATATCAACACTGATATGAGAGTGGGTATCTTCTTTGATCTATGATATGGTCATATAGCATTAGGATCTTTCCTGGTCTGAATGTCTGAATGACAGTAACGTGAAATTATATTCTGAATTCATTCTAAATGTTGCCTTAAACCACTTAGTATTTATATCCACGTGCCAAACACGTTATTGTATTTCTTTGTATTTACATGTAATTGTTAATGTCATTACTAATCGGTACAGTAATACCATACTAGGGGTGGGACTCTGTTGTGTCACTTGGAATGTAATTCTGTATTGTCCTGATCATTGTATCGTATGTGTCCTTAAAACCAATACAAAAGACCTTGATCAAAAACATTATTGTGTAAATATTTAGTGAAAGCATGAACAGTCAGCCCTACAATATAGTTGCCATGTGGCCATGTGGATGGAGGCATGGGCCGGCTCCCACAGGAACATGATGTGATGAAGCTGTGTATAGATGTATACCATGTAGACCACCAGCATAGGTGTGGAGATGAATTCATCTGGAGACATTTGAATATTGGTCAGAAGAATAACCAGTAACTGTGTTCCTCAAAGTCCTTCAGCTCAATTCTTATTGCATGAAGTCAAAAGAGCAGTAAAGCCAAATGACCCTTTTGAAAGCTATTCATGAAATCACTATTTGGATGTGCTTCTATTAGAAATGTTTTGATCTGTAATCCTTTCAAAGTGATGGGGTCACTTCTGGTTCTTTCCCCCAGTCAGCCCTCTCAGCAGAGCGCCCCTCTTCCTCCTGCTCTGGATGCGCAGGTTGAAAGATTGTTATCTTGCCCTGCACATCAGTCTGAACATGGACCATTTAAAGCATTACATTGTATCAGGAAACTGTGAGGAAGAGGGGGGGGAGGAGGAATTGGCCAACTTCCAGACAATGTCATCTCCAAGGGATTCATACGATGTATTATCAGACAGCCTGAGGGAGGGAAGCTGCTTTTCATTCCTCTTCAGTTGATAGAACACGTCAAGAAGGGCAAAGGTGTGAAGCTAATGCATTCTGTCAACATGTGTGTCTTCTATTAGGAATGTGTATTGAGAGCGGAAGTGAGAAGAAAATACAAATAAATGACTGCCTCTGCAAAGAATACGATCAGTACATGTGACAGAGTTAAGTCTGAAGGTCTCAGCCCAAGTCCCGGCCATTTCAGCTTCAGATCAGGCCTGACATCTTTATTCCATTACTAAAACATTTCAGTTTCCTTTAAAACATTCCCTTTGATTCATAACATGACAATGACACATGGAATGCATTCTGACGAAGGTGTTCTTTTCTTGCTTCATCTTGAACCCCTCCTCGTCAACAAATACCAAGTTTATATTGTAAAAAGGATTACGATTCCTTTGTAGGTGCCGTTAAAAAGTTCAGGTTGTTCCAGGAATGACATGACCATACACAGAACGGCATGTCGAAGGACACTGAACAGCATAGAGACCCCTACCTCTTTGAAGCATGGTGAGGGGTTGCGCATCTGCTCCAACATGGCCCATTTGACCGAGGCCTGCCGGATGTTGCCGTCGTACTCCCGGGAGCTCTGGGTGCCGCTGGGGGTCCCGCGGGAGCGCTCATACCCCGGCTCGTTGAAGTAGGGCTCAGCCACCAGGATGAGGGACTGCACCGACACCAGAACCTACACATTTAAAAACAGGGAGGGAAAATAAATGATGTATTGGAAAGCTTCAGGATACCGACTGGTTAGAAGGTTCAAACCGCAGAACAGGAAGTCATTCCGTTTAATACACTGACACCAGGAATAACTTCACCATCAAAGCCTTATACTGCATTATCCTATCTATCGTTATCTACATCTCATTCATAATACACCACTGTATTTATTATAATGCACATGCACTATATAGTGCACATTTTTACCTCTAAAGTTGATATAAGTATCTTAATTTTTCTAATATTTCTAAGTTCATATGCATATTTTGATTATTTTGTATTTCATTTCAATCAGCTGACCTGAAGCATGTTTATAAACATCTCTATGTTATAATTATAATGTTTTATGGAGCAACTATTACAAAACCTACTTTTCCCCAAGAAAAATAAAGTATTCTGATTGAAGACTGATGACTGCCTAAAGAACCCCACACACTGCTATGCAATGCAGCTTGGTCTGGTTTGCAGAGAGCTGGTGTAACCACGGACAATCGGAGTGTCTTCCACGTCTAAAGCCGCCTCTTCAATATTCTTGGCAGGGGTGGACTCGGACAAAAGCAAGACATTTTTTGGAAGCAGAAAGACATATCCCTGAATATATCGGCAATAACAGCACGATTAAAGTCCGTCTCAAGGAGAATAAGGACGCCGCCCACTACATCACAAACAAAGAGGACCTGGCAGTGGAGGCCGACCAGCTCCTGATAATGCTCCATCAGGAAGATACCATTGACCTTCAACTGTGGTGAGCCGTCTGTCTTAAACCGGGTTGCCAGATATCAGAGGCAATATCCACCCTCGTTGATGACTGCCTGCTCCCAGCCCACTCCCCTGTCTCCTATTCAAACCCCCTTATTTTCCATTATTGATCCCCAGCACACTAAATGAAATGATAATCAATGAAGACATCTCTATGCACTTTCGAACCCTGCAAAGGAGGGATCCATTTCCAAGGGCCCTGCTCGCTTTAATGCAAGTGTGTGCATAAACCAAACATTACATTGCATTTAGCTGACGCTTTTTTCCAAAGCGACTTACAACAAGTGCGTTCGACCAGGAAGACACAAACTAGAAGAAAACAGAATCATAAAGTACATCAGGCTTCATAGAGCCAAGCGTTTCAAGTGCTACTCAACTGGCTTTAGATAAGCCAGTCCATTATTAGTATATAAGTGCTTTGTTAATAGTTCTATCGCTCGAGGTGGAGTCGAAAGAGATGAGTTTTCAGTCTGCGCCGGAAGGTGTGTAAGCTATCTGCTGTCCTGATGTCAATGGGAGCTCATTCCACCATCTTGGAGCCAGGATAGCAAACCCACATGTTTCTGCTGATGGGAACTTGGGTCCCCCTCGCAGCGAGGGTGCAGCGAGTCGTTTGGCTGATGCAGAGCGTAGAGCACGTGCTGGGGTGTACGGTTTAACCATGTCCTGGATGTAGGAAGGGCCAGATCCATTCGCAGCATGGTACGCAAGTACCATTGTCTTGAAGTGGATTCTAGCAGTTACTGGAAGCCAGTGGAGGGAGCGGAGGAGCGGCGTGGTGTGGGAACATTCAGGAAGGTTGAAGACCAGACGAGCCGCTGCATTCTGGATGAGCTGCAGAGGTCGGATGGCACATGCAGGTAGACCAGCCAGGAGGGAGTTGCAGTAGTCTAGGCGTGAGATGACGAGAGCCTGGACCAGAACCTGCGTGGCTTTCTGGGTCAGCTGGGGACGCATCCTCCTGATGTTATAAAGCGTGTATCTGCAGCAGCGGGTTGTAGCAGCGATGTTTGCAGTGAAGGACAGGATGTTATCTAGGATCACACCCAGAGTCTTTGCAGTCTGAGTCGGGGAAACAACAGAGGGGCCGATGTTGATAGTCAGGTCAAGAGAGGGACAATCTTTTCCCGGAAGGAAAAGCAGTTCAGTCTTGTCAAGGTTGAGCTTGAGGTGATGAGCGGACATCCACTGAGAGATGTCAGCTAGACGAGCAGAGATGCGTGCGACGACCTGGGTCTCTGAGCGGGGGAAGGACAGGATGAGTTGGGTGTCGTCAGCGTAGCAGTGGTATGAAAAACCATGCGGGCTAATGACTGACAACGCTCTGTGTGAATGTCATCGTGCTGCGTTCCAGAGTTTGTGTTCATCCATACCTCAGTGCACCCCACTAAAGATAACCAGTCAGGGGGGGGGAGCCTCGCAGCGAGGAAGCAGTGTGTGGACCTGTCAGCGCAACACGTTTAAATAATTGGTTTAAACGGCATAATAATAAGGACGTTCGTCCGTTCTGTGATTCTCCAGAGCACACATGTTATGATATTAGGGTCATGCCGAGTGAGATGAGATCGCTGTCCCTTTAAGAGAGAGAGAGAGGGGTGTGGATGGTAGAGCGAGAGTGAGCGAGCGCGTGTATGTTTCTGGAAGTGAAGCGAGGAAGCAGAGAAACAGAGGTCTTTGATGTATTTTGTGAAACAGAAGAACAACTAAATAAATGCAACGGCCTCCAAGAAGAGCTCGCCTCTCTCCAGCCATTAAGCTAAAGAGGTTATTGAACCTTCTGCCCTGGGAGACGACAGAGAGTCACCCCCCGTTTCCTCCACTACGGTCTGGGAGCCGACAGGAAGGTTCAACACACAGACGGCCAGTCCGCCCCTTTGGAGCATATTATTTCGATGAGCAGATCGCCACTGGGCTTTCAACTAATAAAACAAATAAAGTAATAAGTCAGTAAATAACAGGGTTCTTACACCTTTTCCAAAGTCAAGCACTTGTCAAGGTTTATTTTCCAGCTTTTCAAGCATCTTACAGCTGTTGTAAATTACATATTTATATACACATACTTATACTCCAATCATTATTTCCCAACCTCACTTTAAATCAGATGTTCTTTATGCTGTAAACAACCACATGTGTTTCATAATAGCATTCGACACGAGGATGACAAATTAAAGAAAAGAAAACTAAGTTTAATATTTCAGAATGAGTGACCTGTACGTAGACTGGGCCTCCCATATAACCTGGCTGAGCCGATATACAACAATCAGCCACATAACTTTTCAATACATTATTGGTTACTATTTTTGAGGTACTTTTAGGTTGGCACTGGCAGTAAACTTAAGTCAGATGTAAATGGTGTACTTTTACTGCACTACATGTATCTAATACCTCTATGTTGCAAATGTATTATCTTTTCAATTTACACACGGCATCTATTGCACGTCCGTCTGGGAGAGGGATCCCTCCTCTGTTGCTCTCCCTGAGGTTTCTCCATGTTCCTTTAAACTGGGTTTTCTTTGGAAGTTTTTCCTTGTACGATGTGAGGGTCTAAGGACAGAGGGTCTAAGGACAGAGGGTCTAAGGACAGAGGGTGTCGTATTGTCATACTAATATTCTGTACACACTGTGAAGACCACTGAGACAAATGTAACATTTGTGATATTGGGCTATATAAATAAACATTGATTGATAGTTACTTCACAGATGTGGATGAATGATGTGAAATCTAAACAAGTGTTGAATCAGACTTTAGTTCCACCTGGAGTAAATCCACCAGCTCCCCTGCAGTCTACAAAGTACTTCAGACTAGCTGCACCTCCACCAACTACCCTGCAGTCTACAAAGTACTTCAGACTAGCTGCACCTCCACCAACTACCCTGCAGTCTACAAAGTACTTCAGACTAGCTGCACCTTCACCAGCTACCCTGCAGTCTACAAAGTACTTCAGACTAGCTGCACCTTCACCAACTACCCTGCAGTCTACAAAGTACTTCAGACTAGCTGCACCTCCACCAACTACCCTGCAGTCTACAAAGTACTTCAGACTAGCTGCACCTCCACCAGCTACCCTGCAGTCTACAAAGTACTTCAGACTAGCTGCACCTCCACCAACTACCCTGCAGTCTACAAAGTACTTCAGACTAGCTGCACCTTCACCAGCTACCCTGCAGTCTACAAAGTACTTCAGACTAGCTGCACCTCCACCAACTACCCTGCAGTCTACAAAGTACTTCAGACTAGCTGCACCTCCACCAGCTACCCTGCAGTCTACAAAGTACTTCAGACTAGCTGCACCTCCACCAACTACCCTGCAGTCTACAAAGTACTTCAGACTAGCTGCACCTTCACCAGCTACCCTGCAGTCTACAAAGTACTTCAGACTAGCTGCACCTTCACCAGCTACCCTGCAGTCTACAAAGTACTTCAGACTAGCTGCACCTTCACCAGCTACCCTGCAGTCTACAAAGTACTTCAGACTAGCTGCACCTCCACCAGCTACCCTGCAGTCTACAAAGTACTTCAGACTAGCTGCTCCTTCACCAGCTACCCTGCAGTCTACAAAGTACTTCAGACTAGCTGCACCTTCACCAGCTACCCTGCAGTCTACAAAGTACTTCAGACTAGCTGCACCTCCACCAGCTACCCTGCAGTCTACAAAGTACTTCAGACTAGCTGCTCCTTCACCAGCTACCCTGCAGTCTACAAAGTACTTCAGACTAGCTGCACCTTCACCAGCTACCCTGCAGTCTACAAAGTACTTCAGACTAGCTGCACCTTCACCAGCTTTGAGAACACTTTATGATCAATCATTATAAAACATATATATTATTCTGAAATGGACCAATCTGCACAACGACTACTTTTACTGTCGCTACTTTCACTATATTTAGATTTCACTTGAGTAACATTTTGAATGCAGGACTTTTACTTGTTTACAGTACTAGTATTCCTACACTCTGGTACTTTTACTCAAGTATAAGATCTGAGTACTTCTACTTTTACTCAAGTACAACATCTGAGTACTTGTACTTTTACTCAAGTACAATATCTGAGTACTTCTACTTTTACTCAAGTACAACATCTGAGTACTTCTACTTTTACACAAGTACAACATCTGAGTACTTGTACTTTTACTCAAGTACAATATCTGAGTACTTCTCCACCTCTGGTAGTGTATTAGTCTGAATTGTAGCCACAGAATCACGCAGAGCTGCATAGAAATAGACTCACAATGGTAACAAGTGGAAAATAATATTTACTAATGTGTCCAATGATTTGTAGGTAATTCTACTCAAGACTCCTGACTTATAGGAAGACATGTAGTTTTACTTGTATAATACTTCAAGATTTCATATAAAAGCCTGTTTCTAAAAGTATCAACCATAGCGACGCGGTCAAATCCTCAGTTTATAATTTATAACTAACAACATACTAACAAGCTACGGTCTAATTACGCAACCAAGTAGTAGTTTCGTGCCTGCGTCTTTTTCTCCGGTCGGGTCGTGGAAGACCGGAAGCTGTGTGGTTCATAAAAACATGTTCTTACTCAATATCAAGCCACCATTATTGTTTTTATTTGAAATCGTATAATGTCGGGCTTGTTTTGCCGCCTGTGGGGAAAATAAATGGGGCTCAGAGCCTCAGGATACTGAAATCTGTATGTATTTTCTTCTAATGTGTCATCTCTATCGAAATCAGTCAAAAGTCGCAACGGCTGTGGTGAGACGATCAGCACCACGGAGGAAAGCGCCAGAAAGTCGCCTGGAGTTAAAGAGAGCGGGGCTGCGTTGAGCGCATGGCTTCCTTCTGCAGGGACCGGGGAGACGCGCCCTGGCGGCGGTCTCGTTCAGGATACGAAAATATAATTTAAATATTTTGGTTACGGTGCCTTAAAGACTTTAGACAGAGGTAGGACAAGTACTCAGGGCTTGTTCTTGAGTAAAAGTAGAAGTAGGAATACTCTGTTACAGTAAAAGTCCTGCAATAAAAATGTCACTCAAATAAAAGTATAAAAGTATTCTCATCAAAATATACTGAAAGTACCAAAAGTGAAAGTATTCGTTGTGCAGATTGGTCCATTTCAGAATAATATATCTGATATGTTTTATAATGATTGATCATCAAAGTGTTCTCAAAGCTGGTGAAGGTGCAGCTAGTCTGAAGTACTTTGTAGACTGCAGGGTAGCTGGTGGAGGTGCAGCTAGTCTGAAGTACTTTGTAGACTGCAGGGTAGCTGGTGAAGGTGCAGCTAGTCTGAAGTACTTTGTAGACTGCAGGGTAGCTGGTGGAGGTGCAGCTAGTCTGAAGTACTTTGTAGACTGCAGGGTAGCTGGTGAAGGTGCAGCTAGTCTGAAGTACTTTGTAGACTGCAGGGTAGCTGGTGGAGGTGCAGCTAGTCTGAAGTACTTTGTAGACTGCAGGGTAGCTGGTGAAGGTGCAGCTAGTCTGAAGTACTTTGTAGACTGCAGGGTAGCTGGTGAAGGTGCAGCAAGTCTGAAGTACTTTGTAGACTGCAGGGTAGCTGGTGGAGGTGCAGCTAGTCTGAAGTACTTTGTAGACTGCAGGGTAGCTGGTGGAGGAGCAGCTAGTCTGAAGTACTTTGTAGACTGCAGGGTAGCTGGTGAAGGAGCAGCTAGTCTGAAGTACTTTGTAGACTGCAGGGTAGCTGGTGAAGGAGCAGCTAGTCTGAAGTACTTTGTAGACTGCAGGGTAGCTGGTGAAGGTGCAGCTAGTCTGAAGTACTTTGTAGACTGCAGGGTAGCTGGTGGAGGTGCAGCTAGTCTGAAGTACTTTGTAGACTGCAGGGTAGCTGGTGAAGGTGCAGCTAGTCTGAAGTACTTTGTAGACTGCAGGGTAGCTGGTGGAGGTGCAGCTAGTCTGAAGTACTTTGTAGACTGCAGGGTAGCTGGTGAAGGTGCAGCTAGTCTGAAGTACTTTGTAGACTGCAGGGTAGCTGGTGAAGGTGCAGCAAGTCTGAAGTACTTTGTAGACTGCAGGGTAGCTGGTGGAGGTGCAGCTAGTCTGAAGTACTTTGTAGACTGCAGGGTAGCTGGTGGAGGTGCAGCTAGTCTGAAGTACTTTGTAGACTGCAGGGTAGCTGGTGAAGGTGCAGCTAGTCTGAAGTACTTTGTAGACTGCAGGGTAGCTGGTGAAGGTGCAGCAAGTCTGAAGTACTTTGTAGACTGCAGGGTAGCTGGTGGAGGTGCAGCTAGTCTGAAGTACTTTGTAGACTGCAGGGTAGCTGGTGAAGGAGCAGCTAGTCTGAAGTACTTTGTAGACTGCAGGGTAGCTGGTGAAGGTGCAGCTAGTCTGAAGTACTTTGTAGACTGCAGGGTAGCTGGTGAAGGTGCAGCTAGTCTGAAGTACTTTGTAGACTGCAGGGTAGCTGGTGGAGGTGCAGCTAGTCTGAAGTACTTTGTAGACTGCAGGGTAGCTGGTGAAGGTGCAGCTAGTCTGAAGTACTTTGTAGACTGCAGGGTAGCTGGTGGAGGTGCAGCTAGTCTGAAGTACTTTGTAGACTGCAGGGTAGCTGGTGAAGGAGCAGCTAGTCTGAAGTACTTTGTAGACTGCAGGGTAGCTGGTGAAGGTGCAGCTAGTCTGAAGTACTTTGTAGACTGCAGGGTAGCTGGTGAAGGTGCAGCTAGTCTGAAGTACTTTGTAGACTGCAGGGTAGCTGGTGAAGGAGCAGCTAGTCTGAAGTACTTTGTAGACTGCAGGGTAGCTGGTGGAGGTGCAGCTAGTCTGAAGTACTTTGTAGACTGCAGGGTAGCTGGTGAAGGTGCAGCTAGTCTGAAGTACTTTGTAGACTGCAGGGTAGCTGGTGAAGGAGCAGCTAGTCTGAAGTACTTTGTAGACTGCAGGGTAGCTGGTGGAGGTGCAGCTAGTCTGAAGTACTTTGTAGACTGCAGGGTAGCTGGTGGAGGTGCAGCTAGTCTGAAGTACTTTGTAGACTGCAGGGTAGCTGGTGAAGGTGCAGCTAGTCTGAAGTACTTTGTAGACTGCAGGGTAGCTGGTGGAGGTGCAGCTAGTCTGAAGTACTTTGTAGACTGCAGGGTAGCTGGTGGAGGTGCAGCTAGTCTGAAGTACTTTGTAGACTGCAGGGTAGCTGGTGGAGGTGCAGCTAGTCTGAAGTACTTTGTAGACTGCAGGGTAGCTGGTGGAGGTGCAGCTAGTCTGAAGTACTTTGTAGACTGCAGGGGAGCTGGTGAAGGCGCAGCTAGTCTGAAGTACTTTGTAGACTGCAGGGGAGCTGGTGGATTCACTCCAGGTGGAACTAAAGTCTGATTCAACACTTGGTTAGATTTCACATCATTCATCCACATCTGTGAAGTAACTAAAGGGATTAAATACCGTGGAGTAAAAGTACACCATGTACCTCTGAACTGTAGTGGAGTAGAAGTACAAAGTAGCAGAAAATGTAAATACTCAAGTAAACTACTGTCAAAATTGTAATTAAGTACAATTACTTAGTACCACTGGCTTTATATTTTGTAAACACAGATTAACTAGTCTTTTTACAAAATAAAAAACATTAGGAAAATGTAACATTTGGCAGTTTAGCTACAATGGGTCTCGGTTATCTTCACAGCTATGTATCCTCCATACTGCTTAGCATTTTCAGGATGAAATGTGAAAACAGTCTGCAGAATCAAAGCTGAAAACCAGGCTGAACATGCAATTGAATCCTTCTGATCCCGAGTCCAGGATGAGTGATGTGTGTGTGAGCGGGAATGGCTCCCAGGTTCAAATGATAGTGGCTTGTGTTTGCTTTGATTACCACCCACACACTGTGGCCAAAGCAGAATGATAACTCGGCTTTAAAAAGCATCCTTCATGTCAGCTGTTGATCCACCAGGCCCATTCATACAGAGCCTGCAGCACTGTAGTGACAGCCAGAGATGAAGTGCAGCCTGGGACACAAAGACTCCAACAGCCTGCTGACCCCCCTGACAGCAGGCCTGATGAATCTGAGGCTCACCTGTAAGAAGCTCGAGGTCTGAGGGTTCCACTTCTCCTCCGGTCTCCCATGCCATGTGTTGAGGATACTTAAACATACCTGGTTGAAAGAAAAAAAATTCATTTTAGTTATACGTTTTTTTTGTTCAACATGACATATCTAAGGGGAACAGCTCCAGCAATTGTTTGATTACAATTGAAATGTACATATGATCAATGCCAATATGTGTACACGTGATGACGGCACCAACGAATCGACGACTGAATTAGTTGGCAACTAATTAGGTCATCGATTGTAATCGATTTAGTCGATTAGTTGTTGCACCCCTATACTAGATAAGCTATTGATATATGTATTTTCTTTTGTGAATTTGTATATACTTGCTGCTATTGTTAATTTGTATTATATTTGTATACTATAAATATGTTTAACTCGTGACAACACTGCTGCTGTGATAAAATAGCTTCCCAATTTGGGATGAATAAAGGATCTATCTATCCATCTTGATTGGACTCAATATTAAGCTTTGACGCCATTTATGGCGCGTTTCCACTGCAGGGCCTCGCTCGGCTTAGTACGGTATAGTTAGGCCTTGGTAGACCAGGCTCACTTTATGCTGCGTTTCCATTACAGTTTAGTATCTGGGGCAGTAACTATAGTAACGCAGTATAAGCGGAGCCGTGACGTCATCTTCAATGAGAACCAAAGGAAACCAACATCAGCCGTTAGCCGTTAGCCCTCAGAGCTCACAGCTCCTCATGTCTGTTCAGAAACTAGACAGAAGGTAAACAAGTACAAACCACAGACTGCCTGTGTCATGGAGAATACAGGTGCTGCTTTATTTATGTCTGTATAGGCCGTTGCTGTGAGTGTGGACGGTCATATACTGCTCCGACATATACATGATTGAAATGTGTGTGGAGTGTCAGCGGCTGCCTGATGATGGGGGTAACCGTGACCCCAACTACTCAATGGAAGAAAGCCAGGTCCAGAGAGGGACAGCTAAATATGTTCTAATATCGCAAAAAAAGAACTCTGGAGGGATGTCGTCCAAATGTCAGCTTTCATTTAAAACTGGACACCTGACCGGGACGCTCTTCAGGTGTGCTGGGTGAGTCTGACACTTCTACACCATGTTGGGTTCTTGATGGACAACTATCTTTTTAGCCATCTCACTGAACACGGAAAACTCATGTATTTCAGAAATGTCCTTTTCTTTGCAGTCACGACATGTATTGCAGGTGTGATTCTTTATTTGAGAAGATATGACGCTACACGGAAATGACTTCATGTGAAGGACTTTGTTCCTCGATGTTTTATACTACATTTTGAATTTGTCGTATATGTTTTTCCTGTGTTTTCATCTCAGGTGAAATGGAAGTGAGTTTGAGTTGTGTAGTTATACCCATTTTTAAATATGAAAATGAAGAAATCATTTTTGTCATCATCATAAATGTTCCCTTAGACCATTCAAATCGAAATGGAAGACTACATTTCTGTTTGTGATGATTCAAAAGGATGAAAGGGTTAATAAAAACAAATCCACCCTGTTCTTGATGATGCCACACACCAACAGACTGAGCTGGTTTCCACTCACTTTGCCATCATTGTAGAGGTTAGGGTTAAAGCGCACACTGTGCCCCCCGGTGGTCTCCAGGTTGACCAGAGGGGGGGAGTTGGGATAGTCTTGGGGGAAGTACACATCAAACTCAAAGCAGCCGTTGGCGTAGGGTGTGTCGGCTGGGCCTGTGATGAGAACCTGAAACACAGAGGAGAGGTGATGAAGAGGAAGCACTGAGAAGGGTATGAATCACACTCATGGAGAGGGGCTTCATTAAAGAAAGGTGGACACACTGACAACAGGAAGTACAAACTAATCAAGTGCAAAGGGCAGTATATCAAGGTGAACTAGTGGAGACTCTCTCAGGCGTATTCACGGCCACAACGATGTGATTAACAACAGGCTAAAGGGTGACATTAGCAGAACGAAAGAGACACCTCTCCACCTCTACACACTCTACACACTCTACACCTCTCCACACACTCTACACTCTCCACCTCTACACCTCCACACACTCTACACCTCTACACACTCTACACCTCTCCACCTCCACACACTCTACACTCTCCACCTCTACACTCTCCACCTCTACACACTCTCCACCTCTCCACCTCCACACACTCTACACCTCCACACACTCTACACCTCTCCACCTCTACACACTCTCCACCTCTACACACTCTCCACCTCCACACACTCTACACCTCTCCACACTCTACACCTCTCCACCTCCACACACTCTACACCTCCACACACTCTACAACTCTACACCTCCACACACTCTACACCTCTACACACTCTACACCTCTACACACTCTACACCTCTCCACCTCTACACCTCTCCACACTCTACACCTCTCCACACTCTACACCTCTCCACCTCTACACCTCTCCACACTCTACACTCTACACCTCTCCACACTCTACACCTCTCCACACTCTACACTTCTCCACCTCTACACCTCTCCACACTCTACACCTCTCCACACTCTACACACTCTACACCTCTCCACTTCTCCACCTCTACACCTCTCCACACTCTACACCTCTACACACTCTACACCTCTACACACTCTACACTTCTCTACACTTCTCCACACTCTACACTTCTCCACCTCTCCACACTCTACACCTCTCCACCTCTACACCTCTACACACTCTACACCTCTACACACTCTACACCTCTACACACTCTACACCTCTACACACTCTACACCTCTACACACTCTACACCTCTCCACACTCTACACCTCTACACACTCTACACTTCTCCACACTCTACACACTTCTCCACCTCTACACCTCTCCACACTCTACACCTCTACACACTCTACACTTCTCCACACTCTACACCTCTACACCTCTACACACTTCTCCACCTCTACACCTCTCCACACTCTACACCTCTCCACACTCTACACTTCTCCACCTCTACACCTCTCCACACTCTACACCTCTACACACCTCTCCACACTCTACACTTCTCCACCTCTACACCTCTCCACACTCTACACTTCTCCACCTCTACACCTCTCCACACTCTACACCTCTACACACCTCTCCACACTCTACACCTCTACACACTCTACACTTCTCCACACTCTACACCTCTACACCTCTACACACTTCTCCACCTCTACACCTCTCCACACTCTACACCTCTCCACACTCTACACTTCTCCACCTCTACACCTCTCCACACTCTACACTTCTCCACCTCTACACCTCTCCACACTCTACACCTCTACACACCTCTCCACACTCTACACTTCTCCACCTCTACACCTCTCCACACTCTACACCTCTACACACTCTACACCTCTACACACTCTACACCTCTACACACTCTACACCTCTACACACTCTACACTTCTCCACACTCTACACCTCTACACACTCTACACCTCTACACACTCTACACCTCTACACACTCTACACTTCTCCACCTCTACACCTCTACACACTCTACACCTCTACACACTCTACACTTCTCCACCTCTACACTTCTCCACCTCTACACCTCTCCACACTCTACACCTCTCCACACTCTACACCTCTCCACACTCTACACTCTACACCTCTCCACACTCTCCACCTCTACACCTCTACACCTCTCCTGGCATGTGTAGCAACAACTATTTGTTTCATGAACAAAAGAGATAAGCTCATGAATCAAACACACTTAAAACGTGTCATAAGGACATAAATGCATATGTTAATCAAATAAGCTCCATCCCCAGTGTATTATTGTATCTAATGATTGAACCTTAAGCAGAAATAGAAAACAAGCCTTTAAAAGAAACAAATCCAACAGAAGGGCTTTGTTATAGCTGCAGTATGAAGTGAAGCAGCTGGGGTGCGCCACAAAACATGTTGTTAGGATTAGTCAATTATTCTAACAACTTATGAAACGATTGGTTTTTTTTATAACTCAGTCAATACAACAATTTATTAACTATATTAAATCTTTAAAACGGTATATATATATATTATTATTTTAATATTTGATTCAATTGTCTTTCGATATCTCTTCTTTATCAAACGAACGTTACGAGATAATATAACCCTACTTGTCATATGCCTGAACAGAAAAGTACTGGAGCACAGTTTAAATGTAATATATTATACCTTTGTATTATACAACAACTTTTTCCAAGACAACCTTAACTTTAGTACTACAGGCAGTGGCTTGAGACTAATGGTGTCTTATTGACACATAAAAGCATTGAATTTCAATTAATTTAGTTGGTTCCTAAAGCGAGAGAGCCTGTCTGCGCGCCCTGGAGTTTTCTTCTCTCCTCTACCCAACAGCTGTTTGCTGGCACATCCACATCCTTCTCTCTTGTTACCCAAACACCCACACACCCACACAGTACACACCCACACAGTACACACCCACACAGTACACACCCACACAGTACACACCAGTTGAGCTTTTGTCCAAATGTATTCATTAAACTCCCTCCGATGCATGCAGGGGAATCACCCTATGTTCTCCTTGTTAATGTTAGCTGGCAGCATCCGAGGTGCATTCAGGCTCCATTTAGTAAAAATGTGTATTGTGAATGTAGAGTTAAACATTATGATGGGTTTAAATGTAATCTTTTAAAATGAGTTTTTTTTACAGTTGTCTGAAGAATATATTTTCATGGCAATATAAAATAGATGTTAGAAAGGTGAATTATTACTTGTTAAACTTCCTAAAGAAACAGTATTCAAACAGAGTAAGTGAGGTTATGTAGAATTAATTGGGATTGTTTTCAGTTGTATGAAATGGGTATTGAGAATTCCTTTTGAAGCAGCTGCTACAAAGCTGTTTTGTCCTGGTGTAAGGATGCAGGGGGGGCACAGGATGCGCTGACCCTCACAGATCAGGAGATTTCCACCTCATTTAGCAGCTACTGTTCCTTTGTGCTGATGCTGCTCCTCAGGCCATGCTACACTCATGGAGAAAGTGACTTTTAGTTGGTGTGTATGAACGTATTTGCAGAAGGAAACAGTGCACCGCTATGGACTAAGATCCTTCCTTTTATACCAGCTTGGTGCTCACAGCAAGTATAACATATATATACACTGCCCGTCCAAAAAAAAAGTCACCACCTGGATTTAACTGAGCCAATCTGGAAGAGCCTTCCATTGGATAATTACTGCAGAGATTCACATGTTTCAGCTGGCAACAAGTTATTTAACCCCAGCTGATGTGGTGTTTAGCTTCTCATTTCTTAAACATCCCTGTCGGAAGACAAGGACATTAATCAGTTACAAAAAGATCAAATGATTGGCCTGCATCAAGCAAAGAAAACAACTCAGGAGATTGGTGAAACTACTCAAATCAGGGAAAGAACTGTCCAACGCATTATTTAAAACCAAATCCATGGATCCAGATTCATCCTGTTCCAGAGTGATGAGTGCATCAGGGTAAGAAGAGAGGCGGATTAAGTGATGTACCCATCATGCCTAGTGCCTACCGTACTGTGGGGGCAGGCTATGATCTGGGGGTGCTGCAGTTGGTCAGGTCTAGGTTTAGCAACGTTATGTTCCCAACGAATGAGGTCAGCTGACTTCCTCAATATACTGAGTGACCAGGTCTAACATCAATGGAGTTCTTCCTCCCTGATGGCACGGACATATTCCAAGAGGACAATGCCAGGGGGGCTCACTTAGTGAATGAGGGGTTCCCTCCCTTCCTCACATGTTCTTTTGGCGAAACGGAGCTAAGAGATGAGGATTTTGACATTAAGCAGGAGAGACTTTGCCATTAATCAACATGTGGGTTGACAGCCATTAATGAAATGTCAGTGGGGGGATGAGTATGTCATGGCCAGTTGTAAGTGGAAACACCCGACGCAGTAACACAGTCCACTAGAACAATCCGAACCCTCTAGTTCTTAAACTAGTGGTCTCTATGAATCTCAGTACAAAACCCTGTACACACCAGCAACACTATGACATATCCATGACTTTATGACAATTTGAAGTGGTATTTTACCTTCATGATGTCCAGCCTCTCTTCATCACAGCGGACAAAGACGCTGGAGGAGGAAGAGAGGGGCAGGGAGGTGGACAGGGTGACGGCCTCCTGGGCCAGGCGGCGGGATCGGGCAGCGCTGTTGGTGTCGCTAGCGTTCTTCACCTGAGACATGTAGTGGTAGTTCACCTTGAACATCACCTTCCCATCGTCATCCTCCGAGACCATCTCAAAGGTGTCTGAAGAGGGAGAGAGGCCAGAGTGAGGAAGCTCTCACTGCTGTAGGAATGTACTATTCTGCTCTCAACTAAACCTAAAAACATCAGTACTGCCTGTAAACACTTCAAATAACAACTTCAAAATATACATTTATATTTCTAGCCATGTTTAAATGAATTGTTAGGACCACTTATTAGAAGTTCTTCTTTCCTTCAGTCGTAATGGAGGGACGAAAGGACACGTAGCATGCTGCGGTTAGCAAGTTATCTTGCTAAAATAATGTAATATTGTTAAATACCTTTTAAAGCTGAACAACATTTTGCTTGCATTTGCTACTAAAAAAGGGAAAAGGCTGTTTTACTGGCATCACTAGATGGACAGCATGCTAGCTAGTTGGTTCTGTTAGCTCTTGCTCTAACATTGTCATTCTTCTGTTATACCAGGGTCGGCTCTAGAACAAATCAAATGGGGGGGGGTAATCATTTACCACACACAAACACAAACACCAACGCAACTTCAATTTAAAAACATGCTGTAAAGTCTCTTGTTTTATAATAATAATCCTTATATTTATTATAGCGCTTTATCAAAGACTCTCAAAGCGCTTTTACAAATACACATTACATATACAGATCATACATGTAATGGTAATCTACTGTGGACAATACCCACAGGAGCAATTTCGGGTGAAGTGTCTTGCCCAAGGACACAACGGCCTGACGCAGTGGGGCGGGAGCGGGTTTCGAACTGAAGTTCCCCAACGCCCCCTTGATCTGATGATCAAACGCACAGACCACTGCACCACCCGTCCCTGCGTTTTCACACACATTGCAGGGGTGTAGTGCTATTTTATAGTGCACCTATGACTTGTGCATACAGTACAAGCATGGTTGTGGCACGACCACCAAAACAGAAACATATGGACATAGGCCACCATATAAAAAGTGTGCAAATGTATTTAGTATCTGTGACACCTGTAGATGACCTCATCCACGACCTGAATGGAGCTGTAGTATTCTCCAAGCTGGATCTGAATGCTGGATACCATCAACTTGAGCTACATCCAGATTCAAGGTATTCACCCACCTTCACTAGTACACATACTGGCCTCTGGAGGTACACCAGACTTAACTTTGGCATTAACTCTGCCGCTGAAGTGTTCCAAAATGTCATTCAAGGAGTGCTACATGGCATTCCCAACGTCAGGGACATGAGTGATGACATCATTGTGAAGAAGAGCACAACAGTAGTGAGCCTCCCATGCCAAGACTCACTACTACTCCCGTCTCATTGGTGCTCAGCAAAGCAACCCCAGAAGACTGTTCTCCACCATCAACCGCCTACTACGGCCCCCTGACGCCCCCCAGCCCTCAGGGGCTCCTGATCTGTGCTCCAAATTCCTCGACTTCTTCCAGGTGAAAGTTGAGGCCATCCATCAGCAGCTCCTGGTGACTGGCCCTTCTCCCCTACCTGCACCTCATTCACCTGGTAACTCACCCCAAGCGCCTCGCCTCTCCCACTCCAACCTCTCCTCCTTCTCCCCTGTGGATGCTCTCCAAGTGGCCAAACTGGTCAGCTCGGCCAAGACCTCCACCTGCTCCCTGGACTCCATGCCCACAGCCCTGGTCAAGGACTGCCTACCCACCCTCTGTCCCTACATGGTGGTCATCATCAATGCTTCTCTGGCTCCTGGTATAGTCCCCACCAGCTTCAAACTGGCCTCAGTCACCCCCATACTCAAAAAACCTGGCCTGGACCCCGACGACCTCCAGAACCACCGGCCGATCTCCAACCTTCCTTTCCTCAGCAAAACTCTGGAAAGAGTGGTCGCCGGCGAATTCCATCTGTACATGTCCAACCATGAGCTCTATGAGCCCTTCCAATCCGGCTTCAGACAGCAACACAGCACTGAGACCGCCTTCATCAAGATCACCAACGATCTCCTCATTGCTGCTGACTCTGGCCGCCTCAGCATCCTCATCCTCCTGGACCTCTCTGCAGCATTTGATACCATCTCTCACAACATCCTCCTCACCCGCCTCTCAGACCTCCTGGGTGTCACTGGCACAGCGCTGTCCTGGTTGACATCCTACCTCCACAACAGGAAACAGTTTGTCTCCATCAGTGGCTCAAACTCACCCCCGGCCCCAGTCCACCACGGTGTACCCCAGCAATAAAACAGAGCTCATGGTTGTGGCACCCAAGGCCCTGCTCCAGAAGGTTGGTGACTTCGTCCTTGAGGTCGACGGCTGCTCCATCTCCCCATCTCCTGAAGCCCGCAACCTGGGTGTCATCCTTGACTCCACCCTTTCCTTCCATTCCCACGTAAAATCTGTGACCAAATCGGCCTTTTACCACCTAAGGAACATTGCCAGACTCCGACCGTCACTCTCGGAGTCGGTTGCCGAAACCCTGGTGCATGCGTTTGTCACCACCCGCTTGGACTACTGCAATGGTGTCCTATTCAGGGTTCCCAACAAAACCCTGGACAGGCTCCAGTATGTCCAAAACTGTGCTACTACGGTACTCACACACACAAAGCCGTGGCAACACATCACTCCCACCCTCATCCACCTCCACTGGTAGCCAGTCAAGTCCTGCATCACCTACAAAGTCCTCCTCCTTACCTACAAGTCCCTCCATGCCCTTGCCCCCCAGTACCTATCGGACATCCTTCACCCACATGCCCCACCCCGGAACCTGCGGTCCTCAGAGTCTGGCCTGCTTACCACCTCCCGCACCAAACTGCGAACCTTCGGGGACAGAGCCTTCAGTGTGGCAGCCCCCACCCTCTGGAACGCTCTCCCTGCGGAGATTTGCAACATCCCCACACTTGACGCCTTCAAAAAGGGCTCTCAAGTCCCATCTGTTTGCCAAGGCTTTCGGCCCCTAATCGATCTGTTGTTTTGTCTGTCTGACTTTTGTTTTGTTATGTTTGTGTTTTGTCCTACTACTTGTAAAGCGACCTTGGGTCCCTTGAAAGGCGCTATATAAATCAAAGCTACTATTATTATTATTATTAACAGTAGCCTCAAAGCTGTTTTTCAGAGACTGAGGGAGAAAAATATCACACTCAATGCTAGGGATGTAAAGATACGGTGCGATAATATCGCGATAACCAGTCCACGGTACAGTATTTATCGCGATATTGAATAATAAAGGGAAAAAAAAATTCTAATTTTTTTTCAATAAAAAATGTTTTTACTCGGAAAACGTTTCTTTATTACATAATAAATCTTATTTGTACAGCATTTTAGTACTACGATAGCAGTATTTTAAAGTGTCAAAAACAAAGTGACAGTAAAAACAAGGACATTTAATAATCAGACCCTGCAATAAAATAAATCAAGTTTCACTTTAGTTTTTCAAGTAACTCAACTCAAACACACTAGTGACTCACTCAGCATCATCAGACAGGTTTTTAGGAATATGAGAATGTCCACATTTCCAGGTATTTATAAGCTGGGATGTTTGGGCGTTTACAATATCCCCTGCTCTGGAAAAAACGCTCTCGCTTGGTACCGATGTTGCTGGGACAGCAGTGGTCGCGTTAACCAAATATTGTATTTAACAATGACGGAAAAATCTGAAAGCAGTCTGTCATTTTGACAGATTAGAACAAACTCGGAACAGCGCCAACGTTTCCCCGCAGCGAGGCTCTGGTGTTATGTTGTGTTATGCATGCCCTCCATAAGGAAATGATATAGTTTCCAAACCGTACAGATCTATACATGTCTGGGAGGTTTTGCTTTACGCTGTTGCGCTCCCGCGAGGTGCATACACACACAGCATAACATTGTAGGTTTATATGTACGTAATCTGCGCGTCCACATCTCCACGTGCAGTGCTGCATAAACATGGCTGAGTCAGCGATAACTTTCGAGGGGTGGAGGTATGCCCATTATTTTGAGTTCGTCCGAAGAATAGACAGGAATGTGACGGTGAGGTGCAAACTGTGTCCAGGCCAGAAGCTGTTATCCACTGCTGTAAACACCACGTCAAACCTCAACAAACACCTGCAAAGAACACATGCTAAGGTGAAGCTGACGCACACGCTATTTGTTGTTTGTTTATATCACGTAGTCTGTTCTTCTTCTCTGTCTTCCGGTTGTTGCCTGTTTTGAATGACAAATACACACTACCGCCGCCTGCTGGTAAGGTAAGTTATTTCCACTCACGCATGCGCAGTTCGTACTTGCTTGAGTAAAGTAAGTTGCTGCTTTGATGAAGCCTAATTTGATAAAGTTTCAAATTAATTTCTGAAATATTTCGTTAATAAATATTTCATGAGTAATAGTTGTCTTTGTCACATTTTATTTGGCATTAGTAAATAATTATGCACATTTACAGATATTTTACATGATATGAGTGATAACACGTGTTAAAAGGGCTATTTTGCACAATAGGTGTGCCTTGAGATTTTTACTTGTCCTTTGGTGTGCCTTGGGCACAAAAAGTTTGGGAACCACTGGTGTAAATGTAGCCCTGTAAATACGATGTCCCGTGTCTGTGTTCCTGTTCATGTGTCTTCTCGCAATTATCACTGGCCCCGTGTATCTCCTCATCGCTATAACCGGCCCGCTCTCGTCTATCCCACATGCTCCACTGAGTTCCAACATCTAGTTTCAGGTGGCCTGTGGAACTGCCAGTCAGCTGTTCCTAAGGCTGACTTCATCTCTGGCTACGCCTCCCTGCTCTCTCCCAAATGGAGCTTTTCCCTCTTCAAGCTACCTAACTTCACTCCTTCCACCTTTGAATTCCATGCCGTCACAGTAACCCATCCTATACAATTAACCATTGTTGTTCTCTACGTCCGCCAGGTGCCTTGGGGGACTTCTTGGAGGAATTGTATAATCTCCTATCACACATCCCTGAATCTGGCCCTCCCGCTGTACTTCTCGGAGACTTCAACCTCCAGACGGGGAAGATAGACAAACTAACATCTCTGTTAACCACCTTTGCTTTCTCACTGTCTCCGTCCCCACCAACTCATAAAGTTGGCAATGTCCTTGATCTCATATTCTCAAAGAACTGCACTACTTCTAACCTCTCTGTAAATCCGCTCCACACATCCGATCACTTCTTCATCTCATTCTCTCTACCCCTTTCCAGACATAACAAACTAATCTCTTCTCATCCTGCACTTGTCCGCCGTAACCTCCGTTCCCTCCATTCCCTCTCCCCCTCTACCTCATCGGTGCTCTCAGCCCTCCCTTCCTCTGACTCGTTCCAACTCCTGCCTCCAAACTCTGCTACGGAAACTCTCCTCTCTACTCTATCATCATCTCTGGACTCTCTCTGTCCTCTCACATCTCGGCAGGCTCGTCAGTCCCCTCCTGCTCCCTGGCTAAATGACGCACTGCGTGCTAATAGAACCGTCCTTCAGGCAGCAGAGCGGAAATGGTGGAAATCCAAACACCATGATGACCTCCTAACCTATCAGGCCCTCCTCTCCTCTTTCTCTGCTTCGATCTCTCAGGCAAAAAGCACTTTCTTTCAAGATAAGATCCAATCTTCCTATTCCAATCCCAAAAAACTATTTTCCATCTTCTCCACCCTCTTGGACCCTCCCAAAGCCCCTCCCCCTCCTCACTTCTGTCAAGCGACTTTGTTAACCACTTTGAAAAAAAGGTTGATGATATTCGCTCTTCTTTTTCTGACTCGCCTTTACTCACCGCTGGGTCAGGAGTCTCCTTTCACCCACACACTGACCTCCTTTTCCCCTCTCTCACCAAGTGAGGTTCTTACCCTCATTACCTCTGCCCGCCCTACCACCTGTCCCCTGGACCCTATCCCTTCAAACCTCCTTCAGACTATCGCTCCTGATATTCTACTGTTTCTCACCCATTTTATCAACACTTCTCTAACTTCTGGTCACTTTCCAAACAGTCTCAAGGAGGCGAGAGTAAACCCTCTCCTAAAGAAACCCACTCTCGACCCGTCAGATGTTATAAACTACAGGCCTGTCTCTCTCCTCCCGTTCCTGTCTAAAACACTTGAATGCGCTGTCTTTAAACAACTCTCCTGTTATCTCCATCAGAACAACCTTCTGGATCCGCACCAGTCTGGTTTCAAGGCACGTCACTCCACAGAAACTGCCCTCATTGCTGTCACTGAGGAACTGCACACTGCTAAAGCAGCCTCCCTCTCCTCTGTTATCATCCTGTTGGACCTGTCTGCTGCATTCGACACGGTGAACCATCAGATCCTCCTTCGCACTCTCCAAGAACTTGGAGTTTCAGGCTCTGCACTTTCTCTCCTCATCTCATACCTCAAAGATCGTACCTACTAGGGGTGTAACGGTTCACAAACATTTCGGTTTGGTACGTACCTCGGTTTTTAGGTCACGGTTCGGTTCGGTACGTTTTCGGTACAGCAGAAAAAATTATCACAAAACATAACATATTTTTTTAATTATTATTAAACTGAATAATGTATTCGCTCAAATAAATACAAAATATAATAAAATAAACATAAAGGTGCAGCATTTCGATGAACTGAAATAATCTGTATTTGAACTTTATTGTACTAGTACTCACAAAACATAAATTAGTTTTGGGTTTTTAATTATTATTAAACTATGAATATTCACTCAAATAAATATAAAATATAATAAAATAAACATTAAGGTGCAGCTTTTCGGTGAACTGAAATAATCTGTATTTGTACTGTACTGTACTAGTACCTAAGCAGCCAGTTTGACATTATGACTTGCTTGTCATTGTATTTTCATCTTTTTTTAAAGAAAGATGAACTTTTCCACATTGCTTGCCGAAAGGGCAGATCAGCTGGCACTAACAATGTCTCCTGCTGTGGAGAACACACCCTCTCTAGGAACAGAGGTAGCAGATACAGCCAGGTAGCGCTTTGCTAACATGGCAACATAAGGATATTTGGCGTTTGTAATAGCTTTGGCTCGGTCTGAAGTTTTTGCGAGTGGTGGAGGCTTAAATGCTAGTGGGAGTTGGGTTTGCACTTCAGTCTTTTGGTACCGGTGATATTCACGTTCGGGTGATGCCTTTTCAAATGAGTGTGCAAGTTTGATGTATTGCCAGCCGCGTAACCAATTTTAGTTGAACGATGCTGACAAACAGCTTTGGTTCGGTCCACCTGTCTTTGTCCGTCATCCTTGTACGTAACTGCGAAACCAAAATGTTCCCAAACCGGAGACTCCAATGATGCTGCAGGATTTTCGAGCTCAACTGTATCTGCGTTCGCCATTTCGACTGTTCCTCAAATTACTGACTACATTTGAACGCATCCCTCTGACCAGCTCGTCCAATGAAATGACTTGCTCGCTATGACGCGTTGAACACAATGGGAGCAAATTACACTGAATGCTGCGACGCAGCACCTGAGATTACTTCCAAGAAGTTGTTCACGTTCTCAATTTTTTACGTTTAACGTTATATTCGTTCGGTACACTTACACGAAGGGCCCATACCGAATAATTTCGGTACGGGTATGTGTAGCATTACACCCCTAGTACCTACAGGGTAACTTGGAGAGGGTCCGAGTCCGACCCTTGTCAATTAACTACAGGGGTCCCTCAGGGCTCTGTTCTTGGTCCCCTCCTCTTCTCCCTGTACACAAACTCTGGCTTATCTATAGCCAGTTGAGTAGCACTTGAAATACTTGGCTCTATGAAACCTGATGTACTTATATGATTCTGTTTTCTTCAAGGTTGTGTCTTCCTGGTCGAAAGTACTTATTGTAAGTGGCTTTGGATTAAAGTGTCAGCTAAATGCAATATAATGTTGTTTTATGTTCATGTTGTAACCTACTTGCTGCCATGTTGGACAGGTCTCTCATGAAAAAGAGATCAATGATCTCAATGGGACCACCTGGTTAAATAAGGGTTTAAAACATAAAAAAGTGTTAAAAAAAATATTATTTAAGAAATAATAAAAAAAGGCTTAGCTAGCTCCATCACCTATATTACAAATCAATCTTAAATCAAATCAGCTCTTAAAACTGCTATTGTAACACCAATTTTTAAATGTGGCGACAAGAAAGAAGTAGGCAACTATAGACCCATCAGCATTCTACCTGTTGTGTCCAAAGTAGTTGAAAAAGTAGTCGTGGAACAGCTGGTGTCACACCTAAGCTACAACAACATACTCCATCCTATGCAGTTTGGTTTTAGGACCCATTATTCTACTGAGAGATTTAGTGGAAGGAATCAAGGCTAAGTTAGACAAAGGAGGGATAGTTGGAGCAGTGTTCCTTGACCTGCGAAAAGCATTTGACACAGTAAATCATACCAAACTTTTATCAAAACTCAACAATTTCAACCTGTCAGTTAGCACAATACAATGGGTCAGGTCTTATTTAGCTGGTCGTTCTCAATGTGTCTGTATAAATGATAAACTGTCAGAAACTAAGCCATGCTCAATCGGAGTGCCACAAGGCTCAATTATTGGACCGCTGTTGTTCAGCATATATATTAATAATCTCTCATCTGTTTGCGAGGATGTGGACGTCCAGATGTATGCTGACGACATGGTGGTTTACACTCATGGGAAAGATGCTGAACAGGTTGCCTCTAAGCTCTCGTCAACGCTGCACAAAGTTGCTCAATGATTAAATGACTCGTGTCTTACTCTAAACACTAACAAAACAGTGACAATGTATTTCACGAATAAGAAAAAAACAACCACGCATCCACAGCTTCGTGTGAATGGTAAAATAATTGAAAACGTCAATGAGGTCAAATACTTGGGAGTGATCTTGGATGCCAATTTGACTTTTGAAAGCCATATTAGAAGCATGACTAGAAAGCTGAAATATAACATTTTCAAATTTAAACATATTAGGAACTCATTAACCATAGAAGCATCGAAAACCTTTTTGCATGCCATGATACTATCACATTTTCACTACTGTATAACCTGCTGGTCCCAAGCAACTAAGACTGCTATGAGACCACTTGAGGTTCTTTATAAACAAGCCTTAAAAGTTATGGATAGAAAGTAATTAAAACACCATCATTACAATATACTGTCCAAATACAAACTGTTCAGTTTTGATAGTCTTGTTCTACTATCCCGAGTTCGATTGGTATTCAGAATCATTCACAATTCTACAACACCACCGTTGATGAGCTTTTTTCAGTTTTGCCGTGAGCAGAGTTGCAGAAACTCCGGATCTGCATCAAATGCAGATCTAACCATCCCGTCGGAGACGCACTGCCTTTGGACGATCAGCATTTTCGTTTACGGCCATCAAGCACTGGAATACTCTTACAGTTGAACTTAAAACCTGTACTGATTTTAACTCGTTTTCTTATGGTGCAAAAAAAATGATATTAAGCAACCAGTCATGCCAACATTAATTACACTGTAATCTGAGTTTTTTTTATTTATTTGAACTGTATTGTCATACTATATCTTAGATATTTTATTTAAGTGTATTTGAAGTGTACTAAGTATTATGTTCGTAACCTGTATTTAAATCAGGCTTTATAATTATTTGAGTGACCAAGATCATGTAAGTGTATTTCAAGTGTACTATGTATTAATTTATTGAGCTGTACTTAAACCAGGTTTAAAAATGGTTTGACTGATAGAGATCATGCAATGTTATTATTTGTTTATTGATTGTTATGAACCTGCCTGAGGACTACAGATGGAAATGAGCCATTAGCTATAATCTGGCATATTGCATCTCTTCTCTTTGCTGAGATTAATGCTTTTGTATGCATGGTCCTTCTATAAATAAATACAAACAAACAAACATTGTTGCATATGCCAGCCGAGCACTCACACCAGTGGAACAGCGCTATTCTCAAACAGAGAGAGAAGCTCTGGCAATCCACTTCCACCTATATCTCTATGGGTCACACTTCACTGTCATCACAGATCACAAACCGCTTGAACTGATCTTCAACAACCCAGAAGCCACACCCCCAGCTCGGTTAGACCGCTGGCGGCTAAGACTACAACCATACAGCTACCTTATCAAGTACAAAGCGGGAAAAGATAACCCTGCCGATTACATGTCCAGACATCCTATTGAGGGAAACATACCAAGCAGATCGTCTCCCATGGCTGAGGAATATGTCAACTTTGTCAATAACAATGTTGTTCCAAAGGCAATGACACTTGCAGAAGTTCAAACAGAAACAAAGAATGATCCTACATTATGTAAAGTGATGCATTGTTTGAGTGCAGGACACTGGAGACATGCACCACAGGACTCAGACTACACTGATTATCCAATGCTGAAAGCACTCTACCGCCTACGAAACAAACTGACAGTCAACGCTGGAGAGAATGTCATTCTCAGAGGAACACGACTTGTGCTACCTACCTCTCTCCAACATAAGGCAATAAGCCTATCCCATGACGGTCATCTTGGCATTGTTAAGACCAAACAACTGGTAAGGGAGAAGGTATGGTTTCCAGGCATAGATGAAATGGTGGAAAAGATGATAAAACACTACATACCATGTCAAGCAGCAACCTCCCAGAATCACATGGAACCGCTTAACATGTCTGAACTTCCCAAAGGTCCATTGCAAAATGTTTCTATTGACTTTACAGGACCTTTCCCATCAGGTGATTACCTGCTCGTGGTTATTGATGAGTATTCCAGGTTCCCCGAAGTTGAGATATTAAAGTCCACAGCAGCCACTACAGTGATTCCCAAACTGGACAGAATCTTCTCATCCCATGGTATCCCACATGTGGTGAAAACAGATAATGGACCTCCATTCAATGGACAGCCGTTCAAAGATTTCAGCCACTATCTCGGATTCAAACACAGAAAAATAACACCGTATTGGCCGAGAGCAAATGCAGAAGCTGAACGCTTCATGGAAACATTGAAGAAAACAATAACAGCCACACACACTGAAGGAAAACCATGGAAAAAGAACCTCTACAGTTTTCTTAGAAATTACCGTGCATCCCCACACGGTACTACACAGCTGACTCCAGACGAGTTAATGTTTGGGAGAAAACTCGACACCACTCTCCCCGCTCTTCATGTGACTCAACATCACACACCTGACACCAAACTCCAAGATATTGATCAGCGTGCCAAGCAGCGCATGAAAGAGCATGCTGACCACAAAAACAGAGCTCGACCTTCTATCCTCAAACCAGGTGACATTGTGCTATGCCGTCAGAATATCAACGGCAAGCTCATGACTCCTTATGGAAGCAAACCTTACACCATCGTGAAGATCAGAGGATCAATGGTGACGGCAGCTCGCCCAGGACATGAGATGACACGAAACTGCTCCCACCTTCAGTTCCTATTGGATCTGACTCAGGAATGACTGAGGAAGAGCATGATCTGGATCTACAACTTCCTGACCCACCAGAGAGGAAACTCATCAGCTCCAAAACGAGAATATCAACCCCCGAAGGTCCTGTTCCAACCAGGTATTCAATCAGAACAAACAGGAGACCACCACAATGTCTCATTGCTGAAATATGACTTAAAGAAGTGAAGAGACTGCAGACAGTTGAACAATTACAAAAAGGACATTTTTGTTAGTGACAAAGAAGACTCAGTCATTTAAGTTAAAACATTGAGACATTCATTTCTTTATTTGATTACTAAGTATAAGAGACCTTTCTTACTGAAATTCTTATTTACATTTCGTTAATATCAAAAGTCAATGTTCATCTGAAATAAGGGAGGGATGTAATGTTGTGACAAACTCTTTGGTCCGGAGTTGTGAATACTCTGAGTTTTTAGGTGCGCTAGTGAGCACTCATGAACTGTTCGCCTCGCAGCGGGGTTACTGTGTGGGCACATAAAGCAGACCCTTCACGCGATAGCGAGGGGTAGACTGTAATCAGTATAACAGATCGCCACTGGGCTTACAACTAAACAGTCAGCCACGTAATGACAACAAAACAAAGGTCGGGGTCATTGGTCAAGCAACACACCAATCAACGAGCAGCAGTGACTTTATTTCTATTCTTTATTTCTGATTTATTTCACACAAAAAAACATTTTGTGGAAACGCTTTCACTTATTGTATGATAACAAAACAAAAAAACGGCAAAGTGGCAGGGCTTGCCTGCCCGGCGCTGGGGGGGCACAGTGACTCGTTTGGGGGTGCATGGCCCGCGAATGACCCCCCATGAAGCCGACCCTGTGTTATACACTTTAAGAGCTAAGAAGCTATGCTGTTTCTTGCCCTTAGAACAACTGGTCTTCCAGTACAAATATACTTTATACAAATGTTACTTCTATTGGCTTTACTAAAGGCCATTCAAAGCATGAATACAACTTCAGTCAACAAGCTGCAAACCATTTCATCGGACTCTTATTATCCCCTCAACAGAAACACTCTCTTATATCCCACATAGTGTGACATTAAATGATATCATCAGAAGTCTTGCTAGAAGGAGTTCCAGTCCAGCCTTCAGTCTGTCATGACTGGTCTGGCTCTATTCTGCCAGCTCACTGGAACAACAGTGTTCACAGTCACCTGACATTACTTCAGACATCAAGCTGCTTACTGCATCCATTTCTAAACTGGTGTAATAGGTCATGACATGGCTGAGTGGTCGTGGTGTGTGTGTGTGTGTGTGTGTGTGTGTGTGTGTGTGTGTGTGTGTGTGTGTGTGTGTGTGTGTGTGTGGTAAATAAATAACACTAATATGCAAATCTGTGAATATACAAATGTACATATAAACGTGCATCACACAAACTCAGGACTCACCAAACTGCAGCTTCTTCATGGCAGCCACGTATTTCTCCTCTACAGAGCGCAGCACATACAGAGGCTTGGGTCGACTGGACACCTTCCTCGAACACTCCACCAGCTTCCTCTCTGAGGAAACAAGAATCACAAAGGCTAGAGTGAAACAGAGCAAGGATGCATTCCAGGCATTCCAAAAGTGGCACAGTGGCATAAGCTTTTTTTTCTGATCAACCACCTAGAAAATAATATGTTTGATTCAGATCTGAATAACCAAATGTATTTATGAGAAGGATTTTCTTTTTTATGATGGCTTCTTCCTCCCATTAACTTTTATTGGATACAATTAAATTCAGACAGCGTCTGTCTGTCTGTCAGCAAGAAAAATGTTTTACGTCGACAACTTTAATAATTGTCATTTCCATTCAGTCTCATGCCTGGGCATCCAGTTTGATTTGAATGATATTGTTTTAAAATGCTCCTGAAACATTTAGCCAAATAAAGAGTTCAAAAGAATGAAATGTACAATTCAATACAAATGTAAAAATACAAACGCAAATAATAAATAACACTTTTTAATTGGGTCTGCCAGTAGACATGGGCCCACATAATTACAATATTCTACATCTGTCAAGACCCTCATGTTACACATTGATTTCTTCATGTGAACTGACCTGACACTCGTCTCTTTCTGTTCCCCCACATGCACACTTCAACTTCATCTAATGGCAATGTAAATATGTTGATGAAGTGTTTGCAGACTGTGATTGAAATCTAACTTTGCAATAGATCCCCATGGGTGTGTTTTCTGGGCACCTTGGTTGGCCTGCCGCAGGCTCGTGGTGGCAGCGTACACAATCTCAGCGGTCCTCTGGATGTCAGGCACCAGCAGAGTGAGACCCTCGGGCTCTGGGTCTGAGGTGTCTGTCTTCACCACACCTTTACCCTTATCTTTCTTTGACCTGAAACACACACACACACATGTACATTCAGTCATAATGTAATATTGGCTGCTGTTTGATAACTTGTATGTCATTTTGTATGCATTAATACAAAGGTTTGTCGTTTTTCCTTAAGATTTCAAAAGACAGATTTTATACACATGTGTTGGTATAACGCTGCTGTGGGCTTTTAGGTTCACTGATATGAAAAATGTTTCTCCTCTTTGACTCGTTATATGTACAGTTGCTACTGTGGGTAAACATCACAGACTGTATCTGAAAATACAATTTGACATACTCAAATCGGTCACCGATATATATGCAGGGTAAACCAGAATGGTGATTATTTGTCAGGTATTTAATTAATTCAATGGAAAAAAAATCATCGTGTTGATTTACCAGAAAATATACCATATTGTCCCAAATATTAGGGAAGTGTTCTTATTCCTGTTACTTGTATCCTTCTCTTTGAAAAGATAAAGGCCTGTTGTCTATATATCATTTACTAGCCATTCTTTAGCCTGTTTATAGAACTAGTCTTTTGAATGAGGCAGATTTCATTATTTTGACACAACTAAGATAACGTATGACTTGAAGCTAAAAACAGCTAATCATCTACAAGTTGTATACAGAGATGTAAAATGGACCATAAGACAGCTTCATTATTCTCTGCTGTCTCTCTGACCTATGAGGAATGGAGACATTCATACTCGGGCACTATTGGGACTATAGGGATGGTTGGCGCAGTGGTCTGGGCGTTGGGGAACTCCGTTGTGTCCTTGGGCAAGACACTTCACCCGAATGTTCTCCTGTGGGTATTGTCCACAGTACATGTATGATATCAATGTGTACTTGTAAAAGCGCCTTGATGACTTCGAGGCGTGAAGATGGCCGGTGTGGCGCTGGCACTGTGCAATGATCATCAGATCTGCGTCTGTAAAGCCACTTCACCTGAACTTGCTCCTGTGGGTATTGTCCACAGTAGATGACCATTACATGTATGTATGATCTGTATGTGTAATGTGTATGTGTAAAGCGCTTTGAGTCATTGATAAAGAGCTATAATAAATATAAGGATTATTATTATTATGTATTTATGCAGAGTATATGCATGTAAACGTGGTTCAATACGTACAAACCAAGCTTGCATGAGCGTTGTGTGTGGAGATGATGTGTCCCATCTCTTATGTTAGGGATGTGTTTAAGAAACAGCTCTTTCTGCAAAGACCAATGTTTTTTCCTCAGAAAATTGAATTGTTATGGTGAGTCTAACGACTTTTCCTGCAGTTATAAAAACACACAAAACGCTTCTGCACTTTTCCTGACCACTGCCAAAAGCAGCGGAGTTTCTAAATCTGAATGTCACTCAGGGTAAATTCATATACCCATGGAGAGAATTGGAGGAAAAGGTTAATAATAGAAGAGCCTATTTGCCTGGAGAGTTGGGGTAATGGCTAAATCATAGTAGTATATTCCGCCCAAAATATAAAATAATTAAATGTATGTGTAGGTATAGACCTGTGTGCTGTGTGTATTTTGACTATCTCACCTGAGACGATTGGTGTATGTGTCCACGCATGTCTTCATCTTGGCCAGCAGCATCCCTACAGAGGTCTGTCCCTCTGAGTGCTCCTCATCCTCGTCCTCCTCGGGGTCTCCTGAGAGAGGCAGCAGCAGAGGAACCAGGGTGGTGCAGGTGGAGGTGGCCCTCAGCAGCTCCAGCAGCGCCCGATAGAGAGGCACATGACGAGCCATATCCAGGACTGCAGCGAGACCACAGGATACAGTGTGTGAGTGTTAGATGCTCCAAGAATAGGGCAAACAATTAACTGACTATCTTTATTTCCCAATAAACAGATCTCTACTGCACTACAACAGTGATAGCATTGTAAGCAAACATTGTCATGATCCAGAACCTTCATAATCAAACATCTTAGTCACAGTAGCTCAAAAACAATAATAAAAATGAAAATGTGCCGGAGGGCAGGTAATATCCTTAGTGACCCCAAAATATACAGGGGGGGGGAAAGACGACGTTTAGTGAATTCAAAGCAACAAAAAAGACTGACTCATCTATAGCAATAAAGATCAGTGCTGCCACCGGTGGCCAGCTCTCATACTACAATAACATGTCTACTTTAAACAGATATTGAATAGCTAGAGACACAAACAGAGAGCTAGAGAGAGCTATAAATAAATAAATATATTTATATATACCCAAACTCACTGGTCACTTTATTAGGTGCACCTGTTCAACTGCTTGTTAACGCAAATATCTAATCTGGTCAAGACCACCTGGTGAAGTTCAAACAGAGCATTAGAACGGGGAAGAAAGGAGATTTAAGTGACTTTGAACATGGAATGGTTGTTGGTGTCAGACGGGCTGGTCTGAGGCTGCAGCCACAGGAGAACGGTAACGGTCGTATCCGCTACAGTTCTCTATCATATAGACCAGGGGTCTGCAACCTGCGGCTTTTTAAGCCCTGTACTCTGGCTCCCTTGAGCTTAGACAAAAATAAGAAGGAAATAAAATACAAATATTTGTTGGACTATTTGTATGTTGTGGCACGGTTGAAAAGGTTGAACAAATCTTGTATTTTGAGGTGATGCTGTGACACCTAAATAAAAAAATAAACAGTTTTAATTAGGTCAACTAAAATATGCGTCACATCCTGCTGCGGTCCCGCACCAGCGCCTTTTCTTGCAGGCGAATAACCCGACCCCCGGCTCGATGAGCGAACTATGCATAAATCAAAGAAAATTATCGGAGGAACACAGGATTTCATTCTGGTGGTTAGAGTTATATGCTTTCACAGCAACCGATGCTGGCTTACCGGTAGAGAAGTTGTCAAAGGTGCTGCAGCCTTTACGTATTGGAGGAAAAACACAGAAGAGGAAGACAGCTAATGATGTTCAGTCATAATTCAATCAGTTAACTCTTTTTAGGGTGCAGCTATACGTTTTATTTATTTTAAAGTTTTTTTTAATTCTCCTTATACGACTTCTTTGTTTATTATTAGAGGAAAGTTTTCTGTAATGTAATAAATAATACATCAGGGTATATGCAGGAATCCTGAAGTCAAATGTAAGACCTTTAAGACCTTTTTTAAGACCCTTTCCATACATTTTAAGACCTCATCGCCACTTCGAGATTTAACCGGTTACATTGGCGACACACTTTACCTCACATTTACTATATACAGTATTGATTGTCCTTCCTCCTTATCTTCCAACCATTTGGACGCAGACTTGCATTTCCCCATAACGATGTTCTTTAACAACCGGCACAAACGGACCTTCACACGCTATCAAGCAGTGAGCGTGCGATGTCCTGTTCAGATGACGTCAAACCCAACAGGATGCCATAAATTATTTATAATGTATATACTTATTGACAACAAGCTACAAAATGTAATACAGGGGTGGGGAACCTCCGGCAAGAACCGTATACGGCCCGCGAGACCATTTGGTACGGCCCTCGAGGTAATTTATAAACACACGTAAAAAAGAAAAAAATTAAAGAAATCTAGACGGCAAAATAATTAAACAAGCTAGTGCCTGTTTTTCCTGGCCAAGGTCAGGGTCCTTGAACACAACACGATTTTAACATGTCATCACGTGGTATATGTCTCGTCTGACAGGGGTTTAGTTCTGCCGGAGAGCACCAGAACGCGGCTCCGGTGTAGGTACCATATGTCCACGGCCTACCAGATCAGCCCGGGTCCGTTGCGCTTACCAATGACGTCATGCATTGGCTGTACGGCAACCCAAGAGGACATTTTACAAGTCCAAATTCCGCAAAGAATATTAAAAAATAACAATCGACAGTGCATGTATGTTAGTGTAACTGTGTCAGGAAAGTGAAGTGTTAATTAAGGAATGTTATCGAAGAACTGAAATGCATAAAATTGAAAGTTAATATGTATCATATCTTTCTGAAATATGGTCGTAGACTTTACTGATGATTTAGAATTTATTGAAACTCCAGACTCAACGTAAGAGCTTGTGCCTCTTCGGGGGGTGCTAACATTTAAACATAAACGTTATTCTTTACTTTCTCCGTCTTTATGATATCAGATACCGTCATGTTGTTTCCATAGCAACAACAACTTCCTGTCAACAGCTCCTGTTTCACCTGCTTAATACAGTTATCACTGCTACTGTGGTCACATCGGGGACCCGTAACATTTACAATGTGAAGGGGGTTATGTTTTTTTGTCTGTGTTCTGGGTTCCTGCAGTTTTTTTTAACAGACAGTACACACGTTCAGATGATGAACGTGTTGTCTGTGGGAGTTTACGCTGTTGTTGCTATGGAAACACCAGATACCATTTCGGAGGGATATGATACATATTAACTTTCAATTTTATGCATTTCAGTTCTTCAATAACATTACTTAATGAACATTTCACTTTCCTGACACAGTTCCACTAACATACATTCACTGTCGATTGTTATTTTTTAATATTCTTTGCGGAATTTGGCCGTGTAAAACGTGCTCTTGGGTTGCCGTACAGCCAATGCGTGACGTCATTAGTAAGCGTAACGGACCCCGTGCTGATCTGGTAGGCTGTGCAGATATGGTACCTACACCGGCACTTAAACAATTGCATAAGGAGCCGTACACATGCTGCAGTTTCTGCGTGGCTGTGTCTTTAGTTGAAAGCCCAGTGGCGATCTGTTCATCTGTCATACTGATCATACCGTCAATAACTGTGTTGTTATTAGAATCTGGTTAGCTAGCTATGCTAACGAATATGAGAAGCTTTTTCTACAACCAGTGAGGTAAAGGCACATCTTTATATGATCATTATAGTTATTATAAAATAAAAATAAAAGAATACAGTAAACGGGTATAAAATACTATATGACAGTAAAAAAAAAGGTGTTATTAATAAACAAGAATACAGTTTGAAAGGGAAGTGATTTGTAAAATATCCAAAAAGAAAACCTGCTTACAGTTCTGTTTCATATGGGTGTTGAGATGTATCCATAGATCTCTTAATGTTGCTCTCAAAGTGCACCAGATTGATGCTTTTAACTTCAACATTTAAAAAGAAAATCTTCCCGGTAGAGCATGTACCCGGAACCCCCTAATGCAGTGTTTCTCAAACTTTTTCACACCAAGGACCACTTCACCAATAAAAAAACACTCGCGGACCACCTAACTCCACAAATATCCAAAATCGCATTGTTTTTCTAGAACAGATTACAAATCGCCTGAAAATGGTATAAACAAGTGGCAGCAAATGGGATGAAGGTGTTGCGCTGGGCTATATCATGCAATCGAAAGTGAAACTTTAGCGCGCTCCATTGCGGAGATATTCCCGCGAGAGTGCGGAAAACTTAAATGTATTTATTTATTTCAAATGTGAAATGTTACCAATATACTCGCGGACCACTAGGGGGCGCTCACGGACCACCAGTGGTCCGCGGACCACACTTTGAAAAGCACTGCCCTAGAGGAGGTTTGGTCATTTAAATCATGTCCACATGGATAGGATACTAAATACATTTGCACACATCTTGTGTCCATGTCTTTCTGTTTTGGTGTTCATACCACAACCGTGCACGTGCATGCATGCGTGAGTCATGGCAAGATATCAGGATTGAGAGGTTGCTTTTTCTTTGCACAGCATGAAAGAAAGGCCAAATGAATGGGCTGTGATTTTAGTATTTTTAAGCAGAGGTCAATAATTTGTACGGCCCTAGGAGGATGTTGAAAAAATGTATATGGCCCTTGAGAGGAAAAAGGTTCCCCACCCCTGCTCTAAAGACACAGCTCTTGCAGACTGTTTTACATTTATATTGAAATTCCCCGCTATCCACTGTCGTCACTCAGCATCTGCACACCACTGACCTCCCAGAGCTTCAACCTCATCGCAGATCCTTACACCAGTGTCTTTGGATGACACCTAGCATGGAATCCTAGTCCCTTTTAGTTACCTCGATGTAATTACTCTGTGTGCAACTCATCAGAATTCCTCCTCCTGCTGCTCTGTTTCAATGTCAGTTTTTTTCTACACTTTGGGGAATAAATGTCACTAATGAAAGAGAAAATAAAAAGAAAGGACACAAAATATTTGTATATATTTGCGCTCATGTTTTGTTTTGTTCTTTAGCCATGCATGCAGTGTGTTTTAGCAATGGTTACATTGGTCATTCAACTATTCATGGTCCCTGGAGGCTAATCCATCATTTAGATGTACATGATAGTACTTTACCCCCAAATATCAACATTTATCAAAGTCTCCTCATCTTATTTACAAATGATAAAACAATGAACTATTTACAAGGCTTCCAAGGGGATACACATATATCGTTTCACAAAACTATGCCAACAAACCGCCATAAATTGTTGTTATTAACCGTATGATACAAATGATTGGTAATGGTTTACTATCTTTTTCGCTTTTTCCAACTATTTCAACAACCGCCTGGTACAACACTACAAAAAAAGTCATATGCACTGGCTTCTCATTTCCTGCCTCTGTAAATATAGTCATATTTCCATGAAATTAAAGAAACACCAATTTGGAGCCTGAACAGTGATTCAGAGCAAAGAGTAAAGAGGCTGTTCTCCTCTGAGACACATGAAAAGTGGAAACCCAAGGAGGCGGGACATCCATCACAGCTATGAGCGTCTTGGTGGTGCTGACTTGCAGTCATTGCAGTGCTTCCAACAGCCAGCCTTCACCTGGGCCTTCTCTCTGTGATTTAGGGCCTTCTGGAGGCCGTATAGAGATGGGTGCTGCCAGTAGCCATGTTGGATCTTCAGGCTGAGTAAAAGTTAATGGAGGCCAGTAGACCTGAATACGAGTGCCTGCCATGAGTTAGCATGGCATATGAAAGGGCTTCTTGTAATAAAAGCTCTACTGTTGGACTTTAATCCCTCCCTGTAGCCCCACCTCGTGTCAAATCAATGGCTTGATGGTTTCAAGAAGTTGTATTTGAAAATCAGATTGTGAATCCTCCAGAAATACACACAATCATTGATTTCTATACATGGCCGTTCAAAATCCTAGAAATAGAAATGATAATCAACCACCGAAAAATCCCTGGCATCAAATGCCAAACACAGATATTCTAATTAACACCCAAACCCTGTTGCCCACTAACAACTCCAGTCTCGTGCCTTTTCTGCCCGCAGTCCCCAGTGAAGATGCAAAGATTCCTCTAATTATAGCTGACAGATTGATGGTTGGTATTTTACTGGGGGTGAAAGAAAATGAACTTGTTTAGAAATGGACACCTCTGTGATGTTAATTACTGCAGATAGTGCCACAGCAGGGTGAGGAAAAATAAGTATCCATTCCCATATTTGAGAGGCAATCACTGCATTGTACCCTATGTACAATGCATATTGTACGAACAAACGATGGGTATCGTTTGAAATGTATCGATTCCGGTTCTGCTTATCGATTCCGGTTCTTATCGATTCCCCGTTTCTAAGGATGCACGATAATTATCGGCCCGATATTAGGAATTATGACGTCATCCCGATAAACCCGATACCAGTATTAATAGCCCCGATAATATAAAATATATATTTTTGGGTAAAAAAAAAGAAAAAAAATACTGCGGTGTGGGTGGATTGGGCTGAGGGGCGCTTGTTTTTCATTCGGCTCCTCCCGTTTTGCCAGTACTGTGGTATTAGTGGTTTAGGAAGAGGGGAGTTCTTCACAAATCCAGCGTTCCCTAATACTTCGAACCTGATCAGTCACCTGAAACATCGCCACGATGGTGTGTTAAAAGCGTACGAAGACAATAATACAATATAAAGTGTGCGTGCGTGCGTGCACGCTGGACCTATGTGCAACTCAAGGCATATGCTCGAACCGGAGCTGCCTGGACGCTGCAATCATGTTGCGCACTATCCGTGCTGAGTGTGCTGACTTCTCCTACAATGTCCCGCTGTCTGCTTCCTGCATCAAGTCAAGTGCTCGGCGCAGTTGTGGCGAAATGTCGCTCCTCTGTTTTCATCTAAACAGCTCCTTATATCCGTTAGCGCAGCTAGCTAGCACCAGATGCTAACAACAACAATGCACGTAAGGTCTCTCTCTCGCTCGCTCGGACCACACATACACACACACACCCTCCCGGTCCTCCAGATGGCCAGTCGGTGCCTGCCGGTGAGCGTGGAAGTGTGGTCTGCCTCAAGCGGGCGGCAGGAGCGGGGCTGTCAGCATCAGCTTGTAGATGGTATTTTAAACTCGATGCGCTCTGAAACTACGGGGCAGCCGAGGAAAAAAAATACACATGCGTTAATCGTGTTAAAATAATTAGTGGGGTAAATCTTTTTTTATTATCGGTATCGGTCTTGAGAAGCAGGAAGTTATCAGTATCTGTTTCAAAAAAACAATATCGTGCATCCCTACTCGTTTCGATTCCAAAATTGTAAAAGAAAGAGGTCAAACATTTAGATAACAAAAATATCTTTATTTTTTTAAGCTTTAACTGACATTTTTACAAATAAAAAATATACATGCAATACAAATGTATTGTACAATAGCTGTGCTTTATTTTAACTGAGCTATGCCTGTGGCAAGCTATTAACAGGCATTACACTGTGCCTTGTCTTTTTATCTTTTAGTGTAGTGGAGCATCACTTTAGAGCGTTTACCACGATCCATCCTTGGTACTATGAAGTGACTGAGCTCGTGAACCGTCTACGGGAGGGCTGGGGGAGCCTCGCTGCGGGGAAACTGTGGACCTCTGTCGCGGCAACTTACATGATGCCGTTTAAAAAAATGAAGGGCGGTGCTGGCCGTCAGCGTACCGAGCCGGCCGTTCTGAGATTCTCCAGAACACACAGGTGGCCAGTCCTCCCTTACCCTGGCTGTATTCCACCGGGTCACCGCGGCGCAGACGGACCCGGTGGAATACAGGGTCTACCACGTTTAGGAACCGTTAAGCAGAACCGAAATTGTGTATTTTGTATGGGTACCCGGCATTTTCTTATTGGTTCTCATCTGGAACCGAGTTTCGGTTCCCAACCCTAATTGTACAGTATATGCATTGCTACCAAAAAACATTCCAAAAGCCCATCCAGGCGATGTGATACTTTTGGATCCTCCATGGGGAACACCACTCATCATTTGAGAGCAGCTCATAATTTACCTCTTGGGACCATGGTCCATTTTTAATTAAGCTAGCTGAGATGCAGAGAGATGTGTTCTCTAGAATGAGCATACTGGATAATTGCCCTTCTTGGCTGGTGCTGCAAATGTGCATGAGACTGATACAAAAGTGTTCTTTAAGTATGTCAACTTTTCCTAATAGACTGCATGATGTAATTGCTTTGTGGTCAGACAGAAGGCAAAGAGAATTTTAGAGGCAACGCAATCGCTAACAAAGTCAATGGTAGTTGGCCATAAACATGAAACCAAATCAATTCTAATGTTGCTCTGTGTCTGCTAGATTTGTAATAGGCATTATATGTTTATAAGGATGTGTCAGGGCTGTGGGTTTGTCAGCTTGTTTTTCTTCTTCTCAAAAATAAATTGCACACCATCCACATGTATATTCATTATTGAAATACAGGGTATATTCAGGAATCCTGAAGTCAAATGTAATACCTGTTAAGACCTTTTTTAAGACCCTTTCCATACATTGTAAGACCTCATCGCAACTTCGAGTTCTAACCGGTTACCTTGGCGACACACTTTACCTCACATTTACTATATTGATTGTAAGATAGCACAACTAGAGTGCAGACAGACTACTGAAGCCTCCTCTCCACATGACCTTCAACCTCTCTGAGAAGGTCAGGTTTAATGCAGTATGCTGCTTTGTTGCTTCTGTACTCCGTGCTCTTTCATTCCAGTAGAACTCCTCAGAAACCAGTAGAAACCAGTATTTGACCAATAAACAAAACAATTGACAAAACTTTGAACTATATTAAACTTTGGTGAGCTTCAGCGGGGTAATGCCATATCGGAGCTCCCTCACAAATAACCAGGGGTTCAATTGGGCTGGGGCTGTCCAGGGCTAAGCCCGGCACATAGGACGATGCTCTGACGTCATCACCCTCACACATTTGTCATATGTTTACAAAAAACGATATATATGTTAAGACTTTTCTCGTTCTTAATATAGACTATATTTAGGGTCGATATGTGTTGACCTTACTTTAAAATAACAGATCTCTGTGACCGGATATAGTTTGGCTTAGACCCGGCCCCACGAGGACGCATACAGTAAAACGCATAGGCAAAAAAGTCTTCCGTTCACACGCATTCGATTCATTAACGTGTCCGTTCACACTAGACCGCTGGAAATGCTGGACAACTCAAGCACTCCTTTGTGCACCAGTCAATCCTCAAATAAAATAGAGTTAAGTCCCAGATCAAATGTACATTGGAGGGTCTTGAACATAATGTCTTGAGTGATTCTAATGTTATGGTAAATGTCTGATTCCTTAAATATGTGTCTTTTTTGATAATGCAAATGGGGCTGCTGTGATGCAAGAACAATGTCAGACTTGACCTCACAATTAAGTATTATCGTAACGTAACTGTAGAGGCATGTTAATGTGTTGGTAGCAGTGGCGAACCGTCAGGGCCTTCAAGGTATTCAGAGAACAAACACAAAATCGATTTAATTATATAAATAAAATTGATATAAAATGAATAAATGTGAATTGTATCTGTGTTGTTGATCTGTAATATTACAGTGTTACGTTGATTTGTGTTAGAAAAGAAAGCAACCAATCAGATCTTGTTCTGGGTCTCTGGGTAGAATATCCATCCTCCAACCAAGGTATTCTACATCCTTAATCGAATGCCCTGGCCGTTGCACTGAATGAGAGCGTACGTTTGGACTGACAGTTTGATCAACCAATCATATATTGATTTGTAGCCAATGGGCGTATTCTTTCAGAGTTTCCCTCGGTTCCAGGGTGTTCTAGAAGGCCCGCTAGTTAACTGGCTCGAGACAGAGGAGGCGGCGGGGGGTGTGTGTACTGTCTACAAAAGGTCCAGTTGTGTTCGACATGGTTCGCCACTGGTTGGTAGGAATATACCCAACCTACTGCTTCCATGGCAACCCACTGAGACAAAAGCTTATGACAGTCATTGATCTTCATAAAAGCCACATGCTCAACATACTTATTTGTTTACAGGGTTTACTGTGGTCAATACAATACACACAATACAAACTGTTGAAATATTGGGCTCTAAACCCGTAATGTGCAATATATGCAGCGTTTTTGGCAATTGTACATTTAGCTACAGGCTGCTACTAATTTTTTAACCATGGATGAGTAATTATTATTATTTTGATTTCCAATGTGCGCTTTTTCTCTATTTTTAACATTCTAGCTACTCAATTATTGCTCGCCTTTTATCTGCCATGTCATTTTTGCTGTAACGTTGTAAACGTCCCTGCTGCAGGACTAATACAATAATTGTGATTCTGATCAAAACAGTGATAGAAAACCATTTAGCAGGTTAACACTGGGTCTCCTGGGGGAGCAGCAGAGCGGTGGGGGGCTGGTAGCTGCTGTAGGATGGGTGTCCGATGGCTTCCCAAAGGGAGGGAGGCGTTAAGCATGCGCTCACACTGAGTGGGTGGCCAGCAGTCTGACTCAAGCTCTTGGCTCGACAGTGTCAGGTCTGCCTGCCCCTCAAGGGCAACAGACCAGAGAGACGAAGCCCAAACAGTAGGACTGTGACATGTCTCCGCCAATACAGTGTGCCTCAGTACACACCGTGGATAATGTGCACCAAAGCTTAACTATGTGGAACCGCCAGAGAAAAGGTGGCCTGGAGCTCGGTGCCATTTTAAAAGGACAGAAGGAGCAGAGCTTTTAAGACTTTCATTTATTTTTCAGACTATTAACACGTCCGATGTACAACATAAATTCAAATGGGTTGGGTATCATTTGAATTTCTCGGTACCCAACACATAAGTAATATTGTACATCGGACGTGTTAATAGTCTAAAAAGCTCTGCTCCACCATTAAAATGACAGACTGTTCATTTCTTTGTAAGTGTCAAATAATGATATATATATATCATTATTTGATTCCTTGCTGATTTTGTAAGTTTGCCCACTTACAAAGAAATGAACAGTCTGTCGTTTTAATGGTAAGTTTATTTTAACAGTGAGTATCAAAAAGAAAATCTAGAAATTGACATTATATAAAGAATAAAAGTGGATTTAACTGCGGGAAATGCTACTTAATCGACAGCAAACCAATGTTTTGGCAACATGGTCTCTTTGATAAGTTGCACTGACAATTTAATGAGAAACATGATCTTAGTTTCATTTCTTTCTCCATGTTTTTAGCTGTGTTGCAGCAACATTTAATTTAACAAATCTACTTTGGTCTGTAATTCAATATAGAAACGGGCTTCCTTGTCACACTTAAGGTTACCATTTATGGCAGTTAATGAAAAATTGCATTAAAAAAACAATATTAAATTAAAAAGGGATTACTACTACAAAGTAATAGTTATTCAATACATTTCCTATTAATCCATGGTGGTAACTACCTTTAATCTACTGTATTCAGGCAGAACTGTTATCAAAAAGCACTGTCCTAAAAAGCTAAAGTTTACACATTTCTGAGATTTAAAGCTGCCTTGTAGCGGTCATGTGCTAAACTCATTGAAATGCAAGATACACCAGGGCTGAAATAAAATACTAATGCAAAAACAAAGGGGATTACTGCACTGACAGCGGTCACAGTTCAATGAAGCATTCAAAGACACACTATTTACTCTGGGGCTTGATGGATTAGGGCTGTTGGTAACCATATTGTGATAATAAACAATACAAAACACAAATAAAACTATTTGCCCACTGAGACAAAAGAGAGTAGTAAAGGTTGGTTGTTCTGCCATTATATTATATTAAATGGTAATGTGGCATATTTGGGACATTTTCCTCAATGTGTAAAAATATGTCTATTCAAGAAACATGTAAATTATTTAAGTCTTTTGTTTTCTTCTACTCCGGTCAATCAGTTATAAACAAAACTTGCTTTCACTGTACATTTTGAGGAATATTCTGGTTTCTATCAAGAAGCCTAATTTCCTTCCAGAATGAATACAGTTATGTTATATAAATCCTTACCACTATCTGGTGCCTATATAGTAGCAATGAGGTGGGGGTTTCTACTTTGTTGGGATTCTTATTTTTGTTTCTTGCTTTGGACATCAGCAATGAGGCGAGCGCTATCCATGTTGTTAACAATATATGAACAAGCCGATTGATCTACTCCTGTATGTGTTCATATACAATCGACAGACAGAACATTTATATTTGATACAAAAGAAGTGTTTCCTTTGTTGTTAGCATCTTTGAGGAAAATGGCATTGCCATGTTATCAGGAAGTTGTTGTTGCTATGGAAACAACATGACTGTATCTGATATCTTCTACATATAAAGACGGAGAAAGTAAAGAATAAAGTTTATGTTCCAATGTTAGCACCCCCGAAGAGGCACAAGCTCTTACGTTGAGTCTGGAGTTTCAATCAATTCTAAATCATCAGCAAAGTCTACGACCATATTTCGGAGGGATATGCTACATATTAACTTTCTATTTTATGCATTTCAGTTCTTCAATAACATTCCTTAATTAACACTTCACTTTCCTGACACAGATCCACTAACATACATGCACTGTCGATTGATATTTTTTAATATTCTTTGCGGAATTTGGCCGTGTAAAATGTCCTCTTGGGTTGCCGTACAGCCAATGCATGACGTCATTGGTAAGCGCAACGGACCCGGGCTGATCTGGTAGGCCGTGGACATATGGTACCTACACCAAGCCCCCAGGAAGTGCGCCGGACTCTGAGGAAAATATTTGTTGTGGCCAAACGGCGGTACTACACTTATGTATCAGTCGCTGGGCCCGGAAATACTTTTCCCCCATTGACTAACATTGGGAAAGAGACTTCTGTAAAACTAAACTACCCAGTATGAACATTTGTATAGCCCTTATTAAAAACATTCGGTCTTCAAGTTGTATAATGTGCTAATAACGTTATTCGCAAAGAGTTATTTTCCTCTGCATTATGAATGCGGATCTAACCCACGGGACCGCGCCGCCCGGCACGTTCATGTGATGTGTTCAGTACTACATGAGTTTTACCTTTACCCATGGATGCACAATAAGAACGGATTATATGATTATATGAATACTTTCGTGACGTTTCGCTCTCTCAAAAGTTGGGCCATTTTGTCTTCATGCGCCAATGAGCAACAAGGAATGAAAGAGCCCCCGCCTCCCACGCTGTATCCAGTTCTTATTATACATCCATGACCTACACCGGCTAACGGGTACTGTTTCACAGTTTTTCTGGCCCTCCAAATTCCAGGTTCTTTCGCCATGACACAGACAGTCTGTGGTTTGTACTTGTTTAACTTTTGTCAAGTTTCTGAACAGATATGAGGAGCTGTGAGCTCTGAGGACTAACAGCTGATGTTGGTTTTCTGTGGTTTTCATTGAAGATGACGTCACGGCTCCGTCTACACTGCGTTACTATAGTTACTGCCCCAGCTACTAAACTGTAATGGAAAGGCAGCATAAAGTGAGCCTGGCCTACCAAGGCATAACTATAACATACTAAGCCGTGCGAGGCCCTGCGGTGGAAATGCGTCAAAAGACCCCTACATCTTTGCACTGCCTTCCTCTTTGTTTTCTACCCAACCATCCTTTATTTCCCAGCCTCCTTTTGTTGCCTCCTCCTCTTCCACTCCTCCTCTCTCCACAGGTCTGAGTACCAGCAGCTGAGGATGGGCTGAACTTAGAGCGGAGCGTGGCAGCGCTGGCTGGATTCACCTCCTTTCTCTTTTTGTTATTGTGTGCCGTCTAGGTGGTAGCTGTATGGGTGTGAGCTCAACCAGCCCCCACTTCAGTGGGAGGGGAGGAGACAACAGAAAGGGTGAGCAATGGCCCTTCCCTCCCCCTCCCTCCCTCCCTCCCTTTCATTCTCATGCTCCTTCTCCTTCATTGCCACCACCATCAGAATCCTCCCTCTCTTGACATCGTTCTGCTTGGTTATGCAATGCACATTCCTCCCACGGAATAGCTGGTGTTGGAGACCTGCCGTAACACTGTGGTCACTGGCAGCAGATGCAGATCCATATTGCCATAACAACAGTCTGGCGCTCCGGCTGCTATCGCCTCTCTTCAGACGTCTGCTCCATGGGATTTTACAGCTTTTCCACTTTTGGAATATCATCTGCCAGACTCCACTAATTGCAGGATGTAATCCATTCCTACTTGGCTCAACGGAGGATGGGTGTCCCCATAAACTGATCCTAAAGACAGTTTTGTAATGACTGGCATGGGGGCTAAAGTGACAGGCATGAGGGCTTTTTTGAAATTGTACTGTTCCACAGAAGAGTAGTAAGCCATCAGAAGGGATAGAACTGAAAAAGGAGGTGTTGGATTTACTGATAAGCCGGGCAGGGAGGTGGATGAGTTGTGTTTAGGCAAAGCAGTAAAAGGGAACACAAGAGACAGCAGACAGAACAAAGATGGGAGGAACAGTGGGGAGGCAGGAGGGGCTAAATGGGGAGAGGGTATCTCCCTCAGAAGAAGCTACTAGCGCTTTAGCAGCAATGCAATCCTGCTGATAAGAGACGGTTGCGATTGCGAGGGGGAAACTGAATCAAAAGGGAAGTTGGGGGGTGGAGGGTTTTTAACCTGACCGGTGGCGCTACAGACTGGGTGAGTGGAGAAGTGACACATCAGGCTTTTTTACTGGAAAGCCTGTGAGCACAGCGAAGGCATCGTGCCACTACTACCTTCCATCGCTCCGTCTGTCACTGTCTGAGGCTACACATCTCTTCTCTCCCCCCATCCTCCACATGTAGAATGTCTTTGAAGCCATGGCTTACCAATGAGGATCCAAAAAGCATGCCGGATGTTGTTGTCATACACCTTAGACACCTTAGGGTAAGCCACTTATTCTTTATACCATCATTTTTATTTCTGTGTAATTTCGTATTTTGTAATATCAGGCATTTCAGTGAATAAGGTGACGTATATACTGCAAGAGTTGAAGGGGGTGAGGATGATTGTAGTTCCATTCACATATAAATCAAAGCCAAGAATGCTCCTGTTAATGTTTGTGTTCACACCATCTTCATAGGGAAGGTGGGAACTATGCTTAAAATAACTACTAACAAGGACCTGGGGGTGGGGAGTGGTTAATCATTAACGGCAAGAGAAAAGAGTTGGGCGAGCGTGAGGGGGCTCTTAATGAAAGCCTTAAATCATGCTTATGTTAACATGAAGTAACGCCATTGTGCTTTAGTGATGGCAGTTGAACAGTTTGATTGCAGAGGCTGATTGGCGCTGACGGACACACTGCTGTGAAGGCGCTCTGCTCCAAGCTGTGGCAGCTCGTAAACACGGCTGTTTACACTCTAATCTCCCCTCCGCCCTGACTGGCCATTGTTATGTTCCATTAATGATTTCTTTCTTTCTGGTGGGAGGAGAACGTTGGCGGGGCGGCAAAACCCAGATCAGTGTGGGACTGTTTGTTACCGTAGATTAGTAAGAGGACGAACACAAAGGAAGCCATGTTTAGCCTTAAATGACTTGGTCATTCAGACAAGATATTTTGGTTGCTTTTTATGCGCGTGTGAACGTTCTGACATGCTCTTCATGATTTCCTTTTATTCCAGATAAGTGTTCCCCTGCCTGGTTAGCTGAGCATCAGGATCATGGGCACCACAGCCATCACCCTTGAGGACTTCAAGGCACTAGAGGTCAAGGAGGAGCAGGAGGAGTCTATCTTGGCATTTTTGGGCATCATTTGCACATTCCTTAACCTTTTTGTAGTCGTCTTTGTTTACATTTACACTACACTGTGAAATCAAACAAAAAGGGTTCTGTAAACCTGCCGTCAGAAAAGACTTCTACGATAAAGGAGGAAGTGAGCAGGAAGGAAGGAAGATTAGAAAGAGTTGGAAAAAGAAAACTGACATGAACATCTTTCCCAGAAAGAGGTGGAGGAAACTGGACACACTGGAAGAGGTTGAAGATGGCGAAGCCATGACACCAAGCCATAGCCATGAGCCGGGGAGATAACAGAGGGCTGGGAGACATGGCAGAAAGCGGGCTGTGTGGGTCCCAGCATGGGCAGAGCCAGGTGGACATGACTAAGCCACCCAGTGGCCTGATATGATATACACACCTCTACTTCAACTCATTTTCCTGGACTTCTGGACTCTTTGAAAGTCTTATGGACTTTCATTTTAAATGTATGTTGATAAAGACTAATTGCTCTTTGAATGGAAGTAGAACTTTTGAAGCTTCTATGGGGACACTATTTGCCACCGTATCCCATCAGCCTTCAGGGCCACATATACTGTAGCTTCCTGGCCCCTGTCCAAGAGTTTCCCCAGAAATGTGGCTCTTAGTTCTGCTGTACTTTCATCTCCAAAAATATCTGCCATTTCTAAAATGCCCTCAACCAACCAGAAACAACCTTACATGTAAACACATTTTTATTTATGAAAATATGTGCAAAAACATTTAATTGTGCTGATGAGGAATTTGTAGAGATGTTACTCCAAAAGGGAGATCTTTTTTTATAAAAAAAATGTTTAATTATCAAGAAATGTGAGAAAACGATAAACGTGTCAATAAACCATGTAGCCTATATACAGGTCAACTGGGTCTATCTTCTTGCTTTTTCTGCATCTATTTCCACAATTTGAAGTTGGTGTTTGGGAGGGGGTTGGAACATTCTCATTTATTTGTTCATGTTGATTTCAGGTTTCTTTTTCCTGTGTTAAAAAAGCTTTGTATACACATTTGAATCAAGTCGAGAGGTAACCTGCAATAGGGGACATCTGAAAAATAAAATCTGAACATATAAAAAAAGGATAGCCTCCAGCCATTTCTGTGAGAAACCCCAAAGGAGTGTGTGTGACAGAGTCTGAGGATCATCACAGGAGTTATGTAATGACGTATGCAGGAGAAAGATGATTGCTTTCATGTGACTGGGATAGGAAGACATAAGAACCCAATTGGGAATTGAAGGGCATCTTTATGGTTGCATGTTCATACTCCCATAAAATGTAATCTCACTCTGCTTGCTGATGCATGCTACATCACAACTGACAGAATAGAAAAGGGTATTTTCCTGCTAGCATGAGCTATACAGGTTAAAGACTAATCTCGACTAAAAACCCAAATGGAAAAGCAAGTGAAAAGTACAACAGAGTGGGACACTTCTTCAATCCATCCAGCATGCTAGAGAACATTAGCTAGGGAGAAGAAGCCCCATGGCTTCTGTAATTAAAATGATGATCACTAGTGGTGGTCAAAACCACTATTTGCTACCCAGGCTGAGAAAATATAAAATATAAAAAATAAAACTTTAAACGATGTGAAGCCTGTGCGAATAAACCCCACCGTTCACACACACTTATTCAATGGTGGGGAAGCTCTGTAAACACAAACACACTCGCCTGTGTCAATTGCCTTCTGTTCCACATGGTCTCTACGGTATATGGAGTGAAGAATAATTACCAAACACCCTCCAACAGCCCAGTCATGTTCAGATTACCCTCCAACATCATGCGGGCGCCCACTTAACATGAATGATGGACCAGAATAGAGACTACCTAACCGGTGTAACCTGCTGCAGCTTAGATAACTTTACATTCTTATTTGTCTTGGATGAGCATAAAGGAAAATCGAGGTTTAGAACAGTAGAGATGTTTAGTCTGAATACAACAGACATATAAACATCGCATATCAGATCGGGAAGCCAATTAGTGTCAACCACAATGCGCCAGGAATTAATTCTTCAATTGAGATACATTAGTATTGGGCTGAAATGTAAAAGGTATTACCTCTCACTAATGGCTTAGTTCATATGATGGAGTGCCAGGAGACTGAGAAACTGTAATGCATCCCAAAAGGCTTTGCCAAGACACCAATGATTAATGTGGAGCGCTGTTGGGGCTGAGGCGCTGTTGGGGCTGAGGAGCTCATTTGTAGTACTCCATCCTTTTTTGAAATGCAGAGATACATCTACCATTTGAGGCACTTGATGTATGTGTTCCCACCGCATCCATCTGCCATGAACCCTACAGAAACCTACGTGTTTTGGCCCAGAGTGAATGACGGGCCTTTTTTCTATAACCGTCTCCTGCTCTTCCTCAATCAATGCCTCCTCCTCTGAGTTATCAATCTCTTCCTCAATCACTGCCTGTGGATCCTCATCATCTGACAGGTCTATGTCTGAGTCGCCCTCAATGATTCTGTTCAGATTTTTCTCTGCCTTGGTTAGTGAGCTGCCTCCATTTGTGTTGTGTAAAATGGGGGAAATAAAAAGTTGGCAAATCCATTTAGTTTTAGGTCAAATAAGTATTACACTGCTCTGAAAACTCACTACACTAACTCCTAAGATGTTGCCTTACTATAATGAATTAACAATATTGAACTCACAACACTGGTAATTACAAAATTACAAACTTACCATTTCTCTTTCTATAAATAGTGCTTGTGTTGATGGACGCCATTTTGAAATACAATGAAATTATCTTTTTCAAAGCCACACTCCCACATGTGTCACATGTCTGAAAAGCCCAGGATGTCCTTTGTGGAGTACAATTGGACTTAATGCTGTGGCATGTTGTAAGAGTCGGTGAGGGCTGATAATTTTTTCCGGGAAATTACTCAGACCTACTAATTGACCTAACCGAAGTTATTGAGTCTATGTAAGTTTACTGGTTGGCTCAGATCCACCAACGTCAGCAAAATCTCACCTCTATTAACTCCTGAAGAACCAGGTTCAATTAACTGCGGTTTCAATTCAGACAACTCTCTTAAATCTGTTTAAGCGATCCCAAAGGATTTTGATATCAGTGAATGAGGTGTGGCCCTACCTAAGAGTGAGTGTGGCAGGGTGCAATCTTACCTTTGAAGCAGGAGAGGAGAGCGCAGATGTCTTTTAAGTTGTCCCAATCCAAAAGGTGGGATCAGTTTATTTGAAGAAAAATAGGTCCAAACTAATACAGGGTTTTTACCTTCTCTCTTTACAACATTACAATCATACTAAACCTATCATGCTGTGATCATGTTCTAATATGAAACTTTAATTCACAGTTTTACATTTATTACCAAAATTGTAATTTCAACTGCCCAATTCAGTTGTGATTTTTAAATCTCCCGATAGAATTTAGAGGCATTTCCTCTTAAAAGACCAGTGTTAATAAAAAGCACATTCAAACTTTCATTTTCACCCAATCAATTCACATACATTTCATACATTTTTTCCGAAACAGATGGCGGGAATAACATTCTAAAACCCATACCTATCCGCATGAATTCAGAGGAAGATTCCTCACAGGTGGCGGGCCTAATACTCACCAACAAATCATTCCACTCATTTCACAAAGAAATTCACTCCGCATTCAACCAAGACATTTGAGAGATATTTACCAAGTCTGAGAGAACCTTACCGAGATTTATTAACCCAGCTCTGAGGGACAGCGCTTACCGAGAGAGAGCATACCAGAGGAAGCCCCCGCTCTCTCTCGCTCTCTCCCAAAAAGAAAGTTCCTCCCCATCCGCCAGTGTCTTTATGCTCGAAAACAGGATAGAAAAACCAACCAGACAACTCCTCCATATCCATATTTGTGGAAACTGGGCATGGCCTATGATGTACAGGACTGGACACATGACCGGACATATTCTATTGGCTATGGCATAAGAAACACCTTCCCATGTTTGTGTAAAAAGGACATGATCCCTACTCTGCAGGACTTGCAAATTATTATTCTCTATGACATAACCACCTTTTTGGGACCTCAGTGTGTTTCTCCTTAAGTTCGGAGCCCCCCTCTCTGTGTACTGCTGTGAGAGGAGAGGGAAGAAACTGCCTTCTCCCTTATCAGTTACACCCATAAATCATTATAGGCCGTACACTCAACTTAACAAACCACTTGGTTTATACTGTAAATATAGAAAAACATAACATATGAAACATTTTCATTGTGAGTTATCCAAGAATATAATTGATTATACTTGATTATAATTAACTTTCGTTTTAAGTATTCAACATACTATGAAGATCTCAACAATGTATAACCTCAAAGCTCCACAGAGGACAACAATGAATGGGTGGGTCTCTGGAGGACACACACACATGTACAGTGGGGCAAAAAAGTATTTAGTCAGCCACCAATTGTGCAAGTTCTCCCACTTAAAAAGATGAGGCCTGTAATTTTCATCCTAGGTACACTTCAACTATGAGAGACAGAATGGGGGGAAAGAATCCAGGAAATCACATTGTAGGATTTTTAATGAATTAATTGGTAAATTCCTCGGTAAAATAAGTATTTGGTCACCTACAAACAAACAAGATGTCTGGCTCTCACAGACCTGTAACTTCTTCTTTAAGAGCCTCCTCTGTCCTCCACTCGTTAACTGTATTAATGGCACCTGTTTGAACTCGTTATCAGTATAAAAGACACCTGTCCACAACCTCAAACAGTCACACTCCAAACTCCACTATGGCCAAGACCAAAGAGCTGTCAAAGGACACCAGAAACAAAATGGTAGAGCTGCACCAGGCTGGGAAGACTGCATCTGCAATAGGTAAGCAGCTTGGTGTGAAGAAATCAACTGTGGGAGCAATCATTAGAAAATGGAAAGACATACAAGACCACTGATAATCTCCCTCGATCTGCGGCTCCACGCAATATCTCACCCTGTGGGGTCAAAATGATCACAAGGACGGTGAGCAAAAATCCCAGAACCACACGGGGGACCTAGTCAATGACCTGCAGAGAGCTGGGACCAAAGTAACAAAGGCTACCATCAGTAACACACTACGCCGCCAGGGACTCAAATCCTGCAGTGCCAGACGTGTCTAGAGAGCATTTAGATGATCCAGAAGAGGATTGGGAGAATGTCATATGGTCAGATGAAACCAAAATAGAACTTTTTGGTAAAAACTCAACTAGACGTGTTTGGAGGAGAAAGAATGCCGAGTTGCATCCAAAGAATACCTTCTGTGAAACATGGGGGTGGAAACATCATGCTTTGGGGCTGTTTTTCTGCAAAGGGACCAGGACGACTGATCCGTGTAAAGGAAAGAATGAATGGGGCCATATATCGTGAAATTTTGAGTGACAACCTCCTTCCATCAGCAAGGGCATTGAAGATGAAACATGGCTGGGTCTTTCAGCATGACAATGATCCCAAACACACCGCCCGGGCAATGAAGGAGTGGCTTCGTAAGAAGCATGTCAATGTCCTGGAGTGGCCTAGCCAGTCTCCAGATCTCAACCCCATAGAAAATCTTTGGAGGGAGTTGAATGTCCGTGTTGCCCAGCGACAGCCCCAAAACATCACTGCTCTAGAGGAGATCGGCATGGAGGATTGGGCCAAAATACCAGCAACAGTGTGTGAAAGACTTACAGAAAACATTTGACCTCTGTCATTGCCAACAAACGGTATATAATAAAGTATTGAGATGAACTTTTGTTAGTGACCAAATACTTATTTTCCACCATAATTTGCAAATAAATTCTTTAAAAATGTGATTTCCTGGATTCTTTCCCCCCATTCTGTCTCTCATAGTTGAGGTATACCTAGGATGAAAATTACAGGCCTCTCATCTTTTTAAGTGGGAAATCTTGCACAATTTGGTGGCTGACTAAATACTTGTTTGCCCCACTGTAAGTGTGTGAAGAATTTACCAGATAATGAGGAGCAATTACAACACTCAGGATGCTTTTTATCAGCTGTTATTTAATTATGAGACCCGGGCTGCATTAGCACACACCAACATGCTCACATAGAGATACTAATGCAAAGTGAAACATCCCAGCACCGTCAGGCACAGAGAGGTGGCACACATTCAGCTGGAACGGGGACAGAGCTGACACATACAATGGTCATTTGTAGGTGGGGGGGGACAGTGATGCTTAAATCTGTATGTCGCTAACTGCAGCAGCTGCAGCATATCTACAATACATTTCATCTTCATACTAATAATAATAATGATGTCTCTGTGTTTTGTATCTGAGTTCGTATTATTATTATTAATATTATTATAATATCTCCACATCCTCAGTAAACAAGAATCAATAGCATCCTCTGTCTATTGGAACTTAAAAGGCCCTTAATCAGTTAGTACAGCAAAGTATTTGCTAGGATTTTGTGCTTATTCAAAGCTAGTATATTATGTAGGGATGAAAATAAATGTTCATATTTTTTATAAAACATTTCGTTTTTGTTTTCCTGGCACTAAAGTGGAATAAATAATTCAATTCAATTCAATTAAAATAAAAGTAAAATACCGGCAGTGTAAGAAAACGTTTTTAGAGAGTACTTGTCCATGGACAAGTGAGTTTGGCAATTTACTTGTCCGAATACATTTTTCCCTTGTCCAGTCTGGATATCGCGGAGAGCGGGGGGGCCTCTACGCCTCGAGCTGGTCCTGCTTCGCCTATCCTGCTGTACTGAGGAGGTTCTGCACCGGGGATATCGCGAGGAAACGGAGCGCCTCCTTTTACCAGGACAGCTTTTTTAAGGGACAGCATCGCCCTGAGATCTATGCTGCTAATATGTTCATGGCCATAACGTCATTTGTAACATAGGCTATGGGAGAATGGTGAAAATAACCAACTGTACTGGGACCAATGGGAAAATGCCTCTTCCCCTCAATGTGAAGCAAAAGATTGAGTCCTATGTTTCCAATCGGTTCCCAAATCTGAACATTGACCAGTGGCATAAGATCAGGAGCCGGGTAAACGAGAGACTGAGGAGCCCCAGAAAAACAGATCCCGAAATCGCTCGTTCTGGTTTCCGCAGCAGATAGGCCTACAGCATGTGTCTGTTACTGTATGTCAGTTATTTTAAATAAAACGGTGAAAACTGAACTTGAAAATTGTTTCCTCTTTTTATTTTCTTTATTATTTTCGGGATGGGGAGACGTGTGTGATTAAAAATTCATTCGCAGAAATGTAAAGTGATCTAACTACGGGAAGAGCCGTGTAAATGGGTGGCCATATGCATTTGAAAAGCAATATAAATCACACAGTTATTATGCAATAGGCTATAAAAGCACCATCGATTACCTTTCTCCAATTCAAACTCTTGACGGGAAAAAAGGAAGGTGTAAATGGTTGGGCTATACTGTACTGTATACATACAAAGGCCATTCAATAGACGTTCAATATATAGTATTCGTTTATTAGAGTCGGCTTGACTCGGTTTGCATTCATAAAGAATGCACAAATTTGTTTAATCGTTAATGTCATAGTATTCGTTTATTAGTTCCCGAGGGGAAATGGGTAGCAGCACATCACAGAGGCATTTAAAAAGTGAAGAAAATACATTCTGGAAATGTTCACATCAGGCACCTTCAAGTTAAACAATACTAAGTAAACAATTAACACAGTAAATTATGTGGATTAAATCACATTTATTTCGTTAAAAATATACGAAATGACTCGGTTTGCATTCATAAAGAATGCACAAACGTGTGTAATCGTTAATGTCAGATGTGTACTAAGTAAATAGCCTACATTAGTTCCTGCTCAAGATTAGATTACACTTTATTGTTATTGCACAGATTACAGGTACTGAGACAACGAAATGCAGTTTAGCTTCTAACCAGGTGCAACAAGCAGTAAAGTGGAAAGTAATGTTCACAATCTACAGAATAAAATATAGATATTCAATGAATTGAATGATGAATAAACAGTGAGGGGTATGAATACACTAGATATCAGCCTGTGAGCAGTATGAACAGTGTGTTAATCGTTAATGTCAGATATGTACTAATTAAATAGCCTATATTAATTTCATGATGGATTAAACCACATTTATTTTGTTAAAAATAAACAAAATGATTAAATGTAGGGTGAATTGCCCTAATGTGGAAAATGTTTGCATTTCAGACTTCGGGAATATTATTGCGACATGAAGCCGATACAATAAATCAAAATCCAGTAACATTCTGAAATCCCCAGGATGTGTCCTAATCAAACCAAAAGAGAACATGCAGATATTAAACTCATACAAGAAATGGTAGACATATTAGTACTCTTAGTGCCAAGTTGTCTCAGACAATCTGTTTTCCTAATGTGTGACAGTTCTGTGCAAAATGTGGGACACTGAAAAGTCTATATTAAAAAGCCTCAGTCACCTTCATTCATGTCATAAAAAAATCTCAGGCCAGTAACACTCAAAGCTACAGTAAATGTGCAATACCATGCTATGTTACTATTTATAATGTTATTGTTGTTACAACACTCATATGAAACAGAACTGTTCTTACAATGTGTGTTGGAAGGTATTAAATCACTATGCATATGTTATTGTGTAAACACACAGCTGATCACCTGAGAGCTGCCGTTTCATTCAGAGCGTTTAAAAAAAACGACGGTCTGATTTCAACAACTCAATGTGTGATTATTATAGCAGTAATATTAGACACTAATAATACAGTACACCATGGGTCGGCAACAGGCGGCCTGCGGGCCATTGTTGGCCCGCCAGCAATAATATTTGGCCCGTAATTTTGAGAATCAAAAATAAAATATTATTTTGAGATTTTTTTTTACAACATAGGACCGACAGTCGCACATCAGAGTTTCCGTTAGCCGCCGATCGATCGGCCGCCGGTCATTATCGGCCGATATTCACTCTTAATAGTTTGATCGGTGCTCTCTATAAAGGCCGATCAGCAGAGCTGGATCTGATCGAAATGGACATAAACGCGAGTGAAGTGTAACCGGACCGAGAGAGAGATCAGATCAGCTGCTGAGTCTGACGGAGACACACAGCTCTGCATAATCACCTGAAGCCCCGCCCTCTGTTTAGCGGGCTGGATGAGAAACTGACGGGCTGTCAGGAGAGAGAGGGAGGGAGGGAGAGGGGAAAAGAGAGCATCCGTTTCTCCCGTGTTATTATTCAAAGTCAATGTAAACTTTTGAATAATGTACTTCATCTACTACAAGTAGTTTGCTTGAATCTAATAATGATGTTGTTTGTTGTTTGTGGAATCATTTTTTGAAAAATGTATCTGAACTTTTCGATCTGTAACGATTATAAACTGAAGCAATATAACAATGAGCCCCGTGAACTGAGTTTTAAACATCAGCATATAATGGTCATAGTCCAGTGATTACCTGCTAACGGAAACTCTGCTACACAACTATTATTATTATTATTGAAACATGACCGGTAAGTTTCAAATTTGTCCGGTAAAATAAATATCCGCTTACATTCATAATGTCAGCGGAGGGAAGGGAAGCGGCGCTGTGGAAGAGCAGAGTGGCGAGTGAGAGCTGTCTTCGTCCCTTTACAAGCTTCAAACATGTATTTATCGTGTGATTTGGGAAATAAAAGTTTCATATTCTGTAAGCCAAGACTTTGTTTATTTAAAATCAAACAAAACACCCGAACCCCGAAAAACTAGTTTTTACGCAAATCCACGTTTATTTTGAAATGAGCCGTTGCGACCTTCGACTGATTTCGATAGAGCGGGTCACATATGTGTGGTTGTGGGGAACCAGGTCAAATAAAGTAATTATTTAGCTATTAAACACATTGAGTTTGAGTAAAATACTTGGTTACTGATTAATTTAGGTTATAATATATTAAATTGCAAATACCCAGGGGGCAAAACCCACTTTTTTAGGAAATCAGACATGGAATGTTGTAAAAGGTTGTCCACCAGAAATGATATCTAGGACCTTCAAGGATCACAACCTGGGTGGACAACCCGGTGAACTAGCTACTGGAAAGCTACAGTGAGGGTCCAAACAATGCAACCCCTATATGAAAAAAAGTCAAATATTCTGGCTCGATCAGATGCCATCATTCTCTTTCTGATTGAATATCTCTGTGACAGTTCATAGTAAAGACAAACTGAGCCAACCTATTGAAAGAGCAGAAAATAAGCTTTCAGGTGATGCCTTGGTTAAGCCTGTTCTCAATAAGCCCACTAGATGGCGCTGTGCCTTTTTTGTCTCTCCAAAGCGAAATCCATTTCAAGCAATGCACTTGTGGTCCTCTGGATTGTTTGCTGTGTTCAAAATGGGTAAATATACTTAAAAGATTATTTCTATATAACATATTGAAGGGTTTACATTAATATACACAAGGTTTTCTGCCGATGCTAAGTTGAATTGATTCAATGTTTACAGATTTTTCAGTTTACAGACGTAAAGCTAAAGGCAGCAAAATTCAAAATGGCCGCCACTTCTTTGCAAAACCCTTTAATTGAAGGTTTTATGTGTTATATAAGCCAGGGCTCGACATTAAGGGCTGCCCAATGGCTCAGGGCCATCTGTAAATTAGCTTAGATGGCCCACAGGGCCATCTCCCAAAATCCTTAATGTCATGCACTACTTATAAGACAAGGCAAACTGAGTTAAACTTATCAAGAAGTTGACATTAAGTTCAACTTAATGTCAAATCAATACCCTTTTATTATTTGTGCAAATTAATGTATCCTATTTAGATCAGGTTTACATTAATATACACGAGGTTTGCTGCCGATGCTAAGTTGAATTGATTCAATGTTTACAGATTTTCCAGCAAGTGAGAGGATTTTAAGCTATATAGCTAGCCAGCACTGTTACTGTAAGCAACAATTCTCTAATAATTTGTAAATCAGTTTTACAGTATTATTCATTTAATCAATATATATATATATATTTATTATCATTTGTTTAAGTGTTTCATGTGTGTAATCTTTTTGTTTGTGCAGTGCTGTATAGATGAATACCATGCCACCTTGACATTCACACTTTAAAACCTCTCGAGCGCGATTTCCCCCGGTACCGGGGGCAGACGCAGCATCTTGTAAGAAACACCATCCCAGGGCTTGTTAATATTTAACAACCTATTAATGTGGCATACCCACTTAACGGGAAGAAACTCAGCTAATAGAGGATAATAACCATTTTACCTAACGGAACACAATTCCAACACCAAGCGTCTAAATCAACAGCTTACAAAAACATGCTAACGCTACATTAGCGTTACCTTAGCATCTGGCGTATCAACACCTTTAGGCATAGTCACTACCTACCACTTATTCAACCAGACACGTAGTAAATCACTCATTATGATGAACAACCGATTGGGGCTTGGGATCAGTTATGAACGTATGCAGCGTCAGCTGACAGCACAAAGGGAGAAGGTCATGCAGCAGGTTGAAACTGATGGTGTTTACATCCCAGAGACCATGATGAAAAACAGCGAGATCCCCCATGTGTTTGCCATGGACAATCTGGACTGGAAGAAGAAGACACTGGAGGGTGAATGCCACCACTGCAATCATAATTGAAAACCAAAAGATTGTGCGGGTCCAGGAGGGTGCCAGACTCCCCACTTCTACCTCGGACAGAAAGAAGACTCTCTCAGTACCTGCTCCCATGTGTCACGTCTCCGCTAAAAACAGGCAGAGGTCCAGATCACTTGAGCATAATGAGAAGCTATAGAGTCTGGATACTTCCTCAGATGGCACAGCTTCTTCTTATCCTGTCCACAATGCAGGCAGTTACAGGGCTTGGTTAGATGTGGTTCAGCCACAGCTGAACACATTGCTGTCCCTTCTCATTAAACTCTGCCAAGTCCGATGTTGTGCAGGGGGCATATCAGGAGATGTTGCATGGTTTGTGGTTCAATGCCGCAGTCACACACAACGTCCCCGTCATTTAGGTATCCCCATTTGGCGAGAGTGGCTTTTGCACGTCCAACACCAGATCTTATTCTGTTTAGGCATTTAGGCACAGCTGAAGACCTGTTACTTATGTGGCATCTAGCAAGAATGGCTACAACTTCAGAATTGCTGGATGCTCCTCCAGATGCAGAAGCAGGACTGCCTGGCTGTTCTGCCTTCTGTGCAGACCTCCACCCACACATACCGGCCAGTATCATTGGCTATCTTCCTCTCATCCCAGCATCTCTAACTGATCCTGCTGTCCTGAAAGAAGAAATGAAATGACCTCCTCAATCAGGCACGAGACCTCACCATAACTGTATATACATCCAAAGCTGATTACTTTGAGGGTTCTGATCTGGGCAAACTGAGAGCATACAAGTTCCTGAACAACAAATCGACGCTCCTAAAGCTACGACCCCCAGAACAGAGAATGCATTTTTGCTGCACCTGAAAAGCACGCACACATCGCCAAGCCATAAATCCCCCCATGCACAGAATTGGGATGGTCTCTGGAACGTTCCGATACCATCTACAAAGCCAGCTTGGCCTATGTCGATGAATAAGACAATCATGTGGCTGTCAGAATAAGGCAGTTCCATGCTACAGAGGGTGCCGTTGCCAAGGACTGGCATCCAAATGCAGAAGGATACACACTGCCACATTTGAGAGCAGTGACAGCAGCTGTGACTCAGAAAATGAATAGAAAGCAAAAAGCTTTCTGGGACACTACCATGAATACCACCATGTGTACATTGAAAACATGTGTACTGTATGTTCAGTGTAGGTTACTTTTCTCTCTTTTCTTCTTTAAAAAATTCACATTTTTATAGTTCTGGGCCATGTGAATGATTATTGTGTGTTCAACTTCTGATCATATCTGTTGATTTTTAGTTAATAACTAAGAAGAGAGTATGTGAAATAAATGTTTTGCCACCAGGAATTTTGTTTATTTCATGATCAAAATAGGATATTTTTCACAAAAACAAAGACATTAATTTGCACAAATAATAAAAGGTTATTGATTTGACATTAAGTTGAACTTAATGTCAACTTCCAGATAAGTTTAACTCAGTTTGCCTTGTCTTATAACTAGGGATGCACGATAATTATCGGCCCGATAATTATCGGTCCGATATTAGGAATTATGACGTCATCCCGATAAACCGATAACAGTATTAATAGCCCCGATAATATACAATATATTTTTTGGGTAAAAAAAAGAAAAAGATCCTGCGGTGTGGGTGGATTGGGATGAGGGGCGCTTGTTTTTCACTCGGCTCCTCCCGTTTTGCCAGTACTGTGGTGTTAGTGGTTTAGGAAGAGGGGAGTTCTTCACAAATCCAGCGCTCCCTAATACTTCGAACCTGATCAGTCACCTGAAACATGGCCATCGCTACGATGGTGTGTTAAAAGCGTACGAAGACAATAATACAATACAGTGTGTGTGTGTGTGTGTGTGTGTGTGTGTGTGTGTGTGTGTGTGTGTGTGTGTGTGTGTGTGTGTGTGTGTGTGTGTGTGTGTGTGTGTGTGTGTGTGTGTGTGTGTCTGCGCACGCGTTGGAGCTATGTGCAACTCAAGGCATATGCTCGAACCGGAGCTGCCTGGACGCTGCAATCATGTTGCTGAGTGTGCTGACTTCTCCTACAATGTCCCGCTGTCTGCTTCCTGCATCAAGTCAAGTGCTCGGCGCAGTTGTGTGGATAGAGCGCTCCTCTGTTTTCATTTAAACAGCTCCTTATATCCGTTAGCGCAGCTAGCTAGCACCAGATGCTAACAACAACAATGCACGTAAGGTCTCTCTCTTGCTCGCTCTGACCACACGTACACACACCCTCCCGGTCCTCCCGATGGCCAGTCGGTGCCTGCCGGTGAGCGTGGAAGTGTGGTCTGCCACAAGCGGGCGGCAGGAGCGGGGCTGTCAGCATCAGCTTGTAGATGGTATTTTAAACTCGATGCGCTCTGAAGCTACGGGGCGGCCGAGAAAAAAAAATACACATGCGTTAATCACGTTAAAATAATTAGTGGCGTAATTTTAATTTTTATTATCGGTTATCGGTATCGGTCTTGAGAAGCAGGAAGTTATCGGTATCGGTTTCAAAAAACCAATATCGTGCATCCCTACTTATAACACATAACACCTTCAATTAAAGGGTTTTGCAAAGAAAGTGGCGGCCATTTTGAATTTTGCTGCCTTTAGCTTTACAGTCTGTAAACTGAAAAATCTGTAAACATTGAATCAATTCAACTTAGCATCGGCAGCAAACCTTGTGTATATTAATGTAAACCCTTCAATATGTTATATAGAAATAATCTTGTAAGTATATTTACCCATTTTGAACACAGCAAACAATCCAGAGGACCACAAGTGCATTGCTTGAAATGGATTTCGCTTTGGAGAGACAAAAAAGGCACAGCGCCATCTAGTGGGCTTATTGAGAACAGGCTTAACCAAGGCATCACCTGAAAGCTTATTTTCTGCTCTTTCAATAGGTTGGCTCAGTTTGTCTTTACTATGAACTGTCACAGAGATATTCAATCAGAAAGAGAATGATGGCATCTGATCGAGCCAGAATATTTGACTTTTTTTCATATAGGGGTTGCATTGTTTGGACCCTCACTGTAGCTTTCCAGTAGCTAGTTCACCGGGTTGTCCACCCAGGTTGTGATCCTTGAAGGTCCTAGATATAATTTCTGGTGGACAACCTTTTACAACATTCCATGTCTGTAAAATGACTTTGCCCCCTGGGTAAAAGCAAAACTGCTGTAATTGATTTATTTTGTCCTTTGGTATTTTTTAAAGGTTTTCAACCTGAAAGAATCCTAATGTGTCCTTGAAAAGTTGAAATAAAGAAAAGGAACAAGGATTCCAGTTGAGATGCCCCTCAGATGTGGGCAAACACTCAAATAAATGCCAAAAACCCAGAGAACTTGAGAATACACTGCTACCTAGTTAATAACTCTACTTTACTCAGTGGAGGCTCGTCCCTCGAGGAAAGGGAGGACCATCCTCCCTACAATTTCAGAGAAAAATAAACTTTGAAGAGAACAATAAATAGGCTACACCTCAATTTAAAAGATAAGTCTGTTAAAATACAGATAATAGCCCTGTTTTTGGGACTGAAATGGGGCGAGAGGACGAGCCTTCCTTTGGGCGGGTCTAGCCAGAGGCTCTGGATTGGGCGCCTATATCATCAGTGAACCAATCAGTGGATCTGACTGCGCATCATAGTGTTGATGGGGAGGGTCATCAGCGATAGTTTTTTCTGAACCGGGTTACAGGGGCGCTGCGCCCTCTTACCAAAATCAATTCCTTGAATTGGGCTTTGATTATGTTCTGGCCCGCCATCTTGTGGCTCAACAAATAATTGGCCCAAGGCCAAACTTACTTGCCTACCCCTGCAGTACACTATTAACACTGTACATATTATTGTTTGTCCGTGGGATTGATCAGGATGATCGGTAGTGAGAGCCGCTGCATTTTCCTCCGGTCGGATGTGATATAAAAACAAAGCGATTATTGTTGTTGTTGTAAACTCACGTGGATTAAATGTAGTGCATTCATTTCAACTCGCGAACATATGATACATTAAATGAATGCGAGGATGACGATCGAAAATCGTTTGTTTGACCCTGGATGCATTTCCTGATCTAAAAACATAGCGATGGTTTTGTACTTACGCCAACGTGAATTAAACATTATTTTGTTAAATAAAAACATGGTGATGTTTTGTAAAAGACTACATGTCTCTTAAGCACAGAATATGATCCTATCCGTGACATATGGATCTTAACAAATATCCGCTATATCAGATACCTGTAGACCTATCAGCTGTTTATTTCACATGAGTTCCAGTGTGGCAGCTTTTCACGGCTCCCCCTGGTGGATCCATGATCCATTGCAGCTGGTTTCATTATAATTAAATGTATTTATCAAGGGGGCGTTTCAAATCCTGCGGGGGGGTTTTACTTTTCAGCAGGGGCCCACCCCGTGCCGATCACGGACCCGCACGGGTAGGCGTCTGAAACGAAGCGCTACATCCGTATCTAGGCAAAATCGACTGACGCTGACGTCATTGTCTTATCTGAAACATGGCTAAATAAGTCTATTTTGGCCTCTGACATTGCCTTAAATGGTTTTAATGTGTATCGTACCAACCGGCCTAATAAAGGTGGTGGCGTTGCAATTTATGTTAAGAATAAGTTCAGTGTAACCACATTAGTTTCCAAATCGATCAGTAAGCAATTTGAATTTTTAGCCTTAAATATAGAAGTGGCAAAGGGTCAACAGGTCATGGTGGTGGGCTGCTACAGACCCCCCTCAGCTGTCAAAGACTCCTTGTCTTCACGAGCAAATCTTTTATCACAACTAGACTACAAGGAAATAGTGCTACTTGGAGATTTTAACTGGGACTGGTTAACTGCAGTGTCAGAGGATTTTAAAAACCTTTGTATCTCTGAATGTTACTCAGATTGTGGACAGTCCTACTCGCCCAAATATTAAGTCCCCTAATAAATCCTCCCTAATTGATCTCATTTTAACTAATGTTCCCCATAAATATTCTTCTGTGGGAGTATTTGCAAATGATCTGAGCGATCACTGTGTTGTAGCCACAATTAGGGACACTAAGGTCCAAAAGGTTAAACCTCGCATTATCATCAACAGAGACAAAAAACATTTTGTGGAGCAGGGTTTTGTGCATGATCTGTTTGATTTTGATTGGGGTAAAATCAATCTGTGTGCTGATGTGGAAATCGCATGGTCTTATTTTTATGGATAGACATGCACCCCTGCGTAAATGTAGAGTAAAGGGACGAGACAATCCTTGGTTTTCTGCTGAGCTGTCTAGTCTCCTTCATGAGAGAAACAAGGCCTGGGCAAAGGCTAGGAGATCAGGCTAGGAGGTAGAGTGGCTGCGTTTTAGGCAGCTAAGGAATAGCTTCACTTCAAATGTCAAAAGTGCAAAGTCGAAGTACTATGTGTCAGTTACCACAGAAAACCTAAATAATCCTAGGAAATTTTGGAAAGCAATAAAATCGATATCAACCGGTGAGATCCGTAATGAGCTACCTCCGTGCCTTACCACAGCATCTGGCTCTATATCGGACAGGGCTACTATGCTAAATTGCTTTAATGAGCATTTTGTGTCCTGCGGTTCTCTATTTGATTCTGTCACTAACTCTGCTTCTGTGAACACTACAGTCTGTGACTCTGAACAATGTGGTCTGGGAAAACCCTTTCAGTTTTACTCCTTTTACTGTTGATGTTGTTCATGAAGCATTATCTAAGCTAGATCCTAGGAAACCGGCTGGCCCGGACAACGTAGAACCTTTCTTTTTAAAGATAGCTGCAGACTTTATTGCTCCACCTCTCACTTCTCTTTTTAACCTCTCCCTCAGCACAAATACAATTCCAAAAGTATGGAAGTCTGCTTATGTCTTGCCTTTAATGAAAGGAGGGGAGGCAACTATTTTAAATAACTATAGGCCAATCTCTAAATTGTCAGTTCTGGCTAAGGTTCTTGAACGCCTAGTGAGTGAACAAGTAAAGGAGTTTTTATGTACAAATGAAATCCTGTCTAAACATCAGTCAGGCTTCAGAAAGAAACACAGCACCATCACTGCCACAATGAAAGTGGTAAATGACATTACTAGTATTTTAGATAATAAGCAGAGTTGTGCAGCTCTGTTTGTTGACCTTTCCAAAGCGTTTGACACCGTTCATCGCATTGATCATCGCATCTTAAAGCAGAGGCTACTCAGTATTGGCATATCCAGCCTTGCAGTGGGTGGTTTGTGAACTACCTCTCTGAAAGGTCCCAATGTGTTCATGTTGATGGACTGTCTTCTGAGTGGTTAAACATTTCTAATGGTGTACCACAAGGTTCTGTTTTAGGTCCACTTTTATTCTCCATATATATTAACTGCGTAGGTGATAATGTGGATGAAGGTACTTTACATTTTTATGCGGATGATACTGTGATGTATTGTGCAGGTCCCTCCATTAAGGAGGCTGATGTTAAATTACAAGCTGTTTTTAACACTATTCAGACTCAGCTCTCTGAATTAAAGCTTCTTTTAAATGTGGATAAAACCAAGGTAATGCTCTTTTCAAAAGCTAAAAAGACACCAGAGCCTGTTTTAGATATTGTAACTATGCAAGGAACAAAACTTGAAGTTGTTGCCTGTTACAAATACCTTGGTATCTGGCTTGATGATTGTCTCACTTTTAAACTTCATGTCAATAACCTGCTAAAAAAAAACTGAGGGTTAGGCTAGGGTTCTTTTTCAGAAACAAGTCCTGTTTCTCGCTTGAGGCCAGGAAAAGGCTATGCTGGACTCTGGGGATCTGGTCTATATGAATGCACCTGCCAATTACCTGGTAAAGTTAGATGCTGCGTATCGCAGTGCACTGAGATTTGTGACAAACTGTAAAGCATTAACCCATCACTGTACCCTGTATGCAAGGGCTGGTTTGCTTTCACTAACTGTACGGAGGCTCAGTCACTGGTACATTTTTATATACAAATCCATGTTAGGGAAACTTCCATCTTATATCTGCTCCCTGATCTCACGGAGAATTGTAAGTGGCTACTGCCTGAGATCGAATGCTGTGGTTTTATTAAATGTGCCAACTGCTAGGACTGTCTTAGGGAAGACAGCTTTTAGATGCAGCTCCTCTGTCTTGGAATAGTCTGCACATTAAATGGAAACTGAACAATCTGGTGCCACTAAATGTTTTTAAAGCTCGGTTGGATGCTAGTCAATCAGAAGCTATTGGTACCTGCTTATGTGGATAATTATGTAAATTATGCTGTATGATGTCCTTTTGTTGTTCTATTTATGTTTCATGTGGAACTATTTGAGCAGGTCTCCCTTGGAAAAGAGATCAATGATCTCAATGGGATTTTATCTGTATAAATAAAGGTTTGAAATTAAATGAACGCTCCGCATCCCAAAATGCAGTTTGGCTAAAAGTAACGTCACCCCATTCAAAGTGAATGGGCAGAAGCGTTGGAAGCTTCAAAGCACGCTGCTGTGTGGACGGGCCGTAACAGTTACAAAAATCCTCTAACTTTCTTTATCTGGAAAGAAGGCAAATAACTATTGTTGCTTTTTATTTTATTTTTAAACTGGGGCATGAATTGGTTGCTGTTGTATGGTGCAGTTTACACAACTGTTCTTCTTAATAGCTGGAAGTAATGTTAGGCAAAACATTAAGGTTGATTTCACCTAATCTCAAAATAAGAACATTTTGTCCAAAAAAAAAGTACATTATTGACATTGGCAATAGTAATTTGTCTCAACTTAAGTGTACTTTTTTGAAAAGCTTTCAATAACTTATTTTATTATTTCTACTAAAATGCTTCAGAAAAAGCAGAATAGTCAATTGTGGGTTATTTGACTTATTATATTTGTACATGAACTGTCGGAAATGCAAATACAATTGCTATAAAAGCATAGATTTCTTTTTGCCACATGGCCCACAAGTGAAGAGAGCAGTGTCAAGCCCCACTGCAGCCGGACTCAGGTCAGCGCAGTACTAATAACCAGCCGCTCCCTGCAGAGGCCAGGCAGGGTATAAGCAATGGGCTGCTGACCTGACCTCCACACTGCTGAAGCCCACTGAGTACTGAGAGCTCTGCTGGAAGCTCATTGTTCAACCAGAGGTTTAACTGACTGGGAGTATAAGAGATGACCTGAGCATGGGGTCTGAGCTGCAGCACACAATCTACAGCTGTGCTCCTGCTTCTTGCTCGAAACATTACGATCCAATTTGTCACATTAAATTACAACAAACTATGACGTAACAAAACCTAATCACAGTGGAAAGACACCTTTTATTCGTGAGTTTAAATATAAAAGTTTTGCTAGGACAGTGTGTCCTATAAGCCTGGACTCATTACATGTATGGTACTGGGACTCACTTCAGTGTGATTTAAAACCAAGGCAAACACAGCCTCAGTTTCAGTCTAAGATGCTGTAGCTCCATCTGCTGTTTCATTTTGCAAAAATCCTCCATCTCTTCCACAAACAAACAGGAACATACATACTTATCTCTAGTCATCCAGAACTAGAGTGCAGTGCAGGACCAAAAGAGAAGACCAGAAAATCTGTCCACTCTCAGCCTTCAAGGCCGGTATCTGGCAGCCCTTCACATCATGACCCAAGAACAACCCAAGAATAAGAACTCATCTGAATAAAAATAGGACCCCATGAAATGTTGCACAAAAGAGTGGGCATGCTGCTGTCCTGTTACTTAACAGGACTAACTTATTCACTTTACAGCCATCTTAGGCTGAATGTCCATATCAAGCTTTTTTTCTGATCCCCTTTAAAAAGGAAGAGCGAGGTGGTGTGTAGTCGCATGGCTTTACCTTTTCTTCTGGTTGCACTGAGCACTTGTTGAATGTTTTCAGAAGCAATGCTGTGACTGTATAACATGAAGGAGAAGCTTGACCATGTTTGCTAATCATGAGCTGTATTTTTCAGACCGAATGGATCATAGAAAGCAAAGTAGCAATGCTAGTCCATCATATAGCTGCTGTTAGTGGTGATTTGTTAGGATGTTGTGCTACCAAAAAAACATTTGTTATCAATGATTTTATCACTGAGCACAATCTTGATTTTATGTTTTTAACGGATACTTGGATTGAACAAAATAACAGTGCAGCTGTTCTTATCGAATCAACCCCTCCCAACTTTAGTTTTATGAGTCAGGAAAGAATTCATAAGAAAGGGGGTGGAGTTGCTATTCTGTTGAATGATTCCCTTCAATGCAGGAAGACATCTTATGGGAACTTTGCTTCTTTTGAATATGTGGCCCTTCAGCTGAAATGCTCCTCTCGAGCTCCGTTCCTAAATATCTGTAGACCACCCAAATACTGTGCAAGCTTTTTTGATGACTTTACTGAACTGCTGTCTATAGTGTGTATTGACTTTGACCGTCTAGTCATTGTTGGTGATTTTAACATCCATGTTGACAACCCCCAGGACAGAGGGGCTAAAGAACTGTTTTGTGTTCTTGATAGCTATGGACTGACTCAGCATGTGACGGAGCCCACGCACAATAAGGGGCACACTCTGGACTTAATTATCTCAAAGGGTCTGAATATCTCTAAGGTTGTGGTGACTGATGTTGCACTGTCTGACCATTCCTGTGTTTTCTTTGAGAGCTCTATTTCTGTTCAAAAATGTTCAAAAAGAGGTAACCACAAAGCGATATTTAACTGAAAATACTTGGGAAATGTTTAATTTTTCTTCCACACTTGCCCCTGCTAACATCTCAGTAAACGAGCTAGTGGATCATTTTAATTCAAAAATGTAAAATGTTATCGATGCCATTGCTCCAACTAAGGTAAAGGAAGTGTCTGGCAAGAAAATATCTCCATGGAGAAAGGCCATGACCGTGAAAACAGAAAAAAGAGAATGTCGAAAAGCTGAACGCAGGTGGCGAAAAACAAATCTCCAGGTTCACTTTGAAATCTATAAAGAGAGACTTGGCCTTTATAATTTGGAATTGAAAAACGCACGACAATCCTTCTTCTCTGACATCATTACCAAAAACAAAAACAACGCACGTGCCTTGTTTGCTTCCGTCGACAGACTAACTAACCCCCCAGTGTCAGTAGCCTCTGAATTTCTATCCACCAGGGCGTAAAATGATTTTGCCTCCTTCTTCACTGACAACATTCAGAAAATCAGACAAGCAGTCAGTGCCTCTGCATCAGGAACAGCAAATGTGTTGTCTCTGTGTCCACTTAACATCAATTCAAACACCATGACACAATTCCATCAGATTAATGATAAAAACCTAGAGGACATTATACAACTTCTGAAGTCCTCCTCCTGCTGCCTTGATATTATTCCAACAGGATTTTTTAAAGATGTTTTTCATTGCATGGCCTCAGAACTACTTCATATAGTACAGGGTATATGCATGAATCCTGAAGTCAAATGTAATACCTTTTAAGACCCTTTTTAAGACCCTTTCCATACATTTTAAGACCTCATCGCAACTTCGAGTTCTAACCGGTTACATTGGCGACACACTTTACCTCACATTTACTATATTGATTGTAAGATAGCACAACTAGAGTGCAGACAGACTACTGAAGCCTCCTCTCCACATGAACTTCAACCTCTCTGAGAAGGTCAGGTTTAATGCAGTATGCTGCTTTGTTGCTTCTGTACTCCGTGCTCTTTCATTCCAGTAAAACTCCTCAGAAACCAGTAGAAACCAGTATTTGACCAATAAACAAAACAATTGACAAAACTTTGAACTATGAAATATATTAAACTTTGGTGAGCTTCAGCGGGGTAATGCCATATCGTAGCTCCCTCACAAATACTCAGGGGTTAAATTGGGCTGGGGCTGTCCGGGGCTAAGCCCGGCACATAGGACGATGCTCTGACGTCATCACCCTCACACATTTGTCATTTGTTTACAAATAACGATATATATGTTAAGACTTTTCTCGTTCTTAATATAGACTATATTTAGGGTCGATATGTGTTGACCTTACTTTAAAATAGCAGATCTCTGTGACCGGATATAGTTTGGCTTACCCTGGCCCCACGAGGACGCATACAGTAAAACGCATACCCAAACGCAAAAAAAAGGGTTCCGTTCACAGTCACACGCATTCGATTCATTAACGTGTCCGTTCACACTAGACCGCTGAAAATGCTGGAAACGCTGGAAACGCTGTAGTACATATGTCAGGCCTGTAAGAGGCGATGCTGCCACCACAAAATACACCAAAAGCAGCGAAGAAGACTCCAGAGCATGGTTGTCATGGTTGCCCTTCTGTTTATTCTCCGCAGTGGACGGCGTGTTCTCCTGCTGTATATCTCTCAGGTAGTCCACCACCATACAACCCCATGGTCTTCACTCAGGTATTTTTCCACAGGCCCTGAAAACTGCAGTCATTAAACCGCTCTTAAAAAAGAATAAGCTAGATGCTTCAGTAATGAACAATTACAGGCCCATATCAAACCTGCCATTTCTAGGTAAAATCATTGAAAAAGTTGTTTTTCAACAGTTGAGTAATTACTTGCATTTAAATAACTGTTTTGATGTGTTCCAGTCAGGCTTTCGTCCAAACCACAGCACTGAGACTGCTCTTGTAAAGGTCTTCAATTACATCCACTTAAACACAGACAGTGGCATAACTTCAGTGTTAGTATGATTAGATATCAGTGCTGCGTTTGACACTGTTGACCACAACATATTACTAGACCGACTGGAAAACTGGGTGGGACTTTCGGAAACAGTTCTAAATTGGTTTGAATCCTACTTAAAGGACGGAAAAAACTTTGTTTCTATAGGTAAATACACATCTGAGTTGACAAATATGACATGTGGGGTACCTCAAGGCTCCATCCTGGGGCCTCTTCTCTTTAACATCTACATGCTACCACTCGCTCAGATAATGAAAAACAACAAAATAAGTTACCATAGCTATGCGGATGACACACAAATTTACGTAACAATTTCACCAGGAGACTATGCTCCAATTCAAACACTGAGTAAGTGCATTGAACAAATCAATGCCTGGATGCGTCAGAACTTTCTCCAATTAAACAAAGATAAAACTGAGGTAATGGTTTTTGGAGCCAAGGCAGAACGTATAAAAGTTAGCGCTGAGCTTCAGTCTGCAATATTCAAAACAACACAAAGCCAGAAATCTAGGTGTAGTCATGGACTCTGACCTGAGTTTCAACAGTCACATTAAAACAGTTACTAAATCAGCCTACTATCACCTAAAGAATATATCTAGGATTAAAAGAGTAATGTCACAGCAGGATTTGGAAAAATGTGTCCATGCTTTTATCTTCAGTCGACTGGACTACTGCAATGGTGTCTTTGCAGGTCTCACTAAAAAATCTATTAGAAAGCTGCAGGTAATTCAGAACGCTGCTGCTCGAGTCCTCACTAACACTAAGAAAGTGGATCACATCACTCCAGTTCTGAAGTCTTTACACTGGCTTCCTGTGTGTCAAAGAATAGATTTCCAAATACTGCTGCTGGTTTATAAAGCTTTGAATGGTTTAGGCCCAAAATACATTTCTGACCTACTGCTAAATTATGAACCATCCAGATCTCTCAGGTCTTCAGGGACTGGTCAGAACTAAACATGGAGAAGCAGCGTTCAGTTATTATGCTCCAAATATCTGGAACAAACTCCCAGAAACCTGCAGGTCCGCTGCAACTCTGACTACTTTTAAATCCAGGCTGAAGACTTTTTTTTTGCCGCTGCTTTTAATTGAACTATTCACATCTTAGACTGCACTGTAACTTTTATCCATGTATTTTTTCTTTTAATGTTTATTTTATTAACTTTTCTTTTTAATGACTGATTTTAAATGCCATTTTCTTAATGTCTTTCGTTTTTTGTAAAGCACTTTGAATTGCCTTGTGTTGAAAGGTGCTATATAAATTAACTTGCCTTGCCAAGCACTGAAGGGCTACCACCGTCATAATTTCAGGGTTTACCCCAGAAAAGTTAGACCCCCTTCACCTTTATCAGGTGTTGGTTTTTAGGAGGTGTAGCATTTAAAATCCAAGATAATTAAACCACACACAAATTGTGCTCATTTCACACACATGCTTCCTAAACCGAATGAGCTTAACAAAGATGATTTGTGGGTGTTGGTGGCATATTGGCAAGTTAATTAAATCTTAATTATAACTCACAATCGCACACAAACTCCCTCTAAATCTCTCTCTGTGTGTGTTGCTCTTTCTCTTAGCCACACTCATCAGTGTTAATCACAGCCAAAGACAGTTATTACTACCAGGTGTCAAAATACTCCCTCTTGCTTTGGGTGTCTTGTAAAATCATGGAGCCTACCTGAGTCGTTGCGCAGGTAGGAGGACATGGCGGGGATGAGGCAGGACTGGCAGAGCAGTTCCTGCAGCACGGCGGGCAGCGCAGAGCTGTTGGAGGCTCGGCTCTCTGCGGAGCACGCCTCCGCACTCTGGCAGCTGCTGGAGCCGGCTGGGTTGATGTAGCTTGCTAACACCTGGTGTGAAAAACAATGTAGACACACTGTTAGACCAATTACCAAAAAACCCTGTCCACTTTATCTTAATTGACACATTTAAGTTCACACTTTACATGTATCTGGTATTAGGTTTTTTTAGATATTGATAACATGTGCAGACTAAGTTATTTGTATATGCAAGTCTATTCTCTTCACTTTATCAGCACTATACTTCTGCTGTTGTACTAATGTACATTTCCCCATTACTGGGACAATGTTGGAATTCTGAAAGAATTTTAGGCTCCATCCAAATTATTTTCAAAACTGGCTTTGAAATGATCTGACATTGAATGGACTCACCTGCAGCAGACAGGTGACGTGTTCCTCTTCCAGCCGCTGTTTGGTGAGAGCCTGCTCCACGTCCCAGCCTGAAGCTGTGGATCCAGTACCAAAACCAGTGCCTTTAGCCCAGTACAGCTGCTGCTCCTCACTTGTGCCACCACCGTGACAACTGGACATCTGTGGCTGCCAACACACACAATAATGTTTAGAGTTAGACAGATGGCTCTGGGTTGGGGATTTAAGAACACTCATTCTGATAATGTATTACATTCCCTTTGTTTTTAAGGACAATGCTTGCCAGTGTATTGTTGGAGTGGAAAATAGAAATGGTTTACATTCTCTGGCCCTGAATAACACTCATTAGTTTCAGGGGTATATCAAAAGTCGACAGTATTAGCCACATAGAAGACACTGTCCAGACACTCTTTTTGTCAATACATCTGGGTGAGACATACACGCTTTGATTGACCTCTGTCTGTCATTTTTGGTTGTAAAGTTTCATGAGATTAATTATACAGCAATGTCAAGTTTAAAAAATGCTCTCAAGGAATACAAAGAAATGTCTACTATAGGAACTATCACACAACTCAAATTGGGCTCATTTAATACAAAGGGTACCTTTTCTGACATACATGTCTGAAAAGGTGTATCCAGATACATTCAAATACACCACTATGGAATCATGAAAATAAAACATTTGTACATCAAGCAAACAACTTCATGTTTGTTTCCCTATACAGCCTCACATTAGAAAAATGTAGGAATGTCTTTAAAGGAAAGACTCTTTGATAGCTTAGAAAACATTTTCATACAGATATCTAAAGGTAATACGTCAAGGAACCTAAATAAGGAGATTAACATTTCTTCCCGACAAGCTATCACAGCATGCTAATGTTTTTCTAGCTTTATATGAATAATATATAGTATATAGGAGCCAACATGGATGAAAAACATATTTTTTGTTTCGGAGTTGATGTTCTTATTTTGTGCTCTTATTGAAGCTCTTGGACTGGGGGGCTGAGGGACGGCCACAGTGACAGGTCTCTGGCTTGTCACACAGAGGGGTGTCACCAAAACAACCACACACTAGGCATGCTGCTACCCTCTTTACACAGCTTCCAGAACATGGCTGGCCCTATTAGAGTCTGTGTATGTGGGCTTGTGTGAATAACTCTGCTGCTTGGTATGTGTGAATAACTCTGCTGTCTGCTTCCACACTGTCACCCGACACTGCGTCCACATCACCCCTATCCTCCACGACCCTCACTGGCTACCCTTCAAATACCAGATTGACTTCATGATATCACTCATTACATCCAACAGCCATCAACAACCTTGGCAGCGCCCCCCCCCTGCAGCCCTGAGCTCCGGACCTGGGGCGACAGGGAGTTAGCTGCTGCAGCCCCATAAGGGTCTTTGAGCACTAGGAAAAGCGCTATATAAACATGATGTATTATTGAACAGCGGGCCGTACCTCGGACACGCTGCTGTTGGCGTTGGGGTTGCGGGGGGCGTGGTGGCTGAGGGCTGACAGACAGGCCAGGATGAGGTGGATTGCTCCGATCTCCAGAGCCATGCGGCGCAGCAGGACTCCGTCATCAGTTGTCAGAGGGGTGGTGCTGAACAGCGCCCGCAGCACGTGGAACGGTAGCGTGGGCAGCACGTTGGCGGACGGAGACTGGAGGATGTGACCTGAGAGGAAGCCAAAGCAGAACATTGATTTACTGGTCATCTGAAGACAATGTGATGCTGCTATGAAATAGTGTTGGTATTTGTAATGACCAATGTCTTTCCAGTGCATAATGACACTATTGATATTCTGTTTGTGTCTGTCGAGCTGCGGCCTGATGACTGACATCAATAACCCATCAACATCTTTGTACATTCTGTTCTTATTTATCTTATGATGTTTACATGTAAATAGACTCCTGCATTCACTTAAAGCATTCTCTGCTAAATTAAGCTTATTGTATTTTACAGGTATATATTTCACTTCTTCTGCATTACTTTCGCATTAGTTTTGCAACTTTTTCTTGCACTACTTTATTTCTATTTTGTTATTTCTTGCAATATTTGTATTTTTGTTTTATTTTTTTTATGTCTTATATATATTATGTTGCATTGTTGGAGGAGTCTGGGACTTAAGATTTTGTATATCACAATAAAACATTTGAATCTTGAGATGAATATTAAACTGACTCGAGAAGTAAGAATCAAATCAGACATGAAAACCTCCATTTGTTTGTGAGGCACACTCTGATGGTACTGGCAGCTGATTGGTCAGACTTACTGCCCTCTCCGTCGTCTGTGACCCCCAGCACCAGGCGCAGCAGGCACTGGGCATGCTTTCTCTCCTTCAGCAGCACCTCTGCGTACCCTGGCAGGCGCAGGAAGAGGCCGAATGCTGCCAGAGAGTGGGCCGGGATGGGAGACATGGTCTGCACTGAGGCGGAGGATGAGGACGATGACTGAGTCTGCTGCTTGTTGATTGGCGGGGGCTCGGCAGCGATGGACTCGGGGGCCTCGTACACCAGCTCGCCCGACTGCTCGATGGTCACCCACTCAAATTGGTCGCTGTCCTTGGGCTTCTCCTGCGTAGCGGAGGGCACCACGGGGGCACTCACCTGGGGACAGAGTGGAACGTTAGCAAAGGTGAGAGCTATGGGAGACAATGCTGACGGCAGGATGAGGAGGGCGAGAACTTTGCAGTGTCATGATGTAGCCACTTCAAGCTGAGGGAGACGAGGCTGTCCCCTCGACATACTGTGAACACGAAATATGAAACTCATCTCATGAAATGACCATTCAATTCAAGCGTTTATTCTTAACATGCTTCAATAGAGTGGTGCAGGATTGAGCCCTGAAGTCTATTCATTTTTAAACGTTCTTTTGGTTGGATCTCTAAAGAAAGATCTGCATTTAAATCAAGCTTAAAATATTTGAAATGTTATGTTCTCCACATAAAAAAGGTCAGAAACTACCCCACTCATGAATGTCTGAAGCTTTTATGTTTCTTAAAAATGGCAGTTGCCAATAAGTGAATCAATAAGACTACTAAACATGACCACACTAGCATTAGCCTCCTTTAGCTTAGCGGTGGTGACGTGCATTCATGTGACCATACTGGAGTTTCTTTATGGCCTTTGGTCGATTGCTTTTTCACATCAACAATCATAAAAGTGGTTGTTTATCTGTCATAAATGTGCATTTACCTGAGAGCTTCTTTCCTAGAAAATTCAAAATGTGTCAAAGGACCACGTGCGATGCTACCCTCGGGACGGCCTACCAAAATACGTGATCACTGCCGCACTCTACTGGTTCAACATTAAGACCTCCTTGACGGTCTTGGTTCTTTTATTGTTTAGCATATCTCTGCGTGAGGGTACCTGCTGAATGACATCCGGGTAGAGCATGGGCAGCCTCTCTGCGATGAGGGCCAGCCCCCCCATGCCTGCAAAGACCTGCAGCGGGGACTGGATGGGGTTGGTCTCCAGCAGAGACTCGTCCGTTGCGGCGTCCAGACCCTCGTCCCCTGGCGTCATGGGCTCATCCTCAGGACAGCTGTTCAGCATGTCACAGTGGTCCACTGCAAGCAGAGCAAACAGAGGACCTGTTGTGTGTTCATGTGCTGTCTCACATTTTGGACACTTTATTAAATGTAGAACCTACTCTAAAGGAAATATATAATATCTGGGATGTATGGGATGGACACACGAGGAAAAGGTGTCAGATTTGTTCACACGTGTTACATATAAAACACAACTTTAATGTTTTTATTTAAATGCTATAAGCCAGTGGCTGTTTCTGCCAAGTGTAGCTTTCCTTTTTTTCACGATCATTGCATGTTCCTTGGAAATAAAGAGGGTATTAAGTGTGGTTTAGCCTTACATATGCTTAAACGTGTGTGACTAGCATGGTGGTATTGTTGGTCTGAAGCCTATCATTTAAAAAATGTATAATAGTATTACTGATTGTTTTTCCCCTCACTCGAAGTGGCTCTCATTTATCATCCTAGTTTCCTTAACCATCACATTTTTATTCTGTTGTTTTGTATAAAGTATGTGTGTTTGAATGTGTGTCTGTTTAATAATGATTTCCCTGGATGCAATATCTTATTTCAATGGTTCCAGACTTCAGTGTTCAGTGTCAGTCTCTCACTCCCATCGCTCCAACAGTGCAGCAGAGAGCAGCAGAGGAGGAGGAGGAGAGAGGAGGAGGAGGAGGAGAGGAGGAGGAGAGGAGCAACACTGGCTCTCATTCATCAGTAGGTCTTAATGTCTGCAGTGGGGGGGGGCTATGCTTGGGTGAGCTATGTGCTGATCCAAAGACAGGAGATGAAACACCGTCCTAATGTCCTTGTTTGCACTTATAATGTGAAGACAAAGTCAGACGCTCAAAATGAAACAAAGGGTGGAAAGCAAGACACGCCACACCCCCCTCTACTAATGCTAACCCTCTACCAGTGTATTGTAGAAGCACAGTCTTACCGTGTTACGATAACATAAAACTCTGGTCTGTTGATAGGTCATCCCTGAAAAGCCACTCATCATTTCTTAGAGGAGAAATCTGGCAGATGACTCATCGCTCTGCACAACCTTCTAGATGTGTGTTTCTACCCAACCCTTTGCTGGACCCCTCTCACCCTCTCAAATTCTAAAAGGCTTTATTGGCATGACCACATTAAAAGGCAGTCGTGCCAAAGCACATTTAAAGGTGGGGTGGGTAAGTTTCAGAAACCGGCTCGAGATACACTTGTTGTTATATTCCATGGAATGCTCTTAACATCCCGATAGCAATGAATATCTGAAGTGCTTTGACAACAAATCCATCAAAAAAGTTCATCTGTGGAATCCGTGGTGCTGTAGAAAGTACAACCAATCGGATTGCCGCCCTGTCTGTCAGCCTTCCATCTCGTGCACGCACAAATGTATCTCGTGCCCTCATTGGGCGTGCAATGCAGCAGTACTTCAATGACTCGCCAGCAAAAGGCGGCCACTTTTACCATGGCAGAGTGAGGGTCAACATCGTCTACTGGTGGTAAAAGAAATAATGTAACGGAGCAAATTAGGAACAAAAACAAAGTGGAAACTAGGAGAATTCAAACCAGAGTCAATATCGGAGTTGCTTTTCAACGATGGCGACTACTGATGGAACACATGGGGGTTATTCCCTATCTTTATTCAAGAGCGTGGTATTTAAATGTGAGAGCATACTTTATGTATTTATTTCCTTGCACTCAAATAGTGCTGCTTGCACTTAGATCTGCTCTGCTTCAGCTCAAACTGTACGCTTGCACTCAGATATATTGCTGTTTACAGATTTTTTCTGCTCAGATTTATTCTGTTCGCGCTCGAACCTTTTATGCACCCATCCTGTCAGCCATAGTGTGAACTATGGAGAGTGGCAGGACATGGCGAACAGACAAAAGGTGCCTGAGCAGATCTGAGATCATCAAAAAAGACCTTGATGTCATGAATGAATGCAACCTCGTGCTGACCCTGGAGCCTAAATAAAAGCAGTGCTAAAGGCATCACATCCGTGGATCGGCAGTGTGGCCTTCTGGCTGTGAGGTCAGCAGTTTGATCCCAGCATCAATCTGTCCTCCTCACTAAATGTCCTTCCTTTATTATCCGTTTCATTTGATAAGCAAGGGTAATCAGAGTTCAAGGCTGCAAATAATTCACCAATGCTTAAATACTAGGAACAGTATCAATCTTTCTAAATGCCATTTTAAGTACAAGAAATCTGCATTGATAAAAAAAGGCAACATGCAAAGACTTAAAGCAGCCTGACTGAATATATAACTCATCAGGTATAGAAGAAGGAGGAGAGCCACGGGACGGGACTCTCACTGCAGCACAAGGCCTTGAGAATGTGACTGCGCGGTAAGCCCCTAGACCTCTTTCTATTCACATTATCGGTATTGCAGTAACAAAAGGAAAATTGTTGTACAAATAAATCATCTCTTCATTTACTTATTTCCCTTTCAGATGGATGGACATTAGATTAAGGGTAGAGGAAAGCCAAATCCTGGTTTAAATGTGCACATGCTTTGTATATGCATGTTCGGAATATGTAAATAGTGTGGCCTTGAATTCCCACGTGGGATTGGCAACATGTTGGTATGAAACAGAAATACTATAAATGAATGTTGAATGAGCATTAAGCTGCTGTTGGTACCTTTCTCCGTGCGCAGCCTCTTGAAGGAGTCTGTTTTTGAGAGGCCCGGGTCGGAGATGACCTTGGAGCCCAGTTTGACGGTCAGGTTGATGGACTGGTAGCCCTGTGGAAGTTTGCGGTCGTACAGGAGAGTCAGGAGCTGGGCCAGAGTCATCTCCGGTGAGAGGGGCTGACCTGAGGGGAGCACAGGGAAAAGGCAAACACTCGTCCATAATACATGAGATGATCCGTTTCAGACTCAAACACTTGAAAGTCATCAGATGTGAGTGAGCATGTGAACCCTGCCCTGTCTGCAGTACCTGGAAGCAGCTTGTGGTAGAGGTGGAAGACAGGCACACTGATGGTTTTGGCTGAGGGGTCCACTCCAGACGAAGCAGTCAACTTGTCACTCATCACACGACCCCTCCTGGATGGAGGTCTGGGGGGGGTTGAAAGAGCTCGCTTGGACTGGGACTTCAAGCCTGAATACGGACACGGAGAACAGAGAGATAGGGACTGGACCGTGAGTCTTGTTTTCATCGAATGAAATACACGTTCATGTTTATTTTGGATCCAAATACAGAGGTTTAAAGCAACCAAGAACTTATCTATTATGCCAGTATCATACATGTCAAAACTCTGCCATGTGCTTATGAGACACTGAAACTGATCCTAGGACAGATAAAACATGACCATCCTATCTTATCGTAGATATTTTTCATCCATCTATTCGGTGCTTTCGATTTGTGGGTGAATAATATACACATTTCCCTTTATTAATCTAATGTTGATGTTGTCTGCGGGGTAAGACTCAGAGGTGGCCTGTTGTCAGAGGAGTGTATGTTTACATTACTAGAAACACACAACAGTACCTGAGGCCACGACCACACTGTAGTTGTCCTGGAAGCCGCTGTCTGCTTTCATCTTCTCCTTCTCCTCATGGTTCTTCTTCTCCTTGTCCTCCTTCTGCTCATTGATTAGCTTGGCTGTAATGCTTGGTGTGTCTGATTGGATAAATAGAAGATAGAATGATATCAAATTAGTAATAAAATAGTCCTACTGGGGCTTTATTTATTTAGTAATTGTAACAAAATAAATGTTGTTAAGCTTAAAACAGTGAACAAATATTCAATGAAATGTGGCTCAGAGGCAGTAGATGTGGCTATTGCGGTGTTTTGTTGACAAATTGTCTGATGTTAAATGGTTACAACTACGTATATTTGTATTGAAATTATTTCTGCAGGTTAAACGAGCTGAATCCCAAACCTGAAAACTGGGATAAAATAAAATGCCAAACATGTTGCAGCAGGGCCATTTGACTGAGGCTGAACCCCAGAGAGATGTGTCCAGACCTTGCTTCTCTTCCCATGACAGAGACAAATGGAGAAGCAGGAAGCCTCATATATCTCGGACCAGTGTTGTAGTCAAGTCACCAATTCACGACGCCAAGTCACTCTCGAGTTCCCACTTTTCGAGTCCAAGTCCGAGTCACCTAGGGAGAGTCGGAGTCGAGTCCAAGTCCGAGTCGAGTCCGAGTCGAGTCCGAGTCGAGTCCGAGTCATCATTACCTGTGTTCGAGTCCGAGTCACCTAGGGAGAGTCGGAGTCGAGTCCAAGTCCGAGTCACCTAGGGAGAGTCCGAGTCCCCCAAGTACGAGTCACCTAGGGAGAGTCCGAGTCCCCCAAGTCCGAGTCACCTAGGGAGAGTCGTAGTCGAGTCCAAGTCCGAGTCACCCAAGGAGTGTCCGAGTCGAGTCCGAGTCATCATTACCTGTGTTCGAGTCCGAGTCACCTAGGGAGAGTCCGAGTCCCCCAAGTCCGAGTCACCTAGGGAGAGTCCGAGTCCCCCAAGTCCGAGTCACCTAGGGAGAGTCGTAGTCGAGTCCAAGTCCGAGTAACCCAAGGAGTGTCCGAGTCGAGTCCGAGTCATCATTACCTGTGTTCGAGTCCGAGTTCCCCCAAGTCCGAGTCACCTAGGGAGAGTCGGAGTCGAGTCCAAGTCCGAGTCACCCAAGGAGTGTCCGAGTCGAGTCCGAGTCATCATTACGTTATCTTCGTGGATATATGTGTTGAAATGTAGTTGCTCCTCTACATTGCTTTTATCCTGTCATGTTATACTAATCTGTCTATTGAACTGCTGTGAAGCCAGTTTGGCTACAATTCTTGTATAAAAGGTGCTATACAAATATAAAGCTTATTACTAAAATTAATATTATTTTTATTATTGTAAATTACCTTTAATATTTCTAACTATATTTAAAATGAGTTACCTTTTAGAGTGATTATATTTGTATGCCAATATTTTCTTATGGTAAAGTTTTCGTTTTGCACTTTTATTTTGATAGTAATAAGATCGGGACTCTTATTTTGAAAGAACTCATCTTGTTCTGAGTTTTGTTTGTCAGGCAGATTTCTAGTGTAAGTGTTGTGTGTTGAAACATACCAGACACCCGGTCCAGGACCTCAGCCAGCGTGGTGGAGATGGGCAGATGGAGGGTGCGGTACTTGTGTCCTGCTCCGTACATGGGATGCTGGATCATGTGGCTGGTGGCATTGATGCGTCCTTTGTATAACTGATGAAAAAAAGGGGGACAATGGTTTTGTGTGAATGTTATAATTGTTATAATTATATTTTCAGGCTGTATGTAACCAGAACTGATATAGCAGACATTCGTTACCCACCGGACAAGGTGACTGTAGGAAGACTGTGACCTTCTCGTCCTCCAGCATGAGCTGCAGGAAAAGCCTTCGAATGAAGCCTGAGATGTTTCCGGAGATCGGCACGTTGCCTCGCTGCGGTGCAGACTGGAAGAGCTCACAGAGGACCTAAAGACAGGGAAATGATTGAAATCAATACTGAAGACGAAATAATATATCCAAATGAAAACAGTTTGACATTCAAACCACAAAGGAACAAGAAATGAATGTTCGAAAAATATAGTTAATACTACAATTTGTATTAAAAGTCAGCTCAGAGAGGAATATAAAAGCAGACCTGAGCCATGAGCCGCTGGTTGTTGGGGTGGCAGGAGATGCACTGCAGAAAGAAGGCCACGGTGGTGTTCTCCAGAGCGGTCCTCTGCTGTGTGGTCAGCCCTCCTGCCTGCATAGAAGACGCCAGGGAGTACCGTGAGCCTGAGGCCTGGGGCTGGGATGCAGAGGGGCCGGCCGCAGCTGCAGAGCCCAGAGGCAGACAGCCTGCGTGGGCACCGGCACTGGCACTGGAGTGGCACAGCAGGAAGAGAAGAGCCGTCCACAGCGGGTTCACCTCAGGTCCTCCTAACCAGTCTTTCATGGCGTGACTGTTGCCCACTTCAGTCAGGAAACGCAGCACTGGAGCGACCAGTTCTGCAGCCAGAGCCAGAAGGTGTGAGGTTGAGGAGGATGAGGAGGAGGATGATGAGTGGTAGTGGTGATGTCGTCTTTCGGCCTGAGCAGCGGGTAGAGGCAGGTCGGCGCTGGCCAGGAGACCCACACAGAACTGGGCCAGGCTGCGGACTAGCAGCGAGGGTAAGCCCGAGTCCAGCAGCTGCTCTATGGCTCCCGGAGACTGGGAGGCAGCGGCCAGCGTGGTGAGCTGGGACTCAGACAGATTGACCGGGGGTCTTGCATGCTTGGAGTCGTCGGTGAGGCTTGCAGAGCTGGTGTTGGCGTCGTGCTGCTTCTTGCCGTCGTCGGTCATGGAGAGGCGGTGGCGCTGGGCCTGAGAGTGACTGGCGCTGGGCACCGGGACGATCCCCATCCAGGACATGAGCAGGGAGAAGTAGCTGGGGTGGATGTGACACATGGAGCACAGCAGGCTGTCCACTGCCTTCTTCAGCACGATGTTGCACGGCAACGACATGGACCAGTTAAACAGCAGCCTGGAGGAAGAGGAACTCATCCGTCATTAATCCATGGTTATCAGAAGGGGGAGAAGTACTCAGATGTTGTAAAAAGTAAAAGTAGAAGTACCAGAGTGTATGAATACTATGTGAAAGTAAATGTATTTATTTATAAAGGCTTAATAATATTTGAATAATGTTTGAAGTGTTAAAAATATGTTACTAGGACAAACGTGAAAAAGATTAGCACTATGTATTTTTCATAAATTATGCTTTTTCAGACATGAGAACATGTCAAATGTCCTTAAAGGTCCCGTGTCACGGCCATTTCTACTGATCATGATTCCATTGTTGAGCTCACTAGAATACATTTATATTGTGCAATGTTCCAAAATCACATTGGTTTCTCACAGCGTCTCTGTGTATTCACTGTCTGTCCTAAACGGCTTGTTGGAGCTCCTGCCCCCCCCCCGTGAGCCCAGTGTGCTCCGATTGGTCAGCTCGCCCACTCTGTTCTGATGAGTCGATCACCGTTACAGCGGAACATCAGTGATTATGTGTTACAGTGGCGTTTGTTAGCAACCAGTAATGACAAACAGATGAGAATGCTGCGTGGGGTCTGGGTGCCGTGTTGGCGGGACGTTGCAGGGCTCTCTGCTGTGAGGAGCGGACAGTGTGAGCTGGATTACTGGTGTGGTTTCCTAGTTGCTGCGTGGGGTCTGCGAGACAGCGAAACCCAGCCCGAGCGCGCACACACACACACACACACACGCAGCCACGCAGCACGCACGCAGCCAGGCTGCGCGCGTGTGTGCGTGAGCACTCACAGCCAGGCTGCGTGTGTGTGTGCACACAGACTCACAGCCAGGCTGCGGGTGTGTGTGTGCACACAGACTCACAGCCAGGCTGCGTGTGTGTGTGTGTGTGTGCACACAGACTCACAGCCAGGCTGCGTGGTGTGTGTGTGTGTGCACACAGACTCACAGCAAGGCTGCGTGTGTGTCATTTAGGGCAGTATCCATTACACTATATATACTCCAGGGGGCGGTATTGCGCCTAAAAGCTGTATGCCAGCCGCCCTTAAACAACAAATGAAGAACAAGAAGAAACACAACAACAAAACGAACTAAATACAAGAAGAAGAAAAGTTAGTATGGTGAGTTCAGATAACACACAGGAGCTAGAACCCACCTGCTTCTTTTAAATCAGCTGTGTGGGAACATTTCGGGTTCCCTGTGGACTACAATAACGATGAGGTGTGCGAGTGGTGGATCGGACGAGGACGGTGTGTCGTTGTTCTACAGCGGTGCGGTATGCTAATGGGAAACACACGCCAAACATGCTAAATCATATCAGAAGGCATCACCCAGATTTGCCAATCACAGGAGCCCAGCGAAAGACAGCTGTTCAACAGCTGATCCCCGCTGTTTTTAAGAAGCCAAGAGACATGAGAGCCGAGAGACCAAAATAAATAACGTAAGCTTTTGGCATATGTTTTTCAACGACTTTGCGCTCTTGAAACACTTTCTTATTATTTATGATGTAATATTTTCAAGACATCCTTTTTAGTTTTACAGCTTGATGAAACCTTTTTGTTTGACATCAGACATTATAGATACTATGGCCATCTGAGTGTGTATGTATGGTTTGTTTTTAACTGTTTAATACAGTTAATTATTCAAAATGTCAGAGTTCTTTATTTTTAAACTGAAACTTGCACTACTGTTCAAACATAAATAACAACAAACCTAGAATTATGCATTTGGGACTTTTTTTTGCTTTTTTGTTGTTGTACCGAACCGTGACCTCCAAACCGAGGTACGAACCGAACCGTGACTTCTGTGAACCGTTACACTGCTAACACACACACTGTGTGAGTCTGTGGGTGCTCTCACACACACACACACCCGCAGCCTCGCTGCGTCTCAGGCTGAGAAATCCGCGGGGCTGCAGCTGAGAAAAGATTGAGTGTGTGTGTGTGAGGTATCCAAGGACTTAACGTAACGGCTCCGCGGATTGGTCCATTTGGGTATTGGCACGTCACAGTACCCAGAAAGAAAAAAATGGAAAAAGAGAAATCTCCAACGAGGCCTTCTGGGGCAGCATAGACAGGTATTTTCTGTGTTAAGAGTTGTACTCGCTACAGGGTGTACTATGAGGGTTTGTGACTCTGCAGACTGTTTACATGCAGAAAACGCTTCATAACACACAAGGGGACAGGGTGATAACCAGAAAAGCATGTCATGGGACCTTTAACATAAAGTTAATGGCGGAAGATGTAGCACCTTTTTCAAATGATGTTATGGTGAGCATATATGGCATTTCAACCAGAAAGAGGCTATTCATTATCCTGGTGGGTTGATTTTTAAGAATTTTTGGTCGATTATAAAGTTAAGTTGGGGGACCCAAAACTGCCATTTTAGATCCTGAAATATTGGAAATGGATTCTACATCCTAACTATGCCTCCAAAACGACACCAAAATTGTCCAAATCGGCCAAGCCATCTTTTAGCTATTGTTTGCATATGCTTATTAAAGCTAATTAATGCAACTTGTGCTAATTGTGCAACATATGCTAGCTAGAATCCAGCATGTCTATGTGCTGGGGACCCGAATTATTCATTTCTAACATAAAACGTTGGGGTACTCAACATTTCCTGGGTTCACAATAGATCTCAATGAGTTGGCAGATAGACTAAAGTGCGGTGTTGATGATAAGGGAAAGAGTGTTGACTGACTCAAAGAGCTCTCTGTTGAGCAGTGCAGGCAGGTCGTAGTCAACCGGCAGCTCGTAGCTGTGCCACAGGATGGCTGCCACACAGTGCAGGTGGGAGGGCGACGGCATGAGGAGACCATACTCTCTGGATGAAGAAGAGGAAGGGACCGCAGCGGCACCAGTGTACCCCATCGGGCTACTCATCTTGTGGGCCGCCACCCGAGAAGAGTCATGGACCCACTGCAGAAGAGCCTGGATCCTGAAGGGTGGAGATTCAGAGTTATATTGGATAAATAACTCCTCATGTGGTTTTAAAATCTTCAATTCATCTCCTACCCTCAGTGTGAGGTGAGTCATCTTGGAATTTATATTCAACCAACACAAGCATGTGACAGTAAAAGATGACAAAGAGGACGTAAGGACACTTTTAACTATTGCCTCGTGAGTCTGTCTGGAATATCACCTTGACAAAAAGTGTTACTCGTGGGTTGTTATTCTTACAGGGGGGGGTCTCAAGGACAGTTGGGATCAAATTGGGGTGTGGATATATACCTGTCTTTGGTTCCAGAGTCCTGTGTGGTGCCCAGCTGGTAGAGAATGTCAATGGTGGAATCCGACGAGAGGCCATTCAGTCGCCCAAACAGCAGGGGACTGTTTAAATCTGAAACATAGAAGCATAGACTTAAGAAAGGGTCGTTATCGCCTGATAATTAGGCTTTTAAGATGAGTGTTGAACCTTCAACAGGAAACATGTGCACAGCATTATGGTAGGTTTTTTATCATTTGTGGACATTTCTCCTGTAGATATGCATGGTACAGCTTCCCAACTCACCTCCATACTAGTGTTGTCATGATACCAACATTTTGGTTTCGATACCAAGTCAAGAATTGCGATTCCGATTCTTTTTCGATACTTTTCTTTTGTTATTTTCATGATCAATACAATTATAGTTTATCTGTTAAGCGTTTTCTTACAACATGGTCTCTTCTTTATACTTGAGTTTATGTGATTTATTTGATAGTTAACTTTATATTTTATTAACATGTAATAGTACAGTAATATAAATAATTATTGACAAAATGTACATTGCAGATGTTAGCCACATTGGTAAGTTAGCTAAAAAGACAGCCGTATTAGACAGTTATCATTGCCATTAATTGCCTCGTCAAACTACGAAAACGTTCGTTTGTCACAAAATAAATTACACTTGTTTGACTTAGATTTGAGGGCATGGGCTGAGCATGATGTAATTATGTTATCCATCACATTCGCTAATTGGTCTGTCTTTAAATTCTTTAAACAGCTCTGGATGCCGGTCGGCGGGTGCTTAGCCAAGTCTGATGTGTTGGCTCCCTTGGTCTGCAGGGATCTAAACCATGTCTCACAGACAGGCCTCGTGGTGTCCGTAGGCTGGCCCTCACTGTCAGAAGCGAAATGTGGAAGTATTTGAGCTATATCTCTGCCGTCTTTTTTGTCAACAAGCCGAGGCGCAGCGGCAGTTGCACTCCCACTTGCAGCTTCTCGTTTTCTCACATGCTCTGGCAGCTAGCGCGTGCACGAGAGAGGGGAGGGACTTAGAGCGTGCTTGAGAGGGAGGGACTGCAGGCACGGCTGCAGTGCAGGGAGTGGAAGCAGAGCGCTGAACACACGGCTCTTATTAAAACGGCGCTTTCTCACCGGAGTACTTTCCCCCGTCATTCTTAAAGTACCGATACTAATGAAACGGAGGAATCGTAACGTTTCATTAGGACCTAGGTTCAGGTTTGGTCAGCTATGGCTATAAAAAATGCATAGCTTTTTTTTTATGTCATTTGTTGCAAGTAGCTACACAATCATTAAAGTGTGGCCAGTGATTGGTTAGGGACTCACATGTGTGCACCCAACACACACCAACTGAGTCTCTCATTACAAACCACATCATCCTGAGAAATGAATGAGATATTATGAAGCATGACCAAATATTCAAATTCAACGGAGACCTTGCAGAACAGCAAACTGTTAACACCTGGTGAGGCAATCTAAAATATGCCAAAAACTTTTCAAATAAATAAAAACAAATTAAATGGAATGAGTTTCAGTATTTGAACGTTGAGTTGTGGAGGCTCTTCCCTGTGGCTATGTGTCCTATAGGTAAAGCTGCTGCAGCTGTGTGGGACTCACTGGCATGGTCGGTGCCGGAGGCGGCACAGTTCCTCAGCATGATGTCGATGAGCTTCAGTCCAATGCGTGTGGACTGCAGGCCGATCTTCACCAGCACAGCCTCGATGTTGGGAGAGTGCATGCCGCAGTAAGGCGACATGAGCAGCGCGGCGCAGGTCTGCAGCAGGTTGGCGGTGGGGGCTGCAGCACTGGCCATCATGGCCTCCAGGTCGCTGACGTGGGTCAGGCAGTGGTGGAGAAGGCGCAGCCACCCGATGCTGTAGGGAGAAAATAAAGGTTACAACACCTACATCTAATACACATGAATCTACTCTCAGTCCAGAATCAGTTTTTGGTACCTGGTCTTCGACACCTGGTCCTCAGAAGGAAGGAAGGGGTTGTTGACGGTTGCAGAGGAGGTGTTGCCGAACGCCGTCAGGCCCAGCAGTTTGATCTGAGACAGACCCAGCGTGCTGGCATCACGAGGCCGGTGCAGCCTCAGGCAAACCGCAGACGCAACCTCCGCCTTCACCAGCTGGATCTTTATGTAGGTTAGGCCGCTGGTGATCACTGGCGTGGAGAGCGGCAACATGTTGACCCCATCGGCACTGATCTCCACGGAGACGGATGACGGGCAGGCTGGTTGAAGGGAACACAGCAGAACATGACATTTGAGTTAGAATTTAAGTGAGATGGAAAAGTGAATGATGGTTGCAAAAATAGTGATTAAAACAAATTATCCCAAACAATTCCACATTACGTTTTTTCAAATGTAGTCACTGTTAAACTGGGTGCTACTCACTGGCCAGAGAGGCAAGGTGTGGCTGGATGTGGAGCTCTTTCAGCAGCACGGCAGCAGGAAGGTGGATGGTGAGGTCACACCAAGCCTCCTCCGGCAGGAAGATGTAGGACCAGGCTGCCGAGCGGGCTCGTCGGTGGGGGGGCGTGGCTTGGAGGAGGACCTCTGCTGGCTGTGCTGTGGGGCTGCTGGATGTGATGGTGCCTGGGCAGGGACAAAGGGATCATCGAACATTAGAAACATGTTGGCAAGGTTTTAGGGTATTTTGCTGTAAAATACTGTCCCACTGAATGGAAGAGATTGAGGAGGATGTAAAAGCACCCAAGGGAGCAAAGTTGTGGAGTCCCTCAGCGTTGTCCGGCTCTGATGTCATCACTCTGGCTTTGAGGTTGCCGTCCGCTGACTTCCCAGGACCTGAGTCTAAGAACTTCATGATGGTGGACACCATGCTGCGTGCTGTGTTCACAATGGCCCGGGTGCTGGTCACCATGTTGTTACAGATCAACTGCACACCACCTGATGAAACACAAGAAAGTAACACTTCATGTTTAATCGGTTTCTCCAAACTTTGAGTAAGAGGCTGGTTTAGAAGTGGTGTGTACAAACCCATGTCATGGAAGGCCTTGAGAGCCTCGCTGGTATCCAACACTCGGAGGATGAACCACAAGAGAGGTTCCGACAGCTGACAGGTGGAGAGAGACCCCTACAAAATGTAGACAAAAAAAACGTTGGCATTGGTTTCCAAGACGTGTTTTAATTAGAGCTGTCAAGTTAACGCAAAACATTATTAACGCCACTAATTATTTTAACACGATTAACGCATGTGTATTTTTTTTCCTCGGCCGCCCCGTAGCTTCAGAACGCATCGAGTTTAAAATACCATCTGCAAGCTGATGCTGACAGCCCCGCTCCTGCCGCCCGCTTGAGGCAGACCACACTTCCACGCTCACCGGCAGGCACCGACTGGCCATCTGGAGGGGCGGTGTGTGTGTGTGTGTGTGTGTGTGTGTGTGTGGCCTGAGTGAGCGAGAGAGAGACCTTACGTGCATTGTTGTTGTTAGCATCTGGTGCTAGCTAGCTGCGCTAACGGATATAAGGAGCTGTTTCAATTAAAACAGAGGAGCGACATTTCGCCACAACTGCGCCGAGCACTTGACTTGATGCAGGAAGCAGACAGCGGGACATTGGAGGAGAAGTCAGCACACTCAGCACGGATACATGAACATGATCGCAGCGTCCAGGCAGCTCCCGGTCGAGCATATGCCTTGAGTTACACATAGCTCCAACGATCCATCACACACACACACTCTCTCACACACACACCATTTGTATTGTATGAGAGGTTCCAGGTTGAATTGAGGCGAATATTTGTAATGTTCAGGTTGTTGTGTTTAGTATTCATGAGAATATTTGTCATTGTTCAAATGATAATAAACATTAGCATAAAGCATATTTGTCCACTCATATGTTGATAAGAGTATTAAAAACTTGAAAAATATTCCTCTGAGGTACATTTAGAACAGATAAAAAATGAGCGATTAATTTGACATTAAATATTTTTAATCGACTGACAGCCGTAGTTTTAATATCAAGTAATCAGAGTCCAAACAGGCTGCTGCTCACCTGTCTGCCCATGTATCCACAGGCCATGTACGTGAGGATGGGCTGCAACATGACCTGCACTGAGGTGGCCCTCTTGCTGAGGGTGGTGAGGATGGTGAAGAGGCCGTCACCCACAGAGATAGCGTCGAGGCCACCGTGAAAGTTCTCATGTTTGGTCAGGTGGAGGCCGCTGGCTCCTGGGGAACAGAGACAGAAAGCTTGTAGTGGCAGTAGATGTACCCTCCTGATATACACGTGGTTCTCTGGTTCTCTGGTTGGCTAAGGGAACAATTCACCCACAAGTGAAATGTTATTATCAATAACAAATGATTTAGTTGAATTCCGAAGCAATTAAACACAGTACTGTTTAATTCAATAAAGGCTACAACTCTCCTCTGACCAGTAGCTTATATATGGTGGTAAATGTTTTACTTCACAAGTACTGATGTATGACTGGCATTAATGAGTCCGTTTGTATCAGTATCCCAGAAACGTTTGACACATGTTGAACAGGCTAAATACCTTCTCCTCACTAATGAGGCACATTTCAATTTTTGCAGCAATTTCATTTTTTGGAAATAGTTATATTTTAGTCAAGTCCACCTGATGCCAATCTAATCTTCACTCTTTACCAACTCAGATTTAAAAATCTGTCTTCGGCTGCTAAAAGCTGTAAATGAAAAAAGTGAGGGTAAAATAAAAAGAACACGGTGAAAGATACCGGAACTGTTGGTCGAGCACAGGAAGTGCCTGTGATGGGTCTCACCTATGATCATGGCCATGGCGCTGCTGTTGCACTGGCCCAGTGCGGACAGGATCTGGCTCATGATCTGCTGATTGGCTAGCACCAGGTCGGCCACCCCTGCAGGGGGCCCCTGGCTGAACGCTGAGCCACCAGCCACACTCTCTTTGCTGCCACAGACCTTCTCCTCGTCCGACACGCTGCTGTCAGCCGCCTCGCTGCCGGCCGGCGGCAGTCGTCCACTGAACTCTCTGTCCCCGGACAGAGGCAGCTGCACCAGCACGTTGACCAGCTTGAGGAGGTCGAACATCAGCTGGTCTCGTGTCGTCTCTCCGCACACAGCCTTGGCGTCTCCTGGCCGGATGATGTTGGCAAACAAACCACCAAAACAAGCCCGAGCCCCCACAGAGCTGTCGGAGCCGCTGCGGGACACCACTTTGTCTGCGCAGGTGATGTAGTGGTGGACCAGGAATGTGATGGACTCAATGACAGAGGAGATTGTAGCTACTGATACCACCTCAAAGTTTTGTTCGAGGGTAAACTCCAGCAGCTTCACCTGGGCGTCCAGTGGACCCTGGCCGGACTGGAACGGACCCCTGCAGGGTCGGGAGGAGCCATTAGTTCACAAAGCATGTGCTGAAACTGGCTGTGCTGTAACATTAGGGAAAGCATACCTCTCTGTAGACAGGATGTGCATGAGTTTGAGCAGGAACTCGCTGAACATCTGCGGGCTGGTGGAGGACAGGTGGACCTGCAGGCGGCTCAGGAACTCGTGCATGGCCTGGGTGGCGGTGGGTCCCACCTGAGAGCTGTGCTGGCTCGTCCCGTTGGTGCTGCTGCCAGACAGGAAGCGCACGAGGACATGAACCAGGGTGGGGTCAGACACCATCTGCTGGGCGGTGCTTTCCTGAGAGCTCATCCCACTGCTGGAGCCTGGAAGTCCAAACAGAACTTATTGAACACCATACCACTGACAATACTGGTAATAATCATTCACATTGCAAGTGAAAGAAGTTGTGTACTGCGGGGCATGTTTCACAGGTCAATTAAGCTGTTGTCGCTCAAACAGCCGGTGATTTTATTAAGGAATAAACATTGTGATCCTTTTTGAGTTGTTGAGGGCATCGTCCAATGACCCTGATGGTATTGGTATGGATTCAAGGATGCTCTTCGTCGAAAACTGTTGTAGGAACATTTAAAAAAGGAAACGACCAACAAGAACAGCCAGCCTTTTGAAAAGAATGACACAAACATAATAATAACATTTACTTAGATAAATGTGTCTTGCTTTGCTTTTGGTGTAGCATAGTTCAACATGCATCACTCTGAGAGAAAGAGTGAAAGGGTGACTGAGCTCTGAGGAGATCCAGTGAGAGTGGAGCACTGACCGCAGGCTGGCATGTTAGTCATCAGGGTGAGCGAGTGCAGCACCAGACACCACGTTCTCAGGGAGGTGTTGGGGTACCACGCCAGCACCGTCAGGAAACTGCTAATGGATGCTGGGAACGCACAAAAAACATTCATAAAATAAGAATAAAACTAAAATAGCGAATGTAAAAAGAGACTTAATTCCCTCTGTGGGTTTAGACGGAGTCCTGACCCTGGTTGAGTGGGATGGTGGGCACGCGGCTGGCGTTGAACATGAAGATGTCTGATCCGCTCTCTTCAGTGCCAGTGGAACATGTGTTGAGACTGAGTGTTAACCACAGCTGCAGCAGGGACTCCAACTGAGAGAAGAAGGAAATATTTATTTATTTAAGAAATGACCCAGAATTTGGAGAAACTAACATGTATGTATCACTTTAATGATCCACACTGGTGATGTTTTTGTTGCATGGTGATATACATCATTTAGTACAAAAATGAAACGAATCACATACGTTAATTTCATCCAGGAAACATATCCAGTGTTTTTCGACCGACTGTGCAATAGATGTTATCTTCATCAAATCCTCACTAAGCTGAGAGAAGCTTGTGAATTTTCATATTCTTCCAAAACTGAGGATGGTTGTTGGGGAGCGGAGGCCAGCACAGCGGGATGAGGTTTTACCGATGTGCGGTAAAACCTCATCCCGACATTGAGCTAAAAAGCTGAATACTTTACATGAAAAAACAGTGTCATTGCACCGGTCTATACGTTAGATGCCAACTGGCACCTCGTTAACTTCTGCTTCAAACCCACATTATCAGATACTAAAGCTACTTCTGTTTTTACCTGGACCTGCTGCCGTCTGCACGACAGACGTTACTTGGGAAACAAAGTCTTTGTTGTAAGACAGCAACAGGACACAAAGCCAACACGACACGGCATAGCTCTGGAGTTAAAGTTCTGGAGTTGCCGAGTCCCCATGGAACTGATTAAAAACTAAATGAGAAATACCTAACCATGTCGACTCAAGGTTTCCACACTGAAGACTGATATCAGTCAGGGAATCTGTTCCCCATCTGTTGTTGTGTGTGCTGACTAGGGATGTGTATCGTTAAAGTTTTAACGGTACTACTACTTGTATCGATGGCGCTTATCGATCCGGTCCTTTAACGGTACTCTTATCGGTTCTTTTGAAAAATAAAAAAAGGTAAATTAATTAAACAAAGTGTAAATAATGTGAACTTATAGAACTCGTGTTACCGCCCTTACATGCTAAACTCATTGCACTTTTGGCAACGAGCATTGTCCACATCGAGACGGGTAAAGTTTACCACACATTAGCGCTTAGTTCTCTCTGCCGTGTGTGTGTGTGTTTTGCATGCATGTAGCAGAGTGTGTGTGTGTGTGTGTGTGTGTGTGTGTGTGTGTGTGTGTGTGTGTGGGTGTGTGTGTGTGTGGGCATGTCGCAATAATCAATAAATGAACTTATCGTACGATAAATAAAAATGCAGGGCTTGACATTATAAATGGCCCGCTGGCCCGGAAGCACTATCCAGACCCCCCGAGCAGCATAACGTACTTTCCACTTGCCCGCTCGGGCCACAAAAAATATTGTTTTTTTTTAAAAAATGGTTCCTGTGGTATTGGTGTTTTGACTAGCAATTTTGTTAAATTGTTTCGTTTATCAACGCGACAACACAGCGCTTCGTGAGTCGCTTGTCGTTGTTGGGTGAAAAGCAAACAGCTGTTTGCTGCGGAGCGCAGCGCGAGCAGGCCCCGTGAGCGCGGAGGCTCCCGTGAGCGCCACCTAACCATTCGCCAACATGTTTTTAATACCAGCGGTAACCGGCCAAGCACCGTGCAAAAAACAATCTTCAAATAAAAGAAAGTCACCGGAGGAGTTAAAGCAGAGTGACAGGGAGCATGAGAAGAAAGTTTCAGCCAGCTTGATCGATGGAGTTGGCTTCTAGTGGTGCAGTGACGCGTCCTAAAACCCTTTTATAATCTATCGATTAGATTTATGATTCGAAAATTATGAAAGTAGGGTAGACATGTGGAGATTATCCGGTTGAACAAAACGTGCATTTATCAAACAGGTTTGTTTTCCACAGACCTTATTTCCAGCTATTTTCCAAAACCCTGTGGAGAAATCCCATTGCTTTCTGTGGAGGGAACCAGCAGCTTACTTCCTGGTTTCAGGACGCGTCACTGCACCTCTCAATATGATGCCAGTATAAACAAGGTCTTCTGTGGCTCTGTACATCAATGCCGACCTTCAGTATGCTGACAAGTAAGTGAAGAGTAGACAATATAAAGGTATTGGCTTTAGGGAAATGTCCCAGCAGTTTAGGAGAATGAAGGATCTAATCTAATCAATTACATATAGCCATTACATGTCTAACTCCTAATGACAGGAAGGCAGAAAGTGCATTATACAAATAATAATACTCATAATAATAGCAGACATTTTTTAACAATGAACACAATATCATTATTTTAATAAACCAAATATGAACAATTAAGGAAAATGAGGAAGAACTGATTGTTCAAATGTTGTAGTACAAGTAGTAATGTAGTTAGTGCATAAATTACTATTGCAACAAATATGTTAATTTCCTTCATTATTAGTCGATTTGTTTTGGACGAATGCTCCGGGCCAGTGGTTACAATGGTGGGGCCAGTGACAATACAATTCCACCGGCCCGGATGGCCAGTGGCTTTTTACCCTTAATGTCTACCCCTGAAATGGACTCGATAACTTTTGTGAGGTCGATAAATTGCCCTTTACATGCGTGTTTGTTTACATAAGGATGTGACCCGGCGGCTGTGAGGGGCTGGGCTCACACACAGCCGATGACACAGCCAGGTCAGGACACTCCTCGTGCAGCAGTGTAGCAGCCACATTAATAATATAGAGACAAGCAAGAGACAACGTGTGACTTAACACCTAATACCACATCTCCGGTGTGGGAATATTTTGGATTTAAGCCAAATCAACGAGGCGAACCTATGGACTTGAAGTGTTGCATTTGTTTTAAAAAGGTAGCAACAAAAGCTAGCAACACGACCAACCTTAAACTGCCCCTGAAACACAACCACCCCATTCCGTGTTCCCAGCTGGGAGCAAACACGGGAGCTGGAGATGGAGAGCCCCCACCTTCCCCACAGTTTGCTATCAAAGATGCATTTGCCCGACAATGCAAACATGTTGGTGTTTCTTGCTCGAAATTTTTATTAATTTGTTATAATTAAATGTATTTGTTTTATTTATTATATATAATTTATATATTTGAATATTATTTCACATTTCATTTGCAATGTTGAATGTTCAATACAAAGTTCTGTTTGAAAGGATGTACTTGAATTATTATTATATATTATCATTATGTCAGTGGTCGAAAATGGTCTTACAACGGTGCCGACAATATTATCGTTTATCCCAATCATTTCCGGGTAAATGTATCGTTCAACAAAATTAATTATCGTGACAGGCCTGTGTGTGGTGTGGTGTGTGTGGTGTGTGTGTGTGTGTGTGGTTTTCGATCTCTCGTCTGGATTGGAAAGATCGAAAATACATCATTGACGCATTTTGCAGTCTTTGTGCGAATTAGAAACAGAGTTGGCGACACTAAAACTGCAATATAATGTTTGTGTAGCAATAATACATATTACGTCGGAGCTTAACGGTACCACGGTCTTTAATAATTCTGCACCGGGACCCGTTTAATACCGGGGCTCGGTACCCATCCCTAGTGCTGACCTGTACATGGTGGACCTGCAGCATGGAGAAGAGCTTGTTGAAGCAGCCGCTCAACATGGGGATGGACGAGGGCTGGATCATCAGGCAGCTGGCTGGAGGAGACCCCCCCCCATGCAGGGCCCTCAGCAGGGAGTCATCAGTCCCATTGGAGGCTTGGCTCACTGAAACACACACGCACAAGTTAATGTTACAGCAGCGATACACAGACTGCTAAAAACACTTGTGTGGGCTGTTGAGCACTTATGGTCAGCTACTGAACAGCATGTGTTGTTTCAATAAAACGGGCTTCTGTTTGTGACGTTGTGAGGTTACCTGTGGAGGAGCTGGAGGAGAGCGCCTGGAGAATAGAGTCGGCCTGTAGGGTTGCCATCATTTTGAGCATGAGTTCAGCCTGCTGCTCGAGGCCCACCTCCAGCCGGGCATCCAGGGCTGTGACACAGGGGCCAAAGGTCAAACACATCACAGAGTGGATTGAGAGAGGACCAGACTAGTGCTGACATGAGCCTCGACTCACCCTGCGACACGGACACTGACAGACTCTGTGAGCCCGGCTTCTCAACAGCGACTGGAGGCTTGGACACTGGGATACCAACCCCCCCGATGTACGGGTTGTACCCGTACGTGCCATAGTCAGCACCCCAGTAGTCGTACCAGGTGCTGCTTATAGGCTGAGGACAGATGTGAGGACGAGGGCAAAATAAAAAAAGTCACCTTCTACATTAACATTCAAATCACAAGATGCACATTTAGTTACTGAAAGTAAACTATGTTATGCTGCACTAGGTTCAATTCATTCTAAATGTGCAGCTTGAACACAAATAGCTCACTCTCAACGTTTATATTCACCGACCCTTCAGTTTAACAAACTGGTCATTAACTTGTTGAATTTGGACGGTAACATTAGGGGCCATCATCAATCATACTCGAATGTTCATCTATGATTTGTGTCTGATAAATAGTCAAACGTAGAACTCACCACTGTCAAATGTTTCAATCTTTTAGTTAACAAATGTATAAAACCATTTAGGCTGATAACAAATGTCCTGACACAAAAACCGGACTGCACACCTTTCACTCCGATTCGTTGCCCCTTTTAACACTAATGTATTTCAATGAACATTTCATGATAATGAGACTGTTCTAATAATACACATTTACTTCACATAATATCAAGCTAAATCTTCTAAAAGGTTAACCTAACTTAAGTTGAACTATTCACAATTAACTCTAAATCTAGGGGCATTTCTGGTCTAATTATGCATTTATCTTTTTCCCCGATACATTCTGATCACTAACAACTTCATTCTTAACGTGTTGCAAAACTGTTTCCTGTACTCATGAGATAATATTGCAATATTCTATGTTTACTCTTTCATATTAAGCAAGGACTTAGTCTTAACATCTGCACATAAGTTTCTCCAACACTGCATTAGCGAGGTGGAACTGTAACTGCTGCTTCTTCCAGCCTTTACTAACTTAACATGTAAACGTGATAACATCAATACACAAGCCAATACAATTTATATACAAGTAGACAGCGAGAGAAAAGAGAAGAATACGAAGTCACACATACCTTAAACACCTTGGCCGCGAGTGGATCTTTTTCCAAATCAATATCTAAAGGATCAATATCAACATCCATCAGGTCTTGAAGCAAGTCAAAGTCTATGTCTTTATCTTTTTCCAAAGAGGACAGAGGTGGAGCACCTTTGGATAATAAAAACAGCCTTAATATTGCCAAGCAAGCACACTAGGAAAACAAACAGGCAAGAGAAACTTTCTTGAGCACGTTACTGGGCAATTGTAATGCCGATGGAGACATCACCTCCTCTACTCCTCTGAGACAACACTGAAGTCATAAGAACTGGAATGCAAATTGGCCGACATGTTTGACTCCCATCCAAAAGACAGAACTACAATCATTCAAACACATTGAACGATACTGTAAAACAAACGGTGAAATGCAATTCTAAAAAATATTTAATAAACAAATACTTTATATTGTGATGATACAAAGTGTTGGTATCAACATTTATATATGTGTGTGTGTGTGTGTGTGTGTGTGTGTGTGTGTGTGTGTGTTTGGTGTGGACGGGGCTACCCACTCACTTTGGAATATTGAGGATGCCCCCGTAGTACCTGCAATGATATCAGGCACCAGGGCCTCATCAATGCTCTCTATCAGGGGGATGGGGGGCGGCTGGGGGAGGCAGTCGTCCGAATCCGCCCCCGCTGAGGAGGAAGAGGCCCCGGCCTCTTCGCCGCATGCACCATCATCGATGCCATCCAGAGAGCCCGGAGACAGCAACTCACCTGGGACAACAACGCGTACACTTCATGACACAGCTCGGAGGAAAACGCACAACATTAGGGATACTGTTTGAGTGAGAATCAAAGCGCCGTGCTGGGTTGTACCGCGCTTTAAGCTCAATGCTAACATTGAAATGCTAACATTCTAAAAATGTCGATGTTGTCACTGAATGTTTACTGTGTTTCCCACGCGAGTTCAGTGCGTGAGCATGCTAACTAATGGCACTAAACAGGGGCAGTATAGTTTTGCATGTATTTGGTCAAAAACCAAAGGATGAAAAATGATGACTCGTTGATGCCTCTGGATGAAAAGCTTAGGGATTCAAACTTATTCAAATGTATTCACAGCAGTCTAGGGAAACAAATCTAGTGTGTGTAGGTTAAAAATGTGGTGCAAGTTTATTTCGTATTTGAGGACTATTTCACTTAATCAGGGTGCTATAATAATAGTCTAAGGATAGCCCAAACTATTCACAAGTATGCTCAAGGGGACTGCACTATGTTTAATACTTTGATGGAAATGCATCGCATCATTGTAAAGATATTTCCTTTTTTAAATGACAGAGCGACAGAACATATCCTTAGAACTAGCATGGCTAATACAAATCAAAACAACATGTGTAAAATGACTAAACCAAATTAGAAATATTCACATTAAAACACAATTCAACAAACAAAATGTAAAGGATCAGCTAAGGTCTAAATATCCCGTTGTACAGGAGACAGGATGAAGGAGACATGTTTTATCTTACACTCTTTCATTAATCGAGTCACACCAGACTTAAAGCAACCCAACACACCTGCTAGGATGTCCTGTAGCATGCATGTGAGGGAATACTGCGCCCAGGCGCCCCCCCAGGAGATGTCCCCCCGGTTGAAGTCTGTTCCCACAAGCAGGAGCAGCAGGCGCTCCAGCTGCTGCTCAGACACCACCTCACACAGGTGGATCGTGGGTCTTGTGGCATTGGCTATTCTAGCAAGGACCTGAGGGGGAAAGAAAAGTACTTATTTATGTGTACATACAGATTATGGAATTGAACAAGTCCATGCATGAGGGTCCGGCGGATACCTTGCAGACGAACAGTAGCAGGTCGGCGTGGCAGGTGAAGTCCATGGAGAGCAGGAAGAGGGCCAGCTTCTGCACCACAGAGATGCAGCGCTCGTGGGACAGGGTGAAGGGCAGGGGCTCCACTTCTGGGGCTTCTTTGGCTGTGCTGGACTCCGTGTCCAACGTGGAGCGGGGCCACTCGGCCGTCCGCCGCAGACGGATCAGGTCTTTAAAGTGCTGGAAGAGAGACGCAATGAAATGAACCCAGATTCATCATTGTTTTGTAATAATGCAAAATAACTCATAAGGCTCATATCTTCACTGTTTATCACAACACTCTGGAAAGAGGGTCGAAAAGAAGTCCATGACAGAATGGGTAGGACAGTAAACAACTGTATTGTGCATGTTAGGCATAGATTCTTCTCTTCTGTGCCATGAGGTTCACTTTATTAAAGTGGGTGTTGGAGGAACCCGCACTGTGACATGTGGATAAGTCAACACGTGACCAGGCATACAGGTTAGACTGTATGCCCCTTGAAGCTTTCTTTAAGCATGGATTCCCTTTACAGCTTATTAGGAGCTCGCGTGGGGACAATAGATGTTTTATTATTTTGATTACGCTATTCATACTTTCATTGTGCACTACGTCGGTACATTGTTGATGTTGTCATCTATTTCACCTGTCAAATATGTCATGTTCTGTAATACTGCCGATGTTAAGATAAAAAGACATTGAAAAAGGAAGAGAGGCAGGGCAAACATCCAAGTATTAGACATGTATATACTGTGTTAGTGATGCTCCCTCTCTAAATGTATGTATCTTAGCATAATAAGTGGAAGAATTCATCTGTAGCTCTGTAGTTAAGTCTGTGCATTATCTTCATCTCACAAAGTAACAATCTTTAATATTATAATTTATACGAATGTCGTCATACTATGAAAACATGCAGACAACTTATTCCACACCGTGGACCCCCTTTAGAGGTACCCTCTGACCCCATGCAGAAGCTGAGCTGCTCACCTTGGACGTGGCCTGTTTGAGCTTGGCCTGCTCCACCAGCAGCTTGTAGGAGGAGCCTTTGTTGCTCTGGATCTTCTCCTTCTCAATCTGCTCCACCAAAGCCTTCTGTTTTGCTTTCAATAGATTTAACTGCTGCAATAAAAAGGGTATGATAAATAGGAGCATTGTAAATCTATTTGAGTCAAACAAGAGATGAGAAGAACATTGAGTTTGTAGGACTCGTACGCACATGTTCATTTATCACACTGACTTCTTAAAGCACATGGTGAAGATGAGACACATTTACCTGCTTGTGGTGGACGAGCTGTTTGCGGATCTTGCGCGAGTAAAGTCGGTCCAGGCTGCTGTTGCCTTTAGCTGCCCTGCCGGAGTTCTGAGACTGAAGGCTGTTGTTGATGAAGCTCCACTGAATACCTGGAGGACAGAGCAACAGCACTCATCGGGTCACTGGGGTTAGGACAGATTTCAATAAGAGGGCAGAAAATAAATAAAGTGTATTCTATGAAAGTCTAACAAGCTTTCTTTCCGGTTAGTAAAAGACCATTCAGAGATCCACTGGATCGTAATGTGTGTGCTTCATTTGTGAGGTGTCCATATTTCATAGATATTTGTCAAAAATGCCTATTACATTTTTTATTTAGATTCTTGACTTTAAATAGTGAAGTCCTTTAGTGAAATAAAATATATAATCATCGGTTAGAGAAAAAAGTGAGGGAATATTGTGTAGTTTCTATACCTGTAAAAGATCTCTCCCGTTCTTTCCCTCCAAGGTGCTTCTTACCCCCTGCAGCCTCATCTTCGATACTGGCTACATAGTCCAGCAGCCTGGAGACCAACATCACCACCCAGCTGATCATGGGGATATCCAAAACACCTGAAACACACACTTTGTCACACTTTCTAATATAGAATCTGCTGAAATGTGCCATTGTTGCTCCATCAAACATAAATGTGTAACGGTGCCACAGTGAGGCTGGCTGTACCCTCGGTCCTGCGCTGGGCGGAGGCCTGTGGCTGCTGCAGGGGAGACAGCAGGCTGTCCAGCAGGTTCAGGAGCCCCTCCAACACTCCACTGTTACTCAGGGATCTTTGGCCAATGCAGGACAGCAGCATGAACACCCTGGGTCGAACAAGACAAGGAACATACTGCATTGGTGAACTTCAAACGGGGTCATTTGAGACATGTTTTTAGGAGAACAAGTTCTATTGGTTGATTTAGTTTTAGTTAATGTGTATTTCTGTAAATGCTAGAGTTAGCCAAGAGGCTATCTTTCATCTGTAATCCTTGGACAGATGTTGCATGTCACCCTAAACATTTTTTTTAATTTAAAATAACAAGTAAATACAATCAGTAAAAACATGCTACATAGAGGCATACAATACTGGAAATGCTAATACAAAGAAGAAACGTACATAATACGTAGCAAGAAGATACGGCAGAGGCAGTACAGACAGGGCAAGAGATCGTGCCGTTTCCTCACTAACAAAGCCTTTCATTGAGATTTAAATAAACTCAAAGTGTTTTTATTCTGATTGTTGATGGGATTCAAAGAGATGCCAGCAGCTCGAGCTATAGAGCTGCCCATCTCTCTCATGTAGAGAGAGATAGAAAGAGAGATGATCAGGTTGGTCCTGAAGTGAGCAACAATGGCTCAGGCTGCGCTGTAAGGTTTCAGCTCTTTTCTCATTTGAGGAACAAATACATAAAAAAAAACAATTGTCCGACAAGCTTTTTTGACTTTTACACTGAGAATGATAATCCTCAATGTGATCAAGTTAAAAAGCACTGGGGGAAGAATCAGTTCAGGATCTGTGGTTGATGGAAGCACTCTGATGTCCCCACCTGTCCTGAGGGAAGATGAGCAGCTGCTCAGAGTTGTAGAGCTCCTGCAGGACATTGGAGAGGAACTGGCCCCACCAGCGCTCTCCTCCACACAGCTGAACCAGCAGCAGGCCGGCGTGGAGGCGGATCTTAGGCGTCCCACTGATGCAGAGGTGTTTGAAGAGCTCCTCACAGGCCTGGGCATGGAAGGTACTCTGCAACACTGAGGGCACAGAGTGGCCTGGAATATACAGAGGCACGAATCAATCAGGTGTAAATATAAGTATGATGATGTCCACACATGTATCCATACAGAAATGTCCATATTCTACTGGTAAAAGTCTGGGAGGAAAACATTCAAGCATGTGTGCCCCTGTCTGGGATGTGTGTGTCATTGGTCTACTGTATATTAGGGCTGTCCCGAATACCATTTTTCGGGCTCCGGATATTCGGCCCGCGCGTGTATTTCGGTGTATTCACGGCATTCATTTTGTTATTCTACAGCAGGGGTTCCCAACCAGTCGATCGCAGGGAGATTCCCAGTCGATCGCGAGTCTAAAAATAGAACAACAATATTCTGTTTTATCGTTAATGTCCTATAACATAATCTTCCCGTGCCAGAATAATGCACTTGAACGCATCAAAGCTTTGTGATTGGCCGGCGTGACCCCATGTGTCGGGGCGTGGCTGGTGGGCAGTGGGCAGTACACTAGTTCGCTGACGTTGTCCGTGTCAACAGGAGTGACAGTCCGCACACAAACAAGACCGCAATTATGGCAGAAGCAAAAAAGCCCAAAATATATAATTTCACTCCGAGGGGGAGGATGATCATTTTTGTATCTATTCCAATTCAAAGTCCATCTGTCTCGTCTGCAATGCGAGCGTGGCTTTATCGAAGAAGGGTAATTTAGGAGCGGCATTTCAAAACAGTGCACAAACGCTACGAGACGGAATTCCCTCCTAATTCTGCCCTACGCTCCAAAAGGGGAGGGGCCTGAGAGGACAGCTAAATGCACAGCAGTCCATTTTCACCAGGCCCAACAACAAGAGCAAGGCTGCTACAGAGCATCTCATCGTGTCAGTCACGTTCTTGCGAAACACATGAAGTCTTTCAAAGACGGCGAAGTTGTGAAAGAAGCATTCCTGGAGGCTGCCGACGCGCTTTTGGGGGACAGTAAAAATAACAGAAGCATTTCAACAGGTTTTTCATATAATAAAAAGTCAAGTTAGATACCGTTATTAATCAGCTGTAAGTTTGAGTTTGTTTGAACTTATTCATTATAATTATTGTACAAACTATTATCAACTCAGGTTAAGAAACTAGTGTTGCTAGCATCCTATTGTAAAGGCATTTCTTTTTATACTCTAATAAAATGCTACACAAAAAGGGTTTGATTTTATTAATTTCATCTTTTTTATTGCACGTTAGCAGCAGATTCCTGTGCAGCTTCAGATCTGAGTTGTCTTATTAGTAAGCCTCATTTATACTTTTGTAGCAACACTATTTTTATATAATGGCAAAGAAAGGGTTCAGAGTCTTTTCTTTGTCCCTGTGTCATATGTGGCAGCACTGTTCAATGTTTCTTGAAAACATTACCCACTGTAGTGACGTGTGGATAAACTCCAACTCTGATCAACAACACTGTTGTGTAACTTCAGTTAAATATTTGTATGTGTGTAGATTAGAAAGAGGTGAGATAAAGGATCTGCAGTATTTTAGGAAGTATTAATCGTACGAAGGTCAGTTTTATACAAGTAGAAGTGTGTATGTACCTGGCAGTAGGCTGTCAGTAATGGCTACGCCTCTCTATCTGGACTGGTAGATCTCGGCAGACTGGCAACTTTAAAAGTAGCTCTCGGTTCAAAAAAGGTTGGGCAACCCTGCTCTACAGTATTGTTGTTTTATAGTTATTTGTTAATGTAACCCAATTTGTGTTCTTTGAAATTGAAAAGGATATCGCATTGTGTTTGTTACTTTCGTTGCAGTTGAATAGTCCTATTTCTGGACATGCTTTTATTTTGAAGGAGACGTAGCACAGTTGAGAGGAAGTTGTTGTTGCTATGGAAACAACGTGACGGAGTTTAACGGAGAAAAGTAACATCTACATATAAAGACGGAGAAAGTAAACGATAACGTTTATGGTTAATTGTTAGCACCCCCCGAAGAGGCACAAGCTCTTACGTTGATATTGGAGATTTCAATAAATTCAATTTGGAGAAAAAAAACGGGAAAAAAACAAACAAAACGAATAACGAAATTGAAACCCGAATAGTACTCCAAAGGACGAATATTCAGGTACATACAAGTAAATATAAAGAAACAGATAAGATTTGTTTTGATCACGCTTGTTCACCGTTGTTGGAGTGCAGCAGGCTGAGCAGTGTGTCCAGCAGGTAGCGGATAATGGTCCTCAGCTGCTCTGTGGAGGAGTTGTGGACCAGCTCCTGGACCTCCGGGGCCCCGGCTGTGGGGAGCGACCTGCGGTTGGCCCCCAGGGAGACGCGCAGCCGCTGCACTGCGTGGTGAGCCAGGTTGAGCTGCAGCTGTAGCTGGATGCAGTCCTGGTAGGCGGAGAACACACGCTGGTCCTCCTCCACCACCTTGTCTGGCTTCCGTAAGAAGTACTGAGCATTGTTAGCACTGTTGAGAGGCGGCAGGTCGATGTTCTGCAGAAGCGTCTCCAGCCGATGGCAAGCTAGGTTGTATCTGGAAAACAGGAGTTCATTGAATGTGAATTAATTCACCTCAAAAGATGGTCCCCATCTGCAAACATCTTCCCATGTGACTGATATTTGGTAAAAATTGCAGTCCAGCTGCAAAATCTTATTCTAGGTTATATGAGTGAGCTGTTTTTTAGCTTCAGTATTAACCAATGGGCTTGGAGTCAAAGCTCCTGGACAGTAGGAGGAGTCAGAAAGTAATGAGGATTATAACATTGTTGGTTTGCTCCTTAGGTGTGATTTGATAATAGAAAAGTAAAATACTTTACTCCCATGCTTACCTGCACTGGATGTCCTCCTGCAGCGCCACCATCATGGCCAGATGTTGATCAACGTCTGGCTGACAGGCGGCCTCGCTCTCTCCCCGCAGAGGATCGTGCATCAACTTCAGCTCGCTCTCCCAGGGCAGGATGTACGTGTGTCCATAGTAAAAGCCCAGCGGGATCTTTGCCCGAGCATTGGTGCTGCCGTAGCGCCCGATCACAGTGATCTGGAGTTTAGAAAGCAAACGAGGAGAAGGCATACTTATAGTAAACAAAGAAAAGCAAGAAAAACTAACAACATTAAAGTCAGCCATCATGTGTCAATGCAAAGCAAAATACACACCTTCATGAACCTGCAGACAGGTGGGGGGAGCAGGTCGTGCAGAATGAGGGAGTGGGTGCTGATGTCGGTGGCCACCACCAGCCTGCGCCCGTCCACCTCCTCCCCCAGAGTCCAGATGTCGATGGACAGAGAGGCCAGGTCGGCGCAGGTCGGGATCAGAGCGTCAGTCAACAGCACCGGACGACCAAAGTCCAGCGTCACAAAGCGACGAGCTCCTAGGAGAAAGGACACCGGAAGTTAACTTTGGAATAATTGTACTGAGGTTTTAAAAAGTGTATACGTTTGATTCCAACACACCACTTATCCACGACATACCAGAGTGCATCCTCTCTATGATGATGGACTGGTGTGGAGGAGGCTGCAGGAAGTGAGACGCCTGGGAGATGGCCAGAGCCAGACCACTTCCCATGGGGCTCTGCTGCAAAAAGAAAACCGTATTTAACAAAAGAAAAAGAAGATAAATCTCTCTGCTAGATTATGGGTTTGACAAAAGTGTCTTGTTTTACTTCAGGCATTTACACATGTTGAACTATGAATCTTTTTATATGTTTTGTCTCCTAAAAGCTATGAGAGTATATTTGGACGCCTGGATGAATAAAGGGAATGATTAATTATTACATTGTACTGCAAGTCTCCCTCAGACATTGTTGTTTAAAGGGTTATTGAATAATTGATGTGGCTTCCTTGTGTGTCTCGTGAAAAGGAGAATGAAACTGAGAAGGCATTTGTGTACTGGGTAGTTTTTAGTTGCTGCTAAAAAATAACTGAGGCTTATGAGGCAGCCCTGTATGACAGGCAGCTGTCACTAACTAAGCAGCATGAAGCTGCATGAACTAACCGGCTTGGCTTTCTGTGTGTTCTTGTGCGCGGCCAGGTTGATGGGCCCGGGGTCCATCATGGAACCGGGGAACAGATGAGCCAGTTCAGCGCTGAAGGCCGCTGACACCGCCTCGTTGGGCGGCGTGAGAGGAGGGGTCATGAAGAGGGGAGTCGTTTTTGGTGTGGGCGGGATGACATCAGAGGGGTGGATGAAGAAGCCCGGGGCAGAGGAGGGGTTGGAAGGCACAGAGTTGTGGATGGTCCCCACGCCGGAGGCAGAGGCGGCTGCAGAGGTGGTCTGATGCAGCTTGGCCTCCAGCTTGGCCTTCTGTTCGCAGCACAGACACAGAAGGGTTACTAATGGCGCATTTCCACTGCAGCGCGTACCACGGTTTAAGCGTGGCGTGCCAAACTCGGACCGTTTTTTGTTGCGTTTCCACTAGGGGTAATTCCGGCTAACGGGTACCGTTTCACAGTTTTCTGGCTCTCCAAAATCCAGGTTCTTTCCGGGCCAACAACCGGGCTGAGTCGGGCTGAGTATGTTAAACTAGTGAGAGAATCGCTGGAAAGGGGGCTACAACTACAACAAGATGAACATGTTATATGGCGGTGGTGGTGAAGTCCATAGGGACTTGGCAACTGGAAGGTCACCGGTTCAAGTCCCAGAAAGACCAAGTGCTACCGAGGTGTCCCTGAGCAAGGCACCGTTCCATACACTGCTCCCCGGGCGCCGTACATAATGGCAGCCCACTGCTCCTAACACTAGTATGGGTCAAATGCATAGAAACCGTTTCGTTACATAGTACCTGTACTGTGTAATGACAATAAGTTTAATCTATCTATCTATATTTGACCGTGATTTAATTGTAATACACATTTCAAAATGATGCTGAAGTAACAACTTACTGGCACCGGTTAGTAAAAACCATGAATTAATGCTTTGACAAGTCTGCAGACAGACGGCAGGCGGAAAACCTTTTTAAATGTGTGTTTTCTGAATGGAGATCGGCTAAGCTAACGCAGTATATGCTCCGACCGTCCACACTCACAGCAACGGCCTACAGACATAAATAAACCAGCGACTGTATTCTCCATGACACAGACAGTCTGTGGTTTGTACTTGTTTAACTTTTGTCTAGTTTCTGAACAGATATGAGGAGCTGTGAGCTGTGAGGGCTAACAGTTGGTTTTGTGTTTAGCATTGAAGATGACGTCACGGCTCCGCCTACACTGCGTTACTATAGTTACTAAACTGTAATGGAAACGCAGCATAAAGTGAGCCTGGCCTACCAAGGCCTAACCATACCGTACTACGCCGTGCGAGGCCCTGCAGTGGAGATGCGCCATAACTAACTAGTAGCTGGTATCGTAACAGCAGAATTACTAAAAAGAAATGTAAACAATTCAAGAAAATCTAAATTCCTGAAAATGACATTAAATGTGTGGAAATATACGGTTAAAAGTAACATAGTACTGCTATGTCTAAATATGTGTTCCAGTTTCACTGTGCCACCTATGCTGTGCTGCTAAGTGAAAGATGTGCGTTTGTGCGTACATGCGCTGGTGTGCGTGCGGCGTGTGTACCTGCTGCTGCAGCTTGAGCAGCTGCTGCTGTTTCTCCTGCAGCACCTGCAGCTGCTGCTCCGCTGACACCATGGCGTGGGACAGTGACTGCAGCGCCACCTGTGCTGCAGAGCTCAGCGCTGTAGAAGCTTCTCCAACTGTTCCTGACGACAGGCCTCCCACCGCAGGCGTCACGCCAAACGTACTCACTGGGGTAAAGAGTAAGAGATCAGGAGATGGCCACTTCAGTGTTCCAACAGCTTCTCAAGTGGACAATTATTGAAAAAATAATAACATTTAAAACCACAAGTAATTGAGTATACACAAGATTGTGTTAAAGGGAGCTGTTCTAAGAGTTTATTCTAATTCCTAGCCCTTAAAAATAACAGTTAATATTAGGCATTGAAGAAACCTTTCCAACTGTGTGCGCTCTGTGGCCAGGGGCCGAAGACATCTATTTAAAGTGATGCTTACCGGTGAACAGGCTGGCGTCGTCTCGCTCCACCCGTGTGCCGTCACTCGTAGAGATACAACTAAAGTGCAAAGGCTCCACCTCCAGGAGTCCTGTTAGAGCTGTGAAGCTGCCTTCAGCGGCTGAACAGCTGCTCACCTTTCCATTCCCTGCACAACACCAAAGCAAGCATTCAGGAACACACCGAGCTTCAGGAGAAAAGTACAATTCAACTCTATCCAGTTTTCCTCCATTTTGGAATCAAGACCCTAAGAATTTAAAGGACAAATGTTGTGAGATACAGAAAGAGTCAGTATACCATTTAAATGACTTAAAGCTTCAATTAAAGGGTGTATACATCCTTATCAGAATAACAAAGACTGGAGCCATCTTTACACGTGACCCCCTTCTATTAAACAAAATGTATTGGAGAAGTTCAATCTATTTAAACTCATCTTATTTCATATACATTGTTTACCGTCTGATGCAACTTCATGGTTAGTCAGAATAGCGTGTGAAAAGCTGATACCTGACAGGATGTCAGAGAGGTCGATCTCATCTGACTGGACTCCGATGCTGCTGTTGAAGGCGTTCCTACAGGAGGAGCCGCTGACCTCCAGGTCAAACAGCACCGGGTCGAAGGGAGAGCTGTACAGGCCGTACCTGCAGGAGGGGGACAGGAGGGGGAGGGTGACGCTTGTGATGAGTAGATACATCGAGGAAGTAAGAACAAAGCGGACGAGACAGTGGGCTTCACTTCAGCAGTAGTTGGAAATACTTGTATCTTCTTATTATTAAATAAATAAGTTTAGTAATAGAATGGTGTTTGTGCCTCACAAGCCTGCAGAGGCTTGGAGTAGTTGCAGTACCTGGTCTGCAGCAGAGCCTCCAGGGGGGTGAGGCGGTCCTGCAGCTGTCGAGAGATGGTGGTGAGCAGAGAGGCGCAGGCGGTGCTGCAGCCGGCCAGGTCCTCCTCCTTCACGTAGTTCAGCAGCACGAAGTACCAGAACACGGATCCTGAGACAGGACAGAGGCGTCAGGCACAGAATGCTGGGGATGATGATCCGAGCTGTTGTTCACTCACTTACCACCAGTAGCTGATGCAGGCAGATAAGGCATATTGTCTAGCATTGCCTTCAGAAGACTGACTCCAAAACCCTGCTGACTTTGGTCACCTTTCCCATTGCTACAGCAGGGGGAAATAAAACGGCATGTTTATTATTATGTCCGTATAAACCGAAAAACAAATAAATTACAAATACTCCATCGTATCGGCATTTTCCACTATAGGAACCAAATCAACGTTAACATAAAGCAGAAGGGATAGCCATAATAATGTGTTGTGCTTTTCTTTCCAGATCATTTGATGAACAGTTCCTGATCCTATATTACGTCACTGCTCACTTCATAAATCCAGGTCCAGGTGCTCTCGGGGTGAATTCAACATTTATTTCGCAACACAGCAAACAAAACAAATATTCCCCAGGGATACGCGTTTGCTTATGAATATTCAGTACGTGTAGGCTTTCCTGTTATGCAATGTATCTGTAGACAATGTGTTTTGAGTGTTATATTGAATGTACCTGCCCCTCCGCTCAGTTTCACTGGGCAGTTCAGATGACATCCTCCATGCTTCTTACCTTATACAAAGTGCAAGAAAGCGGGCACATTTGTGCGCTATGCTCCGGCCAGCTTCGAAGAAACACATCCGTACAATATCCGTTAGCCGCGTCCGGGATTTTGCCAGCAGGCCCTCTTTTCCTTCTCTTAAACTGAAGCCAAAGAATATATTATTATTGTCTGCAACATGTCAAACTGGAGGTAACGTGTGAACGAGATGTCATAGATGAACGCAGTGTTGTTTTAGTCCTACCTGCAAGGTCCGTTAGAGAACACCCCAGCCAGCCAGCACAGGATGTCGAGGATGAGGCTCTGAGCGTGCTCATTGGCTGGGCTGACTTCTGTGCGTCTACACAGCGCGTCCAGCAGCTTCTCGTGGAAGTCTGGGAACTGCAGCATAGCACAGCGTTGGACCCTGAGGAGCAGAGGAGGACAAACACAAGTTTACTTCTGCGACAGGAACAGGTATACCAAGAAGTCCCTGTCATCTGATGGAATGTGTGTTAGTACACTTACTGTTCCATTGACTTCTGCAATGTTAGATTATGTAGTTAGTGCCAACAGAACTTAATGTTTCACAGTGATCTGACCTTTCTTTGGGCATTGACGTCTTTTTAAACTTCCTGATGGTGACTGAGACCTCCTGCAGCAGGTCACAGCCTCGCATGTTTTCCACTTTCTTCGAGGGCGCTGAGCTCTCGCTTTTCACTGCAGACACCTTCTCCTACAATCACATTAATGTGAGTGTGTTCACTTTTTCGGAAAGGTAAGGATATGAGAAACTAATACATCGATAAAAACATTATTTACATTTATATTTGCATGGGAGTATTCCAAATATGAACCTATGCTGAGAAAACCTGAAGCAGTGCTGTGTACCTTGGAGGCCTGAGCCCGCTGCAGCAGGGTGGACAGTGAGTGCGCTTTGGTGCCCTGGGGCTTGGCACAGGGCATCCTCACTACGGGTCGGGGGCTCTCCTCCATGCCCCGGTCACTCACCGCTTTAATGTGAACCAGGAAGGAGCGGTACTTGCCTCCCGCCATGCCTTCAGGGGAGGGAGAACAATACAGCTTAGAAAACACGGACGCACTTACAACAGAATAGCATCTTCTGAGGGTCAGGCTGTGATCATGATGCCCTCACAGAACGTGTACTTGTGAGTGTAGTTACCTTTGACCAGCTTGGGGCTGGTGAGACTGAGCATGCCTGCATGGCCAGAGAGGTCCAGCCCACTGGCCAGCCACACTGGACCACACAGGATGTCCTCCTTGTGGTCCTCCAGGAATGGACACAGCATGGAACCTGCAGCAAACACATGAACTGCTGTATTTAGGGCGGGTAATATACACATTAAGACGTTCACAATGTCAAACAACGACCTTCAGCCCTAAAAACACATGTCATGCCTTTCCGGTTTACCAACCACTCAAAGCGCTTAAACACTAAATGCCAACCTTTATGTTACCTGTATATTTGTTACCGTCTTTTTAGAAAATTAGAGACGGCAACATTTCTGAATCTGAAATAAAGCAAAAATGGTGTTATTCTTTACCTGATGTCTCCTCAATGTCCATGAACTGGATGTCCTCTGTGAAGTCATGCAGCAGAGGCTGTCCGTTCCTCTCGCCGTTAGCGTGGAGGACGCTGGTGAGGGGGAAGGAGATCTGTCTGTCCACCGCCGTCTCTGTTACAGACATCAGAGGCAAGCATCAGACACAAAGAGAGGATCCATTTTCAATAGGCCACAATTCCTTTTAGCGGATATTGTAATGAAAAACAACACAAACTACTTTAAGCACCTGGATCAAAACGGTTGCAAAGAACAACCTGCAGGTATGCATTCAGTATCGTCACTGTACTAAATACTTTACAAAAAAGATACCATCTCAAGACAGTGTCCTTACCGCTGACTTTGCCCAGCCCGGGTGCTTTGTTCTTCAGTAAGGTGACCTGGATCTGAGGAATGTTGATGATGTTGGCATTCAGGAGAAACTTGAAGTCCACGTGACCCACCATGCAGGCCTTGGGCAGCACCAGCTCAAACACATGCTCGTCCCAGCTGGAGCTGCAAAGACAACACAGGTCACCGACTGCTCAGATATTCAACTCAAGCACTGAAGATGACTTAGCCATTTAACTGGGACACTTATTAAAGTGACTGCAGTCATACAGTTTTAAAAAGGTTGACGCTACCTGTCGCTCTGAAGCTTCCAGGTGCGTGTGTGTTGGGCTGCGTCTCCGTGGTGCTGCTGGTGGAGGTGCTGGGGGTGGCGCCGCTGCTGCTGCTCTTGCTGCACCTCCGACCAACATGGCGGCACAGTGGCTGAGAAGCGGGGGATCAACGTCTCGAAGCGTGTCAGCTCCACCAGTGACATCAGGCTCTCCGTGGACAGCGGCTGGTCAACAAGGAGGTCCACTCCTTCAAAGAGGACAGTTCAGCAGTTACAGCATCACAGAAGGGCAAAGAATTTACCAGTGAAATGTTTGTAATTGACAATCAGGCCATGAATTCTGAAGTGGACAGCTACTGAGTGAGTGAGTGAGTGAGTGAGTGAGTGAGTGAGTGAGTGAGTGTGTGAGTGAGTGAGTGTGTCAGGTTCACCTGTTATTCCAGGGCTAGAGGGGTTGGAGGAGGGCTTGGCCCCCTCAAGCAGCAGTTCAGCCCCTTTAGAAAGGGGGCCATCAATAAACATGTCTCCATCATCTAGATCGTCACACACACCTCCAATTTGAAGGAAATGAAGTTCTCCACCTTCAAAAGAGATACGAAACAAAATGAAAACCTACAAATGACTTCACTGCACTTTTAACTCTTACTTCAGTTGATTGATCTTGACAGTATATAAACGAATCACCGGCAGGTGCTAAACCTCTTGAGTTAACCAAAGTGTTGAGAAAACATATATAAAGCAAGGCTGGACATTAAACATGTTGATGAAGAAACTGCCCTCCTTGCTGTCACTGAGGAACTGCACACGGCTAAAGCAGCCTCCCTCTCCCCTGTCGTCATCCTGTTGGACCCGTCTGCTGCATTCGACACGGTGACACAAACTCGCTCGGATCAGTCATTAGCCCGCATGGTTTTTCATACCACTGCTACGCTGACGACACCCAACTCATCCTGTCCTTCCCCCGCTCAGAGACCCAGGTCGTCGCACGCATCTCTGCTCGTCTAGCTGACATCTCTCAGTGGATGTCCGCTCATCACCTCAAGCTCAACCTTGACAAGACTGAACTGCTTTTCCTTCCGGGAAAAGATTGTCCCACTCTTGACCTGACTATCAACATCGGCCCCTCTGTTGTTTCCCCGACTCAGACTGCAAAGACTCTGGGTGTGATCCTAGATAACAACCTGTCCTTCACTGCAAACATCACTGCTACAACCCGCTGCTGCAGATACACGCTTTATAACATCAGGAGGATACGTCCCCAGCTGACCCAGAAAGCCACGCAGGTTCTGGTCCAGGCTCTCGTCACCTCACGCCTAGACTACTGCAACTCCCTCCTGGCTGGTCTACCTGCATGTGCCATCCGACCTCTGCAGCTCATCCAGAATGCAGCGGCTCGTCTGGTCTTCAACCTTCCTAAATGTTCCCACACCACTCCGCTCCTCCGCTCCCTCCACTGGCTTCCGGTAACTGCTAGAATCCACTTCAAGACAATGGTACTTGCGTACCATGCTGCGAATGGATCTGGATCTGGCCCTTCCTACATCCAGGACATGGTTAAACTGTACACCCCAGCACGTGCTCTACGCTCTGCATCAACCAAACGACTCGCTGCACCCTCGCTGCGAGGGGGACCCAAGTTCCCATCAGCAGAAACACGTGGGTTTGCTATCCTGGCTCCAAAATGGTGGAATGAGCTCCCATTGACATCAGGACAGCAGATAGCTCACACACCTTCCGGCGCAGACTGAAAACTCATCTCTTTCGACTCCACTTCGAGCGATAGAACTATTAACAGAGCACTTATATACTAACAAAGGGCTGGCTTATCTAAAGCCAGTTGAGTAGCACTTGAAATACTTGGCTCTATGAAACCTGATGTACTTTATGATTCTGTTTTCTTCAAGGTTGTGTCTTCCTGGTCGAATGCACTTATTGTAAGTCGCTTTGGAAAAAAGCGTCAGCTAAATGCAATGTAATGAAAGTAGAAGAATAGTTTTTAGGACAAATTCACAGAACAGGAACAGTGCGCTTGCTGAGTTCACACAACTCAGAACATAAAAACATTATTGAAAAGGTGTTCTGAGTTTTTCTTTTTAAATGTTTGATATTTCTGACAAATCTTCAATAATATGCTGCTGAAAAAAAGTAAGAACTACTTTGAAAACCCAATTCATTCAACCCAATCGCAGCCCATCTATCCCAGCAGTCAGCAGAACTGCAGTGGACAGAGAAACAGGCTCAGGAATGAAACACTAACCTTTGGTGCAGGCACAAAGGCGGTCAGTCCCCGAGCAATAGGTCACTGAGACAAAGGGGTCCGTCTCCTCTGCAGACCCCTCCTTCTTAGGCGGCTCCACCTTGGCCAGGACCTCCAACGTAGACAGGTCAAGTATCATTATATATCCAGCCCGTGTGGTCACCACCAGGTGGCCCAGGCCCGCCACCTCGACCCGCTTGCACTCTTTGTGGCTCATGCCAGAGGTGGAGGGGCCGGTGACAGTGCTGCTGGTTGTTGCTGCACCACATGCAGTCCCAGTACCAGCAGAGCCACCAGAGCCTGCAGGGGCCATTCCAAACCCAGAGGAGCCCTTTTTGGACCCTGAGGCCAGAGCCTCCTCAGGAGCCTCTTCATTGTCATCCTCCCTGCTGTCGAGCACATCAGGAGGCAGCAGTATGAGGGAGGTGATGGCATCACAGGGGTCCCAGATCTGCTGCACCTTCACCGGTTCCTCATCCAAGGTGACGATACGGGTGGAGTAGTTGAGCTTGTAGAGTGCAAGATAGCCGCCGTTCCCACTACTTGGGGACCTCTGTTGCTGCTGCGGCTGGTCTCCTGGGGGGAGAATGAGGGGGGTCTGAGGCGGTGAGCCCCCTGAGTGGTGGCCTTCCACCCCATTGGCCACTGAGTGTAGACTGTCTCCTTTGCGCTGGCTGCAGAGTGCAGAGTGCAGGCGGTTCAGGTTGTTGAGAGCCTCCACCTGGTTTGTAGCACTCAGAGACTCGGTGCCACATGGCTGCAGGCCCACCAGGAGGTGCACACCGTCCCAGCAGGGCGTGATCGAGTCCACATAAAGGTTCTCCTCTTCCAGCTGTTTGGGAAGCCTCAAGCACTGCACAAGTGCTCCTGGCCGAGGGGGGGCGGAGGCCGTAGCTGCAGCCAGCGTGCTCCATTTGTCCATGTGACCATCCAACCCAGCCAGATTAGTTGCTGCATCAGCAAACTGCTGAATGTAAGTGATAGGAGGATCCTGAAGAAGAAGCTGCTCGTGTGTGTCAAACTCCATCTCTATAATCTGTGGCACAGTGAAGCCCTCCTCGTGGAGCCCCTTGCTCATTAGATTGTTCATTTGAGCAAACACCTGCCCTGAGGACTTGTCGTCCACCTCTCTGATGCTGTACAGCAGCAGCACAGGTATAGTCCTGCGAACAGCCGGCAGAGAGGAGGGGCTGGGGGGTTGGGAACCTACGAGGTTAGAGAAGCCCTGCTCCTGGGCCGCAATCTGGGGGTTACAGGTCTCTATCTCCATAGGGTCCTGGAGAGGCCCAGGGTGAAAGGGCTCAGGGCCGTGAGTCCTTAGCGGACCATCTGTGGTCCTGCGAGTTGAAGCTGGGGCTGTGGGCGGGGGTCCAGCCATGGGGGTGCAGGATGCTGGGCGGTAGCTGAGCAGGCCTCCGGCCAGCAGGCAGGGGAAGGGAATGTTGTGGTAGTCAGCCACCTTGTCCTTTGCTTTGGCCTGGCTGTGGGCCTTGGCTTGGTTTAGTGAGGGGTTGGCACCCAATTCCTCCAGGTCCTTAACCGTGTCCTCCAGCACACTGGCCACCACCTCCCACTGGAGCTTCTCCGGCTGCTGCAGCAAACTCAGCGACGTCACCCCCAGGCTCACATCCATGCTCTCCCACTGGGACTGCTGGCCTGGAATAAAAACAAGAGGAGAGGTCTGTCATGTTCCTGATAATAGGTTGGATACGTTTGTTTTTTAACAAAAAAATTGAAATAAGGTTGACATCCAGTATCTACATTGCTTTTGATATTGTGCATCCTAATCTCTGAAACACCACCAGCACAAAAAGTGGTAATTCATGTCTTCATACCGGTTAATGACTCTGATCGGGAATGCTCATCGCTGTCTGAATCCTCCAACTGGTCATCACTGCAGATTAAGAAGTGATTAAAAAGACATGACTCGCATGATAAAACACAAACCCCAGATTCCATCAAAGAAACAAGAACCGAGTGCTTGAGTCAGAGTAAATGGCTACTGTCTTTTCAGTCATCCACACTTCTGTTGTTGTTTGTTTTGAGGATAGTACTTAAACTCTGTACTAGGTTTTGCTATTATCCTAAATTATCTAGCTGGAAATCTGTGTGTTACCTGTCTCCCTCTAGCTTGGGCAGGTCTGAGTAGGTGGAAGACTCCTCCAGCCAGGCCAGGGTTGGTCTGCGAGACTCGCTTTGTTGCTCCACCCCCCCGCACAGAATCAGCTGCCTCAGGATGGCTGGGTCGTATGGATTGATGTCAAACTTCAAGTGCACCTGTTCAGCCCACAAAGACACACTCTTGATTCTGGGCCCATACCAACATTTCCAGGCTGCCACCGATATCATCGAAAGTGAAACACAACACATGAGACAGTTTGATGCTTTAACATTGAGATGTTCTGACCCTCATCATTTTAGAGACGTCCCAGATGCAGATCTTGCCCCTCTTGGTGGCCGCAGCCAGAAACTGTGGACAGCTGCCGAAGCCATAGCAGGCGATCTTGTCCGAACTGTCGGGGCTGTTGGGAAATTGGGCAGGGCTGGTGGCCAGTGTCACTGACAGTGGCACGTTCTGTGTGTGCTCGCCCTTCACAAAGGGACAATTGGGAGAATGTCGCTCGTGTTCAGACCTAGGGATAGCAGAGAAATGTTGGGCTTCATTCATATGTTAAAGCTCGTAGCTCAATAAATGCATTTTTAATAAAGTTAACTCACCAGGGCTCATCTGTAGGTTCCCAACAGACCAGACACACACTACAGGTGAAACACATGGCTCTGTCATCTCCTGTCGAGGCAGGCTATGGAAAGACAGGGTGGGACACACACTTACACAGCCGCATTTCAACCACAGGTTAAAATACACAGCATTGATATTACAAGAAATAGCAATGATTAATAAATGTCTGCACTGGACCAATTTGGTGAAGCATGCACAATGCAAGGCTGCAACATCCTGATCAGTTTGTTATTAAACTAACAGTGCTAACAGTACATCCTCCTGGCGGATAAAACAGCAGGTGCCCTTACGCACCATGTAGATGTTCAGCTTTTAAGTAAGGAAGACTTGGTGCACAGAGACTGTTATAATACATACAATGCTTACTTTGAAAGGGACCATGAGATGATCTATCTACCAACAGTTCACATGTATTGTTGTGTACAGCTTTCAAAAGCCGTCAAAAATCCCCTCGACTGCATGCAAATTATTTGAATGTGCATGTGAGTAAACGGATGTAAAGCTACAGACTGCTGTGCTCCTCTGTCAGAACCTACCTGGTGGTAAAACCCTGCTTGTGCCATTGGATCAGGCTGAGCCCACCTGTACCCAGCATGGGGCCACGATGTGAAAGTCTCCCTCCTGTTGGCCTCACTGTACATCAAAGACCTGCAGAGAACAAATAAGGAACACGTTCAGTTTCACGTTACGTGTGGAATGTATCACAGTTCCTGTTTTGTAGTGGACTGTTTACAATCAGTCATATGCGTGTTGTGTATCATAGATTACAGAGTGATGCTACAAAAGTTGCTCACCTATCTACAGAGCGCCCGGGGCCCACACCAAGCTCAGGCCTGGCGCTTGATAAGAGGTAGGAGAGCCTGTCCATGATGGATGAGGCCACAGACAAGGCGGCTACGTTCTGGTTTATCTTCTTGAGCTCATTGACAATGGCACTGGCCACCAGCTTCAGCACGTGGTGGGGAAGCTGGAGTGTCACTGTCGCCCACTGAAAGAGAAGCCAAACATCAGCGAGAGGAGAGATGGATGTAATGCCAGTAAAAGAACATGCAGATCACTAGGAGCTAGCTATATCATCAAGGTGTGGATTTACAGTCAAGCAGACACTGGTGCAGGTATATTTGAGTACATGATGACTAGTGTTCATTTCGTTGACTAAAACTATGACGAAATATGTTCGTCCACGACCTTTTTTTCCATGACGAAAACGAGACGATGACGAGACGGCACGACGCAGTAAACAATAACTGTAACGAAATCATCATGCAATATCGTTGACGAAAAGTGACGAGACGAAAATGTAGTTTACTCAATAAAAACTATGACAAAATCTCTCTTTACTTTCGTTGACGAAAAATGAGACGACGAAATATTATCAAAGATAACGTTACATCTCTGATAGTCAGTTTTTCTCCCAGCAGTTCCATTTCCGGTGCTGCGGCAGAGCAGCAGCTGTTTCTGTGCTGCGCGCGGCGGTACATTTGAATTACACCGGGCAGCGGCACATTGTTAACGTGAAAGACTCATGGTCTAACTAACCTTATTCAACAGAAAATGAAATGGCAACAACAAGGCTTGGGAGCAATGGTCGCGTTAACCGAATACCCCCCGTCAGCGCGAGTGCTTGATAAATTGTGCCCTCGACAGATAATAATGGATTATGACGGAAATGTTACAATCCTGTCCGTCAAAATGACTGACAACGAAAAAGTCTAAAGCCACCACTGCTTGGGAGAAAGAAACGATGTGATATTTGGGCCCATTTTCGCTACAATGAGGCGGAGAGAAAAAGCGAATGCATTGTTTTATCAGAAGGGAAGCAATGTGGCCAAAACACAGCTGGTACAAACACCACAAACCTGACCAGATACTCTCTGCAAAGCTTCTCAATCATTCAACCTGTGTTTCATCAAATAAGGACAAGATATAATCTTATTTATTTATATATACTAAAATGACAAATGATTGGTTCTGGCTAGACTAGTTTGACTGAAATGTTCTATATAATCTGATGACTAAAAAAGACTCAACAGTTTTCATTGACAAAAAGTAGACTAAAATAATTCGTTTTCTTTGACTAAAATAAGACTAAAATGCTCAGACTTTTAGTCGACTAAAACTTGACTAAATAAAAACAGGATGAAGGTGACTAAATATGACTAAAACTAAAAAGGAAATGTAACACAGGACTAAGACTAAAACTAAATAAAAAAATAGCTGACGAAATTAACACGAATGATGACTAGTTACGATTACGATGTAATGCAGCTCAAAGAAGTAAACACATTCTTAAGTTCTTTAGGAAACATTCACGTAAGCAATGCCACTTGAGGAGGGATGTTGCTACACATTGAATTGTGTTAATAGAAAACAATTGAAAAAGGTTAACTTTGTAAATATGGTTATTTCCTCCTTGTTTTGGACAAGCCAAGTCACATTGTCCTTTGCTGCCCCAAAACACGCACAGCCCGTGTTTGGGCTCCACCGGGCTAGACATGTACACGCACTGTACTGGAGACACAAGGAAGACAAATAATATTGATCTGCTAATGCGACATAGAAATAAACTGCCACTACATTTTGTATTTTGTAAGTTTAATGTGTTATCTCTCCTTTAGAACATGAGACTATTATTCAAACCAATAGGTTTAAAGTGCTACCTTGATGTGCTGGTGTTTCTAGAGAAGGCCATGTAACTTTACTAGATGGCTTGCTTCAATTTGACTTTAGCATGTAGCATGCTTTTGTTTGATAAGGTAATACATCTACACAATTAAAGAGGGACCCCCAGTCAGAGTCTTGACAGGACTTAATACTTAGCTTTAGCGAGATTCGGGCCCTCGTCATAGCTTGATATTCTATCAATATTTGGGAGAGAAAACTAGCTGTGCCAAACACGGCTGTGTTTGAACTGGCTGTGAGAAAAAACAATTACACCTCGGTTTGAAAGAAATTGTGTGAATTCCATTTGTATCCTAGAACGTACTAAGAGGTATTTTGTACTTTTACCTATATACTTAAATCTAAAAGCAAGGAATCAGTAAAAGATAATGTAATCCATCACCATAACATAATATCGGTTTAATCAACAGCTCAGTGTTAACAATAATGAAACGTTAGCTTTACAGAGCACATATTCATTTAAGGCTATTGCATTGGATGGCAATACATTATACAAGTGTCCACCCTAAGGAATCTAACCTTCTATTGCCCAAAGGCAGTAAGAGCAGTGAGAGCAATGAGAGCAATAGGGACCCGGAAAGCAGAGGCAGTGGAACAAGTGGAATGAATGACTGCAGTACTCTGAGTGGGAGCATCCTTAGTCTTCCTTCACCGACTCCTCTCACATGATCTCCGAAGACACCCCATACTGAAACACGCGCGTGACTTTAAGGTGTCACTGACAGCTAAATGACATAACCCTAATGTGTTGATATTAGCATGGAAAGTAAGCATCTATTTACACAAGATGTCACTTTTTGAAAGATCTCAGACTTACCTTGGCCACTTTGTGATTGGCTGCCGTCTCGTGTGAGGTATTCTTCAGGCCTTCTTTGAGCAGGGTGATGAAGAGTTCATAGCCCTCTGTGTTAGACACGTCAATCTTTTCCTGACAGGCTGACAGCATCTGCTGGGCCTAACAACAGACACAGACACAGACACAGACACACACACAGTTACCATCATCAACAGGTACCATCTTCTTAACAAATAAAGGATTCCATGGGTTGTTGAGCCATTTATTGCATGATTATATGACTTCAGTCGCATGTCACTGTGGACACATTCAGAACCAAGTGGCCCCACAGAAAAGTGTCAGATCATTTGTACCTTAAATAATGTAATTGTTTAGGTACAGCTGTTGAGATGCAGTTGAATAGTAAGATATAATAGCAGATGAGTCCTTAAATGGCCTATGCAAGGCCTCTGTAAGCGTCAGCACCAGTTTACTTCCTGCCAAATGTTGCACCAAACAAAGCATGGCTTGTGTAAATGTGCCTTGTGTCGTGTGTAGTATCTAAAACCATTTGCATATACAGGTTGTGACATCAGGTCGTTAAACATCAAGAAGTGTGATGTTTAACACACATTCTGCCAACATAGTCAAATGTTTGACTTTTATTTAGAACAACATAGTTTGTGTTAGCTGTTAGCAATGAACATAAACAATGAATGTTCCTGCTTGCTCCAAGGAACAACACCACTGTTCAGGGGGCTTTAACTTAGTTGAGGCAATCAATTATTCACTTCAAAACAAGAGAAAGACCCAAACAGGCACTGCAGCAGTAATAACAATGAGGGCTTATATATTGAGGGAGGAATGAAAGGGTTAAGGACACACATCTTTAAAGGGCACACACATGTGAACAGGAACTCTCTCTGAACAGTGGTCCCTCACCTCTGTGACCGGCAGCTCCAGCTGGACCATGTCCTCCGGCTTCGCCACAGGAGGCTGCAGAGCTGTGTCCAGGAGCAGGATGCCATTCAGGTCCTTCCTGCATCCCACTGCATAGTCGTCCACAAAAAGCACCTTGTCCACTGCAGGAAAGTACTGACACCTGACACGGCCGCCAGGTTTAGCTGTGAGAGGAACAGAAGACAGCAGACAGTGTGAAGGAAGGGAGGCTGGAATGAAGGCTGAATATCTACCTGAAATACGGTTAAGTTACATGTATCTTTGGTCGATTGTACTTTGAGATCATAATACAGGGACACGTCCGTTATTCGCCATGTATGCTCGACCATCTTGTGCCAAACAAATGAAAGCCAAACCTTTTCATGGTCATTTTCTTATTTCTACTGTGGAATTGAAAACAGATATGTATTTACCATATCATAGCATACTTTGCGGTTTTACACAATGTGTGCTCATAATATGAGTTGTGTTTATAGAAATGTACTTAGTCTTCAATTGAATTGCCCTGACAACAACTTAAGGTATCTCCCTTTTGTGTAGTCTATTTCAATGCTTGGTGATTGACAAAAAGAGGGTTGGGTTGGTTGGAGGATGGGTAATGTTTGAAAGCTTAACAAAACAACCAGCAGCCTAACAAAACAAAAACAGCAATATTATTAAACAACGAGAAGAGCATCTTTGAAAATGTAGGCATTTATATCTAAGCGTATATAATTCACATCTATCTATCTACAGGCTTCCTACACCTTTCACAAATGAAAGTGTAAGCACTTCTCGGGGTCAGTTTCAAGCTTTTCAGGCAAAACACACTTTGCTATACTGAAGACTCGGAGTTACCTTTACAATATTGTAATGCAACTAAGTGCCAAAATACTGGGCACCTTAAGGTAAGTATCCAGTCCTTGGCGAATTCACAGAAGTCAAAAACAATTGAAGCAAAATAAGATTTTTAAATATTATAATGGTAAGCAGAAATGCAGTGAGGAGCATTGATCATAATGTTGTTGTTTCTTATCAAATGTAAAATGTGACAAACATGGCAATCAGCATTGAAACACCCAAACATTGTGTCAGGATCTTTCCATCCCATCTCTGGTTGTGTCATCCTCTAGTAATGGATGGCAGAAAACAGACATCTAGAAGTGACATAACCATGCATTCGGGTTCAACTGGGATCAAGCATCCATCACCCCGATGGACAGACATCTGATGGCGACAGACTCAACATCAGTCCGGACCTGGAAACCGGGAGCCGGTGCAGTAAATATATTGAGATAAAGTAAAGTCTATTGAATATCCAACAGCTCAGTATTGCATGTACAGTGTCACTTTTATGTACAGCATAAACAGCTTCCAATGGAGCAATATTTGTATCAACGTTAGCGGTTTGCAGAAAAATCATACATTTGTAACCACTTGTGCTTTCACAGGGTTGCATGGGGCTGTATCCCAGCTGACATTGGGTCAGAGGGGGGGGTTACACCCAGGGCTGACACACAGAGCAGACAGATAACCACTGCAGAAAACACCTTCCTCTCAAAGACATGACAGACCATTATGTTTAGAGAAAAGGTTGGGTGCATATAAGACTGTGTTACTTTGTTTTGAAAAGTGAGAAAAAGCATGTTCTTATTATTATTATTATTATTATTATTATGATGATGATGACTATTATTGTTATCATCAATTTCATAGTAACTCCGTCAAACGGTGATATGCTACATCTCTAAAGGCATATGACCCAATCCTCCAATAGGCGAGGCCATCAAACACAATGGGCAGTACAAACTATCACAGTTCTACAATCAAGCAGTATTTATGTGAGAAACTGAGTGTGGCAATACTGTTTACAGTCAACAGCCTCATTCACAACAACTTGAATACTGACTGAGCTATGGGTTCTTCATCACAGTAAACACTTCATATGGAAAAGGGTACTAACCAACAATCTTAATTTTGTTCAACAATAAAAAGGCAGGGTGAAGGCTTTTCTATAAATACTGACATCCATCCGCATCTTCGCACAATTTATGATGTTAACACTTGTGTTAACCATGTGTGTTTAAGCAATGCTAGTCTCAAGCTTTTAAAAGAGAAGCGCTTTGCCCCATGTTATGATGTGTAAACAGAGCAGAGGGTCAGCATTGCAGTTAGCAGGCGGGTGTGGAGCACAGCTTGTGAAAGGAATTTCCAAGTATTTGGAAACTGTCAATGTTATGTACATGTCAATGTTATGTACATGTCAATGTTATGTACATGTCAGTAACATTGTGACTGTACTGTGCATGCAGATGTGCAAAACAAACAAGACAAGTGTTAGGCTAGTTGCCTGACTGAATTAGCCAAATAAGCATAGCAAGCAAATATTGCTTGATTCCACCCAGTGGTGTAAAGTAGCCAAGTACATTTACTCAAGTACTGTACTTAAGTAGAATTTTGAGGGACTCACTTTATTTGAGGATTTCAATTGTTTTTCTACTTAGTACTTCTATCCCACTACAATCAGAGGTAAAGTGTTTAATTTTACTCCAATACATTTATTTCGTAACTTTACAGATCTGGATGAATGATCTGAAATATAATCAAAGTGTTAAATCAGACTTTAGTTCCACCTGGAGTAAATCTACAAGCTATCAATCAATCAATGTTTATTTATATAGCCCAATATCCCAAATGTTACATTTGTCTCAGTGGTCTTCACAGTGTGTACAGAATGTCAGTATGACAATACGACACCCTCTGTCCTTCACATCGTACAAGGAAAAACTTCCGAAAAAACCCCACAGCTACCCTGCAGTATACAAAGTCATTCAAACTAGCTGCACATTTACCAGCTTTGAGAACACTTTCATGATCAATCATTAAAATCAAAACATATGATATGAATTGTTCTGATATTGGCTGATCTGCATAGTGTATACTTTTACTTTGTGGGTCCTTTAAGTATATTTTGATGCTAATACTTTTCTACTTTTACTTGAGTACAATTTTGATTGCAGAAGTGTTACTTGTAACAGAGTATTCCTAAACTCTGGTACTTCTACTTAAGTATAAGATCTGAGTATTTCTTCCACCTCTTATTACAGAAAACTGCAACATCAGGAAAAGCTTACTTTCCGCATCAGACCGTAAATGACTGACAGTTAACACCATAGGCTGTGGAGTTAAGCAGCTAAAGTGCCGCTTGCTAGCTTAGTGGCTGTCACAGTAACTCCCATATCCATTATGTAACGTTACTACCTTAAACTAGCTAACATTAGGTTTGCTACATTAGTGCCTCGACATGAAGTGTCAATATAACGACATATCGTGACTGACCACTAGAATGACAGGGACTGTGAGGAAAGGTTGCCCGGCTAACTAGCGCTGTGCTATGTTAACCAGCTAGCTATTAGCTTGCATGGTATATGACATAACGGTGGTAAACAGAAGCAAGCAAAGACGCTGGAGAAACACTACTGTACATTTGAAGATAAACCACTCAACGTCCAAAGACGATGTAAAAGCAAAACCAAAAGGAATCCTGTACAAATAATGTAACTAGGCCCAAAGAACACTACTAGGAACAGCTAGCGCTAGCCTGTGTCGTGTTTAGCGTTAGTGTGTGTTGACAACCAGGGGATGGTTTCTCACACTGTTGGTGTCAGGGCTGACAGAGGAGGACTCGGATGCTTACCGTGCAACGCTGAAGCCTGGAGAATGGCCCCCGAAGTGCCGTCTATGACTTTAATGCTGCCGCGGCTGGTGACGGCCAGGATAGCGTTGAGGGCCGGGTGGTAGGAAAGGCTTCGCAGGCCCTCCTCGTCGCAACGCAGGCAACCATCTCTCAGTACAATCCAGTCTGAAGAGGTGGACGAGCCGGAGCCCGGCGAGGCCGCGGCCGCCATCTTTCCTTATTTTCCCTTCCCTTCCTTTCTGGCGTTTGTAATGATCCGACGATACAATAATACTGGGAATTTTATAAGACTATCTGCGTACTATTACTCCTCTGCCACTGCTGACTTCTTCTGCGGCTTCTTCTCCTCCGCCCGTTACCGCAGCAGTGGCTATTCACCATCAGCGCTGAGGAACTCCAGGCTAGGCTTTCTGTCAGTTACACGATAGGTAAACGGAGCTAGCGTATCTCTTCGCCACTTCCCGCGATAACACCAAGTGAACACGAGAACAGCGGCTGGAATACATAATAAGACCATCAAAAATAATATAGCTCTCTGCAATGAACAACCGTGAAAAACAAGTAGGCAAGATTACCATGTTTCTTTTAATGTAAATGCAGAACTGATGCAGTCCAATTATAGAACACAAACAATTACTTAACTCACAGATGAATTAAAACTTCATATAAGAGCCAGACCGAGTTGTATTTCTTATTTATATCTCTCTGGAACTTTTACACTTGTAAACACTAATGAATGTGGCTCTTATGGCTCACCGGCTCCACAGCAGCAGCACCACCGATGGGCAGTGGGTGGGGTGTGGTTTCTCCTGAAGTGAACAACAGTCTCCTTTGTTTTCCCCACGTTAAGGAAGAGATTGTTGTCTATGCATGCACCGCATGGCCAGCTGTTCACCTCCCTCCTAGTGGGTCTCATCGTTGTTGCTGATGAGACCCACCACAGTTGTGGATTTGCTGTAGAATGTTTTGTATTGTTCAGAAACTGAAACAAAACATGTACAAAAAAAAATCCTGAACATAGAAAGAAAGGGAAATAAACAGGAAGAAGCTCACCTCTATATCTGTTTATTTAGTCTCTCAGACTGATGTTGTTGCTCTTAGCGCTCTGCTGATGTATTGGCCTGAGGAGGATGGTAAAGCATACCCAGCTTTAGGGGACCATCATTTACAAAATGAAAAGCATTCTTTAATGAAAGGGTCCAATGGTCCTTCCAGGTGAATGTTTTTTAGGGGATTGGGATTCATCCAAATTGGCAGAAACTGCAAAGTTCTGCAGTGATTAGGCTATGAAGTTTATGAAGAAGATTGAACGTATTGTCATTACGTAGTATAGGTACTATGTAGTAACAAAACGGTTTCCCTGCATTTGACCCATCCTAGTGTTAGGAGCATTATGTACGGCGCACGGGGAGTTATACGTTGTTCACAAAATGTGGTGCTATAGTTGCTCTTATCTATAAGATCCCATTCGAACATTTAATTCCTCCATTACTGTTTGGAATCTTTCTAAACTCATAGAGTTTATCAACAGTGTATTTCAAATCTTGTTGTTGTGTGAAGGCCAGCTATGTGTATGTTTTACCATGACACAGGAAGCTTTACAAACAGAGAACTCTAAATTGTCCAATCTGCCCCAAATGTCACATTCGAGATAAAAGGTGTACAAACGTTCATATTGAATCACAGCCGTAGCAACATGACCAAGATCATTTTATTTTCCTGATTGAAATGTGCTACAGTCGATAAACAGTCAATCAAAAGTCTGGACACAACTTCTCATTCAAAGGTTTTTATTCATTTAAACTATTTTCTACATTGTAGATTAATACTGAAGACATCAAAACTATGAAAGACCACATGGAATTATTTAGTTGACAAAACAAATTTAAACAAACCAGAATGATTTGTATTTGATCTTCTTCAAAGTAGCCCCCTTTTGCCTTGATGACCGCTTTGCACTCTTGGCTTCTCTCAGTCAGCTTCATGAGGTCGTCTCCTGGAATGGTATTCCAACCATCTTGAAGGACTTCCCAGAGGGGCTGAGCACTTGTCTGCTTTTCCTTCACTCTGCGGTCCAACTGATCCCAAACCATCTCAATTGGGTTGAGGTCGGTGATTGTGGAGGCCAGGTCCTCTGACGCAGACTCCATCACTTTCCTTCTTGTCAAATAGCCCTTACACAGCCTGGAGGTGTGGTTGGGGTCATTGTGTTGTTGAAAAACAAGTGATGGTCCCGGTAAGAGCAAACCAGATGGGATGGCATGGCGCTGCAGAATGCTGTGGTAGCCATGCTGGTTAGGTGTGCCTTACATTTAGAATCAATCACCAACAATGACCACAAAAGGAGAAGGGGGATGAATACTGGAAACAAATTGGATTGCTATAGACATCTAGGATCTTAACAATGTCTTTATTTTCTTTGACCTGACTTTTGTACATTGTGGACTGTACTATATTATTATTTAGATTTGCACTGACTGTGTTCGGCTGCCCCAGTCCTCACCTGTACTATGTTAATACAAGTTAAAGTTACTCAAATTAAATGAATAAATCACCAACAGTGTCACCAGCAAAGCCCCTCCCCCACACTTCCTCCTCCATGCTTCACGGGGGGAACCACATGCCGTCCGCTCACCTTCTCTGCGTCTCACAAAGACACGGCGGTTGGAACCAAACATCTCAAATGTGGACTCATCAGACCAAGTACAGATTTCCACTGATCTAATGTCCATGCTTTGTGTTTCTTGGCCCAAACAATTCTCTTCTTCTTGTAGTCCATCCTCAGTAGTGGACCTTTGCAGCGATTGGACCATGAAGGCCTGATTCACGCAGTCTCCTCTGAACAGTGGATGCTGAGATGTGTCTGCTACTTGAGCTCTGTGATCATGATGTGGGCTCTAGGCTGAGGTGCTTTAATGTGTGCTTTCTGAGGCTGGTACTCTTCTGTAATTATCCTCTACAGCAGAGGTAACTCTTGCTCTTCCTTTCCCGAGGGGGGGGGTCCTCATGAGAGCCAGTTTCATCATAGCGTTCCATGGTTTTTGCAACTGCACTTGAGGATAAATTCAAAGTTCTTGACATGTTCCGGATCGACTGGCCTTCATTTCTTAAAGTGACGATGGACGGTCGCTTCTCTTCACTGAGTTGAGTGGTTCTTGCCATAATATGGATTACAACAGTAGTCAAATAGGGCTTTCCACTGTCCTACCCCTACCTCTGCACAACACAGCTGATGGCCTCAAACACATTCAGAAGGCAAGTCATTCCTCTAATGGACTCACAACTGTTCATTGAAAACCACGCAGGTGACTACCCCATGAAGCTGATTGAGAGAAGCAAAGGGGGGCTAATTTGAAGAATCGAAAATATAAATCATATTCTGGATTGTTCAACACAGTTTACATTATTCCATATGTGTTCTTTCATAGTTGTGATGTCTTCAGTATTAATCTACAAATTAGAAACATATTAGAATAAATAAAAACCTTTGAATGAGGTGTCCAAACTTTTGTCAGGGGAATTAGTGACTGCTCTCTAGCGCCCCATAGTGGACATCTGAGAAGTGACATTTGCCTCATGATTTAACAGTTTTTAATGGGATATTTGGGATTAATCTAACCTGTTACAGCACAACTGTTTAATATATTAGTGTGGCCAACTGTGCTTACTGTATATCATTTAAAAAACTCAGTCAGGAAATATCAGATTTTGAAGGAACAAATCACTTTTCATTTACTGCAATTATTGATCATGATTAGGTATCCGTATTAAATGGGAACAGGGGTGAAAAAACAAGGCACCACATAGAGACCCACTTCAGCTGCTGAAATCCATAAATTAAGAAAAGTGCTGCAGGTCTCCCTTAAAAAAGAGATCGATGATCTCAATGGGATTCACCTGGTTAAATAAAGGTTCGAAATGAAAACACGACCGTGAAAACTGAAAAGCATAAATGGAGTTTTCATTGTACATGACAGTGCATAGCAATGAAAAGGTTACGCAAAACCATCTCATTTTGATACCATCCCATTCTTTTCTTCAATTCTTTTTTAAGCATGAATATATGCACAAAAATGTGGCATCACATTTTTCATCGGGATAATGAATAAAAATGAAATAATGTAACTAATATATAACCCTGTAACTTCTTGCTGATGTTTTACGAGACGTCTGCATCCTGTTTAAGGGGTTAGGCTAAGTTTAAGGTGTAAAAGCATACGCATTTTATTGACCAAAGACAAGGGACACCTATTTACAATGATATATATTTCCTACTCCACACCTTCTACAATTTAACAGAGTTAAAAAAGAAATAAACAACTTTAAAAAATAAATCTCGTTCCATTGTTTTGAGCCATGCTCCAGGGTCCATGTCCATGAAAATGTCCAAAAGTGAAACTCATCCAGTCACACACCAGTATATAATGATAGGAAGTAGATGTACAAAAGGAAAATGGGATATATGAGGAGGGGCTTCTTGGTTTTAAATTCATCTCCGACGAGCAGTGACGCAGCGCTGTACGCAGCCCAGAACACTCCGAACAGCTGAAAGACAGAGCACACAATACCAGAAATATGACATGTGTTCATCAATCTGAGATGTTCAACATAAGTCAGAAAGCAAGAGGTTGTTCAAATCTACATTGTGTTCAACTACAATTTCACATGTCCATTATTGTTAATCAGTTGTTTTGAGTTTTCTCTTTTGAATTATTGTTCACTTTTTTGTAGTGTCCTTTGCTGGATAAAACAAAATGCCAATAAAAAAAAATTCAATAATAAAAAAAGTGTTTTACTAACAATAATCATCTTCTTATACCAAAAACAGGTTTTCTTCGGGGCCATTTATCCTCACAGAATTCAGAAAGTATTCAGAACCTTCATTTTGCACGTCTGACTCACTTTGATTAGTGTAGAAACCATCTCAAACCCTCCGATCACCAAAAGTGGAGGAGCGATAACGATGAGAGGCAGAAGGGAATATCCGATCACTCCAAGAACCTGGCCGAAGGAAACCTGCGCAGAAGAACAAAGGGACTCCATGAGAACAGGTCCAGTGGTGTCTGACTGAGGAGATGACTGTGTCCGCTGCTTACCTCACCACCCAGAACACGAGCCAGCAGGAAGATTGTTAGTGAGCCAAATATCCAGATGGTGATGATCCAAGACACGACCTGCCAAATAAAAGCTTTGAGAGTTTAACATCAGCACTGAAAGCATGTTACTACAACAAGTCACTGACATGCATATCATATTATATACATCAAGAATAGGTACCAAAGAACAGCTCCACAAATATGACTTTCAATTCTTGTAGTTTAAGAATGAAATAGATGAGGATTCATTAGCTTCTGCTGTATTTGATTCTGAACAGTGAGTGAGGAAATAGCTCTTTTCCACTGCAGGAACTAAACTAACTACCACAGATCCTGTCTTTGTGTCCACTGTCCTCTGCACGCTTTAAGGACGCCTTCCTAAATGATACATGCGGCACTTCTCAGGAGCTGACACAAATAGAAATGATATTTTCGGGGACTTTCAGATATTGGCTATATTATATTGGCTGATCAGATGTTTTGTTACAATCGAAACAACGATTGGTTCATTACATCTTAAAATAAAAGGTCACTATCATTGTACTACTGGATTTGTATGGACCAAGAAGACATCACATCGAGAAAAAGTGTTTCACACCCCCACAGGGACAGAACATGGGGAAATAAAAAGATGAAACAGAAAACTGATAGGATCATTGTTCTACCCCAGGGCACTAAGTACCAATCGCGTTCACACCGGAGTACTTTTCCCTGAGGGAAGATTACGCAAATGAGCTGATGACACCACTTCGTCTTCTTCTGCTTTGGGTTTACTGGCAGGCTGCAAACAACTTCGCGGCGTATACTGCCACCCGAATTCCCGGCAGGAAGTCCCCGGAGTTGGGGACTGGCTTCAGTAGAACTGCAACACTCCCCACGCACGCACACACAGTACACCCGCGACTGTTACAATGAAGGCTCGATAATCAGCTCACGGCATATAGGCAGGGGTAAAGTGCTATTTTTTATGAGTGGGGGGCGGACCTCACCTCCTTTAGGGGGGTCCGCCGGGAAGATAAATATTGAAGTTAAAAGCATCAATCTGGTGCACTTTGAGAGCAACATGGAGAGATCTATGGATACATCTCTCAACACATTTCCTTTTAGCTGACGCTTTTATCGAAAGCTACTTACAATTACCAATTACAGGGACATTCTCCCTGGAGTAACTAAGGGCTAAGTGCCTTACTCCGAGTAAGAACTGGGGCACTTTTTCCCCCCAGGATAGTACCACCTCTCTAGCAGGCACTAAAAATGGGTGTAACAGTTCCCGGCACTAAGTACTTTTTTTGGTGTAAACGCAACATAAGGGGTACTAACGGAACTAAAGGGGAAAAGTACTCCGGTGTGAACGCAGCTAATGTCCCCAATTCTGAAGTACTGTTCTCTTTTTCACATCCATTTTCTTTAACTGCCAAACCGCACATACAAATAGTCTCTTACAGTTCAACTCGCTGTGGGCTCATTATGTATTCCCAGTTGGTAAAATAAAGAGAAAAATATAAAAAGCAGAACATTCATATTATGGAAGGACCAAGGTTACAGGTGTGTCCTGCAGTGGAACAGTGTGGGAAACATGGCTGAATGTATGAATGGGGATGACACAGGTCTCATCCTTGTGTCCTTCTCACCCTGAACTGTCCGTAGATGGAGATCATGGAGAAGAGCAGCACCACGGCCAGAGGGCCCCAGAAGTCCGGGTTGTCCCTAACCACTTGCCGGTTGAATCCCAGGGACGGCATGGGCATTAGCACACAGCGGATCTTGTAGTAGATGTCCTTCAGGTCGATGTCCAGCTCCTCTCTTCACACAGACACAACAACATTATGTACCTGTCAGTTGTCTCTGCGTCTAACATCAGACACTTTTTGGTGTTGATAATAATTGGGATGTGGCATAAAGTAAAACATGCTTTATAAGTGGTTCAGCAGCAGCACCTTTCCTCTGTGACTCACTGTTCAATAACTGTTTCATAGGGCTGGGAGCAGAGTTCCGTTAGCCGGTAATTACCGGACTATGACCGGTAAAATATGCTGAAGACCGGCAAATCTAAATCTCTCCGGTCAAAGTGTCCGGTCAAAATAATTTCCCCTTATCGCAATACCGCATCAGTTGCGCCACTTATGTGACAGACAAGAAGAGTATGTGACAAACAAAAGATTATGTGACATATCTGATCGATATGGACATAAACGCGAGTGAAGTCTAATCTGACGGGAGAGAGAGATCAGCTGCTGCTGACGAGTCGACACGCAGCTCTGCATGATCACCTGCAGCGGTGAGCGGAACTAAACACATACTTCAGGTTAGAATATCACACGTAGCTATTTTAATGACCTCTCAAACTACCGTAACTAGTTATAGATATGTTTAGTTTTACTGTCGTGTCACTCATTACTGATCCGCGAGCTGCATGAGGGAGAGAGCGCTCCGTTTATGTGTTACTTTAAGTTACTGTGCACTTTTGAATAATGTAGATAATCTACTATAATTAGTTTGTTTAATACCGAATCATATCAATTAGTTTTAAAGCTCAATAAATAACAAAGAAGATCTTTGACCGGCACTTTTCTCATTTTTTCCGGAAGATTTGAACTTTAACGGACATGTTGACCGGCGAAAAAATATTCTTATGGGAACTCTGGCTGGGAGACATCCCCTAAAACTAATTGTCACCTAACCTCTGAGACGATAATCAAACATCTTATTCAATACAACTGTGCACATGACTCTCCATTCTAACAGTGGAGCAGCTAAGTTACTGTAGTGAACAACCCACAGAAAATGGCGACTGAACCAAACCGCACTGACTGGTTTGCAGTAGTTGACGCCCTTAGTGTTACCCTAGCTATTGTAATGTCCTGTACCTGCTGATACCAGTGTTAAATGAAAGACTAATTGTACCTTGAGATGCATGATCATTTGAATTCACTTGGTATACAGGCGGTCCCTGTTACTCTGATGAAGGTGTGTAGCAGCCATTAAAGACTTGTGTGAGCTACAGCCAGATTCTCAAACACTACCACTGGCTGGGGTCTGATGATCCATAACAAAAAGTCTGTACTCAAATTATAAATCTGCATTTCAAAAAGCATAAGTTTCAAAAAGCCAACTCACAGCAGAGGTTTGCTCTCTTCACTCTCATCCTCCTCCACCTCCAGCAGCCAGCCGTAGCCTCGCTGCCTCAGGAAGGTGGTGGTGTACGGGTCTTTACCGTTGTCACTGCCCAGGTTCAGCTTAACGTCCGGAGCACTGATGGTGCCGCTGAGCTCTGTGGAAAACATGTTTGCTTGTTTAAGTGGTGTGGCACAAGGAAAACATTAAGCACTAGGATGTGTGAAGAAATACCGCCGACACAGTATGAATGTTTTGGCATTTCAATTTTTTAATCCATTTTGCGCAAGACCCACTAATGTCAGTTTCCCCCCTTATATTTTCCCTTTTGATAAAAAATAACCATCTCACTCAGTACTGGAGAAGGAAAAAACATCCACCTGAACTAAAGCTGAAACCATCAGGTTATCAATCATAATTAGTGTGAGTGTTTGCTGCTGTTACTTGTAAATTGAATATATTTGGGCTTGTACTGTTGCTTGCACAAAGAAAGGCAATTTAAAGACACCATCTCGGTGACCTAACAGTATAGTACCATCATTGTACAGCATCTATTCATAAATAAATAAATAAATAATGTAGTTCTTTCTTTAGTCTCTATTCTCGGTACTCATAAAGAGTCTATTTTATGTTATGTCTGTTTTAGTTACTGTATATTTAATTTGGCCTTACCTCCCCCAGAGGTGGGAGAAGTACTCTTGTACTGAAGTAAAAGTACCAAGTGTAGGAATACTCTGTTACAACTAAAAGTCCTGCATTCAAAATGTTACTCAAGTAAAAATAGAATTGTCCGGCAGTGGCTCAGTCAGTAGGGGCTTGGACTGTGAGTCGTAGGGTTGCCGGTAGGGCTGTGCAATTAATCGTATTTTAATCGCAATTACGATTTTGGCCTGCCACAATTACGAAAACAACATAATCGAAAAAAAAACGATTATTTAGCTTTGCTAGGTTGTGACAGTGCACTGCGACATATTTGCTTTTATTTATCATATTTATATATGTTTAGTAGCTTGTTGAAGTGCGCTCCAAAAATATTTGTTGACCTTTTTTATTGGTATTTATTATTTTGATATTATTTATTTAGATATAAATATATCATTTATTTTATTTTATTCGTTTTTCAGTTGAATTCTACGTTCAGGGTGATCAACAGTTAAACAGATACTGTTCAAATTATTATTTTAAATTTGTTTTTAAGTTCAATAAATGGATGTTTTCAAAGTCAATGAATAATCGTATTTAATAATCGTGATATCAATTATTGACCAAAATAATCGTGATTATGATTTTTGCCATAATCGCACAGCCCTAGTTGCCGGTTCAAGTCCCCAAACAGACCTACATATGGAGTGTGGACTGCTACTTGGAGAGGTCCCAGTTCACCTCCTGGGCCCTGCCATGGTGCCCTTGAGCAAGGCACCGGACATCCCCCTCCCCCCACTCCCATTGCGCTGTATAGCTGCCCACTGCTCCTAGTACTAGACATGTACTAGGATCTAGGTACTAGGATGGGTTAAATGCAGAGAACACATGTCACTGTGTGTGCTGTGTGCTCTGCATGTGTGACGATTAAAGAGGGGTTCATCCCTCCGATTATATTATGTTCTAAAAGTATTATCATCAAAATATAGTGAAAGTAGCGACAGTAAAAGTAGTCCTTGTGCAGATTGGTCCATTTCAGAATAATATATATGATATGTTTTTATAATGATTGATCATGAAAGAGTTCTCAAAGCTGGTGAAGGTGCAGCTAGTCTGAAGTACTTTGTAGACTGCAGGGTAGCTGGTGAAGGTGCAGCTAGTCTGAAGTACTTTGTAGACTGCAGGGTAGCTGGTGAGGTGCAGCTAGTCTGAAGTACTTTGTAGACTGCAGGGTAGCTGGTGGATTTACTCCAGGTGGAACTAAAGTCTGATTCAACACTTGATTAGATTTCACATCATTCATCCACATCTGTAAAGTAACTAAATGGATTAAATACATGTAGTGGAGTAAAATTACAACATTTACATCTGAATTGTAGTGTAGTAGAAGTATAAAGTAGCAACAAAATGGTACAGTACTCGAGTAAATGTTCTTAGTTACTTTACACCAATGAACCCCCCACACTACGTCAGGTGGTGGCCAGTGTAAACAAGAGTGGGATAGTGGTTATATTGTGGCCATCTTCGTACTGTGCATTGTCATTGAGCTATATTTGAAGGATAACGTGTGTCTTTAATAGCAACATCACCTGGACAGTGAGATATATCAAATAAAGCTTCCATTGTTTTAATGGTGTTTGTAAGCTAGCTTAGTGAACGACACGTATCAATCGGCTACTCATTCGCATAGCTACAAAATAGCTGGCACATTTAAAGTGTGTTAAATATTAAAAAACACTGTCTGAATGAATTCGTAGGTTGGTAATTGCGCTATGTTAAAGTTAAACAAATAAAGAAAATAACACAACGTTATAGTGCTGGTGAATGGTTAGCTCTGTTGAGGCCTGCTAGCTGTGGAGCTCTGCTGGTTAGCCTACCTTCAGCTTCTGTCGAAGAGACGAACGTAAAGTCTCCATTGGTGGGAGGAAACTGCATGCTTAATGTTATATTAATGCCACACGCCTTAAGTTAAGAGATATGACATTTAAATAAGAGGTCGGTGAATTATGCCGAGTAGCGCTGTTAACGCTGTCATTGACCCCAGCTCATCAGTTGAAGTTAAACTATCGCATTTTGTTTTCGTTCAGTCCCACTTCTCCTCTGCGGTGAAAGCAGGAAGTGCAGAGGAAGCTGGGAAAGTCGACACGTCTTATGATGCATTCAAGTCGTGACACAAAGCTGGAATATGGGAATTTTGTATTAGAAAGTAGACGCGTCTTATGATGCATTTAAAAGCGTTATTGTCATATGCGCAGTAGCTACTAACAGGGTAGATATGTGGCAATACAAATCTCAAGTCCCAAGCTTTTCCAACAATGCAACACAATATATAGCATATCAAACACATTTAAAAAAAACAATAAAAGAGTGCAAGAAGACACAAAGTGGAAATAATAGTAATGCAGATGAAGTAAACTATACATGTCAAAAAATATTAGACAGTTGTCTAAGTAATGCTGAGAATGTTGTAAATGACCAAGTAAATGCATGAGTCTATATTCATGTTAATATAATAAGAAAAACAAGAACAGAATATAAAATGAAATATTGTACAGTGAAAAAAATACTGTTAATCCATTTCTCGGTCGGTTGGTCTGTCTGTCTATCTAGCTATCTAGAATTAATAATGTGAAATATAATCACAGGGATGCAAACTAATCAGGTATGAAAAAGGTGACTTTAAAATGAATTAATAACAGGATTTTAGCAGTCAGAACAACTAAAGCAGCAGTGTCAATAATAACAGAAACGCCAAAAAGTCACATCTAATAGAAATATATAAAAGCATTTATTTTAATTGTGTAGCAATCAGTTTATAATTTTGGCAGTCTGTTGAGCATTTTGAAAATGTATTTTCATGCCTCTGTTCAAGGCTTAGTCTTTCTATCTTTATAGCCAGTGGTGTAAAGTAACTAAGTTCATAAACTCAAGTACTATTATTGGGTACAATTTTGAGATACTTGTACTTTATTTAAGTATTTTAATGTTGTGCTACCCTGTTCCGGTGTGACTAAAGACCGGAGGGCGCCCTCCGGCGCGTTCTCTCAATAATACTCGAAATACTCAATACTATCTTTATTTTCAAGGTTTTGCACGCAATATATATATTCTTGTTAAACAATATATACTTAGCCTCTTGGTATCGTCAATTGATGAATGAACTCTGAATATATAAGCTTAGGTGTTTCATTGTGTTTTGTCATATAGGCCTATTCCCAAAACACTGCTGTTTTTGAGGCTGTTTTGGGTGTTTCGACGGACTGCTGGAACAGACCTCTGGAGACCCCCCAAACAAAAATCAAAGGTCCGTCACTCCCTTTGTTCCTACATTCTGGTACTTCTACTTTTACTCAAGTACAAGATTTGAGTACTTCTACTTTTACTCTAGTACAATATCTAAGTACTTATACTTTTACTCTAGTACAAGATCTGAGTACTTCTACTTTTACTCAAGAACAAGATCTATACTTATACCACCTCCGTTTATAGCCTATGAAAAAAACTGATGGAAAACGAAGGCTAAAGCTAACGTTAGCATATAGTGACAATGTATGCTCGCTAGCTACGCACCCGTAGGTAATGTAGCTGCTGAAGCAAGACCTTATACATCAATGAGCAGAGCCGACAGGCAGGAAGACTCGAGCACACAGCGTCCCAGACCCCAAACATATTTGTATTGCAGATCTACATGAATCACACAAACAACCTATTTTGGATTAAAAACGGCGAATTTTGCCGAAAGGTGACAAGTTTGCATCCGTGTAATCAACTCTTAACTCACTTTAGTTACACCTGGTGTAAATTCACAAGCTACCCTGCAGTACAAAGTAATAAAACCACTTTAATGCATCAATAATTATAAAACATATTATATTATTCTGAAATGGACCAATCTGCACAATGACTACTTTTACTTTTGCTACTTTAACTATATTTTGATGCCAATACTTTTCTACTTTTACTTGAGTATCAATATGACTGCAGGACTTGTACTTGTAACAGAGTATTACTACACTCTGGTACTTCTACTTTTACTTAAGTACAATATATCTAATTAATTTGTCCACCTCTGATGATTATTGTCCATCCAGGCGTTCGCCTGAGAAATCTTTAAAATATCAGACAGTTGTTGTTTCGGACGCCATCTTCCTCCTGGGAGCGCCATGCTCATTTGCATGCTTGGTATATTCACCAGTGTACCGCATTTGATATATAGACAAGGGTGAGATCATCACTAGCTCTAACATTACATGCTAAAGGTTGCACATAAGGCCATGTTATTTTATCTTTTATGAACAGAGAGAAACAGCTAGTGTGAGACTTGCAGAAGGTAACCAATAAACAGGTCTTTAGTAACTAGCCTACATAAACATGTTAACGTCACGTGAGTAGCCGGATGAAGCGGTTCAGTTTTGGAACGCACCTTTACTTCCGTTGATCCCTCCTTCTCGGTCCATCCGGCCAATTGCAGCAGCTCATGTACGGAAATCCTTCTTTTGCCGCTAAAACCAAACTCGCTCCAGTTTCTGCCGTTCCAAGCTGCCTGAATGTTTTGATTACAAATAACAACAATAAGTACGTTTTTCATTTACTTCATTACATTCCTGATTTTGCATGTTGTCTAGGTCAATGTGTGTCATCGTTGACTGCTTACAGTTCACACGGACAGAGGTTTCAGGCACCGTTGAGACGGTCCACTGTGTTCAGTTAGGATACTTCGTACGGTTATATAATATGATGAACTCATCAAGACACTACTGAACCATTACATACTGAAGAGTCCTTTCAAGTAATCTTGTCGTAATAGCTAATTATGTAAGAGCAGGAACTAGTACACTGAACTCAAAAGAAAGGATGTGACTTTCCTACGTTACTTTTGAACGTACACTTCCGAATGTCGCTGCACTAACAAACATACAAAGGTCTTGTTACACAAATGGTAAATAATTTTTAAAGGCGTTATGCTAAATTCTTCGCACATACTCAATTTTCAGAACTACATTCTCTGTTGTTTGTGTTTGCTAGCTTTAGCCCTCTTGTCTTTGATGAACGGCAGCTACGTTACTTTGCTAGGGTTAATCCTCAAATGAGGGAACTGGGTTTACTTTACATTAAAGCTGGGCGTGAAGGGCTGTAATGGGCAAATGAAGTATCCGTTTTACAAAAAAACTCTAATAATAACTATACATAACTAATCGTTTCCCATTGAATGAAACAATAGACCGAATCTGTCTCTGTCAGGAAAAAAACCCAATAGATCAGGAGTTATTTGTAATCTGTTAGTAGCTCTGTCTTCAGTGGACTGCACATGTTGCTTAGATTCAAGAGCAAATTAGGTTGCATGTCCTTTGTCCTCTCTCTCCTCTGTATTGCCTATCATCTCTCCACTGAGACGTCCAGTCCTAAAGCTGAAGTGCTGGGCAGTAACGGTCACCCAAGGGCCTAGATGGCCAGCACCACTAGGCAGCAAATCGACAATGTCCACATACTTGGCATGTGTGAAAACTGCTGTCTTGTGTCTTGAATATATCTTTGCTCAATTTCGAACAGTTGTTCTATCAGTATTTCTGATTGTTCTCCAGTCTCAGAATCAGCGTGGCTGAAATCACCAGCTGAACATGGGAATCTCTGGCCTGCTGCAGTTCATCAAAGATGCTGGAGAGCCTATCAGCGTGAACAAATACAAAGGCCAGACCGTGGCAGTGGACACATACTGTTGGCTGCACAAAGGAGCCTTTTCTTGTGCTGAGAAGCTCGCTAAAGGGGAACCAACTGACCAGTAAGCATTTTTATTATTCTAGCTGAAATGAAAAGGAAAGTGTTCATAGCTAGGTAAATATTTTCTTTCGAACGGTTAGTGGGTCTGTTATTTCCCAATTATTTAATTGTCTATATTATCTATATCCTCTTTTTTTTCTATTAATGGGTAATATTGTTAGAATGGTTCAATGTTTAGAACTGATATTATAATTTTTATTTATCCAATTCTAGGTATGTGTGGTACTGCATGAAATTCGTGGACATGCTGTTGAACTTCGGTGTCAAACCAGTTTTGGTGTTTGATGGACGCGATCTGCCGTCAAAGCAAGAGGTGGAAAAGGCTCGAAGAGAGTGAGTATTAACCTGTATCGTACTTAAAGGTCCCATGTCATGGCCATTTCCACTGATCATAATTCCATTGTTGAGGTCTACTAGAATAGATTTATACTGTGCAATTTTCCAAACTCACATTGGTTTCGCATACAGCATCTCTGTAAAGTATGTGTATTCAGCAGTATTCACTCTCTCCACTAAACGGCTCGTTGCAACTCTTGCCCCCCCCCTCCCTGTGAGCCCAGTGTGCTCCGATTGGTCGGGACCAGTCGGGACGTTGTGAATCACGCTGAGCTCCGTGGAGGTGTGATTTCCTTGTTTAGCGATACACAGCGAAACACAGCCAAACTCACCCTGAGCACACACAAAGTCACAGCCGAAGTAACAACAATAAGAAAAAGGTTGATAAACGCTGTGAGAATGGGTCTGCAGAGAACATTTCGCCGCGATCCCAACTGTCTGTTATCAGCCTGCAGCCAAGGAGGAGAGATCAGCAGAGCTGCATGCACTGAGTGAGTGTGTGAGGAAGTCCGTGGATTGGTCAATTTGGACCAATCAGCGGGGGCTTAACGTAACGGCTCCACGGATTGGTCCATTTCATTCCGGGAACGGATGACATCATGCGTACCCGGAAGAATCAAATGGACAATGACGTATCTCCAACGAGGCGTTTTGGGGAGGTATTTTCTGTGTTAGAGTTTTACTCGCTACAGGGTGTACTTTGAGGGTTTTGACTCTGCACACCGTTTACATGCATAAAAACCTTCATTTTTTATTTGTTATTTTATTTTTCAGTTATAAAATAAGCAGACATTGCTCCAGATAACAGAACATACAACAACACATGTAACAACAAACAACTAAACAAAATGTAACGGGGGGGGGGTGCAAGGATGACTTCCTAAGACAGCTGATTGTGACATACACAGGACATTTCATACATTATACATTATACATTACACAGGAGATGCCATATTGACAGGGTCAGATAAGGAGGGCTGCGGAATGTGAACCGCAATCCTCCTGTCTCCCCTCAAAATCCCCAAGCAGAGAAGCTGCACGCTCCACGTTCAGCAGGTCCAGATACTCCCTCAGCCACGAGTCCCTAGTGAAGCAGGCTGGTTTGCGTTCCTTCCAGTTTAGTAGGATGAGTCTTTTTGTAGCTAAACAGCCCGATGTCCAGAGCCGATCGGCAGTCCTTGCAACATTGCCATCTGGCTTGAGACCCAGTAGACATGCAATGGGACATGTAGGGAAATTAACTTTGAAGGATTCAGACATTAAGGATATTACTTCTGACCAACGTTTTTTTACCGCTGAGCATTCCCAAAGTAGGTGCAACAGTGTACCTCGCTTGCCACATTCATGCCAGCATAAGTCTCTGTGTTTATTGTCCATCTTGGATTTTGTAACAGGGGTGATGTAAGCTCTATTGAGCATGTTGACCTGTATGATCCTTAATCTTACACCTTTAGAAGAGAACATAGCTGACCTCCAAATGGAGTTCCTTTGCAAAGCAGAGAGATATTCAAGGCATGCTCCCAGGACAGTTGGACAGGAGAATAGGTATTCGGGGCAGCCCTAGATAATCATTTATAAATGTTAGAGACCACACCGGATGATATGTTTGCTTTCTTGTTGTACTAATAATAGATGCTAGTTGTGCATATGATAGAAAAGATGAGTCTGAGAGACCATACTGATTTTTGAGTTGTTGTTGTCTATATATCTGTCCAATTGTAGTAATACCAGCCCTCTGCCAGATAGTATTACTTAAGGTGCTCCTCCTGCAGAAAGACAGGGGTTACTCCAAATGGGGCAAGATGGTGAGAGCCCCTCTATGTTGAGTCTCCTGTGCAGTTGCTTTACAATAGAGCATAGAAAGCGGATGATGGTGTTATCCATTGAGGGTGGTGGTTTTGGGCAGTACCAGATTGAGGCCAGAGATATGTTTTGGTTTACAGACATGATGGATAGCTCCAGCCATTGCCAACTGCCTACCGGAGAGGCACTATTGTATGCCCACGATAACGGATACCTTGCTTTGAAGGACAGATAATACTGGAATACATCCGGGACTCCCAAACCTCCCATTGGTCTTGGAATGATCAACTTATTATGTGCGATTCTGGCTTTTTTATTATTCCAAAGGAACTGAGTGAAGAGGGATTTGATATCTTTAAACCATCTTAGTGGGAATTCAAGAGGGATAGAGGAGATAATATGAGAAAGCCTTGGGAGAACATTCATTTTCAAGGTTTCTGCTCTGCCCCGTAGAGAAAGTGGTACGGCCGTCCATCTGTTGATGTCCTCTTTAATGGACTGGAAAATAGCAGGGTTGTTAGGCTAAAGCTTTTGGAGATAGGAGAGACTATGTTAATTCCCAAATACCTCATTCCATTTGTTTTCTAAACAAAGGGGGTGTTCATTAGGTTGTGCTTATATGTGTATGAGTTAAGTGGGATTGCTTCACTCTTGTTCCAATTTATCTTATATCCAGAGAAGCTGCCAAATAACTGTATCATATCAAGAACTGCGGGTATAGAGAGTGCTGGCTTGCTCAAAGTAAGAAGTATATCGTCAGCGTACATATTTAATTTGAAGTCGTGTCCATGAATGTTCACACCATGTATGTCACCATTAGAGCGAATTGCACAGGCTAATGGTTCTAGTGCCATAATACAAAGTAGGGGACTAACTGGACACCCTTGCCTCACGCCACAGTGTCAGGGGAAAGGTTTTGAGATGAATCCATTAGTTCTAACAGAAGAGAAGGGAGCGCTATACAAAGCCTTTACCCAGCTAATCAACTTGGGCCCAAAGCCACATGTTTTGAGCGTGTAAAATAGATATGCCCATTCTATTTGGTCAACAGCTTTCTCAGCATCTAGTGATGCTGCAATCATTGGCAAATTGCTGGAGCTTGCTTCTTGGATCATCTGAAAAACCCTCCTCATGTTATTTGAGGACTGGCGGCCTGGAATGAAACCTACTTGGTCTAGATGCACTATAGATGGAACCGCCTTCTCCAAACGGAGTGCCAGTATCTTGTCTAGAATCTTGTAGTCACAGTTTAAAAGGCTTAAAGGGCGGTGGTTACCCATCAGAGAGGGATCTTTGCCCGGTTTAGGCAACAATGAAATAATGGCCCTGCTCATGGAGGGAGGCATGGCTTCAGATTCTAATATTTCATTGAATAACAACAGTAAATATGGTGAAAGCTGTTCTTTAAAACATTTATAGAACTCTGTTACAAAACCGTCGTCCCCTGGAGTTTTTCCTGATGCCATCTTCATGATTGCGTTTTCTATTTCATTTTGGGAAACAGGGTGCCTCCATAGAAAATCTGTCAGCCAAGCTGATGCTAGGAGGTTAAAACCTCCAAAAAAGCTTTCTAAGGCTTCTTCATTCAAGTTGTTTTTTGTGCTATATAATTTAGAATAATAATTGTTGAAAGATCGGTTGGTTGTGGCTGCATCACGCTGTAGCCTGTCATGCTCATCTCTGATCGCTGGAATAATCTGTCTGTTTTCGATTTGTTTCAATCTATGAGCTAACGTTTTCCCTGCTTTGTCTCCGGATTCAAAGTATGCTCTTCGTAAACGAAAAAGAGCAAAAGCTGTCTCCTCATGTACAAGTTTCTGCAAAGTAGTCCTTGCGGGGAGAAGTGAGTTCCTTAGATCTAAATGATGGGTCTAGCACACGCTGCTCTTCTAGAGTCTTGAGTTTAAAGCTAATTGGGATTTCACCTCTCTGCGCTTCGTATTCTCTGCCGAGGAGAAACTAATGAACCAGCTCCTGCATGTTGCTTTGAAAGCCTCCCAGACAGTGGTGACGCTTGGTACAGAATTTAGATTGATCTCAAAGAAACCTAAAATGAGGTCTTTAATGAGCAGTGTGCATTTTTCCTTTCTGAGTAGAGATGCATTAAGCCGCCACTGTCTGGATTTCCAAGGGTTGGTTGGAGGGAGAAATGTGACCGCAGCATGATCACTTAATAATATACAATGCATTTTGATCTCAATAACATTCTGGATCAAATTTGAAGACATCATTATGTAATCTATCCTTGAGTAGGAGTTATGCGCACCGGAATAGAAAGAGTACTCTCGAGCATCTGGGTGCACTAGGCGCCACACATCTGTAACACCGAGCTCGGATTGGAAGTCCCTCGAGGCGGCGGAAATGTTTTTATCTGAAGGGAGAGGGTGGCTGGATCGATCCACTATAGGGTCACAGACAGTTGAAATCGCCACCTATAATAAGAGGACCCTCTGCGGCAGGGGTAGGCAAGTAAGTTTGGCCTTGGGGCAATTATTTGCTGAGCCACAAGATGGCGGGCCAGAACATAATCAAAGCCCAATTCAAGGAATTGATTTTGGTAAGAGGGCGCAGCGCCCCTGTACCCCGGTTCAGAAAAAACTATCGCTGATGTCCCTCCCCATCAACACTATGATGCGCAGTCAGATCCGCTGATTGGTTCACTGATGATATAGGCGCCCAATCCAGAGCCTCTGGCTAGACCCGCCCAAAGGAAGGCTCGTCCTCTCGCCCCATTTCAGTCCCACAAAACAGGGCTATTATCTGTATTTTAACAGACTTATCTTTTAAATTGAGGTGTAGCCTATTTATTGTTCTCTTCAAAGTTTATTTTTCTCTGAAATTGTAGGGAGGATGGTCCTCCCTTTCCTCGAGGGACGAGCCTCCACTGAGTAAAGTAGAGTTATTAACTAGGTAGCAGTGTATTCTCAAGTTCTCTGGGTTTTTGGCATTTATTTGAGTGTTTGCCCACATCTGAGGGGCATCTCAACTGGAATCCTTGTTCCTTTTCTTTATTTCAACTTTTCAAGGACACATTAGGATTCTTTCAGGTTGAAAACCTTTAAAAAATACCAAAGGACAAAATAAATCAATTACAGCAGTTTTGCTTTGCAATTTAATATCTTATAACCTAAATTAATCAGTAACCAAGTATTTTACTCAAACTCAATGTATTTAATAGCTAAATAATTACTTTATTTGACCTGGTTCCCCACAACCACACATATGTGACCCGCTCTATCGAAATCAGTCGAAGGTCGCAACGGCTCATTTCAAAATAAACGTGGATTTGCGTAAAAAACTAGTTTTTCGGGGTTCGGGTGTTTTGTTTGATTTTAAATAAACAAAGTCTTGGCTTACAGAATATGACACTTTTATTTCCCAAATCACACGATAAATACATGTTTGAAGCTTGTAAAGGGACGAAGACAGCTCTCACTCGCCACTCTGCTCTTCCACAGCGCCGCTTCCCTTCCCTCCGCTGACATTATGAATGTAAGCGGATATTTCGGTGGCTGTGGTGTGTGTGTGTGGGGGGGGGGTGTGTAGGGGGGTGTAGGCCAACTCACAGTCTTGTGGTAATGTCACATCCCAAATAAGTCAGGTCTCTTTTCTTTTAGAACTTTCTCAGCTTCCTTGGGTTCTTTGAATATGAAAGTCTCCTCGTTGATGGTTACGATGAGTCTGGCAGGGTACAGGATGCCGTGCCGTAAGTTTTCTTTGCGCAGTATGCTACGGAGCTCTCTGTATGAATCCCGCTGGCGCTGCATCTCCATTGGGAAATCCTGTCACATGCGAAGATCATGTCCGTCCCATGTCAGCTTTCCTTTCAGCAGACGCCAGCGTCTTAAGCACCTCGTTCTTATCGCTCCATCTGAGAAAACGTATGATGATATGCAGCGGAGGGTGCCCAGGGTCCGGGATGGGACGCAGAGCGCAGTGGGCACGCTCTATCTCAGGTGCGGGGATTGTGTCACTCAGCTTCTCAGTGGGGAGATGCCACCAGGAGGCCGGCTAGGATGAGACTATTTCTCCGACTTCTAGCTTCCAGATCCAGCATTTGACCCTGGAGGGCTTTGCCATCTTTGGACAGACCACCCATTGACTTCCCTTGGGACTTGGCTTGATCCTCTATCTCGCTAATGCGCTTCCCTGCGTTGTTTATTCTTTGAGAAGTGGCCTTAGAGTCTTTCTTCAACTGAACAATAGCCTTGTGCAGATTGTCAAACCTTACGTTACAGGTTTCTTTAACGCTTTGTGTTTCAGAAAGCAACTGGCCAGCCCACTTGGGGACGTGTTCCTCTTCACCAAACATTTCCGCCATGAGGCCGCTGTCTTTCTTTGCTCTAGCTCTGGTCAAACTACTGCCGGGCATTTAGACGCAGATGTTTTACACACTAATAGAACTGACTGCGCATTACACTTTGAGACTTCCAGTTTTGGTTAAATCATAGTTGTCTGATTACCGCCTGCACCCGACTACCCGCTCAGCTCGCCGGTGTCATCACGTGATCAACAGTCAACATTTCGTAAACATTCATGTTCTTTCGTAAACACTCATGTTCATAAAAACCTTCATAACACACAAGGGGACGGTTTATAACCGGAAAAGCATAACATGGGACCTTTAAGTGTATGGCTGGGTACATGACACATGCATATTATTGTCTGCGACCTCACAAGTCCTAGTAAAGCCATCAGTCGGCTTCTCTCCTCATCAGAGGTCGTCCCCATGTCCCAAACTGGGACTAAGCGCACGTCAAACTGATCACACATTTGCAACAGTCATAAACACACAGTATGGGTGTGAGCTGTCTTTCCTTAAAGGGGGCGCTTTTCTCCACAAAGCTATTCACCCCCTAAAATCACATATTGATGATCATTTACACCAGTTAAACTCTTTTGGTATTGTAATATGTTTTTGCTATTTTTGGAGCCGGTAGCTCCCTAGATTATGTTCCTAGAGTTAGCTTGTTGCTAACTGCTTGTTGCCCCCATTGTTGTGAAGTCTAGCTGCTGCATGCACATCACTTTTGTACTGTGCATGAGCACTGATGGATAAGTGCATGCTTTCAGGCAAGCTCTGGCAAAGGCTCATCGTTGGAAGCAGAGTTCGGTGATCAGAGAATGTGAAACACAGGAATAGGTTAGAGATACGAAAAGGTTAGCCTTGAAGTTGGCAACTATAAGGCTCAGGCTATGTTGAGGTGGATCAGCCATTCCCATTTCAGTTTAAAGAAAAATAACTTTTGCTTCCACAGAATTGTTGTACTATGCGTTAGCAGAGATGGCTAACTGCACGCTTTCAGGCAGAGGTACAGACTGCAGTACAGAGAGAGGAAGGAGAAGGAGAGGGTGGGAAAGCAGGCCTGTGTTGCAGTTGTGTTGGCCCAGTGACGTCATGGTTCACAGGCTGAGGTGTTGGGAAGTCAGCCATGGCTCAGCCTCCTTATGCCACATGGCTTGACCAGGTATCTGGAGCTAACAGCTAATGATTCGCTCTGAGCTAACCGGTCACCATCCATGCAGTTTAAGACGCAAAAACAATGTCAAGTCAAACAATGCGGTCATTTTACAATCTTCACTTGTCATCCTGGTTAATAAGGATTAATACTCCTGATAATGTTGCTTATCTGTGTGTTTACTGTGAGCAGCTACAAACTGGCAGTCGTGGAGTATGCTTCTTTGCTTAAAAACTAATAACAAATACTGAAGCTAAAGTTGGGAAAGGAGCTACAGCAGAATTGCACCATGAATCAAAGCAAAACAAACTCCTCAGAGAACCCTGTATGGAAGAAAAGAAATGTGACTATAACGGAAACATGAGAGAATAACTGAGGGCCTGTTCCAAACACAATAATACAGTGGTATGCATACCTGCTAACAAACACGTTGAAACAAAGCTTGGTTTATTAGAAGGAATGCATTCCACACCCGCAACAGAGCAGCATTGTTTATGTGTGAGGAAGGTGCAGAGCGGAATGTACCGACCTGCCAACAGATGCGACCAAACAACCCCCCGCAAACAAATAGTTGAACATCAAGCTCCTCCACCTCATTGTTGTCTTTAACAAGGAAGCTGAGCTCGATCTGGCTGTCCTGCTTGTGTCTTTGCTTCCAGTGGTGCCCCTCTTTAGCCCCTTGTCAGCAACAAAGACATCAGCTAATAGTACATAAGCAAAGGTTTATGGACTCTCTTATTTGGGGTTCCAACCCTTATGAAGTACAACCTGTTTTGATCAACAGATCTGAAGTGTGCTTTTAAAGGTCCCGTGTCACGGCCATTTCTACTGATCATGATTCCATTGTTGAGCTCACTAGAATACATTTACATTGTTCAATGTTCCAAACTCACATTGGTTTCTCACAGCACCTCTGTGTAGTCTGTGTGTTCACTCTCTGTCCTAAACGGCTTGTTGGAGCTCCTGCTGTGAGCCCAGTGGCCGTCTGCGAGACAGTGAAACCCAGCCCGAACACACACCGACTCACAGCCTCGTCGCGTCCCGCCGTCTCAGAGAGAGGTGAGGTGGTGTGTGTGGTGGTGTGTGTGTGTGTGTGGTGTGTGTGTGGTGTGTGTGTGTGTGTGTGTGTGTGTGTGGTGTGGGTGTGTGTGTGTGTGTGGTGTGGTGTGTGTGTGTGTGTGTGTGTGTGTGGTGTGTGTGGTGTGTGTGTGTGTGTGTGTGTGTGTGTGTGTGTGTGTGTGTGGTGGTGTGTGGTGTGTGGTGAGGAAGTCCGCGGATTGGTCAATGTGGACCAATCCACAGACTTAACCTAACGGCTCCACAGACGTAACGTAACGGCTCACGATGGTCCATTTGGACCATGGATCCATTTGGGTATGGGCACGGCACAGTACCCAGGAAGAAAACAATGGAAAAAGAGACATGTCCAACGAGGCGTTCTGGGCAGCAGACGGGTCTTCTCTGTGTTCGAGCTTTACTCGCTACAGGGTGCACTTTGAGGGGTTGTGACTCTGCAGACCGTTCACATGCAGGAAAAGCTTCATAACACACAAGGGGACGGGTAATAACCAGAAAAGCATGACATGGGACCTTTAACTCTGACAATGTATTGTGCTAAAGACATTTAGTGTAAAGCGTTCCAATATTTATTCAGTTTCTTTCTTTTCCGCTTTAGGCGCAGACAATGCAACCTTCAGAAAGGCCGGCAGCTGCTCCGTGAAGGCAAACTGTCTGAAGCCAGGGACTGTTTCACTCGCTGTGTGAACATCACCTCCTCAATGGCTCATAACCTTATTAAGGTGAGGACTTCCTATCTCTCTTATATAACATACTTATATGAGTGTCTTTGCTCTGGGGCTGCCCACTGAAGTGGTTCAGAGTCTCCTCGCATTTTTAAGAGTGTGTCTTTTTTATATTGTAAACATATATTGTAGACTGATATAAGACTTTGGTGCGGGGCAGCTAAACTGACATGTCCCATGCTGATTGATTGATTTGTACTTCATATAATCCAAAATCAAAATGTCAGTCTGTAATAATGTTGAGTGTTTATAAAACTTTATCCATACACAATAATGGTATGAACTAAATATACCCCAAGCACTATATGACAGTTCTTAATGCTCTAAACTTCACATATTAAATATGTATCCATTTGAACAAGTCAATGTTAACAATTAACAGAACATGTAGCAACAATAGGGGAGGGGCAAACGGGTTCCAAGTACATCATAGCAGACTCTCTGAGTTGTGAAACATGCAGTCTATTGAAACATGGCAATAACATACAGGCTCATAAGAGTACACTGAAAAGGGTTCATGACTAGAGGTGGAGAAAAGGAATGCTTTGAAAGAAATCCCCCTGAAAAAGAATGGGCTTTTCTTGTTCATGTGTATGTGTTGGTACATGGAACCAAAAGTATACAAAACATTTCTGCTCAAAGTATAGAGTAGATTATAAAGACCGTAAACTAGAATCTGCAATATCTCTTCACAAGTATCCATTTCAATTGATTTTCTTTTCTTTTTTGTATCAATGTGTGACACATGGCCTTCAATGAGTATAATCTTCAAATAAGACCTTCCCCAAATGTGGCTTTTTGTACCCCACAAATGCATGCTTTGGTTTCTTCTGTGTGGCCACATACAGCATGTTGTTGTTCTATGTTGGGGAAGTGATGAATGACATTTTGTTTCAACCAGGTTGCAAGGGCGAGAGGAGTGGACTGTGTGGTGGCTCCATATGAAGCTGATGCTCAGTTAGCTTACCTTACCAAGAGTGGCTTGGCCCAGGCTGTCATCACAGAGGACTCTGACCTGCTGGCATTCGGCTGCAAGAAGGTAAGGAGTGCAAGACCCAGGCTGCATAAGTATGTACATGCTCAAAAGGAAAGCCCCTTGGTTGGTATGTGGATTAGAACGATCCAGATTATGTTGACGATTTAACACGAGCCTGGCCTTTTTTTTGTTCTTTGAAGCTGGTTTTCAATTCATGTGGAATTGTATTCATATCTAAAAGACCAGACTAATTGTCATTCTGCTGGATCGTTCCCCATATTTTAACTGTGGACCACATACACAAACCAAACCCTGGTGTAGTTCAACTCACGCTGTGGTTTGTTTGAGAAGTTGTGAATGCAGTAATCATTCTCTGGTGCGAAACAAAACAACACAACAGGTCCAAGACCGCTTCAAAGAGGAGGACTCGGCCCGCCAATTGCATGACATCAACTCAAATGCAGGAGTATGAGCTACCTGGGATTGTTGAGATGGAAAAAGGTTAACAATGGTGGGCCTAAGAGATATTTTCAGAGCATCCAGAATAACCAGAGGCTTCCTAAACACTTCTCAAATGTGTTCTGCAGGAACAGCAAAACATGACTCGTATAACAAAGACTTCTGCGTGTACATTTCTTTCTAACCAAAAGAGAATCTAACTAAATGTAGTTTTAGGATACTGTGAGCAAAATGAAATACACTTAACATAGGCTTTAAAGCTGCTTTTAAGATATATTAGTGAGGTTGTGTTTTCACAACAGGCTGAATGAGAAGCAGCAGGTTATCTGAGCCCGGTTAGCCTGCATACATAAAGCTGGATTTAGATAACAGGGCTGTGCTGGTTTTATCGACATAAGAGTACTGGTATTTTGCCTATTTTCATCATTCAAAGCAGTTTAAATTCTGCTTGGCAGATAAGATTTCCTATACTTACTTTGTGTAAGATCAATTCAGTTGGCTAACCAGCACAGATGATATCAGAAGGGCGTTGGCTTCAGTGTTCATCCTGTTTGCAACAAAGTGTGCATTAGATAGAAGCAAAAGCAACCTTTTAAGAAATAGCCTCAGATCCTCCCACTGCTCACACCATGCTTCTAAATCACTTGTCTTTCACATCATGCAGGTGATCCTCAAAATGGACAAGCAGGGCAACGGCCTGGAGATCGACCAGGACAACATGGGCCGGTGCCGCTCTCTTGGGAACGTGTTCACCGAGGAGAAGTTTCGCCACATGTGCATCCTCTCTGGGTGCGACTATCTGGCCTCCTTACATGGCATCGGCCTGGGCAAGGCCTGCAAGCTGCTCCGACTGGCCAAAGACCCAGATATCCTCAAGGTACCTCACTTTTAACAAGGACAGGTCAGCATGGTTGGCTGCACACCAAACCTGCTTCTAAGTTTAAGTCTATTGATTCAAAGTGGATCAAATCTTCCAACGGCTTGTGATCAAAATGGCATCCAACAGATTTAAAGTGATACTAAATAACATACAGTTGAATTAAACCAACTTATTGCTTTATTAAAATACTTGGTATTGTTAAAGGTAGGTATTCTTTAAGTAGATTTGTATAACTCGTATAAATGTGTCTTAAGCCACACGGACCCGCCAAAGGGGCCGAAACCACAACACCTGCAAGCAACAGTGTCTGAGGGCTTCTTAAGATGTAATAAACTATGAATGTTTCATATCCATGTAACGGGAAGAAACTCAGCTAACTGATGGTACGAACTATTTGTAACCAAAAAAACACAATACTAACTGAGCCTCTGAATTAGCCCTGAGCGAAAAAATGCTAACGACGTGTGCACAGAAACTCACTCATAACTAGGGTTGGGTATCGTTTTAATTTCCACGATTTTGATTCCAATTCCGATTCTTTGAGGGGCAGGGTAAACAAAATTATTAAGTTCTTGTTGGGAAAAACGAGCATATCTGCCTCTCAGGCATACCGGGAAGAAATGTTTGAACATTTGAAAGCAAAATGCTTCAATCTGGTGCACTTTGAGCAGAATGACTAGAGACTAGATCTAGGGGGTACAACTCTAAACACCCATATGAAAAAGATCGGTTTACATTTTTAATAATTAAATAAGTATGTGAACATAACCAATAACTCATAGCCAATAACAAATACATGTAATGTATTTTATTTGTGTTGTTCATTCATATCTTATTTTATATATGCATATTTATTTATCTCCAGTTTAAAACAATATGTCTGGTTTACTGTCCTATAGTATACATTGGAATGATTTCAAACCTGTTTTATCCCAATAATTATAAAGGAGTGCCTTGGAAATATGTGTTTACATAAATTGTGATCAAAACGTTTGAGACCCACTGAGATAACTTAGACTAAAGTGAACAATCTAAACACTCGGAGTCCTTTACCTCACTGAGCTGAAGTTATCAGCCTCTCAGTCTGACTGGAGAGGACTCTCCCTCCACATCATTGGAGACACATCTTCTTCTTCCGTTAGAGCAGCTAGCACCAGATGCTAATAACAGCACTGGTACCGGTGCACCCTCCCTTTCTCCCTCGCTCACTCACATTTTGGCTGTGAGCTGCGGGAAAAGCGGAACCGAAATCCACATTTCTAAATGATGCCGTTGGAATCGGAATGTTGCAACCAGTTCCGAACCGGAACCGGTTCTCACTACCCAACCCTACTCATAACACCCTTATTACTTAACGTAACAGCACATCCAACATATCGATTAGCATCGTGAGAATACACAGAATCGATAGGTACCTACATCATCACTCCATGATAAGAACTCGCGACATAATAAACAAAAACAGACATCATAACTCTTGGCGCTAGGTAGCAAAAACGGCAATATGTCTTACCTTCGTTGTTGTCTGGTCAAAAGTGGACTTCAAAACGATAAAAACGCTGCTGAAGGTTAATCCATACAGTAGGTTAATCCAGTGTGTCCCTTTTTTTGATTTCTGATAATCCATGAGTAATAAAACTAGTTTTCCGTTTCCAGATGTCAGCGTGAGAGATAGGTTCACTCTGATGCAAACCTGCATGCGCAAAGCTCCCACCTTCTTTTTTGTTAACGTTGGTGTGTATGTGGAAATTGCCCTTCCATTCTATTGGCTCTAACGGTTAAAAAGAGATGTCAATTACCAAAAATCGACCAATGGGTTCCAGAGAAACGGCACAAAAACTCCCATTTCCACCCAAATCAGTGTTTTTTTTGTGCTAAACCTCTCTAAAAAGGTCAAATGTCACTTGTTTTGCATCAATCTTGATAAAGGGTACTTATTATATGTTGTACTTTGGATTCCTAAAGCTTTTAGTCTACCTTACCACCATCCAAGTGTAGTTTTCACTATAAGTAAAAAGGATTTTTTTGGACGGACACTATAATTTACAGATTTTTACTGTGCTCAATCTGAATTTTCTTTAAAATAAAAAACATCTATATTGATTCTGACTTTTCTACATCCAACACACAGGTTTATCATTACTTTGAGAACAAAGATTATTAATGTAACCCTTTTAGAATGGAAGATATTTTCGAGCCTGAGACCTGAAAAACATTATTTATTGACCTAGGAAATATTAGTAGTTTAACCCGACTCCCTTCGTGCGGAAGAGAGACAGTAACATATTTCATCTTATTTCATTTGTTCTTCCTAAATGTTGGTCATTTTCATTTGTTCTTGTAATCTAAGTTATATGTTATAAATATATATATATAGGACACAAAAAATATGAGTTTCACAATATGAAGGTCTTTTTTTTAAGGCATATGGTTTCACAATATTTATATTGAAGGTAATCGATCAAATGTTCGCTACACAATTCCAGTTTTTTATTTTTCAAAAATTGTTCTAAAGTACTAAAGAACAAAGAAAGCGAGTCAGTAGTTGCACACTAGCACAACAGGTTTTACGTCAGTCAAACCATGTAACCGGGTGCAGTGGCAGACATTTGATTGTGAGCTCTTGTTCCCTTCAGGTGATCAGGAAGTTGGGTCAGTACCTGAAGATGAACATCATCGTCCCAGAAGAATACATTGAGGGATTCGTCAGAGCCAACAACACCTTCCTCTACCAGCTGGTGTTTGATCCTGTCAAGAGGAAGGTGATTCCCCTCAACCCGTACCCAGAGCACATGGACCCGGCCACCCTCAGCTACGCGGGACTGTATCCTGCCGTCATGAATCGCTCCTGACCAAATGACCACTGTAGATAGTGGGAATGATACAGTGTCCAGCAGCTGTTATATTTTATTTAGAAATGTGGAATTAAGTAACTCTCATTCACTTGCACACTATCCATTCCTTGATGATGATGAACTCAGTAATCTAGGAGATGACAAAGGCTCGCAGATGGCCCTGGGAAACCTTGACATCGACACATTGGAGAGGATAGACGACTTCAGCCCAGATAAACCCATTCAGCAGGTACCAGATCAGCTGTTCTTTTGAAATAAGTGTCATATTTCATATAGAATAACTCGGCAAATGTCCATTTTTTAGCTTTCTAAACCCCGCAGTCGCAGCTGGAACAGCTCAGCAGCCCCCACTGGGCCCAGTATCTGGAGTGGAGGCCTAAAGGCAGCATGTGTTGCTCCGCCCCGGCCTGCTGCCTCCCCAGACAGGCCGTCCTCCACCAGGGGGAAGGAAAGAGTCGTCAGCCTGGTCGGTCTGAGGCTTCCCTGCAGAGAGCTGCGGGTGAAGAGACCCAGAGAAGGTGAGCTGTTAACGTGTGATGTGCCGTTTGCTGCACATCCTTTAACACACTGCACCCATTTAACCCTCCCAGTAAACACACTACTGCACAACAGTCTGAATAATAGTTTATGATAAATGATGATCACTGCAAGCTGTGGAACAATTTACTGACTATGCTTCTGAGAGTCCTTAGATAAATAAATATCTATATCCAATCCTTCAAAAATAATGTATCTGCGATTAATGTATTTGTTGTTAAGTAAAAGGAATCTCTGTGGCAGCAAACGGCAGAACCAAGATAATAGAGCAAACCAAATGAAAGCAGCAGTGTGAAGCCTATTATGACATGTTCACTGTACTTGTCTTTTCCTCCTTAAAGATTCTAGTGTATCGGAGCAGGAGATGCTGCGGCAATACTCGTCCCCCACTCAGAAGAGATCCAGGGCAGACCAGCTTCCAGAGAAGCCAACAATAACCAGGCCCCTGCAACCGCTTCGCCACCCTGCTGCAGAGGAGGAACCAGGAGCCTGAGGAGGACGGACAGGCCACATGCAGCAGGTGACATAATGGAGGCCCCTTTACATCTTACATTTGAAAGTGTTTTGGGTGATTGGGTTGCTACAAAATAGTGCTTGTCCATATGAAAGGAAGGGTGTAAATACACCAAAAACAAGACAAAAAGGCAATTGTAATACGGGAGTTTACCCAACAAAGCTTTACAGATGAACGTGTACCAGTGACTGAGCCTCCGTACAGAGAGTGATGGCAAACCTGCCTTGGTATACAGTGTACAGTGATGAGTAAGCGCATTTACAATTTGTGACAAATCTCAGTGCGCTGTGATAGGCGGCATCTAACTTGTTCAGGCAATAGGGCAGGTGCATTCATATAGACCAGATCCCCATAGTCCAGCACAGGTCAAAGGTCACAGAGCCTTTTCCTGGCCTCAAGCGAGAAACAGGACTTGTTCCTGAAAAAGAACCCTAGCCTAACCCTCAGTTTTTTAGCAGGTTATTGACATGAAGTTTAAAAGAGAGACAATCATCAAGCAGATACCAAGATATTTGTAACAGGCAACCACTTTGAGTACTTGTCACTTGTCAAACTTGTCCTGTTTGAAGTCTTTGTCTTATGATCATGTTCAGGTGTATATCAGTATGTAGTGTCTCTACTTTAAAGAGTCCTCTCCTGCTGATGTTCAGGTGTATATCAGTATGTAGTGTCTCTACTTTAAAGAGTCCTCTCCTGCTGATGATCAGGTGTATATCAGTATGTAGTGTCTCTACTTTAAAGAGTCCTCTCCTGCTGATGTTCAGGTGTATATCAGTATGTAGTGTCTCTACTTTAAAGAGTCCTCTCCTGCTGATGATCAGGTGTATATCAGTGTGTAGTGTCTCTACTTTAAAGAGTCCTCTCCTGCTGATGTTCAGGTGTATATCAGTATGTAGTGTCTCTACTTTAAAGAGTCCTCTCCTGCTGATGTTCAGGTGTATATCAGTATGTAGTGTCTCTACTTTAAAGAGTCCTCTCCTGCTGATGTTCAGGTGTATATCAGTATGTAGTGTCTCTACTTTAAAGAGTCCTCTCCTGCTGATGTTCAGGTGTATATCAGTATGTAGTGTCTCTACTTTAAAGAGTCCTCTCCTGCTGATGTTCAGGTGTATATCAGTATGTAGTGTCTCTACTTTAAAGAGTCCTCTCCTGCTGATGTTCAGGTGTATATCAGTATGTAGTGTCTCTACTTTAAAGAGTCCTCTCCTGCTGATGTTCAGGTGTATATCAGTATGTAGTGTCTCTACTTTAAAGAGTCCTCTCCTGCTGATGTTCAGGTGTATATCAGTATGTAGTGTCTCTACTTTAAAGAGTCCTCTCCTGCTGATGTTCAGGTGTATATCAGTATGTAGTGTCTCTACTTTAAAGAGTCCTCTCCTGCTGATGTTCAGGTGTATATCAGTATGTAGTGTCTCTACTTTAAAGAGTCCTCTCCTGCTGATGTTCAGGTGTATATCAGTATGTAGTGTCTCTACTTTAAAGAGTCCTCTCCTGCTGATGTTCAGGTGTATATCAGTATGTAGTGTCTCTACTTTAAAGAGTCCTCTCCTGCTGATGTTCAGGTGTATATCAGTATGTCGTGTCTCTACTTTAAAGAGTCCTCTCCTGCTGATGTTCAGGTGTATATCAGTATGTAGTGTCTCTACTTTAAAGAGTCCTCTCCTGCTGATGTTCAGGTGTATATCAGTATGTAGTGTCTCTACTTTAAAGAGTCCTCTCCTGCTGATGTTCAGGTGTATATCAGTATGTAGTGTCTCTACTTTAAAGAGTCCTCTCCTGCTGATGTTCAGGTGTATATCAGTATGTAGTGTCTCTACTTTAAAGAGTCCTCTCCTGCTGATGTTCAGGTGTATATCAGTATGTAGTGTCTCTACTTTAAAGAGTCCTCTCCTGCTGATGTTCAGGTGTATATCAGTATGTAGTGTCTCTACTTTAAAGAGTCCTCTCCTGCTGATGTTCAGGTGTATATCAGTATGTAGTGTCTCTACTTTAAAGAGTCCTCTCCTGCTGATGTTCAGGTGTATATCAGTATGTAGTGTCTCTACTTTAAAGAGTCCTCTCCTGCTGATGTTCAGGTGTATATCAGTATGTAGTGTCTCTACTTTAAAGAGTCCTCTCCTGCTGATGTTCAGGTGTATATCAGTATGTAGTGTCTCTACTTTAAAGAGTCCTCTCCTGCTGATGTTCAGGTGTATATCAGTATGTAGTGTCTCTACTTTAAAGAGTCCTCTCCTGCTGATGTTCAGGTGTATATCAGTATGTAGTGTCTCTACTTTAAAGAGTCCTCTCCTGCTGATGTTCAGGTGTATATCAGTATGTAGTGTCTCTACTTTAAAGAGTCCTCTCCTGCTGATGTTCAGGTGTATATCAGTATGTAGTGTCTCTACTTTAAAGAGTCCTCTCCTGCTGATGTTCAGGTGTATATCAGTATGTAGTGTCTCTACTTGAAAGAGTCCTCTCCTGCTGATGTTCAGGTGTATATCAGTATGTAGTGTCTCTACTTTAAAGAGTCCTCTCCTGCTGATGTTCAGGTGTATATCAGTATGTAGTGTCTCTACTTTAAAGAGTCCTCTCCTGCTGATGTTCAGGTGTATATCAGTATGTAGTGTCTCTACTTTAAAGAGTCCTCTCCTGCTGATGTTCAGGTGTATATCAGTATGTAGTGTCTCTACATTAAAGAGTCCTCTCCTGCTGATGTTCAGGTGTATATCAGTGTGTAGTGTCTCTACTTTAAAGAGTCCTCTCCTGCTGATGTTCAGGTGTATATCAGTGTGTAGTGTCCCTACTTTAAAGAGTCCTCTCCTGCTGATGTTCAGGTGTATATCAGTATGTAGTGTCTCTACTTTAAAGAGTCCTCTCCTGCTGATGTTCAGGTGTATATCAGTATGTAGTGTCTCTACTTTAAAGAGTCCTCTCCTGCTGATGTTCAGGTGTATATCAGTATGTAGTGTCTCTACGTTAAAGAGTCCTCTCCTGCTGATGTTCAGGTGTATATCAGTATGTAGTGTCTCTACTTTAAAGAGTCCTCTCCTGCTGATGTTCAGGTGTATATCAGTATATAGTGTCTCTACTTTAAAGAGTCCTCTCCTGCTGATGTTCAGGTGTATATCAGTATGTAGTGTCTCTACTTTAAAGAGTCCTCTCCTGCTGATGTTCAGGTGTATATCAGTATGTAGCGTCTCTACTTTAAAGAGTCCTCTCCTGCTGATGTTCAGGTGTATATCAGTATGTAGTGTCTCTACTTTAAAGAGTCCTCTCCTGCTGATGTTCAGGTGTATATCAGTATGTCGTGTCTCTACTTTAAAGAGTCCTCTCCTGCTGATGTTCAGGTGTATATCAGTATGTAGTGTCTCTACTTTAAAGAGTCCTCTCCAGCTGATGTTCAGGTGTATATCAGTATGTTGTGTCTCTACTTTAAAGAGTCCTCTCCTGCTGATGTTCAGGTGTATATCAGTATGTAGTGTCTCTACTTTAAAGAGTCCTCTCCTGCTGATGTTCAGGTGTATATCAGTATGTTGTGTCTCTTCATGTCTCCATGCTTTAATGTTCAAAAAGCTCTTTATTTTTCTCATACTAACTGTGCTGCAGCTCCTCTTTTCACCCTCTGTCTGAAACCAGAGCCCAGTCTGCTCTGATTGGTTAGCTGGTTGGCTCTGTTGTGATTGGTTAGCTTAGAGATATCCCGCCCCTTGTATAATGTGTTGGAGCTCTAGCCAATAGAAGCCTGAGTGTTACGTAGTGATGTCACTATTTTCTGGAAGTAAACAAAGGAGTCCAATGGAGGCGCCTCAGGCAGGAGGTGTGTGGGAGAGAAAGTCCCTCTGGAGGGAACTCATGCACTAAAACTTCACGGGAAGGAAAAACCCCAGAAGCAGAACGGGCCTCTTCTGATTCTTTTTTTATTTATTTTTACATTTAGGATGTTTTATTTCACCCACCTATTAATCGAAAGATGTATTCTTGTGCCCACATTTATAACTGCAATCTAATGTCCTGATGTGGTTGTGTTTATTCTGTGTAGATTCTTCAGCAGTTGTAGCTCAGCAGCCAGTGTCAGCGTGAAGGAGTGTGCTCGGGAGGATCCTCCTCAGGATGTGGAGCCCACAGCTGTGAATCAGGACAGTTCTCCCAACAGCCAGACCAATGACAGCGACGGTCCTGACATTCCGTCAGTTGACACCCCCAGCCCGCCTGCATCGCCTAGCACCACATCTCCCTGTTCAGCCAGTCAGGGACTCAAGCTGTTCCGCTGGTCTGGCAGCTCATGTTCTGCTGATCAGAACACACCTCAGTCTGCTGCAGGCCTGGCCGCCCTGCAGCAGTTTCACTACAACAAGGAGAGTTCTTCTTCTTTGTCTTCAAAGACACACAGATCCTCTGGAGACACGTCACTCCCTCCTCCTTCTCCCACTGACCCAGACCCAGAGAATAAGGAGGACCTCCCGGATTCACCCCCTTCTCAAGACAGCGCCTACTTTACCCAGTCCCAGCCTCACCCCACTTCCTGCCACAAAGAGGAAGTCCTCCCCTGCAACTTCTCCTCCTCCTACCAGGAGGAAGCTGTACGTTCATACACATTTCCACTTCCTTTTGAAATGTGTATTCAGTGCTTGTGGTCACACATTCATCACCAGCAGAGTTCCATGGCTCATGAGTGGGTGTGCAGAAAGCTATTCGTGTAGCATCACTTTGTCTTCTTATGCGTCTTTCATTTGCTTCCTCAGGAAATCAACTCAAGTAAAGATCCTGAGCCAGAGCAAAGTCCCGCCCACTCAGCAGAAGCCGATAAGAGACCTGGCGTGCTCAGAGCAAAGGTAGGATTTGCTGGTAATGAAGTTACAATAACAAACTGATAATGTCAATCAAGTTCACTTCTCACAGCTGTTTAACAATGTGCTTTCTAGGGATGGGAAGGATTATTAGAATATTCTAAATTAGTCTGGTATTCGATTAGGAGTTATAAAAATGTGTATTTAATTAAATATATATACCCTATATAGACAAAAGTATTGGGCCACCTACACATTACACCTACAGGAGCTTTTCTGACATCCCATCACAAATGATTTGGCATTAATATGAAGTTGGTCCCCCTTTGCAGCTACAACAGCTTCCACTCTTCTGGGAAGGCTTTGTCCCCCTTTGCAGCTACAACAGTGTCCACTCTTCTGGGAAGGCTTTGTCCCCCTTTGCAGCTACAACAGTGTCCACTCTTCTGGGAAGGCTTTCTACAAGATGTTGGAGTGTGTCTGTGGGACGCCCATTCATCCAGAAGAGTATTCGTGAGGTCAGACACTGATGTGGGATGAGAGGCTGGCTCTCCGTTCTAGTTCATCCCAAAGGTGTTCAATGGGGTGGGGGTCAGGGCTCTGTGGGGCCAGTCCAGTTATTTCACACCAAACTCATCTAACCATGCTTTCATGGACCTTGCTTTGTGGGGCTCAGTCATGCTGAAACAGAAAAGGCCCTTCCCCAAACTGTTTCCACAAATTCGGAAGCATAGAATTGTCCAAAATGACGTGTTAAGATGAAGCATTAAGAAAAAGAAGGTAACTTTCTCCTGACATTCACCAAACCCAGACTCGTCCATCAGAGGACAGATAGAGAAGTGTGACTTTACTCACAGAACACGTTTCCACTGCTCCAGAGTCCAGCTTCACACCACTCCATCCCACGCTTGGTGATGTAAGGCTTGATGCAGCTGCTCGGATATGAGAACCCATGGAGCTCCCACGGTTTGGTCTGATATTAATGCCAGAGCTGGAACTCTGCAGTTATTGAGTCAGCAGAGCTTGACCCATTTACTGTATATGAAGATGCCATTTAAAACATCTGGATCCCCAACACAAACACCTCCGTTTTGTAGCGCAGCCTCTCTTCTCGGAGATCAGAGAAAACCTGTCCGAAATGTATACGGACGAGCCGCCGATGATACCGCTGCTGCCGTTGTTGACCATGCGCTCCAGGCTGAGGGCACCAGAGCAGCCAGGATCAGACAGCGAGAACCAGCCCAGCTGCAGCAACGACTGCAGACCCGCGTTGTTCCACCCCGTTTGGGGATGACTATTTCACGGCGCAGACCCAGAATACAATGAAGTAGAACTCTATTTCAGTGAGCCACCACAGCAAAACCGACTACAGTGGTGGAGGAAAAATGAACGAAGATGAACGATACAAAAAACTCAGTGTCCTGGCGAAGGAATACCTGGCTATACCCGTAACCTCTCTTCCAGCTGAGAGGGTCTTTTCTACAGCTGGCCTGATTGTTAATTGTCTCCGCACCCTCCTCTCCCCTTTCCTCCATATTAGTTTTTAAAATGGTAGACTGATGATATCAATCAATCAATCAATGTTTATTTATATAGCCCAATATCACAAATGTTACATTTGTCTCAGTGGTCTTCACAGTGTGTACAGAATATCAGTATGACAATACGACACCCTCTGTCCTTAGACCCTCACATCGTACAAGGAAAAACTTCCAAAGAAAACCCACAGTTTAAAGGGAACATGGGAGAAACCTCAGGGAGAGCAACATAGGAGGGATCCCTCTCCCAGGACGGACAGACGTGCAATAGATGCCGTGTGTAAATTGGAAGCATATATAATGTGAACAAAATAGGTCCCAGCACTGAGCCCTGTGGCACTCCATGGCTAACTTTGGTTTGCGTGGAAGATTCATTGTTAACACGTACAAACTGATATGAGGACGGATCTTTTTTTTGGTGGGGGGAAGGCTACTTCAATTCTGTGCCTTCCAATTCCCATCCCTCGTGTTAATGTCCCTCTATGTTCTAACATTATCTTCCACTCTTGGTCTTTCTACCTCCAGGTTTCAGGTCTATCGCGGCCAAAGTCCAGCAGCCAATGTCCAGCTGCCAAGGCGCGGACATTGGGCCCCGCCAGGGCCAGTGGACTGAGGAGAAAGCCCGGGGGTTCTGGGAAAAAAACCTCCAATAACGAGAACAACCCGGGTGTGCAGGCCACCATCAGCAACCTGTGGAAGAACTTCAGCTTCAAAAAGTAAAACAGAATTACGCAAGTTACTTTGTAAATAAATACAATATTAAATATATGAGTGTCTTACATGATTTAGGAAAATTAGTCTTAAAACAAGTTGCCTAGGAATCGTCATGGCACACATGGAACTGGAAACACAAAAATGTTAAACTGTCATCTGATAGCATACCATGGACGTATTGCTGCATGAAGCATCCATACCAACTGGATGTCTCATCGTACATCAGACTGTTTCACCTGAGGCCAACTAACCTGTCTTTAGTAGTTTCTATATTGGTGATTTACAGCTTTGTTATTCAGTTAAGACAAGAGCTTTGACAGCACACAGTTGTCTGGGGACTTCTGTACCGCGGGGAAGTGTAAACAAACACAGTTGCAAGTATGAAAGACTGCCAAATGAGTTTGCTCAGGAAGGATGTAACATTTAGCATTCTGGTAACTTTGCTGATGTATTTTCATTTGAAAGCGAGGAACATTTCAAACACTACCCAAAAGACAACAGATAGACTATACAACTGAAAAGCATCTCTTTTGCTGTGAAATAGAATTATAAATTCAATAATATAAAATAAAACATGCATCAGGAGGAATATTGTTTTAGTTGTGTCCGGTTTTGCTTTAGTTGGAGGCACACCACCCTCTTCTTATACACGCCCTCTCATCCTGTTGGAGCAGAGCAGAACTCGCCCGGTCTTTAAGCTCTGCATGTAAATCTCGCTCAGCCAATCAGCTCGTTGTTACCTCCAGCACATGTAGAACAGCAGCTTCCAGACCTTTGGTTCTGCACCACGCACCGTGTCATCTGTGGGCACCGGACTGTGAACAACCCTATGTTTGTTGTTGAGTGCAACCTAGTTGTTGTGCCCATCTGCTTCTCATTCTACATTCTGGTTGAAAAGCTTGATCTGCACAGATCTATGTAATCTCATTTTCTGTTAAGTGCAAATGATGCCAAACAGTGACTAAAACAGGCCATTTCTTACACAACGTATATCTTTGAGCAGAAATCTGAGTACTGTTTGTCATTGTTATTTTAATAATAATAATAACTTTATTTATACAGCACAAAGTCACAAAGTGCTTTACATGGATAAAGAACAGGCCGTTCAGGCGGCAGCAAAGCATGCGGTCAAAGTTCCCTAAACCCAGCTAATAAAATATACAGCGTTTCAACAAGAGCAGAAATAATACAGAAACAGAAAGTAAAACAAATAGAACATGGACTTTGAGTAAAACAGAGTGGTGTCATCATTAGTTAGAAGCTTTAATAAAAAGGTGCGTTTTAAGAAGTGATTTAAAAGATGTCACTGATTCTGCCAGCCTCTGATTGTCGGGCCGGGAGTTCCAGAGCTGTGGAGCTCTGAAGGAGAACCTTCCGGCACCTTTTATTTTTAGCCTGGTTTTGGGAACAGCCAGCAGGATGTGAGACTGCGCACATGGCTCGTAAGTGCACAACAATGCAGGGAGGTAATCAGGAACCAAACCGTTAAGAGCTTTAAAAGTAATCAGTCAAATCTTAAAATCAATTCCAGAACAGACAGGTAGCCAATGAAGAGAGACTAAAACAGGATGATGTGGTCTAGATTTCTGATTTGTTAAAAATCTTGCTGCGGCATTTTGCACAAATTGAAGGCGCAATATAGATGATTGGCCTAATCCAGAGCTGAAGGAGTTTCAGTAATCGAGACGTGAAGAGATAAAGGCGTGGCTGACTGTCTCCAAATCAGACCGGGAGAAAAGAACTTGATAAAAACACGGTTGAATAACTTTTGTGATTTAAAAGAGAGGTCCCTATCAAACATCACACCAAGGCTTCTGGCTACAGGTGTTATGTTTGAGGACAGGGAGCCCAGGTGTATTTACACAGAAGGGGTAGGTTTAGGATGGCCAAGAATGAGTACTTCTCATTTATTGTCATTTAACTGGAGACATATTATGGGCCATCCAGCACTTTATTTCATCCAGACAAGATACTAGCTTGTTCACGTTGCTTTTATCGCCGCAGTTTCATGGGCCATATATGTGTGTATCATCCGTATAGCAGTGATATAGAATATTGTGCTTTTGTATGATATAATAACGGTCCAAGAATAGAACACTGCAGTGCCCAATTGAAACAGAACATGTTTGATCTGATAGATAGGATTGTAGCCACCTGGGTGTCCAGCAGTGTCCCTGATGACTACCCATTTCTCAATAGGACTTGTGATGAGTTGTGATGCTTTGTTCTAAGTTCCTTGATGTGTCCCACAGAGAGTCATTGTTACAGCACCGGGACGGCACAGATGAGACCAAAACAACAACACAGTCATACACGAGGGGCAAGCACATGTTTACAAATTAAAATAAAAAAGTACACATTCAAGTTAGGAAAATATGAAGAGCAGCACACTACACTATGGATTAGACAATTGATTAGGATGTTGTTATTATCAAAGATGATATTCAATCAACACAAAAGTGATTTCCACATATCCATCATTATTCAACAGTGTCAAAGGGAATGCCACTTAAATCTGCTGCATCAGGTTTAAAGTGTCAGAGCTGCAGAATGTGCAGCTGTGACACATCCACATGAACACTTTCTTCAAGGGATACATATATGTCTCATGAGTGTACACAGTGAGTAGTACATGTCTGACGGCATGCCACTGATGCACCCCAGTGCGATAAGAACACATTTAGCTTGCCAGGTTGTGAGAAACCCCCTGGCAGCACGACGCTGGCTCTCCTTTAATCAACCCTTTAGAGTGTGGAGTGTTTCACAACACGTTCAACCTATTCCTCACATGAGCAGGTGTTTTCACCCTGAAGCATAAACTCCATTCACATTGTGAAAAACATTGCCTCTGAAGGAGAGAGGAAGGTGTTCGGTTAGGCTGGACCCACTCCAACTTAGATATATCAAGAAATGTAACCAAGCGGACACTTGTGACGTCCGGACTGTGATTCAGTAACTCTTATAACTAGGGATGGGAACGATTCATCAAATATTCTAAATTATTCAGGTGTTCGAATATGAGTTATGAATATTTTGATTGTAATTTCTTTTTTTTTGGCAGGGGTGCCTAAGTTGATTACATATTATCAAATGGAATAATTCAATGCATACGACAGTGCCATAGCTAAATGTGTCAGGTCTAAAGGTGTGTTTTTCTCCGCTCACCGGCCCCTCACAGCAGGCAGAGCTGCAGGTGCTGATCTCTCTCTCTCTTACATCCGGTTATACTTCACTCGTGTTTATGTCCAAATCCATCAGATCTAGCTACTTCTAGCTAACAATATGGCTGCTGCCCCTCCCTACACGCAGACTCAAACCTCATCTTATGCCCACATCCCAGCTGAGAGGGTCTTCTCTACAGCTGGCCTGATTGTGAATCGCCTCCGCACCCGCCTCTCCCCTGAGTCGACATGCTCATATTCTTAAAGAAGAATGAGTATTGAATAGCTGCATTCTGTGCATAGGCCCTGCTAGAGGTTGTTGATCTCTGTTGTCACGGGTTACGTTACCCTAACCGTTATGTTGTTCGTGTTTGATCCCTCTTTCATTTAAAAGCCAAGTTATGTTTGAAGCATGAAAGCTGTAGGCCTATAGCTGTCAGCTGTTCAATCAATTTGACAAATGTCTACACTTATACTTTATGTATATATATGAACAAGTATTTATCTATTTTTCAAAAGTCAATTATTTTTTGTAAAAAAAATTCCCCACATTTTTTTTTATAGGATATGTACATTTCGGTTAATCGGTTAGCTGTTTTTTTGGGGGGCGAATATACATTTGCTTTCAAATTCCCATCCCTACTTATCAGTGACATGGCTCATAATGCAACAACTCTGAAAGCCCCCTGTTGTGTTTTCCAGAGATACCCAGGAGATGCCTCCCGGTCAGAAAGGAGAACCCATGTCTCCTGTCAAGCTCAACCTCAGCTGGACGTGAACTACCCCAGCCTCTAAAGGAAGCTTAGAGTGTTTTACTGAGAGAATGTTTTTATGGTCATACCGTGTATGTTAATGATTTTTCATCAACCTGTATTTTTGAATGTATAGTTTTAAATAAAGCAACTGTAATCTGATGCACTTGTACATTGTGCATCCTCTTGCTGTTATCTAATCCTGCTTCAACACAAGAGTCAAAGAATGTCACCTGGTAAAAATGTGCAATGCATACTTTAGTGTTTACTGAAAATGCCCTACCCACATGCGAGCTAAAGAATGCGGCGATCAATCATGACTCAATGTTTACTTATATAGCCCAATATCACAAATGTTACATTTCTCTCAGTGGACGTCACAGTGTGTACAGAATATCAGTGTGACAATACGACACCCTCTGTCCTCAGACCCTCTGTCCTTAGACCCTCTGTCCTTAGACCCTCTGTCCTCAGATCCTCTGTCCTCAGACCCTCTGTCCTTAGACCCTCACATCGTACAAGGAAAAACTTCCGGAGAAAACCCACAGTTTAAAGGAACATGGGAGAAACCTCAGGGAGAGCAACAGAGGAGGGATCCCTCTCCCAGGACGGACAGACGTGCAATAGATGCCGTGTGTAAATCGAAAAGATAATACATTTGCAACATAGGTTGTCCAGATGTTTGGAAATGCATCTGTGTAATAGGAAGATGAATCCACGAGGATGTCAGCACTCCTGTGGGAGCCATCAGGGAAGTAGTATGGTGAGAGTCAGGCAGGACCACGGTGACAGGTTCAGCCACGACTCAGGATCCGGGACTCAGGACTCAGGATCCGGGACTCAGGATCCAGGACTCAGGATACAGGATCCGGGACTCAGGACGATGAGACTGCTGACTTCCTATGTCTTCACAGCATGTGGAGTGTGTGTTCACCTGTTTGCTTTAGCACAGGCTTTGAAGTGTTGAGGTGAACAGAATGAGTGTGCTTTGACATGCTTTTTTAGCCTTTTGATTTGCCAGAAATGCTCTCCTGTGTCGACCCCACATATCTATGAGTAGTTCAGCCTGTTTCATCTTATGATGAGCTGATATAAGACAGTGCTTCTCATACTTGACTTTATGACCACTTAAGTTACATGTTTGGACTGTCATTTGAATCCAAGGCAGGTTAAAATAAGTGTATGCAAATATGTGGTTCAATGAACGTCATCAAGCACTACATTTAGAGCAAATAGGAGATAGTGAAAGTGTTAATTTTTGTTAAATTGGGAACAGATTATTTTAAAGTCTGCAACCTAAGATTTGTTGTTTAAAGATCGAGACCTTCCCCGCCCACCAGTGGAGTGCAGTGGCATGAAGCGGGAAGGTCTTCTATTAGCTATTGGCTACGTTCTCATTTCCAGTCAATATCAATATGTAAAGTGTTTCAAGTAGAAGTTTGCAGGAAGATTGCAAGTTCTACTCTCCCAAGGTTCCTCCTGCAGGTCTTGCACACAGCTGATCGGTATGCAATTTTTTATTTAGCGTGAAGGGCGTGCACACTTTGAGCGCAGGGTGTCACTGTGGCTGAATTCTCCTTATGGCTGTTCTTGGAATAATTCTTTGTTCAGCTTGAACTTAAGTTCCCTTCATTTCAATTCATAAAAGGGACTTTGTATGACTCATAAGTCATGCAGAGTATTCAGTGAAGTGGAAATGGTGAGACTCTGTGGTAGTACTTAATTGTTAACAATTGATTATTAATTTCCATATTCAAATGTATTTTTTGTACGGTTCATACATTTGAATAAAATAACATCAAATCAAGTTTTATTTATATAGCACATTTATAAACGATTTTTGGTGGAGCCAAAGTGCTGTACATATAAAAATAGCCTACAGTAGAGACACTTTACAGCAAATACAACAGCACAGTTTGTTCAGAATATCAGTATGAGAAAAACGACACCCTCTGTCCTTAGACCCTCTGTCCGTAGACCCTCACATCGTAGGAAACACTTCCGGAGAAACCCCACAGTTTAAAGGGAACATGGGAGCAACAGAGGAGGGATCCCTCTCCAGGACGGACAGACTGCAATAGATGCCGTGTGTAAATCCAAGAGATAATACATTGTACAGCATATAGACCGAATGTTAGGAAATGCATGTGTCTGTAATAAGAAGATGAATCTACAATCCTGTGGTAGCCTTCAAGGAAGCAGCATGACGAGACCCAGGCAGGACCGCAGAGACAGGTTCAGCCACGACTTAATCCAGAACTCGGGATAGAGGATCCAGGACACAGCAAGAAGATCAGCCTCGACTCCGGATCCCGGCGTAGATATAGATACAAGACAAGAACAAAGTGGAAGAACAAGCACCACAGGGTGCTCAAATACTCGGGGATATATCTTTCATTCCTTTAGTGGCACCAATTCAAGTTAAATGTATGGGTGACTTTAAAACAAGACCATTTCATTTTTGAAAGAAATTGCAATTTTTTTTTAACGAATAAAAACGGAACTCATTCATTCCAGCCATTCTTATTCAGTACACACATTGCAAATGCTTACTTTTGCTCGAGTTCTGATCAAATTGCCTGATAAAGTGTTGGTTTATTTCCTGTCAATATAAGAACAAGCAGGGGCTTATTGAGTGTAAGGGTATGGTTTAAGGGATGCTTCAAAATCTAAATGTGAAATTAAGGAGTCATGCTCATAAAATGGAATAATACAATCTCAAATAAAGAATACAAATGCTCCATAGACCGCAGTCTCAGGATGCAACAGAGCTTATTACTGTGCTCAAAGTGTTCAAACCAACCATAACAGGAACTACACCAGACTAAAACCGATGTAATGTTGCAGTGAAAAAGCGCCCTTAAAGTCACAAAGTCTCGCTTCAAATTAGCAATCCCTAATGCAGGATTCTGGTTCTGTTCACAAGACAAGGAGCCACATCTGAGCACGTTGACCTTTCCTCTCCGTATTAGCTTAATCTTTAGTGTCATCTTCTTTGACAACACTTTTAGAAGATGAATGTGTATGGTATGAGTTGTATTACATTAGTCATTCCACAGTGTAGCTCTGAGGCAGAATACCTGAGCTAATCCAGATACCAGGCATTTTTCAGTCTTTAAACCAAGTTAATTTATTGCTCAAGGCAGTGGCATCACTGACTGCTTTAGCTAGCACGTGGATGTCCTAATAAGGACACAATCTACAGCACAACACTTTTAAGGACAGGTGAATAAATAGGTAAATAGGTAAATAGCAGCACCCAGTTATCTTCTTTGCTATTTTCTTTAATTGAAATGTGGTCTGTCACCATGCTGTCCGGCAGTGGCTCAGTCAGTAGGGGATTGTACTGTGAGCTGTAGGGTCGCCGGTTCAAGTCCCCGACCAGACCCAAAAATGGAGTGTGGACTGCTACTTGGAGAGGTTCACCTCCTGCCCTGCTGTGGTGCCCTTGAGCAAGGCACCGGACATCCCACTCCCATTGCTCCCTGGGCGCTGTGCAATAGCTGCCCACTGCTCCTAGTAGGATGGGTTAGAAGCAGAGAACAAATATTACTGTGTGTGCTGTGTGCTCTGCATGTGTGACCATTAAAGAGGGTTTCATCCCTCCCAATATTATGCTGCATGAACACATGACTTATGGATGTATAAATGTGACAATGTCATCTTGAATGACATATAACAATGCAGGAGGCCACAAGTGTAAAACAAAAAACATTTCATGACTGAGTCAAACCAAACCGCTCCTGGATGAATTAATATTTTGTGCAAGTTGGTACTTGCTGTGCTTCACCCATCATTGTCTAGCTGTAATTCAAAGAGGAGTGGACATTGTTGCACAATAAGAAGTAATCAAGGGCTGAGAAGCACTGAAGAGATATGTAACCTGTTCATTGATTATTTCTGAATTATTTCATGTTGGAGGGTTAGTTCATTGAATGTCCTGCTTCATGCTGGTGCAGATATGATGATGGATATATGATTACCCAGTTTCTGGTAGAACGCTTATGGAAGTAGAGGTGCTGCTGGGTAATACATGCAGAATGCTTAGAATGCCTATTGTACATTACATTGAGCGGATGTAATTTGTTACTGTAGAGGTTATGTGTGTTTTTGACAGTGTAGAAGGTCTAGAGACAGTGAGAGGTATGTGCGTCAGTGAGGGTAAGAATGCAGTTGGACAGCATTCACTTTTCAAAACATGAAATGAGCAGAGACGGTATCAAGACCTGCTTCATGGATCCAAGTAAACAAATCCAGTATCAATCATATGCCAATAAGTGCATGATTACACAACACTAACCGACTGAAGGAAATCTAAGTTCTAATATTACACTAGATTGTAAACTGCTTTTCAACCATATACCTTGAACAATTAAATTCAATGATTCTCTCTTCTAAACCATCAACGTGCATGTTAGACCCGATTCCAACTAAGCTGTTGAAGGAAGTTTTTCCATTAATTAGCACTTCTTTATTAAATATTATGAATATGTCTTTATTATCAGGCTATGTTCCACAATCATTCAAAGTAGCAGTGATAAAACCGCTTCTTAAAAAGCACAACCTCGATCCAGAGGTTTTAGCCAACTATAGACCTATTTCTAATCTTCCGTTCCTCTCAAAAATTCTTGAGAAAGCGGGCGCAAAACAGTTGTGTGATTCCTTAAAAAACAATGATTTATTTGAAGATTTTCAGTCTGGCTTTAGAACACATCATAGCACAGAGACAGCTCTGGTTAAAGTCACAAATGATATTCTAATAGCCTCAGACAAGGGACTTGTCTCTATTCTTGTTTTGCTCGATCTCAGTGCTGCATTTGATACTATCGACCATGACATCCTATTGCAAAGACTAGAGCACTTAGTTGGCATACAGGGAACTGCTTTAGGCTGGTTTAAGTCCTATCTATCTGAGCGCTCTCAGTTTGTACGTGTTAACGATGAATCTTCCACGCAAACCAAAGTTAGCCATGGAGTGCCACAGGGCTCAGTGCTCGGATCTATTTTGTTCACATTATATATGCTTCCGTATATATATTATTAGGAATCATTCTGTAATACTTCTTCTCGCCTACAAAGCCCTTAATGGGCAGGCGCCATCTTACCTTAAAGAACTCATTATACCCTACTGTCCTACTAGGGCATTGCGTTCCAAGAATGCAGGGTTGTTGGTTGTTCCTAGAGTCTCTAAAAGTACAATGGGAGCCAGAGCCTTTTCTTATCAAGCTCCACATTTGTGGAATCAGCTTCCAGTTTGTGTTCGGGCGGCAGACACCCTATCCGTTTTTAAGAGTGCGCTTAAGACCTTCCTTTTTGATAAAGCCTATAGTTAGGACTGATTAGATTCAGCCCCTAGTTTTGCTGATATAGACTTAGTTTGTCGGGGGACATCTTACTTCTTCCTTCTCTCTGTCTGTACCTGTGAACTCTCATGTTCCGATTAACCCAGCTTCCCCAAATGTCTTTCTTTTTGGTGTCTATATACGCCGGGATCCGGAGTCATGGATCATCCTGCGGTCCTGTGTCCTGGATCGCGAGCCCTGGATCTTGAGTCGTGGCTGTGGTCCTGGATCATAAGTCCTGGATGGATATCCTCGTGGATTCATCTTCCTATTATACACACATGCATTTCCAAACATTTGGACTACCTATGTTGCAAATGTATTATCTTTTCAATTTACACACGGCATCTATTGCACGTCTGTCCGTCCTGGGAGAGGGATCCCTCCTCTGTTGCTCTCCCTGAGGTTTCTCCCATTTTTACCTTTAAACTGGGTTTTCTTCGGAAGTTATTCCCTGTACGATGTGAGGGTCTAAGGACAGAGGGTCTAAGGACAGAGGGTGTCGTATTGTCATACTGATATTCTGTACAAACTGTGAAGACCACTGAGACAAATGTAACATTTGTGATATTGGGCTATATAAATAAACATTGATTGATTGATTGACTGAAGCAGAACCCGGGCTATACATGCAACAAACTAAAATGCAAAACACAAAGACATTGTTTGGTGATAACTGACTTGACTCATTTCAGGAAGCACAGAAGTGTTGGAATCTGAGGTGTATTTCCGCCCTGCCGGCAAACAAACTGCTTCTCTTTAACTCTTAGCATGTCAGCATTGAGTTAGAAAATAGCTTATGACATTCAAAATTATTAACTAAATCTCAGTTCTGGGCAGGTTCCAGTCATCTAACATCATTTTTAAAAATGTATTAATACATTTGTTACATCGGACTATTGGATGACTGTATTGAGGACTGATACCAGATAACGTGTCCACCGGCTGCTCTGCATCACACTGGTTTATAGCTCATAGTTTGAGATGTTTTTTTTAAGGCTGCTACATCTGTCATGGTTAAATATTTAAAAAAATAGTTTTTAAATTGAGATCACCATGGCATGGTTTTACCACTGAAAATACGTAACATTCCATCTTGTAATGACACCTTCTATAGACAGACGTTTTTCTATTTACCACATCCTCAGAATGAGGAAACATGTCAAGGTTACCTCGTGTTTTAGTTTTGGTTGGGTGTATATGTACTCTCTACTACTGTAGCCTGAAAATTCAAACAACATACATATAGAATACAATTAATTTACAAAGTTGAATTACCTTTGAAATAACTTATTCAACAGTTCAAAGTCCCACATGTTGTCTTACCAAAACAAGCCCAATGAGAGGCTCCACTGAGCGAAGTGCTAAAACCTGGTATACTCTTGGTATACCTGCTAAAACCTGGTATACTCTATCATTTTGTTTATTAGATTCTCCCAGGTATGGGAGATGATTAGGGCCACATGTAAGAACAAATACATAAAAAATCTATTTTGACTCTAATTTCAGAACTAAAAAAAGACATCACTTTTTGTCAGATCTAAATAAATAAAAATGAACATGTCGCTCGAACCCTCTTCCGTATCCATGCAGTGTCATGGCTCTATAGCTTAATGTTATGTCAGTTTTTATCATTTAATTTCTCTTATAGAATGAATCTTTTGGCTTGCTGCCAAGCGTATGAGAGAATGGAGAAGAGTCAGAGCTACAAATCAGAGATGTAGTCAATGCAAAAAGCTTTGTCATGACATTTGAGAGCAAAACACAGCACCATAGTTGTGGAATCCGCCCACGATAGACTCAGCCTACCACTCAATCCCCACACCGCCACCCCACCCACTCCTGGAGCAAGCTGCAGCTCGGAACTGATAAAGGTCGCATTTAGCTTTGAACTGAGAAGAGCTATGAGGAGAATGCAGTTCACCGGCCGGACGACAAACCCCTCTGCAGAACCTTTAGCCTAGTTAGCTTGACTGACGCAACCATAACATCTGTGCAGTTGAAGCAGTGTATCAGAGGTGTTTCCTATGTTTACGGGTGCTTCTTTGTTTGGTAGACCCAAGCCTGCTGAGACTCTTCCACAGGTATTCATTAAAAAGGCACAAGTTGGGACCTGAAAAAGAGGCAGGGAATGAAACATGAATCCAGGAGCCATGTTTTTCCAACAGAACATGAAAGCAGCCGTGGGCTAACAGACGTGGACGAACAGAAACACCTTCAACGCCTCGCTGTAGTACAGGACCTTTTGGTCGTTTTTACAGTCAAATCAAGGTGGTTACGTATTTCAAAAACCATGATTGTTAGAAAAGAAAATCTGAAATGTATTCCGTGTTGTAGGATAGGATGTTGTTAAATATGCTGAATGTTCATCCTCTCTTACACATCTAAAACATCAAGGTTAATCAGAGAAATTTCAAACAGGAAATATGGATATCTATGGACGAGCATTGGTGCCATCTAACTTGCTTTTTGGTCTACCATACACATGTAAAACTGTTTGAACAACCTGCAGTTACACTCTAAAAACGAATTCAGGTGACCTTTCACCTCCACTTCATTAAATGCATGGTTGCAATATAGAAATGTGAGTTAATTGATTTATATAAACATTTTAAGTTGCAAACATTAATTTATAAGTTGTGTTGACGTAATAATGTTGGTAATTACATCAACTTAATATTGTGTGTAATTTGAACTCTGATTTCTGCGTTAATTGACTTAAAACAAAATTAGTAGTAAGTGAAGAAACACACTCCTCAATGTCAGTCTTGGTACTTTAATGAGAAAGATGACGACACAATGAAACAGAGCAATGCCGCAGGATAAGCTGACAAAGTATTACATACATGCATGTCATGACCAATACACATATATTCAATTACATATATTAAAGACACACTAAACAGTAGTGGAAACAGTCTTACATGAGTGAGTGGATAAACGTCTCAACTCGAGGCGGAGTGAATGAACAACATGTGAACTAAAATGGCCGCTAGGCACTACCCTTGTAGGTACCAGATGTGTTCGGGGTACCAGATGTGTTCGGGTGTATTTCCGTCGCACCCGTCATCCGTCATATTTTACGGCAACTCAACTCAAGAGGGCTATGATGGTCAAATTCCAAACATTTAAACATAGCCTACACTTCATTATTTACTTTGTCCGTTATTATATGTAGAAGATTATACTTTTCTCCGTCATGTTGTTTCCATAGCAACAACTTCAAACAGGCATAGCCTACACTTCATTCTTTACTTTGTCCGTTATTATATGTAGAAGATATACATTTTTTCTCCGTCATGTTGTTTCCATAGCAACAACTTCAAACAACAACAACTAACCGCTAGCTGCAAAGCTAGCAACACAGCCACTGCTCCGTTTTTAGAGACTTTGCACACGTTTTTCACAAACATTTTCACACGCTATGAGTACTTCCATTCACTTCGTCTTGATCTGTAGATGTGATTTGATATGTTGTGTCCTCCCCAACTCCTCTCCAAAGTTCAGATATTTAATAAAATACTCAAAGGAGTTTCCTGAATTTTCATGCCCATGCCAAGCACTAGGCCCTGGGTAAATTAAGAGGCTGATTTCGGGCACTTTTGTCCACTTTCCCTGGTGGTAGAAACTCAAGCCAGACATCCCTGGAATCGTCTTAGAGAGGAGATGATCAATGGGGCCTTGTTTTTTTCTGAATGATTTGTTTTTTATGGGGAATTCAAATATGAGCTTATTTTTAGGATTTTCGGAGACTTTGCACACATTTTCACAAACATTTTCACGCTAGGAGTAGCCTACTTCCATTCGCTTTGTCTTGGTCTGTAGATGTGATTTAATATGTCGTGTGTCACCCAACTCCTCTCCAAAGTTCAGATACTATATACAAATACTAAAAGGTAAATAAAACATGAAACTTAATGACAAAATAACAATCTGAAAGATATGTATTCTATCTACACATTTCGTAATTATCTTATCTAGTGGCCTTATAAAAGTGTTGGCTAAAGTAACGCAGAATATATATATTTTTTAATTGTAAATAATTAGAAACATTATTTATGTGCATAAGTACATGGGACCCCACCATAGCACCCCACACATAACAAGCTGTCCCGAGTTCCTCCGGCTGCAGTTCCGCAGACGGCTGGTGTGTGGCAGCAGAGCGCTGAGAGCAGAGGGAGGTGAGTAGACGGATATGACGGATGTCGGTTGCGACGGAAATACACTCGAACATATCTGGTACCCCGAACACATCTGGTACTGACACCGGGTCAAAGCACGGCATATCCGGGCAGCGACAGCAGTGACGCTGCCCTCTAGTGGCCGGCGATAAACTCTTCATCCCCCCCAGACCGGAAAACTAAGGGCCGGAATAGGTGAACGGTCTAAATCCAGCTGCCGGACTCGGGCTCGTAACGTGCAGGCGGCCTCCTCACGCGGCCTGGCCGAGTAGGCTGGGGCAGCATCGGCGGCGACTGCGGCACCGGTGCGCCCAGGGCGACTGCGGCACTGGTGCGCCCAGGGCGACTGCGGCACCGGTGCGCCCAGGGCGCCGCCGGCTGCTCACGGGCGCAGGGTGTGGCCGGTGAATAGGCACGGAGGAAGCGCCAGTTGCGCAGTGTCAAACGTCCTGAACCGTCAACCCTGATCCGATACTGGTCGTGGCCCGGCGACTCCACCACGATCCCTGACCTGTCCCATTTGTGGGGGCTCGGGCCTTGCTGGTTCTGGAGGAATACCCTTTCGCCGAGTGCCAATGGGCGGAGCGGTCTTGAGTGACTCCCCAGGGACTCGGTGGTATGGGACATACGGGTCCGAAGGGCGTCCTCCTTCGCCGCCCATGCCTCGCGTCATAGCAGGCGGATGTGCGGGTTCGAGAACTTCTCGAGGCGGTTCACGAAGGAGAGCGAGCCACGAAGGGGGCGGCCAAAGATGATCTGCGCTGGCGAGAGGTTGCAGTCGGGGTCAGGCGTGTTTCGCAGCTGCAGCATAGCACGCAGGAAGCGGTCCTGATCAAGGTCGCCCGACGGGCCGGTGTTGGACATCAGGAGGCGCTTAGCGGTCTTAACCGCAACTTCTGCCCTCCCATTCGACTGCGGGAAGCTAACGGACGACACACAGTGTTTGACGTGCCATAAGCGGAGGAAGTCCTCAGTGTGGCTCGCCTTGAATTCCGGACCACCGTCGCTCGAGAGCTCCTCCGGTACGCCGAAGGTGGCGAAGAATGAACGGAGGTGTTGGACCAGGCCAGCTGAGCCCGCCAGGGCAGTACCCGCCGTAGAGCTCAGGACCTCTACCCAGCCCGAGAGACGGTCCCCGACAACTAGGTAGTGGTGGCCCCCATAGTCGAAGAAGTCAGCAAACACCGCCTCGAATGGCGTGGACGGGGGTGAGGACGGCAGGGTGAGTGTAGCCGCCTGTGACGGAGCATTGCGGTTGCAGTCTGCACATCCGTCCCTGGTGGCCTGAATGTCCCCGGACATCCCGGGCCAGTAAACTATGGCTCGGGCATGCTGCCCCATCGCTGAGGTTCCCTGGTGGGCGGCATGGAGATGCTGAAGGACTCTCCCATGGAGGGATGGGGGGACCACGACGCGGTCCCGATAGAGCAGGACGCCGTCCTGTGCGTAGATGGACTCACAGACCGATGACAGACTCGCCAGGGCAGGGTCATTTACGTCAATCCCACCCTCCTGCTCGATGAGTTGGAGGAGGTGGCCGAGGCATCCGTCAGCCGCTGTCTCCCAGGCGAGGAGGGGCCAAGAGATGGCTCCGAGCTGTTACGCAGGATACTGCGCAGTGATGGAAAGTAACAAAGTACTTTACTTGGGTATTTCCATTTTTTGCAATTTGAAGTATTTTTATACTTCCTAACTTAATACTCCAAAGGCAGATGTCGTACTTTTTTATCCACTACCTTTATTTTTTTAACACTTAATAACACATGATGTGCCGATTTGGTATAATGCAGTACTCTTGTACTAATCTACACAGTATTTATAGTATGTACATTTGGTCCACATTGACAAAATACATTACTAAAATGCTTAATAATTTAATAACCATAATAATATAATACTGTGAAAGATCACTTCTGCATAACGAGTCATTTTACTTTTAATGCTTAAAGTACATTTAGCTGATAATACTTCTGCGCTTTATATTATGTAGAAATGGGCCATTGTGCAGAACAAGTACTTTTATTTTTTGTACTTTAAATACATTTTGATGCTAATACTTTTCTACTCTTACTTGAGTAACATTTAGAAATCAGGACTTTTACTTGTAATGGAGTATTTGAAGACCATAGTATTTGTACTTTTACTTAGTTAAAGGATCTGACTACTTTTAGAAACACTACACAAATGTGATAGGATGAAATAAGGTCAATATCTCACAGTCCTTTAAATAAGGAAGCTTCTCTGAGCTGTGTTCTCTGCAGCGATGCATTCCTCCATCTGACAATCTGCTGGGGGGCTGGGAGGACAGAAACTGAACCCACACATTGTTCAAATTCATTCACCTGTCAGAGAGTATGTGGGCATACACATGCAAATGGGATTCTCCAATGGACACACCCAAACAGCTGCAGCCTGGTGGGGGCCTTGCCCTCAGTAGTCATTTGTTCTGAATGGCTTTCCACATTGCTGTGTATGTGAGAGAGTGGGGATATCTGGTCCTTTGGTGGGTTTTAAACAGCATCCAGCCAGCTGGTCGTGTCACTGCTGCAGACACACACTTCATGCATTCTTACGTACACAGACTCACACATATTCTTCATAATGCTTTTTGGTCTTTCCTGAGTCCCATACATTTTTAAGACATGTATAATTTGATGTTAATAACTTGTTTTGGAACAACCTGCAGTTTGGCAACAGTTTCCTTTTGAGTTTGGTTGCTTTAAATGGCCCCTAATATGATTTTGGTTGCTTTAAATGGCCCCTAATATGATTTTGGGTGCTTCTTAGCGGAAGACATGCGATCATTTTCAAGTCAATACAATCATTTCAATTCATATTTGGAGTCAAGTTGTTGGTTTGTTCAGTTTGATCGCCCTGTCTCCAATACTGACCGCCTCGCTGCCTATATCCCTTACGTACGTTATAGGCTAAGGGGCGGGACATCTCTAAGCAGTTGACCAATCACAACAGAGCCGGCCAGCTAACTAATCAGAGCAGACTGGGCTCTGGTTTCAGACAGAGGGTGAAAAGAGGTGCTGCAGCACAGAGACATGTCCCAGTAGAGACACAGCGTACTGATATGAACCTGGGAAGGAGCAGAATATGCCTCTTTAACTGAAAGCTCTCAGACAATCTGTTCATAGCTGATAAACTGACATTAACACGACTTCCTTTTGTGTAGCTCAAAAGCTGTAGATGTGCTTAGAATGGAAGGTGTATCCACGAGGAAGGGACTTCCTGTCTGTCTCATCAGTGTTCTGTGACCTCAAGGTGGAGGATGGATTTGACTTCAGCCCTCAGACATCAGTTAGCATGTGAGAGTCTTTAGCACACCAAGTTCCTGAAAAGCCTCTCACGTGGTAACTCTCTCCTCCTAAAGCCTGAAGTGTAGTTTCTGTGGCTCATCATGAGGCTTTTGTCTCACACTGACCCCGCCCTTCTCCTGCCCTGTACACAGTCATCACAGTGTATCGATTGGTTGGATGGGTTGGGTGGTGACTCATGCAGCAGAGCTCGGTATGCTCCACACTGAAGACGATATTAAAGCAATATTGTATCAAAATAACTGGTTTGCCACACAACAAAAGCACAACGAATTAAGCACCGGGTTTAACCAACACACCCGTGAATGTAGCTTCTTTAACATCAGAGAGGGTGTATTTCTACCCCTGCCATCACATAGAAGGCCAGGTCTTGAAACTGAAAAAGTGTTGAAAGATGGAATGTATACAAGACCATAGAAATACAAATCTGATGATTTACTGGCAACAAGAGCACGTCCAATGTATGAGACTGATGCCAAATGAATTATAATCAGGCAAGTTTAATTGAAAGTAAAAACATAATTTTTTGAAGAATGTAGGGATCATTTACTATTGTGTTGGTGGGGGCGGAGCTCTGTAAAACAATAGATATGACCTTATATGGTCATTATACCCTCAACAGTTTGCAGAAAGACTAAACATTATTAACAGAAGAATAAACGCAAATGATATTAAGTAAAAGTAGGTTGCTCGTTATGCAGTATCCCCCATGTTAGTGAATTATTATTATTAAGCAGTACTGCCGTTATAGGTTTGACGCTGAACTAATCGTAACTATGAACCGTCCAGCATTTGGTGGTTCAATCTGTAAAAAACTATCCTACATTTTGTATTTAAAAAGCTTTGTATTATTTTCAGCCACAATAAATAATTTCTGAAGCATTTGATTTAATTGCTGCTTTTCGCGATGAGCTGTGGTGTATTCGATGTGTGTACGTGTTATTGGAGCAGTCCTGTGAGCTGCTGATTCACATTCATGTTACTATATGGTATGTAGATCAGGGGTAGGACTATGAAACACGTCTGCTGTTACTGTCGTTAAAAACTAGGGCAGTAACAAGTGTTGATTGATTTGCAAAGTCTGCACCGCAACAACACGAGCAATAAAAGCAGACATGAATCTCTGCGACTTTACATAATGCACTGAATCAAAACGCAGTATCGAATCAATACAAACTAAGTTTACATTCCCTAAAAATCAAGTGTATAAGCGCAAACAATCAATAGCTCTTTGTCATTGGCAAATATCTTAAAACCACTGCTAAGATCCGTAAAACTACTTCAGAGCCTTAGAGAGCAATGCACACATACATGGAGGCACAATTCAATGCCTTAAACAAACAACATCTTTCCCATGTGTTGGTTCCTTTGTGTACAGGAGTGCATTAACAGAGCCAGCATCGCTCCACACACTCTGAATCCCCCCACCTTTTCACGGCCTCCCAAGTTCCTCCTTATTTGCCTTTTATGAACAGTAACCCTTGCAAAGCAGAGTTGTCAACATGTCTTGATAACTCATCCTAAAAGCTTAACATGCCGTAATCAGGGGCCACTAGTATCCCACTATTCAGCTCATTCCAAGAATGAATCAGCATGTGGGGTGGAGTAAGTTAAATTAGGACTGAGAAGAATTATAATCTTTGCTTATGAGATCAAATGTGTGTGCACGAATCATGTCCTCAGTATGTGTCTTTTTCTCTCGATGGACACAAAAGCTTGTCGGCAGAAGCGTCACAATAACCGCAAAGCCCACAGAATGTACACGCGCCATTATAACAGGCAACATAAGTGCCAACACGTGTTATTCATATGTTTTAAACATAGAAGTCAGATGAAGTGTGTGAGGGAAGTGTGAGTGTGTGTGTCGGGGTTGCTATGTGTTCCTCTGAGTAAACCTGGTTAGTCCTGTTAGAAGGAGTGGTATGTTTCTCTCTTGAGTTCTCGTCAAGTTTCGGCTGCCAAAAGGCCTGCGAGACGCTCTCTGTGGCATACTTTGAATTTGAGGCGTGTGTGTGTGCGTGTGTGGGAGTGTGTGTGTTGTAAGGGGAAAAGGGGGCACTCACAGAGGCGGTACTGATGCAGCCTAACCTGTTCTGCTGGCTCGCTTAAACTGATGACATTTAACAGATCCATCCCATCCTGCCTGACAGAGCAGCCGCGCCACACGGAGCAGGACACATCGCTTTCTGGGCAGCAGCACGCGGTGAGTCCATCGACCTCTCTCTTACTTCACGTTATACTAAAGGATCCTTGTATCTTGACAGCTGATAGACTTAACCGTAAGTAGTGATTGGCTTTTGTAAATACAACACAGAAAGCTTGGACAGTATGAATATTCATTTCAGTGCATGTGATGCTGATCGAGGGAGAAGAGTTTAGACTTGACTGAGGTTTGGTGCGAGGATACATACTGGGTTTAAGAAACACTTTATAAATTGTGATTACATAATGTCTTGTAATCATTTCAACAATTTCCTTTTGAATGTTGTTTGAAGAAAAGAAGTTGATGTTTGAAAAATGGCCCCAGTTGCACATTCCAGGTCTCGGAGAAGTGTTGCATTAAGTGAGGGTTCCAAAGCAAAAGCTAAAAGTGTAGATGGAGAACAGTCAGCGTGCTGCTGTCCGTGGGACTCGCGCCCTGCTGCGAGTCGTGATAACGCTGACACCCTCTTGTAGTGGATACACCTAGTGACCGCACTCTCTGTTCTTTAATTGCATATTCCTGCTTTGCACAGTCTGCCCTGAGCCCAAAGGAACTGAACATCGTGTTGTTAGTCTGTATTTATAAAGCAAAGTCTGCCCTGAGCCCAAAGGAACTGAACATCGTGTTGTTAGTCTGTATTTATAAAGCAAAGTCTGCCCTGAGCCCAAAGGAACTGAACATCGTGTTGTTAGTCTGTATTTATTTGTGTTATTTCTCTGAAACCAAGGTGAGGTGTAGCTGACGTCAAGCTGCAGATCCTTTTGAGTGTTCTCATCGCACAAAGCCAGGCTGTTGATGCTTCTGAGTATGAGAACATCGGTAGGGCCGAGTTGTTTGTCCGGTGGTCGGTACATCAGTGTTGCATCGACGCTGATCTGTGTAGAAGGGTTACTAGTAATAGTGTTATTGAGCGGTTTGGAGTTTAGGGTTAGTAATATTGCAACATCAAATGTAAAACCTAATCTGTCTTAATTTATGCAACTATGCTGCAAGTACATTTCATGTGAAGATGTTGGGGTGTGGTTGAAGGGAGGGCTGTGTGTTTGAGCGATGTGATGTAAGCATCCAAACCAACTGGTTCAGATGCAGACAAACAAACCGCCTGGGATTCCTGAAGTGTGAGGTGATACGGTGTGGGTGTTGTTGTTCCTGTCCGTCAGCTAGAAGCTGAGCAGATGCTAGAACAGGCGAAGAACTCTGAGCATAAGCAGAGTGAGAGCGACAGCCAGCTGGTGGAACTCTAGTGCTATGTGACTTTCAATGTTACAGGTGTATTGTGGGTAACATAGGATATGAACACAAGCCATTCATCAAAGCAAACTGAACATTGGTTAAAAACTCAAATATATGTCTGTTTGAGTTTGAACCTAATCTGCATGTCGACACATTTAAAGTACCTGTTTTTTAAGAATACATACTTCAAACCTAAATCAGTTTAAACTGAAAAAAACCCAATACTTTAAACCATCAATTGCAAACATTCACTAGCATATCCCTTTCCAATTTGTTAATGAATTGCATATTAGATAGTTTACACATTATAGTTTATAGCATGAAAACCATGTAAAGGAGTTTTTGGTTTCGCAGATGGAATGGTCATTTGTTTGAATCCTTCTCCTTATCTTCCATAAAGTACATAGCGGTAACTTCACTGAGTGAAGTTATGTATATATTAAGTTAGTCACCAAATAATACCTACAATTGTGTTTTTTTTCTATTTTACAGGTAACTGGTTGGGTTTGGAGTTTCCATGGCTTCCTGTACTTTGGTATACATTCGATGATATGTGTATAAAATACAACTAAGAAATGATGGTAAGTTTGTCAAATGACAATATAACCCTGCTTAATATGATATGTGACAGCAAATGTCTTCATGACAACATGACTTGGTGTACTAAACAGTGCCGATGTGTGGAAATAGTGCATCCTGTCTCATTGTGTTTACTGTAAACAACCTTTGAACAGAGTGAGGACAGCAAAAGTAGAACATTCTCCCAAAGCCTCGTCCTAGACAACTCTGAGCAAGGAGTTGTCATTACAGGAATCACAGAGGACACAGCTGCAAAGAGTGGCCTCCGAGCAGGTAAGAGGAAAACAAGTAGATATTCTCTTACTGCAGTTTTGGAAACGACACCAATATCTGCAAAACAAAAGATCGAAGGAAAATAGTGAAACTCGATGGTATTGATGAGTTGTTTCTACGGGTTCCAGGGGATGAGATTGCAGCAGCCACGATACACCTGGACCACCTCAACAAAGATGAAGTGCTGCGATTCCTGCAGGCCCTGGAGCCGTACGATGACATGATGGTTCTGACCAAGAAGCAGCTCAGCCTTGGCTCCTTGGGATTAGATCTGGATAGCCCTTCAAAGGTACACCTCACAAGGGTTGCTCACACCCTGATGGAAAACAAGCACTCTCCTCTAGATGGGACACTGTGTTCGGTCAAAGTCATTCTCCACTGATGAGTTATTCACACTGGGAAGTACAACCCAAAACACCTGCTTGAAATGCACATTGTTATCATTCATAACAGCAGCAGCTAGCGACAGGGTTTCTCTTTATTGGCCGAGTGTTAATAAAAACAGTATTAAGCTTAATATAACTGATAGCTGACACATGAGCTGCTTTAATTGATGTCAACCTTGTTTGTTTTTCACTCCATCACCAACAGATGCTAAACCTAAAGGAAGATCGGTCACTGGATGCAGCAGCTTTTTCCGTTAATGACCTGAGGGGAAAGCTAAATGCTTCAAATGGGTTGGGGGGGGAAATAGATGGTCCTACTCTCAATGGCGGTCTTCCCAGTTTAGGTCTAAATAAGCCTTCAGCTGATGGCGGTGCCAAGTTCACTGGACCTGATGTAAATGGAGATCTTGATGGCACCTTCCAAGCACCTGATATCAGTGTCTCAACTCCAAAGCTCAACACCCCCAATGCCTCGCTGGACATTGAGAAACCGGAACTCAAGACAGGCAACAAGAAGTACAAGGCACCAAAATTCACGATGCCACACTTTAATCTGCCTAACCTCAACACGCCTGAAGCAAAAATGGATGTTTCTGGTGATGTAGATCTTCCTTCTGGAAATGTAGCAACACCAGACCTCAATCTATCAGCCCCAAGATTAGATCTTAATAGTCCAGGTTTGGATCTGAATGGGCCGCAAGTGAATCTCAATGGCCCTGATGTAAACTTAGAAACCCCAAATGCTGATTTTGAGGCACCCTCAGGCAAAATCAAGTGGCCCCATCTTAAATGGAAAGGTCCCAAGGTTAAAGGACCAGATGCTGACTTAAATGCTGACCTGTCCACACCTGATGTAAGCCTCAACATGCCAAAGATCGATGCAGATCTAAACATCCCAAGCCCAAATCTTGACATTGATGCCCAACCTGTTCAACCCAAGTGGCCACATTTTAAATGGAAGAAACCTAGACTTAATGACCCAAAGGCTGACCTGGACTTAGATGCAAACCTGAACACACCAAATATTGATGCCTCCCTTCCAAAAGTGGAGGGTGGAATAAATGGCCCAGATGTTGACATCAATTTGCCAAAGGCTGACGTTGGAAACCTTGATCTAAATCTGAATTCCAGTAAAGCCCAATGGCCTCACCAGAAATGGAAGCTACCCAAACTCAAAGGACCAAAAGCAGACATTGATGCAGACCTAAACACACCCCAATTGCATGTGTCGACGCCAACGATTGATGGTGACCTTAATGCACCAAATGCTGAGCTGAATCTTCCAGGAGCTGACATTAACGGCCCCAATGTAGATTTTCAGGCCCCCAATCTTGACATGGATGCTAAAGACCATCATATCAAATGGCCTCATTTGAAATGGAAGAAACAAAAACGTAATGGCCCCAAAGTTGATATGGACCTGAATGCAGATCTAAGCACCCCAGATGTTGATCTCTCTGTTCCAAAAATTGATGGGGATATTTCCACACCAGATGTTGATCTGAATTTGCCCAGAGCTGATGTTGATGTTACAGCACCAGGTGCTGACCTTGAGGCCCCTCATGGCAAATTCAAATTCCCAACACTCAAAAAGCCCAAGTTCCTGCTTCATGGGCCAAAGGTGAAAGGCCCAGATGTTGACGTTGATGGTAATGTTAAAGCACCTGACCTGAGTCTTTCTCCTCAGGCATCCCTTGATGGGCCTGATGTTGATCTGAAGTTACCCAACGCTGGTGTTGATGTTAATGCACCAAATGTAGGCATTGAGGGTCAATCTTGGAAGGGGAAATTTCCTTCTCTTAAAAATTCAATGTGGTCCCTCGCAGGTCCTAAGGTTAATGGTCTAGATGCAGATGCTGATATTTCAGCCCCTGATTTGAATCTCACGTCTACAACATTTGATGGTGAAATAAATGCCACAGATGTTAATCTAACTTTACCAAATGCTGACCTGGAGGACTCCAAGTTAGACATTGATGGTCCAGATGTTGAAGGTCCTTCTGGAAAAGGGAAATGGTTTAACTTCAAGAAACCCAAAGTGGGCACACTGAAGGGTTGGAAGGGTGGAATTGATGCTGATATGAAGGTACCAGACGTTGACCTCCAGACACCTAAGGTGGATTTGGTTGCACCAGACTTTTCAACCCCACAAATGGAGGCTGGGATAGACTCACCAGATTTTGACATTAATTTGCCAAAAACCGATCTGAAAGGTCCTGCTGTAGACCTTCAAGCTCCAGAGCTTGATGCCATAGCTGGAAAAATCAGGTTCCCCAAAATAGATTTACCGAAGTTTGGTTCATCAGGGCTGAGGGTAAAAGAACCTGATCTTAATCTTGATGCCAACGTACCTAACCTGAATTTATCTGCACCCACTGTCACAGGAGACCTCAGTACTCCAGATCTAGATGTGGGTTCTTCACTTAAGACAGATATTGACCTTTCAGGCCCACAGACCACCATCAGTTTACCAGACCTTTCTACCCCAGATATTAAAGCTTCCCAGGTGAATCTTAACTTGCTCAAAGCTGATCTAAAGGGACCAAGCATGGATCTGCCAAAGGCAGACCTTTATGTACCTGACCTGAACCTGAGTGCACCACATATCAGCCTGCCCTCACAAAACATTGATGGAAACCTCTCAGCACCAAACATAGACACAGGATTGCCAAATGTGGACCTCGACCTGCCCAAAGCAGACCTCAAAGTACCTGATGCACAGTTAAAAACACCATGTATAGGTTTTGATTCCCATGTGGGTGAATTTAATATGCCTCATTATAACTTGCCAAATGTTGGTCTTCCAAGTCCTGAGGTAAGAGTTCCAAGTATTCAACCTTCAGTGGAGGCTGGAATCGAGGCACCACAAGTCAACATTGACACTCCTGTGGTGGATATCAAAGGACCCGAAGCTCCAAATGTAGATGCCAATCTTGAACAGTCCAAGTTGTCCAAATTGTTCCAGAATTTTAACTTTTCAGGGCCTAAAACAAAAGACCACACCAATGCAGATCTTGACGTCTCACCTGATGTGAAGGTCAACGCTCCCACTGTAGAAGGAGGCATCAGTTCACCTAATGGAGATGTCTCTGTTCCTGAAGTGAGGTCAGGCTTCAGCACACCTGAACTGGATACCACAGCTGAAGCAGGGGCTGAAGTCAAAGGGTCTCCAAAGAGTAAGCTTAGATGGCCCTTTAAATGGGGATTAAAGTCTGGTTCAAGTACCGATGAAGAGGGAACCGGAACTGACTCTGAGACTGACGTGCCTAATGCAGAGATGGAGATGCCTGTATTCAAAACCCATACACTGCCCCGGAACAGCATTGATGCTATTGGAGGAATTGGTGACACCTTCAACTTATCAAAACTAGATACTGAGGCAAAGGATTATGTAGTCAGCAAAGGGATCCGCTTGCCAATGGTAAATGCAACGTCAAAAGCAGGAGAAAAGGTTGACATCATGGAGAGACTAAAAATGGCAAAAAATAAAACACCATCAGCTAGCATCTCACCGAACGAAGGGAAGGCGGATATTGATCTGAAGCTACCTGCCCCAAGTCTGGATGTCAGTGCCTCAACAGAAGCAGATTCCTCTTTGCTGAGAGGAGGTACCTTCAAAGTAGAGAAGCCAGAGTCTGCCCTGGGCCTCGTGGCCCCAGAGATTTCCACATCCGATGAAAATGACAAATTGTCATTGAGCCTCTCCAACATGCTTGGCCTTAATATCAAGCATTCAGAGGCTGAGTGATTCCTGCCGGGCTGTAAAAAAAGCTGCAGTCCAGACACTTTGTAAATACATCCGACTTAACCAAACATGTGCCTAGAATTGACCACATGAGCGACATTATTATCCTTCTTATGGCATACCTTTATGTAGCCTAGTCAAGAAACGTGTGTTTATAACTTTATTAACTATGTGTATATTCCTGTTATTTATATAAGCTTTTTTTTTCTAAAGATTGTTGATTTTGAAATATGTTACTTATTGTATTGCACGCGATCACATTGAGCTGTTTGTGAGAAGTGCATTCCTCTTTAGATGCTAATAGAATTGAGTGAATGTATTTGTTCTTTGTTTGTTGAATAAAGAAACTCAATATAAATAAATAAGAACACTGTTCCCATGTCCACTATCGTGAATACCTCACTGCAGCGTTCTTTCCAGGAAGCTTTCTGCTTTCTATTATTTGGAAACTAAGATGTTGTCATAATAACATAACATAACACTTTTTGAATAAGACAAAACATATTATTCCTCGTTAAAACCCAAGAGGTTGGTGTAACTTGATGTATTTACATCATATTTACTTTAATAAGGAATAAAGCTTTGAAAGAGTTTGATATGTGTTTATTTCATACTGAAAACAAAGTACAATAAGTAATCAGTTGTTTCTTAAAAAAGACCAGACTAAATGCCAAAGGCCGTTGATGTTAGCATGAACACTTTCAGCTGTTGTTTTCGTTCACACTTTGTTTGGGTTAGACCAAAAATAGGATGACATCTATGAAATAATAATAATTATTGATGCGAGTAATACAACTTTTCAATCGTAGAGAAATCGTTCACGTTCCACCAATGGAATAACGGTAAACGAGACAGAGCCCATACGATTATGTCTCAAAGGGTGTGACACAGTTCCCGTTAACATGGAGTGTTATTTCCAAAGAACAACATATTTGATACAAAATAAATACTCTGCCATTCCTTCTGAGTGTATGTAGACGCATACAGCCAGACGCATCCGAGTGCTCAGCCGGCCAGCTGCTCTTTGAGGCTGCACTTAGGCACAACAGGCTTTGAGCTCAGTGCTAACTTCAGCATGCTAACACGCTATCTGTTTAGCAGAGATAATATTTACTTTTATTTATTTATTTATTTGTGTTCACCATCTGAAATTGGTGTGTTAGCATGCTGACCTTTGCTTACAAGCACACAAGTATAATAACTGTGATAATGTTGGGAATGTAAGTTGTATAGGAGTTTTAATTTAAAGCAAATTATGAACACACTTGATACGATGATATCGCTAAAGGAAGACATTGGGGATCACCAGTCTGACCACGTGTGTGGTGCACTCTACGGAGCAACAGCCTGATTGGCCCTGCTGCGGACACAGCAACACATGTTTCAGAAGCCAGGGGCTGTACTGTCTGTCAGATCCAGAGGTTCCTCATCGCAGCCGACATTCTCCACAGTCACTTTTTAATCATTCTCAAGATTCCTAAGATCACTTGCTAAAGTTACTAATGACAACAGATATGAGAAGGACGAGGAAATCCCACGGGCTAATGCGCCTGTTGCCAGCGCGAGGGCCAGTCCTTCTCCATCCAGCGCTGGAGCAGCCGCAGCACGTCGATGCGCTGGTACAGGCGGCAGAGCTCCGAGAGCTCCGTGACAGGCTTCTGGTTGTAGCGCAGCAGGAACTCCTGGGTGGGGCTGTGAGACAGGGAGCCCTGGGTCCGGTGCTCCAGCAGGGTCAGTTCATCGTAGCTCATCCCCCAGCGACTAGCAAAGTTCTTCCAGTTTTTGATGGTGCAGTGGTTCGGATCCAGCTTGAGCCGCAGTAGATCCAGGAGGTCTTTGTCGTTCATGAGGTCACTTATCTTGGGAGGGGGGGCCGGGCAGCAGCACTTTTCACAAGGGCTGTGCAGCAACTGCAGCTCTTTGGGGAAGTCTACGCTCAGAGACAAGGAACATTGAGTTAGATTCCAAGGGGCACACTCGGACCCTCCTCCACATCCCCCATGTGTCAGTATGGTCCACTTTCACAATACATATTGGTAATGTTCACATTTGTCAGGTGCAGCCACATCAACACCTTGCTATTCAGAGGCAATGTTTCAAAGTGGGCAAGTGGCCGATGCACAAGGTGGTTATAGTCGTGCTGATGGATTTATTAAGTCATATCATTCTGGAGTATGCATGATGATGTTGTTAACTTATTATATATCAATATCCTACAACGTAATGCCCAAAGGTGTCAGCAATACATTATCTGTTGCCCCACTGCAATTTGATTCACTAATTCCTGAGTAATGATCTCATTATTTGGTGTAAAGTAACTAAGTACATTTACTCAAGTACTTGAGTACACTTTAAATGTTGAGAGACTTGTACTTTACTAGAGTATTTCAATGTTTGCTACTTTGTACTTCTACTCCACTACAGTTCAGAGGTAAATGGTGTACTTTTACTTGTAACAGAGTATTCCTACACTCTGGTACTTCTACTTGTACTCAAGTACAAGATCCGAGTACTTCTCCCACCTCTGTCATAGCAGGCATAAGTATTCTTTCAAGCAGTCAACAACTGTGGAATTGCAAAGTCTTTCTTTAGGAGAAAAAGCGTTATGGATCTCCCAGAAACGAGTGACTTTAGTCCTGATGTTCCCGTTTAATGTGAATGTGTGTACCTGGTGAAGTAGATGTTGGGCAGGTGCATTCCTCGACTCCATCTTGAACTGGCTACAACACAAAGAAAGACACATCATGACTTTGAATGACATCACATCCAATATGAAGACAGCTGCACAAAGTCAAACATGGCAGCAACATGAACACAATGACAACCTTGTACTGTGCGACTGATCCTTTATTGGATGGTTTGATAATGCCTAAGTTGGCTATGTTTTAAAATATACGGAAACAGGAGGAAAATCACAGTATTTAACACTTTGTTTGATATGAACGTCTGCCACAGCTACTACATGGAAATGCATAGTTCCTGGTTGTCATAGAAACACAACACGCTTTCCAGCTCGAGTTGTTCAGGATCTAGGCAGACAAACAAAAAGTGATTGTCAAAGAAAGGGATGGAACTGAACTGCATTATTACAAATGACTGAACTCCAACATGTTCCAATGTTTTGACTGTTTCACGTTTCATTCATAACAAATGAGGCGAAGCCAAAACCGTGTTCCACATTAGGGACGGTTATGTTTCTAAAGCTCTAAGGTCTTACACGGAACACGGAGCTTGCTGTAACAGTGACACATGTATCCCTCAGCACAGTCTGACAGGATGAGCCCTGCTCTATTGCTCAGTATTCTCATCACATACTGTATGGGTTTACATGAAACAAGACAACAATGGAATATTTATCAGTAAATACGCCACCATTTGTCTGTTAATCTGAAAGATGGAGAGTGATTATAAAACTCGGTATGAAATGAAACGGATAATACATAATTGCATGTTGTATTGAGAGCGACAGGTTTAGACCACGATCATAGGATTGTGTGGGTTTACTGAACAGCTCGTGATAGTTCTCTTTGGCTTTCATTCCATTCACCATCTCCTCTGGTACTCCTCTAACTGTTTAGTGGTCAGGTTTAATGGAACAGCTTGTGTACCACAGCCGAGCCAATGGGGGAGAACCTGTGGAGCCAAACACTGTGCAGTACACAGCTCTGAAGTGCACGATAGTGAAGTTAAACACACCGTGGAACTCCTTCTGATCCACAGATCAGCTGTTCTCACGTCACCAGGGGACTTACTTTACAAATGTAATCCGTTACAATAACTAGTTATTCGTCAACAATGTAATCAGTAACCAAGATGTAAAATGTAGTAACAGTAAAGCTGACAAAGGCTGTTTGAACTTCATACATTAATCAAAAGCATAGACTGTATTTTTGTTGAATAAATCAGGTGCCCACTTACTGCATTACAAAACAAATGTATTTAAAATAAAGAAGAATTAAAGTAAATAAAGACAATTTATTCAGTACTTCTACCTGTAATATATTCATCTTTATTTCAAAATGTTTTGTAACACCGTCATCCTGCTAGTCATCTCTATTTAAAAAAAATGTAAGCGTAATCGGAACTACTTATTTACTATTGTAATTGCATACAGTTACCTGTTCTTTGTATGCTGATTACGTAATGTGGTTAATGATATCCGTCACTCCCCAACACGCCACTCTACGCTGGGTCTGTTCTGTGCTTTAGGTTGCTTGCTGCAGGTGTGTGTTTTGAGCCTCACACTGTGGACCTGATGTGTTTTCATTGACTTCTGCCAGTTAAACAAGTCTCAACAGAACACACATTGCACCCTGACGAACATCAAGGCTCCACACAGAATCAGGACACTCGCCTGGAGGGATGCATTCATTCCTCTCCTGAGGATTGGACAGACGGGAATGATCTAATTCTCTTCTCTGTTCCCACTGCTAACCTTGTGGTCCAGTTGCCAGGATAGTGAACCTGGGAAGTACCCCAACCTTTAGGGATAGAAATGTATAGCACCGGTCCCCCGCACATAGACTGACTTCTGTTACTTTTCTTTTTAAAAGGAAGTTTCTGTGAAAGATGACGATCAAGTATTCATGGTACCCTGACAGGTTGTGCATTAAAGGTATTCATACGGACCTGTCGTATTCTGTCTGAGGAGGGGCTCAGGTATCCAGAGGTCATGGAGGTCAGGTGGAGGGTCACAGCATCTGCTGGAGACACATCACTGACATCAGTTTATTCCCATAAACTACCACAGTGTCACCCCACAAAGCAGTCAAGTGTCTTTGCATCCATGTCTGTCTACAATGTCTTTGCTTCATCCTCTTATCCTGTTACATTTCAATGACATTGTCATATTAAACCTTATAGAAATGTGACTTTAACCTTTGACCACCAATAGCTAATCAATTCATTCTTCCTGTAGTCCATGTGGACGTTTGAGCCAAATGTAAAGAGATTCCCTCAAAGGCTCCTCTGAGATACGGCGTGAAAGAGAATAGGCTGACAGACAGAAGACTTGTCATAATGACGCCGGCTTAAAAACACATTCATCACTGGCAAATATACTTGAACAGTATTTCACATACACATACGTATTTCACCAGTCACAAGTTTGGAAAGACCTTTTCATTCAATGGTTTATGTTTATTTGAATTTGTTTCTACTTTGTAGATTAATACTGAAGACATCAAAACTATGAAAGAACACATAGAATTATCTAGTTAACAAAAAAGTGTTGAATATGATTATGATTTATATTTGAGATTCTTCAGAGTAGCGCTGTTTTGCCTTGATGACAGCTTTGCACACGCTTGGCTTCTCTCAGTCAGCTTCATGAGGTCGTCACCTGGAATGGTTTTCTATGAACACGTGTGCCTTGTCAAGAGTCCATTAGAGGAATGACTTGCCTTCTGAATATGTTTGAGGCCATCAGTTGTGTTGTGCAGAGGTAGGGGTAGGACTAGTGCTGCGTACCGGCAAGCCGAACCGGTACTGGACTTGTAAAAAGTTTCGGTTCAAGTCCGGTTAAAACCGGAACGTCGGGAACCGGTACTTGGACTCGCAAAAAAACTAGCACTTACGTATATTCTGGTGTCTGTGGTTATTTAAACATTCCCTGATAAACGTTATTCAGCGTCAATAGATGAGTGCTAATCCCAGTGTGCTCAGTGTACAACATCACATGTAATTTCACCTTCGATTCACAGTTTGAAAACGTAACATTTCGCCACATGCTAATGCTAACCAGAAGTAAATAATTTTCAGAATAAAAGTATTAAGTTAATAGTGTGAACTTCCGTTTTTTCAGAATAAAACTGATTTAAATTAAATAGTGTATTTAATTCAAAATTACGCCATATCAACATTGATTTTAATTTCTAACAGTATGTATGTACATCACTATGTATGTAGTATGTACTGTATAATGTACACATGTAGAGTTGTAGAAAATACATGGTGTACAGACAGTACAGTACACTCTGACTGTACAGTCACTACAGTTTAGCCTATACTGTATAGTAGGTGTGTAACAGTGTAATGCGTATAGTCTACTCTACACTCTACCTTTCAGCAACGTTTTAGGGATTTAGGCTCAGTCAGCTCAGGGACCGTTTGGTTACTTGAGTTTGGTAAATGAAATAAATGTTTGAACTTTGTAGTAGTTCACTGTAGTTGCTGTCATAAGTCATTTGTAGACTAAGTGGCAAAAAGTGTTTTTTTTTACATTTGTACTTTGTAGAGAAATGTAGACACAAGTTAGATGGGAGCACAATAAACCTGACGAGTTTGAATTTGAGTTGATTATGAGTTTATTTTCAATTGATAATTAGCTCACAATAAGTTCACTTTAGTTACAACTTGACACAAGCCATGGGTCAGTCGGACTTATAAGTCCGGACCTGAACCTGAACCTCTGGACTTGAGTCCGGACCTGAACCTGAATGTGAGTCCAGGTACGCAGCACTAGGTAGGACAGTGGAAAGCCCTATTTGACTACTGTTGTAATCCATATTATGGCAAGAACCACTCAACTCAGTGAAGAGAAGCGAAACAGGCATGAAAACGGGTCAGGGGTGAAAAAGGTGGGAAGGATATTATCCCTCTAGGGGTGTCCGGGGGCATGCTCCCCGGAAGAACATTTTGAATATTCCATATTTTAAAGCATCAAACTGATGCATTTTGAGATGCATTTTTTTGCCAACCTGGGGAGAGCTGGAGAAACTTAACTTCAGCCATGAGTCAAAAATATTATGACCTCCTTACTAAGTATTATCAGGGATGCAAACTCATCAGGTATGGAAAAGGTGACAAGGACCCGAGCCCCCCGACCCCACGGAATATCGGCTTTAAAATGAGGAATAACAGAGGATTTTAGCAGTCAGAACAACTAAAGCAGCAGTGATAATAATAACAGAAATGGTAAAGAGTCACATCTAATAGAAATATATAAAAGCATTTATTTTAATTGTGTAGCAGTCAGTTTATAATTTTGGCAGCACTGTTGAGCATTTTGAAAATCTATTGTCATGCCTCTGTGCAAGGCTGAGTCTTTCTATCTTTATGGCATCTGGTGTAAAGTAACTAAATTCATAAACTCAAGTACTATACTTGGGTACAATTTTGAGATACTTGTACTTTATTTAAGTATTTCAATGTTTTGCTACTTTGTTCTTCTTCTCCCCTACAGTTCATAGGTAAATGGTGTACTTTTACTCCACTACATGTATTTAAAACCTTTAGTTACTTCACAGATCTGGATGAATGATGTGAAATCTAATCAAGTGTTGAATCAGACTTTAGTTCCACCTGGAGTAAATCCACCAGCTACCCTGCAGTCTACAGTCATTCAGACTAGCTGCACCTTCACCAGCTTTGAGAACACTTTCATGATCAATCATTATAAAACATATCATATATATGATTCTGAAATGGACCAATCTGCACAACGACTACTTTTACTGTCGCTACTTTCACTATATTTTGATGAGAATATTTTTCTACTTTTACTTGAGGAACATTTTGAATGCAGTACTTTTACTAACAGAGTATTCCTATTCCTAGACTCTGGTACTTCTACTTTTACTCAAGTACAAGACCTGAGTACTTCTACTTTTACTCAAGTACAAGATCTGAGTATTTCTGCTTTTAATCAAGTACAAGATCTGAGTACTTCTACTTTTAATCAAGTACAAGATCTGAGAACTTCTACTTTTACTCAAGTACAAGATCTGAGTATTTCTGCTTTTAATCAAGTACAAGATCTGAGTACTTCTACTTTTAATCAAGTACAAGATCTGAGAACTTCTACTTTTACTCAAGTACAATATCTGAGTATTTCTGCTTTTAATCAAGTACAAGATCTGAGTACTTCTACTTTTACTCAAGTACAAGATCTATACTTATACCACCTCCGTTTATCGCCTATGAAAAAAAAACTATTAGAAAACGAAGGCTAAAGCTAACGTTAACAGATAGTGACAATGTATGCTAGCTAGCCAGCTCAACGATAATATTGCGACAGAAACACTTTTCAGTGCACATCACGCTCTGCGCTCCGACAGGGAGCTCTGGTCTGAACACCTGAATGGCCCGTTCTAACAGCTGTTCACCAGCGGTCCAGTCTGTGCCACAGTGACTCCGGACCGCACAGTTAATATTAACGAACGCACCCGTAGCTAATGTGGCTGCTGAAGCTAGACCATCATCGCGGAGCAGCAGAGCCGACAGACAGGAAGACTCGAGCACACAGCTCGTGCTGCATTATAATATATAAAAAAAGAACACCATGCGTGTCATGATGCCACATAACAGCTCGCGGCCGCAGATTACTCCGGGTCCCAGACCCCCCCATACCCCACAAATATTTGTATTGCAGATCTACATGAATCACACAAATGACCTATTTTGGATTCAAAACGGCGAATTTCGCCGAAAGGTGAGTGATTCTCATGCCTGAAGAAATGAAGGCCAGTCGATCCGGAAAATGTCAAGAACTTTGAATTTATCCTCAAGTGCAGTTGCAAAAACCATGGAACGCTATGATGAAACTGGCTCTCATGAGGACCCGCCCCCCCTCGGGAAAGGAAGAGCAAGAGTTACCTCTGCTGTAGAGGATAATTACAGAAGAGTACCAGCCTCAGAAAGCACACATTAAAGCACCTCAGCCTAGAGCCCACATCATGATCACAGAGCTCAAGTAGCAGACACATCTCAGCATCCACTGTTCAGAGGAGACTGCGTGAATCAGGCCTTCATGGTCCAATCGCTGCAAAGGTCCACTACTGAGGATGGACTACAAGAAGAAGAGAATTGTTTGGGCCAAGAAACACAAAGCATGGACATTAGATCAGTGGAAATCTGTACTTGGTCTGATGAGTCCACATTTGAGATGTTTGGTTCCAACCGCCGTGTCTTTGTGAGACGCAGAGAAGGTGAGCGGACGGCATGTGGTTCCCCCCGTGAAGCATGGAGGAGGAAGTGTGGGGGAGGGGCTTTGCTGGTGAATATGTGCATGGCTACCACAGCATTCTGCTGCGGTAGCGGCTACTTTGAAGAATCTAAATTATAAATCATATTCTGTTTTTTTTTAACACTTTTTTGTGAACTAGATAATTCCATGTGTTCTTTTATAGTTGTGATGTCTTCAGTATAAATCTACAATATAGAAAATATTTAAATAATTAAAAAACTTGGAATGAGAAGGTGTGTCCAAACGTTTGACTGGTAGTGTATAACAGAAGACAGTTAAATATGTATTGTACATTCCCATGGTTTAACAGGTTTTTTGTTCCTATTTCAGTTAGTATCGCTTGCAAATTATACACTGCCTCAATGTCAAGTATAGTGTCACATTTTCTATTTCAATTGTCATTACCTAATGTAATTTTGGATTTAAATGTTGAATGTTAAAATAGTTAGTTTGGGCCATGCAGGTGACCTGGCTGCCGAAGCACTAGGATCAGCTCTCATGAACGAAGCGTAACATGCTTCACATCAGAAGCCTTTCAGTGGCTCAGTGTGCTACATGTCCGCTGTTCTTGATGGGCTTTACAGTAACATCTGTTTCATCAACAGCAACTTCACAATGGCTGCCAAGTCGCAGCTGAAACTAATAGACACCCGGATGTCCTGATGGAGTAAGTGCTCTGGAAACACATTATTCAAGATGTATCCTGAGCTACTTGAAGGTGGGGTAGGTCATTTTGGAGAAACCGGCTCGAGTGCGCTAGAATTTGAAAATACACAGCCGGAGAAAATCTGCCACTTCCTTCCAGAGCCCCTCCCCCAACACACACGAACGCGCACATGACCAATGAGGGCACGAGATAAGTGTGTGCACAGATGGAAGGCTGACAGGCTGGCAGGCCATCCAGTTACTTTAGCCGGCTCTGATGATTGGTCGTGCTTTCTACAGCGCCACGGCTTCCAGAGGTGACATGTTTTTATGTATTTGTTGTCAAAGCACTTCAGATATTCATTGCTATCGGGACGTTGAGAGCATTCCATGGAATATAACAACAAGTGTTTCTGAAATAAATTACATATCCCACCTTTAAGTTCAACTTCAGGTCCCTCCCTCCCTCCTATCTCTTTGCCATGCCTTTATTTGTTTGTGCTGGTGAATCTGCCTTTTATTTCAGAAGTTACAGCTTATACATATAAATACTATTCCCATCATTTAACTGGACCATTGGTTTGACTCATTTACCATTAGGATCGGTCGCCTGCACGGGATAATTGGCCTCCAGGGACTGTGGGAGAAACAAGAGCAGACAACATCGTATGAGAGGTGAACAGAGTGAGGAGAGAAACCTCAGCCGTGTAGACCGTGGTCTTCTCTGTTAAGCCTGTTCTGGGATCTTTACTTGCAGTGTGCTAAGACTGAGGCAGCATGAAGATGTGCTGTGGAAGAACGGGACTGTGTGCAAAGAGAGGAAACAGCCTGCTGGAACCTGTTCTTCAGTCAGCCTCGGGCGCAGCAATCACCGCACAGTGTGTTCTGCTGTGGTGCACTTGTAAGCAGCTTACTGTTAGACTGTGCTTTCTGAGGTAGGACACGGAGAAATGAGCGCAAAGCAAACTGAACGGAAGACAAGTCAAGACGATGAGCCAGTTAAACAAACACGAGGAAGACATAAAGAAACTTACAAACTCTGCCACGAAGCTGGTGGTGTCGATGTCCTCCACAGGCTCAGAGCTGATGATGTCTGTCACAGAAAGGAGAAGCATGCTTCAATGTATGATCTCACCTCGTTCTACTTCCTACATATCACCAAATCATCATCTGCAGAGACGCCCACAAAGCCACATCCTCCAGGCAACGAGTGTGTTCTGGTGTGTGAGTATGACCAAGTTGGACATGTTAATGAAGGAAGTCAAAATAGGTGCTTTTGACACATCATTATAATTTAAAGGAGCTAAACGGAAGATGCTTTATATATTTTCATCCAGCCGAGTCATACCAAATAAAAAGTGACTTCTGGTATGTTTCCCCTCCACTTCCTCCCTGATAGAAGCAAAACAGCTTCTCAAGAACAATGAAAAGCTGTTCAGAACCGACATGTCTTTAATCAAATCCTCTCAGCAGGGAAACGGAATATTTCTAACAAGCACGCTCACGGATGAGTTGGGAGGGCAGCACAAAGGCAGCTTTTCAGCTCCACACATACCTGGACCGGGCCATGTGGGCCTTCGTCAGTCTGCGTCACTGTGAAGCCTTTGTTTCCAAAGGCCTACGAATAAAGAAGTCTTCTGGCCTTTCTTGGGTTACCCTCTATGACGAGGAAAGTGTATTTCACATGGGAAGCTAGAACAAGGATTAAGTGATCAGGTGTAAGAAGGATGTGTCCTCCACACAGCTTCCAGAGAGCTGTTCCCTCAGAGCGCACACACACACACACACACACACACACCACACACACACACACACACACACACACACACGGTTTATTACACAGAACCATCGGAGAAGTCTGATTTGCAGATCATTGGATCAACCATCTGTCAATCACTGAGATGAAGGAAGGAAAGGAGCTTCCCATACAGTTCAACATTTCAGGGGGTCAGGTGTGAAGCTACAGTACATGGCACTTCTATTCTAGATTGTTATACATTTCAGAACTCTGGAGCAGTCTATTTGAAAACAGAACAGGAACTTCTGACTGCCCCCAAAGGCACAAACCAATTCAATGTCTGACTGTGAGCCAGTCACCTGAACAGGAGCCATGGAGAGGTTCTGAACAGGAGCCATGGAGAGGTTCTGAACAGGAGCCATGCAGAGGTTCTGAACAGGAGCCATGGAGAGGTTCTGAACAGGAGCCATGCAGAGGTTCTGAACAGGAGCCATGGAGAGGTTCTGAACAGGAGCCATGGAGAGGTTCTGAACAGGAGCCATGCAGAGGTTCTGTACAGGAGACATGGAGAGGTTCTGAACAGGAGCTATGGAGAGGTTCTGAACAGGAGCCATGGAGAGGTTCTGAACAGGAGCCATGCAGAGGTTCTGTACAGGAGACATGCAGAGGTTCTGAACAGGAGACATGGAGAGGTTCTGAACAGGAGACATGCAGAGGTTCTGAACAGGAGACATGGAGAGGTTCTGAACAGGAGCCATGCAGAGGTTCTGAACAGGAGACATGGAGAGGTTCTGAACAGGAGCCATGCAGAGGTTCTGTACAGGAGACATGGAGAGGTTCTGAACAGGAGACATGCAGAGGTTCTGTACAGGAGACATGGAGAGGTTCTGAACAGGAGCCATGCAGAGGTTCTGTACAGGAGACATGCAGAGGTTCTGTACAGGAGACATGGAGAGGTTCTGAACAGGAGACATGGAGAGGTTCTGAACAGGAGACATGCAGAGGTTCTGTACAGGAGACATGGAGAGGTTCTGAACAGGAGACATGCAGAGGTTCTGTACAGGAGACATGCAGAGGTTCTGTACAGGAGACATGGAGAGGTTCTGAACAGGTGACTTCATACGGGCTCTTCAAAGATACGTATCTGAGCAGTGGAATGCAGAACTCCCTTATCACATTATTATTATTTATTGTACACAAGAGGAAAATGTTTTGAAGTAATTAATGCAAGTTTTAATATTCAGTTTCCATTTGTCACACAAACAGGAAGTGGGTCAGCACATGTTTCAAGTTAAAGGACAGACCTGAGCAGATGTTGATATCTGGAGTAACATCTGAACAGGCTCTCAACATAGTGAAAAGAGACGATGGTCACAACTTTACAATGATTGCATCATCAGTCTCTCACACGCACTGCGCTCATCAGGACACCACCACTGAACTCTCTATGGGACACACACACACACACACACACTCTCACACACACACGCACACACACACACGCACTGCGCTCATCAGGACACCACCACTGAACTCTCTATGGGACACACACACACACACACACACTCACACACACACGCACACACACACACGCACTGCGCTCATCAGGACACCACCACTGAACTCTCTATGGGACACACACACACACACACTCTCACACACACGCACACACACACACGCACTGCGCTCATCAGGACACCACCACTGAACTCTCTATGGGACACACACACACACTCACACCGACACACACCGACACACACTCACACACACACACACTCACACCGACACACGCACACACACACGCACGCGCACACACACACACACACACTCACACCAACACACACACACGCATACACACACTCACACCAACACACACACACACACACACGCACACACACACGCACGCGCGCACACACACACACACTCACACCGACAGTGCGCCACTTCCTGTCAGTACCACACCTCTACGTGACGGTGACTTTCTCTTGATGGAATGAGAGGGTTCCACAGCAGCAGCAGGAGGTGTCAGCCTGCGTGCTTCCCGTCACCACACCAGCAGACCGGCCCACACAGGGACATGATGTCACTGCTTTCAGCCGCTCCATTTCTATGCTCAATATTAAACTCTAGTTAATCATTCATAGCTGACTGCAGGACTCCACACACTCCATTTGAGTCTCGTCCTGCTTCAGCTTCCATGAGAAGCACCCTCTTATATTTGTCCTGCACAACAATGGAAATATCTGGCCGTAGGGGTGAGTGGCAGAGATGTTTGAGGAACTAAGATTTCCATTTCAGACAAATGAACTACAAATAGATTTGAATATTATTGCTCGCCACTTTCCGAAGAGCTTCAGTCAGGCGTGGAGCTCACGGCTCTGGTCCACTGAGGACCAGCTGAACTATGAATAATGACCTCTCCATGTCCGTCAGCAGGGTTCATCCGTCCCATGGGGCACCAGCTGTTGTGTCAGCTTCCAGCTTCTCAGAATGAAAACTCCATGAAGAAAATGAAATCTTTGAATTTAGTTACCTAGACTTCCAAAGTGAATCAGTACAGAACACTGATCTGAGGTATCGGTACATATACTGTAGAAGCAAACACTTTAGGGCTGCTACTAACCAATACATTTCATTATTGATGACTTGCTAATCATTTATATTCACTAAGTCAATAAACGGTTTGATTTGTTAAATACAATTGAGTATTGTGTGACGTCTTCAGTGTCTTTTTAACAACAGCAAACAAATAGCCGTAGATGTTCAGTTTACTACATGTTGAACACATTGAGCAGCAGATATTTCAAAGGCACCAACAACGTTTGGCATTTAGGGTTATGAAATGATAAACAATAGTTGCCTTTGCCTTTTTTGAATGGACTCAAAGGTTTATTCCGTGGTATTGCATACCGCGTAAGCTTCTTCTCAGCACACTACGCCTCAGGCTAGGAATGTGACTTTGTGAACTGTTTGTATTATAAACTAATCTAAAAAAGTCCTTATATGCACTTAAAAAAGTGTTAAACAATGTTTTAAGCTTGAAATGGCATCGCTCAGAACGGCAAGCCTTCCCGTAGATAAGTGAACACTGCACCCATGGGTGGTATCCCCTTAAAGTGTAGCATATTAAGCATTAGGACTCAGTTCCAATGATCAGGTGTGAGTGGAGCCCGGATCAGCATTGTTTCTCTCTCTGGGAATGCAGCGGCATGTAGCTGCACGCTGTGGATACAGTTCAAGAGATGAAATACAAACCACATCATAATACATCGCTATGGGCCATAATTCCACACAGGTGAACACGGCTTTTCTCCCTTTTGACCACCCATGCTTCCTCTGAAGTGCAGCACAGCGTCTAAGCAGCCTATAGTGGGCTGCTGGCTGAACGGCATGCCACTACCTGAGCCAAGTCTAGACTGAGAGCACACACACACACAAACACACACACACACACACACACACACACACACACACACACACACACACACACACACACACACACACACACACACACACACGTGTAGCATCACTGACAAAGGGTGCTAAGTGTCTCTCACTGTGTGTGTCCCCGACCTGCTCAGGATTAGCCTGGTATAATACTCCTTCTTTTAGCGGTTTCATAATACATCTCCTAACAATAACTGCATGTTTCTTACTGATCGGAGTGACACAAGAAACATTGTGAAAGTAATGACTGCAAAGCTTAATGAACAGTACAGAACAAAGCAGTGGGTAGCTCTGCCTTAGGGGAAACACGCGGGCACTTCCTTACTGCAAACGACACGAAGCCTGATATCAATCTCATCTCCGTGGGCTCATCACAGAGCCCGCAGCCGGTTAGCTTAGCGAGAAGACTGGAAACAACCAGAGAAATATAAACATGACAGTTTGGGGGAACTACACGCTAAAATTATTCCTTGACAAATAATTGCTGCATGCATTGACTGCGCACAGCTTCCTACACTGAAACAACGGAAACGTTGACTTGAATTAAATATATCATTTTCACTCAACTTTAATATTTTCTATCTTCAAACGTAAAATGATTGCTTTCAACTAACCTAATATAGTTATGTCAAATCTGTTTACATCAGGGGGGTCAAACTCAATTTAATCGCGGGCCACATCAGCATTAGGCTGCACTCAAAGGGCCGGTTGTAACTTTTAACTTCAGCTAAATGAAATGTATATATAAGACTATAAACATATATAAATATATAACAAAATGTATTGTATTACATTATTGCCTCTGCATTGGATTATTATCAGATAGGGTAATAACCAGGGGTGCACATCACTTGTTTGCCCTGGTTCTCAAAGGAGCACCTGTCTTTAGTACTTGACTTTATGAACGTGCGCTAGTGAGCACGCTCATGAACTGTTCGCCTCGCAGCGGGGTTACTGTGCGGGGCACATAAAGCAGACCCTTCACGCGATAGCGAGGGGTAGAGCAAGAGATCGCAGATGCTGTCGTGCTTGCGGACGGATACAAAAAATTAAACCTAAATGGCTCGCGAATTATACTTTGTAAAGTGTGTGTGTGGGAAACCCTGCTGTCTTACCGGTTCTTATGCACCTGCGCACCAGTTATGTGCAGTCCTGGTAATAACTTCATAATTAACTACGTCTGAAATCAGAAGTCTGGGGCAAATCATTGCAAGTCTCTTCAGTGGAAAAGTCAGAAAATGATTTAAAAAGAAAAACCAAATTCTGAGAAAAAACATGTAGTTTATGAGCAACGTGCTTCTGTAAATTACCATGTAACCGTATAAGAAACATAATATTCTTTGCAAGCTCTTGTGGGGCCACAGAAAATGAAGTCACGGGCTGGATTTGGCCCCCGGGCCACCCCTGCTTTACATAATACATTTAATTAAAGTCAATGTTTGAGTTTTTTTCCAATAAATGTATTATGTAAACAGATTTCACATGGCTATATTTGGTTAGTTGAAAGCTAAATGATTCATTTAAAATAAGAAAAATAACAGGTTATAATATTATTGCTTTCAACTAACCTAATACAATTACGTGGAACCTGTTGACATAATACATTTCATTAAAGTCAATGTTTAATTGATTGGGTGCAGGGACGAGTTTGAAGGTTTGGGTCCATCATGGCTGGAGAACAAAACCCAAACCTGTGTTCCCCGATCATCCTAATCCCTGACTTTTGTTTAACTTCTAAAAACACTTAAAGCCTAAAGAAGATAATCCTGTCAGCGAAGAGATCAACTTCAAAGATATCTCTATGAGTATCAGCCAATAAGAACTAAATTAGTCAAACCCTAGACCTGGAGCACAAAGCTATTTCAGAGAAGTTCAACAGTTTCCAGACACTGGAAAGGTCAGGTACGAGGTCAGAGCAGACGTGACATCTGATTGGCTCACTAGGAGCCCACATTGCTGCTGTGGCGTATGTAGACAAAGCTCAGCTGTGATATACTACTTGCACACTAAATGTAAAAAGATATTGTGTTAGCTGTAATTTGGTCTTTCAATAGTGTTTTATTTGTCAGATAGTTTACAGATTTGTATCTTTATGGTCAACTTGAATATTTTCACTCTTTTAGTTCTGTTTCATCTTCTATTTTGCAGGAGTGGTAAAGTCACGTGTTAATAATAGAATGTGGGCCCATGCATGTACACATGACATGAGAACATGTTTGCATCGACAGCATGTTGGAGTACAAAATAATAACAACAACAACAACAACAACAACACTATTATACTATATTAGTCACTTACTAATGCTGTATAAAGCGTTGAAAACACGGATCTGTGTCTGCCTACAGCAACAGGTCAGGGGGTCTGTAGTAGCTTGTAGAATTTGATGAGCTAAGGAGGATACACATTCTATGATCACATTATGAGAACAAAACACATCTGCATGTGTATTTTACATTTAATTTCGTGACTATATTTAGATATTAGAAGGTTTTGTAATAGAGTTCTCACTTTTAACTTCTTAAGACAACTGAGAAAGTTGGTTTGTAAGTGAGTCATGTGCATATCATTAATTTCTCAAGATGAAGATCACTCCTTTATAAATAGGTAAACTGGGCCAAAAGTAACGGTGTTTCCATTATTACAGTGAGGGAGTTTGTATATTGTGGAGGCAGACAAATGACCGGGAAACACTTGCTGTGTTTCCCTTAACAAACTGTGCACATCATTATGACGAAGATATTTTTTTAAATATATCCTAAGCTTACGATGAGTATTTGTGTAAGTACAACAAAAACAATAATAAAGCATGATAAGATTCATTTAGGAATCCTTTATGTCAGTGTTGCAACATTAACTAATGATTTAAAACAAATGAATATTTTAAAGGGTTTGAATAAACCCGTTAACACTGTAACGCACCGTACGCTACCTAATATGTAGACATCATACGAAGACACTTGAATATTTACTTACCAAATGGTTCCTTATACGTCCTCAAACTGCTCATTGTTGAATCTGTGAAGTCCCCCATGGAGAGAAATGTATTGGGATAGAGAATAAAGCTTGTCTGGAGGATAGCAGAGTAGAATGAGACAGTAGTCCTTCACTGAGGGATGAAGCGCCGGCAGCCAGCGGCGGCAGCTCACACTGAACTCCTCCGCGAGCACATCGACACTACAGGAGCACTGCTGCATTCAAGACCGGCTCGGAAATACAAACAAATCCCTTTCGAAGTCGTTAATAGGCGATTGCTTGTCAATGTAAACCCCCCGTAGAGCTACTTGCAGCTTTAAGTCAGAGGTGTTACTCATCTTGTACTTGGGTAAAAGTAGAAAGGACCACAGTGTAGGAATACTCTGTTACAAGAACAAGTCCTGCAATCAAAATATTACTCAAGGAAAAGTAGAAAAGTATAGCGCCAAAATATACTTAAAGGGTCAACAATAAAAGTAGTCATTGTGCAGATTGGTCCATTTCAGAATAATATATATGATATATTCATATGTTTTTATTGATCATTAAAGTGTTATCAAAGCTGGTAAAGGTGCAGCTAGTTGTAATGACTTTGTATACTGCAGGGTAGCTTGTGAACAGAGGTGGGAAGTAACTAAGTGCATTAACTATACTGTTCTTAAGTACAACTTTGAGATATTTGTACTTTACTTGAGTATTTTAATTTGTTGCTACTTTGCACTTCTACTTCACTACAATTATTTCATATATTTAGTTACTTCACAGATGTGGATGAATGATGTGAAATATAATCAAGTGTTAAATCAGACTTTAGTTCCACCTGGAGTAAATCCACAAGCTACCCTGCAGTCTACAAAGTACTTCAGACTAGCTGCACCTTCACCAGCTACCCTGCTGTATACAAAGTACTTCAGACTAGCTGCACCTTTACCAGCTTTGAGAACACTTTAATGATCAATCATTATAAAACATATATATTATTCTGAGATGGACCAATCTGCACAATGACTACTTTTACTTTTGGTACTTTCAGTATATTTTGATGCTAAATCGTATGTACTTTTACTTGAGTAACATTATGAATTAAGAGCTTTTACTTGTAACAGAGTATTCATACACCCTGCTACTTCTTCTTTTACTTAAATACAAGATCTGAGTACTTTTTTACATCTCTGCTTGTGAATTTCTTCCAGGTGGAACTAAAGTCTGATTTATGAGTTGTTTATCTTTCACATTATTAATCCACATCTGCGAAGTAGCTAAAGGTACACAATAAATGTAGTGCAGTAAAAGTACACCATTTATCTCTGAATTGTTGTGGAGTAGAAGTACAAAGTAGAAAAACATTTACAGTACTTGAGTAAATGTACTTAGTTACTTTACACCACTGCTTTTAGTGCAGCTTTAACCCACTCAGTCCAATAGCAGGAACTCTCACTATGTTTCAGATGTTTAAGTACAATTATGGATTTATGGCCATCAGTGGACGAGAGCAGGATCTCGGCTTCACTCTAACACCAAGGAGGTCGAGACGACACCCCACAGTAGTCCTGACAGACCTGGACTATGCGGACGACATCAGCCTGCTCTCCGACAGCGTGGAGCAAGCACAGGAACTCCTGAACAGAGTGGAGTCAAAGTGTGCCAAGGTTGGCCTGAGGCTAAACACCAAGAAAACTGAGGTTATCACCTATAACATCTTACCGGAACATCCACCTCTGACAACAACAGAAGGCACTGTGCTTAAAGAAGTCAAGGATTTCAAGTACCTGGGCTCATGGGTCAACTCAACCGAGCAAGATCTTAAGGTGAGGAAAGCACTTGCATGGAGGGCCCTGAATGGCATGACCAGTGTATGGAACTCCAACCTCTCCCGTCAAATCAAACTCAGCTTCTTCTATGCAACGGTAGAGTCTGTTCTCCTCTATGGCAGTGAATGCTGGACTCTGAAGCCAACCCTACAAAAGTCTCTAGACGGATGCTACACCAGGATGTTGCGAGCAGTATTTAACATCAGCAAGAGTGTACATTTAAACAACAACATCCTCTACAAGGGAATACCAAGGGTGAGCGAGAAAATTGCAGCCAGGAGAATGAGACTAGCAGGACATTGCCAAAGGCATCAAGAGCTGCCAGCCAGCAAATTGGTGCTGTGGGAACCAACACACGGGCATCGGTCACGAGGACGTCCCACACAAACATATATGGACGTACTCAAGAACGACGCATTAGCACAAAGTACCAATGAACTGGCCAGATGTATGGAGAACCGGGATGACTGGAAGCGACGATGGAGGGCTCGTCTGAGGACGACCTAGAGATGGGATTAGTTTTGTTTCATAAAGATAAAGCAACACTTTATCAGAATCAAGCAAAAATAAGAGTTTAAGAGGAGAAAAAAAACTGAATCAAGCTAAATTAATTTAATTAAAAAAATAAAACTATAAGTTGCAAACAAATCATTTGGGTAATCATATAAACTATAAGTATTTTTTCTTTGTTTTAACACATCTTTTTGTTTGAAGTTAGGGGTGGCGTCAGGGGGGAGCCTAAGCACCCCCAAGAAATATATATTTTTTCCCCCCGAAAATTATTATTATTATTTTTATTAAATTAATTCAGAAAAATTATTGATTACATCAATACAAATGTGAAACAAACAAATGTTTGACCAAAAACATAAAGCCAACACAGAGTGATATGATTAGGCCAATGGCCAGCAACCATTACATTTTTTACCTACTCATAGGCTAAATTACTTTGTGACACTTGAGTGACTTCCTGTTAGCTGGAGCCCCAAATTATTTGCTAACAGCAAAGTGACAAATGGATCGTTTTTTAGTCCTTAAACGTCCATGTGTAGACACTCAATCAAAACTAACTGAAAGCGAGAGGAATTGTGCATATAATAGGCCTCGTGAGTACAACTAGCTTACTTCTGGGTCTCTGTGTTTCATTCAAGCTCTGCTATGTGTGTGTGTGTGTGGCACGAGCCATTTTGTGTGCATGCGCAAGCGAGCGAGAGACAGAGAGAGCGCACCAGTGGGTATCTACCGGAGATGGTTGTGGTTAGCATCTGGTGCTAGCTGGCCAAGCTAACGGATATAAGGAGCTTTTAACACAACAAGGTGGAGGGAGAACTCTCTCCTGTCAGACGGAGAGTCTCAGATAACCTCAGCTCAGGTGAAGTAAAGGACTCTCAGTGTTTAGATAGTTAACTGTAATCTAGTTATCTCAGTGGGTCTCAAACGGTTTGTTTTAAAAGGGGAGTGATTTGTAAAATATCTATAAAGAAATAGAAAATCTGTTACAGTTCTGTTTCATATGTATGTTGAGAGATGTATCCATAAATCTCATCATTTTGCTCTCAAAATGCACCAGATTGATACTTTTAACTTCAATATTTAAAAAAATAAATATTCCCGGGACCCCACTAGAGGAGGTGAGGACCACTCCCCACTTGTAAAAATAGCACTTTACACCTGTATGCCGTGAGCTGATTACGAGCATTCATTGTAATAGTCGCGGGTTCACTGTGTGTGCGTGTGGGGAGTGTTGCAGTAGAAAATTCATCTGTAGCGCTGGTACATTAATGGGAAACCCTTAATGTTTGAGCACCCTCTATGAAACGTCAAGCTACCCCACAGCACCCCCTAGAGAAAATCTCTGGCGCCGCCACTGTCTCTTTGCTCCTTTCTCAATGATCAGACTTTTGCTTTTGCTAAATGTATATAATTTTCTCACAGGATATAGCATGAGACAACACATTGTTTATCCATTGTGTATGAATGCAAAACTAGGGCCACCAGGGTGGGTGGAGGGGGTCTGGAGGACGGGTCTTGGGCTGACAGCCCAGGAGCACAGCGGAGGACCCGGAAGGGATCTCGGGCGGATGGCCCGGGGGCAAGGCAGAAGCCGAGAAGGGGGACTCGGGCAGACGGCACAGGGGCAAGGCAGAGTCCAAGGTGGGGGTCTCGGGCGGACGGCCCCGGGGCAAGGTCCATGGTGGGGCGAAGGCCACAGCGGGCGAACTCAGGGTGCCGAGCATGAGGGCGAAGGCAGCGGCAGGAAGAGTCAGGGGGCTGGGCTCGAGGGCGAAGACCAGACAGCTCCGGAGGCCGCGCAGGAAAGCGCTGACGGGACAGCTCCGGAGGCCGGGCAGGACCCGGTGTCGGCCGGACAGGAACCGGAGCCGGTGGGACAGGCTTCAGCAGGATCCCCCACGGAAGAGGACCAGGAGTTGGCAGGACCCCCGGCGAGACAGGTGACGGCGGGACCTCCAACGGAACAAGACATGGGATTGGCAGGACCGCCGGCAGAAGAGTCGTCGGTTGGGCCCCCAACGGGACAGGACACAGGGTTGGCAGGACCCCCGGCAGGAGAGTAGTCGGCGGGACCCCCAACGGGACAGGACATGGAGCTGGCAGGAACCCCAGCGGAACCTCCAGGACTAGTGTTAATTTCGTCAGCTATTTTTTATTTAGTTTTAGTCTTAGTCCTGTGTTACATTTCCTTTTTAGTTTTAGTCATATTTAGTCACCTTCATCCTGTTTTTATTTAGTCAAGTTTTAGGCGACTAAAAGTCTGAGCATTTTAGTCTTATTTTAGTCAAAGAAAACGAATTATTTTAGTCTACTTTTTGTCAATGAAAACTGTTGAGTCTTTTTTAGTCATCAGATTATATAGAACATTTCAGTCAAACTAGTCTAGCCAGAACCAATCATTTGTCATTTTAGTATATATAAATAAATAAGATTATATCTTGTCCTTATTTGATGAAACACAGGTTGAATGATTGAGAAGCTTTGCAGAGAGTATCTGGTCAGGTTTGTGGTGTTTGTACCAGCTGTGTTTTGGCCACATTGCTTCCCTTCTGATAAAACAATGCATTCGCTTTTTCTCTCCGCCTCATTGTAGCGAAAATGGGCCCAAATATCACATAGTTTCTTTATCCCAAGCAGTGGTGGCTTTAGACTTTTTCGTTGTCAGTCATTTTGACGGACAGGATTGTAACATTTCCGTCATAATCCATTATTATCTGTCGAGGGCACAATTTATCAAGCACTCGCGCTGACGGGGGGTATTCGGTTAACGCGAGTGCGACCACTGCTCCCAAGTCTTGTTGTTGCCATTTTATTTTCTATTATATAAGGTTAGTTCTTTTTCGTATAAGGCTTCGCCCTCTAAGGCTATCGCTATTGGGTAATCCCCACTGCACGTGTGCAGCACTGACAGACTTATTGCACACCCACCTATGACGTGGGCCCCACCTCCAGGCTCACTTCCGTATAAATAGGAAGTAGGCCCTACAATCCACTCCTACTTTTCTTCAGCACTCCGTTGCAGAAGCATTGACAGGAAAAACAAGTTATTTTAAGAGCTACTTACTAAAATTCCTGGTTCCCCTGAATGTGCCAGGCGGCGCGGTCCCGTGGGTTACATGCACGTTCATAATGCCGAGGGAAATAACTCTCAGAATAACGTTATTAGCACATTTTTACAACTTGAGGAACGAATGTTTTTAATAAGGGCTAAACAAGTGTTCATACTGGGTAGTTTATTTAGTTTAAAAAAAAATTAAAAAAAATTATCCAACGAGTTACAGACCATTCTTTGGGAAAAAGTGTTTCCGGGCCTGGCAACCAAACGGATCTGCAGTACCGCCATTTGGCCAGCACGAATATTTCTATCTGAGTCCGGCGCACTTCCTGGGGGCTTGGTCAAGGGTCCATCTTGGGTTGTCGTCCGGAGTTGTCCAATATGGCCATCTCGCACATGCGCAGTACCGATCGGGCAGGGGGACGGATCGGGTAGTGACAGCCACACTCGCAGCTCAACGAGGCTCCCTCCTGTCAGATGGAGGGAGTAAATACAGCAGCAAGCTTTGGGACGGCCTCCCCTCTCTCGGGCAGAAACAGGAAATGCCGTAACTGTATGTAACAACGGTTTCAAATCAGCATCTCTTAGACAAAAGGTTTAAATGAATAACTCAAATAAAACTCCAAACATCTTTCATTGTGTTTCAAAGCTCTTTTAGTTTTAAACCTGAGTTTTATAAGCTTCTTAGTTTTTACAACGGTCTGTAAATATACACAACTTTATAATAAAATGCACACATTTACCTTTTTCTAGACTAAACACAGGTTTGATCCTAAGTTAAAAACATATGAGGTTATCATGAGGTTGTTAACATCGCAATTTATCAGTGGATGTTTGCTGGAACTACTTGTAAACAGCGGCCACACACAGCGTGACTCCGGTCAGGTAGAGACCGGTCTCAAGTCAGCACCGCTGCAGACTCGCTGTTGGAGGGCTTGATAGCCCACTCCCCCTCCACACCGCTCCACACTCGTTGCTTTGGAACAGCCCTCAATATGGCGGACCCTCTGCGTGAACCATAGACTGTATATATAAATGGACGTAGGGTCCGTGACGTCACCCATAGGATTCTGCAGTTGCCGTGAAGCCCTTACGGCCCGTCTACACTACAGCGTCGAAAACTCCAATCTGCCCATTCACTTTCAATGGGGTGACGTCACGTTGCCTCGCTTTTTCGCCGAACTGAATTGTGGGTAGCAGAGCTGTCTCCGCCGTCTCCGGCGTAGCCAGCGCCAGCCAATCAAATCCCGTTTCTGAAAATCTGACAGCTGAAGCCGTAGCCAATCAAACCGCGTCTAAGCTGGGAGAGATATCCCGCTGTTCATTTCTATATTTCAAAAAAAGTCGGAGGAGAAACTAACTATCGCCGTAGCAATCACCCGGTTTTGTATGACCAGACCCTCTTCACCTACCGGGATACAAACCGGAGGAACCAGGCATGGAGGGAGGTGGCAGAGACAGTGGGGGAAACGGGTAGGTTTTCGCCTGTTTGGGGAGTTTATATATATATATCGCTCGCATAAAATCCCCGGGGTTTTTTGCTTTGTATGTCGGGGCGGGAGATTCATGTGATTGGTTGTTGGTCGTGTTGCTTGAATAAAATCCCCAAGCTCCAGACACGCCCAGCTCCAAGCTTTTTTTGAAGCTGTAGTGTGGACGCTCCGTTAGTAGGCGGAGTCGGCCACTACCTACGAAAACCTACCAGTTTCCCCCACTGTTTCTGCCACCTCCCTCCATGCCGGGTGATTTGTTACAGCGATAATTAGTTTCTCCTTCAACTTTTTTTGAAATATAGAAATGAACGGCGGGATATCTCTCCCAGCTTAGACGCGGTTTGATTGGCTACGGCCTGGGGTTGTCAGATTTTCCGAAACGGGATTTGATTGGCTGGCGCTGGCTACTCCGGCGTCTCCGGCGGAGACGGACCGCTATGCTACCCACAATTCAGTTCGGCGAAAAAGTGAGGCAACGTGACGTCACCCCATTCAAAGTGAATGGGCAGATTGAAGCTGTCGACGCTGTAGTGTGGACAAGCCGTAACGGCTCCACTGCAACGTCAGAGTCTAATCCCGTCTGCTCCAAATAAGGGCAAAGAGGCGGAGCCGAGGCGGGACCTGCTGCCTCCGAACTGGAAGTAAACAGAGCTAGCTCAGGCTAGGAAGCTAAGCTAACATGAAATACATGCATACCAAGTTACTGCTAACAGTGTAGTTCCCCTATATAAACGTTACATTCATAATGAACTGAGACAATCTGCAAGAGAATTAGCTATATTTTGTTATTCTTAATGCTTGTCATTCACACGTTGAGAAAAGACGGACTCCACCGCCCGGACCTAACGGAGCCGCAGTGGGCTAGCTCCGGGACGCCGGCTGGAGCTAGCCCCCTGCGGATCCGTTAGCTCCGGCGGCCACCACTGGGAGAATTGGGTCCCCTATTAACATTTGCTCCCGTTTAGCATTATGGGTGTCATAGCCATAGACTATTAAAGTCTTACCCAAGGCTGAATCATAAACTAAAATGTATATGTATGCATAAAGGGTTACGTCCTTAGCTGGCTAATAAGTAACAAGCTAAGCTACCAAGCACCCAAACACCTGCGAACGGGGTTAACATGTATAATATTATCATTTTAGACTTCTTGGAAGTTCTGTTAGTACATTGAAGCGCACAGCACAACATTTTAATTGTCTGGTATTTGTAACAATATTCCCTAACTAACGTTGTAACCTCTATGGTTGTAGCCTAGCAGAGTGGACAAGTTGCTGTTAGCTGACAGTGAGGCATGTACGTGTCCATCAAAGTGACCACGCCCTAATTTATGCAACAACTTTAAGACCTAATATAAATAAAAGGGTCGTGTTAGAAAACAATTCACTCACGGATTCATAATCATGAAGGTGGAATCTAACTATATCGAAAATAATATTTATTGCATCCATGGGTAGAAACATGTTTTTTTCTGCTGTAAAGTTGGGCATTTTAACATGGGGGTCTATGGAAATTGCTCCTTTCTGCAGTCAGTCCCTAGTGGCCCATGTATGAACTGCAGTGTGTGGCACTTCCGTATTGGCTTCCTGGCTGTTCCCCAGAGTTTGCCGCTTGGCGAGAACACGCAAACGGAGGGGTAGGGTGTAGGGGGCGGTTTGGGAATGGGCCTTCCTGTCGCCGGTCTTTTTTCTTCTTCGTGTGTTATTATTTGACAGATAAGAACCACACAACTGCATTAGTGGCCGCTGTCGCTCTCTGTCGGCCGTCAGTGCAACTTAAATTATGACGTTAGACAATTTTTTTTAAAGGGCCGGCCGTCAACGGCCCTTGACGACCGGCCGTTCTGTGGTTCTCCAGATTCTACAGATGGCCAGTCCGCCCCTGCCCAGAGGGTAGGAGGACAAACAGATAGTTTGCAGGATGAGAGGTGTCTTTAAAGATGTTGTGCGCCCTCTGCAAACACCGTATTCCCTGGATGTCCTCGATGGCAGGGAGTGGGACACCGATGATGCGTTGGGCGATTTTCATCACCCTCTGCAATGCCTTCCTGTTGAGCATTGTGCAGTTCCCATACCAGGCTATGATACAGCTGGTCAGGATGCTCTCAATGGTGCAGCGATAAAAGTTCACCAGAATCTGAGGAGAGAGGTGATCTGAATCTTGGAGCCTCTTCTCTTTAACATCTACATACTACCACTGGCTCAGATAATGACAAACTACAAAATAAGTTACCATAGCTATGCGGATGACACACAGATTTACATAACCATTTCACCAGGAGACTATGCTCCAATTCAAACACTGAGTAAGTGCATTGAACAAATCAATGACTGGATGTGTCAGAACTTTTTCCAATTAAACAAAGATAAAACTGAGGTAATGGTTCTTGGAGCCAAGTTGGAACGTATACAAGTTAGCGCTGAGCTTCAGTCTGTAATGTTCAAAACAACAGATAAAGCCAGAAATCTAGGTGTAGTCATGGACTCTGACCTGCGTTTCAACAGTCACATTAAAACAGTTACTAAATCAGCCTACTATCACCTAAAGAATATATCTAGGATTAGAAGACTAATGTCACAGCAGGATTTGGAAAAACTTGTCCATGCTTTTATCTTCAGTAGACTGGACTACTGCAATGGTGTCTTCACAGGTCTCACTAAAAAATCTATTAGGAAGCTGCAGCTGATTCAGAACGCCGCTGCTCGAGTCCTCACGAACACTAAGAAAGTGGATCACATCACTCCTGCTCTGAAGTCTTTACACTGGCTTCCTGTGTGTCAAAGAATTGATTTCAAAATACTGCTGGTTTATAAAGCTTTGAATGGTTTAGGCCCAAAATACATTTCTGACCTCCTGCTAAACTATGAACCATCCAGATCTCTCAGGTCTTCAGGGACTGGTCAGCTTTCTGTCCCCAGAGTCAGAACTAAACATGGAGAAGCAGCGTTCAGTTATTATGCTCCAACTATCTGGAACAAACTCCCAGAAACCTGCAGGTCCGCTGCAACTCTTACTACTTTTAAATCCAGACTGAAGACTTTTCTCTTTGCCGCTGCTTTTAATTGAACTATTCATATCTTAAACTGCACTGTAACTTTTATCCATGTACTTTTTATTTTAATGTTTATTTTATTATCTTTGCTTTTTAATGACTGTTTTTAAATGCCAAAGGTGGGGTAGGTAATTTTGGAGACACCAGCTCGAGTGCGCTAGAAGCCCCTCCTCCAACACACACGAACGCGCACATGACCAATGAGGGCACGAGATAAATGTGTGCACAGATGGAAGGCTGACAGGCAGTTAGGCCATCCACCCGGCTAAAATAATTGGTCGTGCTTTTTACAGTACCACGGCTTCCACAGATGAATTTTTTTTATGGAGTTGTTGTCAAAGCACTTAAGATATTCATTGCTATCGAGATGTTAAGAGCATTGCATGGAATATAACAAAAAGTGTATCTCGAGCCGGTTTCTCAAACTTACCTACTCCACCTTTAATGTATTTTATTTTTGTAAAGCTCAATATAAATAAACTTGCCTTGCCTTTAAACCAAGTATTATATAAGAGAAGTGTTTGCAGCAGTATTAGTCGGCTATGGTCACACACTTCTCGCCAAGGCAGGTTGGAGATACACTTATGACAGACATATCGTGCTTGATATTGTCAGAATACGTTTTGCATTGTCGACAAGTGGTTAATCCGACAGACCCTGAACGCATCATAAGAAACCGATTCTGTATGCGTCATTACGCACAGCGACGTATTCCTTTTGTCCAATCAGGTGAGGAGCCTAGAGCTCAGGAAAGAAGCAGATGATATGGCAGCTTTATAAGCGACCAGGTGGAACTTGCTTTGTTAACACGGCTAAACCTTTGATTATGAAAACACATTGTCTTAAATACGGCAGCTGCTCGATATGATTTACTTAATATTGATTTCCGCGTTCTCCGGGGCAGTCGTTACGTTGATATTACAGTTCTTGCTGATATACCGGAGAAGCCCTGAGCCCATAGGCAGGACAGTGCAGTATGTCAAAGTACTGCCTGATAACGCATTGAAGGATTACTTTAATACCCAACATGCCGAGCCAGGTCAGCAGCAGCCGGACAGTACAGCATCCAGACAACAAGAGGCCGTGTCCGCGCGGCAGCAGGAAGCGGCTGTCAGCGGCAGCAGCCCCAAACAACAGCCGACACCGCCTTCCCACGAGCCCGGGGATGCGGCCAAGGCGGAGACCTGCCATTTCCTAAATGCTATATTCCTGTTCCTATTTAGAGAGTTCAAAGAAACTCCTGTGGTTAGACACTGGCTCACCAAAAAGATTAAGGTGGAGTTTGAGGAGCTACTGCAGACCAAGACCGCAGGACGGCTGCTGGAGGGACTCAGTCTCAGGGACATATCCCTGGGTAATTCTCTGCCGGTCTTCAAGTCGGCCAAACTTATGAAGCCGATTCACCTGAACGAGGACGGCATGCCCGAGGAGCTCAACTTTGAGGTGGACATTGAATACAATGGCGGCTTCCACCTCGCCATCGACGTGGAGCTGGTGTTCGGGAAGTCTGCCTACCTGTTCGTGAAGATGAGGCGCGTGGTGGGGAGGCTGAGGCTGCAGTTCACGCGCACCCCCTTCTCCCATTGGTCCTTCTCCTTCCTCGAGGACCCGCTCGTGGACTTTGAGGTGAAGTCCCAGTTTGAAGGAAGGCCTCTGCCCCAGCTCACCTCCATCATAGTGAACCAGCTGAAGCGGGTCATCAAGAAGAAACACACCCTGCCCAATTACAAGATCAGGTAGGCTCCATCACACACTGTTTACCTTCTCACAACACACTGTTTACCTTCTCACAACACACTGTTTACCTCTCACACACGTTTACCTTCACAACACACTGTTTACCTTCGGAGATAACAACAGCAGAAACCCATGGCTGAAGAAACGCCTCAACACATTCCAAGACCACCTGCAGCTGAGGATACAGCAGACTAGTTGATGTTCATGTGAGAAAAAACGACATGCTGTATGATCTCAAAATGAAGCACACAACAATAATATTGCAAGATGCACTCTTGCAAAAATTAAAATCGAAGGAAGCACAATATTTGTTAAATTCTACACATGTTTAAATACCATTATGATCAAGTATTGTGGAGCTTCAGAGATATTCCACTCTATAAAAAAATCCTATAGCAGAGACTTAACAAAACATGTTTTGTACACATGCAAAACATGTTTTGTACACATGCAAAACATTATCACATGATTTGAATCCCAAAAAGAGAATGAATCATCTTTGATTCGTGAAGTCGTGCAGTTGTACACTACTGCATATGTGTCTCACTTAATTTGACTGTACTATGTTAGCATGCAACGGAAGTCAATGAACTGTTTGTTGGAGGGACATTTAAGGGTCAGTATAGACCCACATTCCACTAAGGGCTATCAGAAATGACTACCTGAACTAATATATAAATAGGGTTTCCTATTCTCACGAAACAAGTAAAAAGTGCTTAAGGTCACAATTAGAAGTGCATCCCTCGGAAATGAACAGTTAAAGTGTGTACAAAAATAGGCTTCAAGTGCCTCGAGTTTTGGATTCCACACACTTTATTCCACTGGAAGTTCATACAGAGAGATAATATTATATTGATAGTGGATTCCAATGAGGCAAAACATTGGCTCATATTATGAAGAGAAAGTAAAAAAGAAACATTTCTGACATTTTATTTAATTTTTACAAAAGTGTCTTATCAGCATTATGTTAAAAAATCCAAACGTTTTTTAGTCTACATTCAGGGACCTTTAAGTATATTTGAGTATATACTTTATATCTCTCCACTGTGACTAGGCTATACTGTGTTAAAGGGGACCTATCATGCAAAAGTCACTTGTTGATGTCTTTTATACATAACTGTGTCCCCGGTGTGTCGGGGAACTCATGCAGCATCAGAAAAGAAAACCCTCTCTCTTTTCCTCCGTACCCAAATCTTTTCAAAACAGGGGTACAATGAGCGGATACAGATTTGCTGCCGATCTGACATCAAATTGGCAGCGGACCCACAGAAAATTGCTCTCAGAAACAATTTCTGACGTGTTTTGGACGTAATCTCGTCTTTGTTTACAATAGCAAGCCTCGCTAACACTCAGAGCTAACGCAGTACTGGAGAGCACATGTGCTTTTAAAAAGCAGGAAATAAAAAAAGGAACTCACCTTATGATAAACCCGCAAGAGAAAAAGCATTTGAGCTCCATGCTGTTTCAGAAATAATCTTTGATGTGGTTTAGAACAGCAGAATTTAACTTTATCTCCGGTAGATTTCTGATCAGGCGTTTCTCTAACAGTGCTGCGAAAGAGGGGTATGAGCAGTATGAGGCACGGCTACAATGGGTGATCTGTTTGGTATTTTAAGCAAAAAACTTCACAGACATGTTTTGTATAGGTATGGCCCTACAATATATTTTTCCAATTTAGCCATATATTTCCAACATGTTGAATCGGGAGGCTATCGGCAAAAGGTCGTCGGCCAAAGAAATCACTCTGACTGGCTGTTCAGCTCAGCGAATCAGTGCATGAGAAGCAAAACGGAAGTGAAGAAGGCACACACAGACGGCTATTATTTTTAATTTTCCAGTACTGCACTAAACATGTTTTCGATTCTAAGTCGTAATGTGAAACAGTCTGTGAAACAGTCTGTGATGGACGAGAGTGAAAATGGAATGGAATGAAAATGAAATGGAATATATCACGCAGTCTGTCTTCCGGTTGCCTCTTTTGAATGACGAATACCGCCGCTTGCTGGTAAGGACAGTTATTACCACTCACGCATGCGCAGTGCGTACGTACTACTTGGCCATCGGCTGAAGTCTTTGCAGTGTTTTCAAGTGCGACTGTTGGCCAAGACGCAGGAGACGTGAGGCGACACAACAATCGAGTCCGTCGGGACGTGTTCTTTGGTGTCAGCTTGGTGTGTCAGGGCCTAAAGAGAAACCTAGAGAGAAATGCGGAAGTAGAAAGAGTTTTGAGGGAGAATAAAAACGGAAACTTGTGTTACGAGGTCCATTTTTGCTTTCTCTTTCTTATGCAATGGTACACTGAATTAGAGCTATGTTTTTGTTTCACTGTTGACTAATCTTCTCGTAATTGTATCACTTATTGAAATACGCACAAAAGCACAGAACCCAAGGTGACCTCTTCAAATGAAATGCAAAGATATTAGTATAGAAGGGAGAATTTGCTTATTTTTATTTTATTTTGGGAAATACATAGTTTTCACTGTTGTTGCATACACACAATCTCAAAACCACATATGCATACATTATTGTTCTGGGGAGATATGCTCAAGGGTGCCTCTGTATTTCCCTGCTGGACTTGAACCAGCTCCCTCCCCAAAGCAAAGTCCCTCAGCCTCCCCAGTGATACAAACAGTGATGCAAACATAAATAAACCTTTGGGTTATTTAACGATTGTGTGACATTTTGTAGACCAAAGAAACGATCCTGCGGAGTGAGCAAGCACGATGAGAGGATGTAATGAGGAGCAGGATGAGAGAATGAAAGCTGGACCTTGGGATTTGCTGAATGGCACAGATGGTAGTTCTGTAAAGAGGGGGGGCTGGGACCGCGGCATTACAGCACCGACGTACAGTCACTACTCCGCTATGGGGGAATACTGTTTCAACGCCAACCCTGTGATGCTCTCACTTTGCCCCAGTCATTATTCCAGCTCTCTGCTTGGAGAGAGAGCAGTGGTGGGGGGAGAGGAGGAGCATCATTCTCCACCTAGGCTTGCTAATTTCTTTACTAGCTCTTTTCTGGAACTTTCCATCATATCACAGTGTCTTTATTCATAGAGGGGGCTCTGTGCGTGTTATCATTTCATCTGAAGTCCTTTTGGGGCATGTTGGTTTACAGGTTAGGCATCAAATTCCTTTTTCGTCCTTGAAAATAAATAGTTTGACACAACATTGCCAACTACACGTCCACTAACAAGCTTCTCCGTGAGCTTTCAACTAGAGGTTGATCGATCACTAATTTGTAAGCAGGCCGATAACCAATTTTGGCATTGAATTCTTAGGCTGATTCTTAATCCTGTTATAAGATGTTTTTATTTAAATATTATTATTTTTCATTTTATGCAATGTATAAATATTGGGCAGGTTAATTATAGACTAATAATGAGAATGTTATATGTGACCCGCTCTATCGAAATCAGTCAGAAGTCGCAACGGCTCATTTAAAAATAAACGTGGATTTGCGTAAAAAACTATTTTTCAGAATATGAAACTTTTATTTACAAAATCACACGAAAAAGCTCGTTTGAAGCTCGTAAAGGGACAAAGACGGGCACCTCTCACTCGCAATCTGCTCTTCCGCAGCGCCGCTCCCCCTCCCTCCGGCTGACATTACGAATGTACGGCACGCGTATAGTAATCATAAATAACACGCCAGGGTCCCTTACTGTTTGTTTTCATCTGATTTCAATTAAACAAAGTCTTGGCTTTCAGAATATTAAACTTGTTTCGGCAAATTCAGATGATAAATACAACGTTGAAGCTTGTAACGGCATAATTACGAACGGAGTAACTTAACGTCACAGCAGGCATAACAACAGCCGGTGTTTCTCGTGAGGTTTTCACCGGGAAACAAACAATACACACAAATGCAAGATTACACACACACACACACACACACACACACACACACACACACACACACACACACACACACACACACACACACACACACACACACACACACACACACACACATATACATATCATATACTATATATATATATATATATCATATATATATATATACTATATATATATATATTCGCGAGCTTCCCCCAGACCAGTAATCCAAACAAAAATATCTTCCCTCCGTAGCATTTTGATCATTTGCTAATAACCAATCAGATCGATGGATTCCAGAGAAGAGAAAACTTTGAAGGCCTTTTTCTCAAAATGATGATTCGGTGACAGTCATTATATAATGTGACATATTTCGCTTAATATTTGGAGTACAAAAACAATCCTGATATCATTAGAAAGCTAGGAATCACCTCTTTCCAGCAGTGTATACAACTCAAAATGTGTCTTCGGGTCAATGCGACTGATTTCGATAGAGCAGGTCACATATCATTATGTTATTAAAATTGATATAAATTACTATACTGGAGAAAAAAAAATAGCAATTACATGTTTAGTTTTTGCTTCAACAGTAGTAATGGCATTTAGATTTGGTTATGTCAGGGCTATAGAATATGAAATCGAATCATAAAGAAATGTATGCCAACGGTTTACCTGCGTGCTAACGGTTTGACTGTGCTAAAAGTTTACCTGCGTGCTAACGGTTTGACTGTGTGCTAACAGTTTACCTGTGTGCTAACGGGTTACCTGCGTGCTAACGGTTTGACTGTGTGCTAATAGTTTACCTGTGTGCTCATGGTTTGACATTTTGAAATAAGACCTTAGTTTCAACACATTGTATTTAACCTACTGTCCCTTCTATTTGAACTCTGCTTAATTAACTGGTGATGTGCTTTTCACTTTGGTACATATTCTTAGGCCTGTCACGATAATTAATTTTGTTGGACGATACATTTTCCCGGAAATTATTGAGATAAACGATAATATTGTCGGCACCGTTGTAAGACCATTTTAGACCACTGACATAATGATAATATATAATAATAATTCAAGTACATCCTTTCAAACAGAACTTTTTATTGAACATTCAACATTGCAAATTAAATGTGAAATAATATTCAAATATATAAATTTTATATATATATATATATATATATATATAATAATAAATAAATAAAACAAATACATTTAAAGGTGGGGTAGGTAATTTTGGAGAAACCAGAGCGAGTGTGCTCGAATTTGAAAATACACAGCCGGAAAAAATCTGCCACTTCCTTCCAGAGCCCCTCCTCCAACACACACGAACGCGCACATGACCAATGAGGGCACGAGATAAGTTTGTGCACAGATGGAAGGCTGACAGGCAGGTAGGCCATCCAGTTATTTTAGCCGGGCCGGCTCAGATGATTGGTCGTGCTTTTTACAGTACTACAGCTTCCACAGATTACATTTTTTGATGTATTTATTGTCAAAGCATTTAATATATTCATTGCTATCGGGATGTTAAGAGCATTCCATGGAATATAACAAAAAGTGTATCCAACATGTTTGCATTGTCGGGCAAATGCATCTTTGATAGCAAACTGTCGGGAAGGTGGGGGCTCTCCATCTCCAGCTGCCGTGTTTGCTCCCAGCTGGGAACACGGAATGGGGTGGTTGTGTTTCAGGTGCAGTTTAAGGTTGGTCGTATTGCTAGCTTTTGTTGCTACCTTTTTAAAACAAATGCAACACTTCAAGTCCATAGGTTCGCCTCGTTGATTTGGTTTAAATCCAAAATATTCCCACACCGGAGATGTGGTATTTTAGGTTTTGCAACCACTTCCATTTAACTTCAAATTCCCCTCGAGTAAGTCACACGTTGTCTTTTGCTTGTCTCTATTGCCCCTTTCACACCAGCGCCTTTTCAGCTCCGGCTCGGAGCTAGAGCCTGAAAAGCGCCGGGTTTTCCTGTTCACACCGCAGCGGCGCTGGCTCTTAGCTCCGGAATCCGGTTCACTTCCAGCTCCAAAAAATTGTCGGTCCAGAGGCAAGAGCTTTGGAGCTAAGAGGCGACGTCGCTTACGTCTCAATCACGTCGAGGCGTGCAGGAAACTAAACCCACCTCCCCTGAACATGGGTCGACTGTCATGCCTGCCTACAAGCAGTAGTGCCTATAAACACACTTTATAAAGTCAGGCAACACTAACCAGGCTTCGTGTGATTCTGTTTATTTATACCTTACTTTGACCATCCGTTCACTGTTATCGATCATTGTGGAGAGAGGCAGACGTGTTGGTTTGTATTATTGCAGATATCGGATGCAAGTAGTCAGTTTAGCTTCGGTTGCTATGCTAACATCACCCGTTTTATACCAGAGAAACTTTCATAACAGCGTTGTGATACCAAACAGTGTCAATTCAGACTGACACACATTCACTTAGGCTAAGGGGAACTGGGGATATGCATCAGCTGCTTGTATGAGTCGGACAGTGAATACTTTAGAGCGGCCGCTGCAGTGTGAGCTAACCGGGAGCTAACAGGAGAATAAACTCCTGTGGACGAGCAGCCAATACTGCAGCAGTCGGTAAATGCCGCAGAAACACATTAATAAACAATGAACCACGGCACTCTGGAGCAAAGTATAAGGTTTGAGAAGTCGTTATTCAATTTATTCTGGCTTCGTGTGATTAAAAGCAACACGATCATCGACCCGACGCAGTTGTTGTTGTTGTGAGCGCCGTAATGGCTGCCGGTGGGGAGCAAATCAGCGATGTAAACGGTGACGTCATGACGCAGCAGGGGCAGCTCTGGGGCACCAGTGGGCCGTGTGAACAGAGCGGGAGCTGAAAAGGGAAACCGGAGCTGAACCAGAAAAGCTCCCGCTCGGAGCTAGAAACTGAAAAGCGCTGGTGTGAAAGCCGCATCTGTAATTGATTTGATTAGAACCTTCATTATCCTAAACTGCTGGGACATTTCGCCAATACCTTTTTATATTGTCTACTCTTCACTTACTTGTCAGCATAGGTCGGCATTGATGTACAGAGCCGACAGAAGACCTTGTTTATACTGGCATCATATTGAGAGGTGCAGTGACGCGTCCTGAAACCAGGAAGTAAGCTGCTGGTTCCCTCCACAAAAAGCAATGGAATTTCTCCACAGGGTTTTGGAAAATAGCTGAAAATAAGGTCTGTGGAAAACAACAGGCCGTCGTGAAATTCCCACCCTGGCGGTGGTATGAAAAACCATGCGGGCTAATGACTGATCTGAGCGAGTTTGTGTACAGGGAGAAGAGGAGGGGACCAAGAACAGAGCCCTGAGGGACCCCTGTAGTTAATTGACAAGGGTCGGACTCGGACCCTCTCCAAATTACCCTGTAGGTACGGTCTTTTTTTAAACTAAATAAACTACCCAGTATGAACGTTTGTATAGCCCTTATTAAAAACATTCGTTCCTCATGTTGTAAAAATGTGCTAATAACGTTATTCTGAGAGTTATTTCCCTCGGCATTATGAAGAGAAATGGATTTAACTTATGTTAGACAGCTATATGCCATACATTTTTGCATACATTCACAGTAAATATTTATTCAGTATGATAGCTGTCTAACAGAAGTTACATTTCTCACTTATTTTGACAATGTACTTAACCCCAAATAAAAGAAGCCAATAAAAAGAGTTGTTAAATAATAGTGAAGTCACGTTGTAATAACAATAACTCATCTCTCTCGAGTTTTCTTTTTCAGCTTTGCCAAAAGCCACTGTGTCAAGTGTCCTACTTGGGTTGCGTACAGGGTCAAACTGCATGTTTAACTTTGGCAGCCAGGTGCATAAACACACTGAACAGTTGTTTTTGAGTAATCGAGCACCTCTTCAAAGACACATTTCATTTGATTATTTCGAACGTGTGATATAATAATGAAATGAAACAAGAAAATTATGATACTGTAGAAACGTAAGCAGTATCAAATTGATAAACTAAATATTATTGACTTACAAATTATATATAAACAAATAATCTACCTAATTACACATCCGAAAAGGCGTGGGAAGGAGTTTACACGTATTTAATCCCACCCCTTCTCCCAAAAACTAAATAAACATTTTTGTTTTCTTTTAACAAAATTGTATTATATCAATATTACTACTATATATATATATTAGGGCTGTCAGTCGATTAAAATATTTAATCGCGATTAATCGCACATTTTTTATTTGTTCTTAATGTACCTTAGAGGAATATTTTTCAAGTTTTTAATACTCTTATCAACATATGAGTGGACAAATATGCTTTATGCAAATGTTTATTATCATTTGAACAATGACAAATATTCTCATGAATATAAAACACAACAACCTCTGAACATTACAAATATTCGCCTCAATTCAACCTGGAACCTCTCTCATACAATAATACAATAGTGTGTGTGTGTGTGAGCTAATATGCTCGAACGGGAGCTGCCTGGACGCTGCAATCATATTACGCGCACTATCTGTGCTGAGTGTGCTGACTTTCCGTACAATGTCCCACTGTCTGGCTGCCTGCATAAAGTCAAGTGCTCGGCGCAGTTGTGGCGAAATGTCGCTCCTCTGTTTTCATTGAAACAGCTCCTTATATCCGTTAGTGCAGCTAGCACCAGATGCTAACAACAACAATGCACGTAAGGTCTCTCTCTCGCTCGCTCGGGCCACACATACACACACCCTCCCGGTCCTCCCAATAACCAGTCGGTGCCTGCCGGTGAGTGTGGAAGTGTGGTCTGCCACAAGCGGGCGGCAGGAGCAGGGCTGTCAGCATCAGCTTGTAGATGGTATTTTAAACTCAATGCGCTCTGAAACTACGGGGCGGCCGATGACAAAAAATACACATACGTTAATCGCGTTCAAATAATTAGTGGCGTTAATTTTTTCGTTATTAACGTGTTAACTTGACAGCCCTAATCTATCTATATATATATATATATATATATATATATATATATATATTAATTTACGTTGTATGTCAAATTTTATAAGACAAATAAAAAAGACTATCTTTTTACATTTGACATACAAAATACATTTGTTATTTAAAAAAAAGAAAACGTAACATTGTTGTTAATAATTATAATTTAATTTAAAACATATTTGCATGCATTTTTAGATCGTTAATAACAAGCATTACAATGACTAAAGCAGGGGTATTCAACTAAAATTCAACGAGGTCCAGTTAGAGAAAATGTCCCCATGCAAAGGTCCGGAACATCAAAATGTCTAAGTTGCTTTATGAATTAGTGTGATATATACTGAAGTAGCCTGTAGCTTTATCAACGTCTGCATTTAATCAACAACTGCGCTGGAACAATATTTATTTTCTGTGACCTCAGTTCTGACTTGAGGGAATGTTCGGTCACACTTTGTGTTTTGTCTCATAGTGGCGTTTTGGCACTTTTAATGAGCGCCACAGTCTCTGAACAAATGAGACACACTGGCTCTATGCTCCCAGTGGGCAGGATGAACATGAATGAGTCCACTCAGGGTTAAAAGCTCTGTTCTCACTGTCCACTTTCCTCTTCTTGGAGAGCGCCATGTGTAATTATTTGTCTCTCCCTGTCTGCCGCTAACACGCCTGTTCACTCTCCTCTCCGCTTCTCTCCCTGTATCGCTAATTATTCTCTTCACTCACTTTTCTCTCTGCCGCGCTCTCGTCTCTTCTTCTGTGTTTCTCTCCCTGTATCGCTCACTCGTCTCTTTCGCCCCCTGTCGGCAGCGGTTAAAATAGAATCGCCCCGTCAAAATTGAAATCTCCTATTAATGTATTGATTATAGGTCTGGATCCGGACCGCGGTCCGCCTGTTGCCGACCCCTGGTCTAAAGAGACTCGCTGTGTACGAGACTCAATACTCGCTGGTTGTACTTTTGCGGGCATCCAATTCTCTAGGTGGCGATGTTGCAAAACAACTACAGTCCCAGGAGTGCGGTCCCAGGAGTGCGGTCCCAGGACTGCGGTCCTGAAACTGCAGTCTCTGACGCTGCAGCTTCATACAGCGCGCCGGACTGGCAGCCACATCCGTCAGGCTCAAATGCTGCTCACATCCTTATGTAAACAAACACGCATGTAAACGGCAATTTATCGAGCTCAGAAAAGTTATCGAGTCCATTTTTAATTATCGTACGATAAGTCAATGTATTGATTATCACGACAGGCCTACATATTCTTCCAGTCATAGAAGTGTTACACTGTAGACACTGGCCGGACACTGGGCCTCTGATGAGTTTAACGTGGACAATGCACTGTTCATAAAATCCTCTCTGTGTGTATGTGGCCACCGGACACTACCCACAGCTTCTTCAGTAATGTGATGATTTGTCTGAACAAAGTCCACTATTCACAAAACAGGGAGCCTCTGGCCAACAGCAGTAGCACAGAGAGCCTGAAATAGAAAGGACGGGTGTTGGTGTTTCTATGTGTGTTCTCAGACATCATGTTTATACATTACAATGAGTGTTTTTATCAAAACAGCCTGATGCCCTTAGGGAGTCAGTTCTCTACCAAGCACCTCGCCCAACACAAGTAATCTCAGTGTGGTTAGCTGGTTACCTTCACAACAAATAGTGCAAACCAGATGCATTCCCCTCTGAGTGCTGAGTCACACCTCGGGATGGGCCGCTGTGAAGATGTTCCAACTGGTTTGATATTCAGGCGACAGCTGTACGGAATTCAACACTCAGCAGCGGCAGTGGAACATAATGAGAGTAACGTCTCCAGCCCACTGGGTGGAGGTAATGCTTCTGTAAGCTGGTTTGACAACAGCAATCAACCCTAGAAGAAGCAGAGCAGGCTGGTGCAACTCATCAGCCTACACATCCTTTTTATATTACTTATAACAACAATTTAAATGTGTTATTGTTTTGCACAGTTCTGAGATAAACGATTCCATGTCTGATCTTATCTGCCAAGGAAATATACACTTTGTAATAGACAGTGCCCCCTCCCACCTGGGCTGAAATGTAAATCTCTTCATGTTGGTTATTACTAATGCAATTCAATTTAGATGTGATGCTGTTGGCCCACTACTGCCAGAATGTTTCATAATGACAAATGTTTTCTGGTTTACATACAATCAATCAAACCGGTTCAAGCTTGTACATCGGACACCTTATAAAGCTGTTGGACAGTTTTTTTTAAAACTGAGTTGTGATTTATTTGTTTACTGAAAGTTGACAATTGACTTATTGTATTCAGGGAATATAAATATATTCAGAATCAGAATACCTTTATTAGTCCCACAGAGGGGAAATGTGTCCATCAAACTGTGAATTAAAGAAAACCCATGCCTTTTCTGGCAGCTATGATGGACTAAAAGCACCCGTTATGTTTCTCGTTATGTGGCTCATCTGTATGTGTGCAGTTGCATTAGTTATTGTTTGAGGAGATTTATTTGGGATGCATAGTCAGGTAACATCTTGAAATAAAATGTATGTTTGTGTTTCTCTCTCTCTCTCCAGATACAAGCCCTTCTTCCCGTTCCAGGTGCTGCCCTCTCTGGGTTCAGCTTGTGATCTGGACCTATCCGTCCAGGAGAACATGCTGGTGGAAGGCCGACTCAGAGTCACGCTCATTGAATGTAGCAGGTGAGACACTTCTCTTCTCTACTGCCCCTATTTGTCCACATATGTTAATGTGTTTTTGTTCTGGGGCTGTTCTTCCTGGTTTGGATAAAGTGTGCTTTTGTGCCATCAAAAATAAAATGGTATGCAGTTTTAATGCACACACACAGTCCCAAAACATGCTGCTGTATAAAAAGAAATATGTCCAGATTTCTTCTATTTAGTGTTGGATCATTTGTTGTATTGATTGCTGATGGATGTTAAGATATGTTTTACAATTATAACAAAAAGATTATTGTAATTGGAATCAAAAAGTTTACAAATCGTAGTTTTAATAAAATGACTAGCAATATAGGATTTATTCAACAGCGGTAAAGCATTAAGTTGCTAAATTAACGTACACTGAACTGTAAAACTTGCCACTATTTAGGAAAGGACCTGATCAGAAGAATTGACTAGTAAGACAGCAAAGAGGCGGAGGAGGTCTCTGTCATGTACAACCATTGGTAGATGTTACACCTGAAAGAAAGACAAGGAAAAAAGAGAAGACAGGAGGACAAACATCCTCTTAAGTAAAATACGAAATCATGTCAAGCTTTACATCTTTCAGTCTTTACAATGCACTGTTGGAAATTACATTCCAAAGGCTAAATTCAAACTCAATACCATAAATAACTGGGTACCAAAGTGCTTTACCTGATGGAACACGTTCCACACGGAGCAGCAACCATCCGGCTGGGCCTTTTGCTGCATATCATCTCCTCCCTCTCCACTGTTTCCAGTAGATATCTACTGCCTCTGTCCAATAAAACTGAAATGCCCCAAAACAATCATATTAAAAAAAGTTAAAAACAATAACTTGCTTTTGGCATTCAAATGTATTAGAATCTCACCTTTTTCCTGGATGTCAGGAAGGCGTTCCCTTCAAGTCCGCAACCAGTCATAGGAGTTCAAATGCAAAGCCTGAACAATGACAAGAGTGAGACTTACATTTTACCTAACCTCCTCTAGCATGCTTTGCTGGAAGTTAATCTGGTGCACAACATTAGGAGATCTATGGATACATCTCTCAACACCCATATGAAACAGAACTGTAAGCAGATGTATTTTTCTTTATGGATATTTTACAAATCACTCCCCTTTCAAACTGTATTCTTGTTTATTAATAACAACTGTTATTTACTGTCAGATAGTATTTTATACCCGTTTACTTTATTCTCTTGTTTTTTTATAACTATAATAATCATATAAAGATGTGCCTTTACCTCACTGGTTGTAGAAAAAGCTTCTTATATTCGTTAGCATAGCTAGCTAACCAGATTCTAATAACAACACAGTTATTGACGGTATGATCAGTATGACAGATGAACAGATCGCCACTGGGCTTTCAACTAAAGACACAGCCACGCAGAAACTGCGGTATGTGTACGGCTCCATATGGGTACTGCAATTTCTGAAGTGCCGGAGCCGCGTTCTTGTGCTCTCCGTCAGAACTGCACCCCTGTCAGACTAGACATATACCACGTGATGACACGTTGGGCTCGTGTTGTGTTCAAGGACCCAGACCTTGGCCAGTAAAAACAGGCACTCGCTTGTTTAATTTGTTTGCGGTCTAGATATCTCTAATTTTTTTCTTTTTTTACTGTTTATAAATTACCTCAAGGGCCGTACCAAATTGTCTCGCGGGCCGTATACGGGCTGGAGAGTCGGAGGTTCCCCACCCCTGCTCTGTGAGGACCTAAGATATTCTCAAAAATAATATTCGAAAACATTTTTTTTTAAATATTATTTTTATATTTTGTTGTTGTTACATTTTTCATTAGTTTTACCAAAATAACTTGATTTAATTGTATTTAAAATAATATTTCCAAATAAATAAATGCTTCGGATCTGCCTGTTCAGTTTCTGTTGGAATGTGAAGGGTTAAATAATAATAATTCTTTACATTTATTATAGTGCTTTTCCAGATGCTCAAAGCGCTTTACACATTACACATATCATACATGCAATGGTCATGTATTGTGGACAATACCCACAGGAGCAAATCCGGGTGAAGTGTCTTGCCCAAGGACACAACGGCCTGACGCAGTGGCGGCAGGAGCGGGTTTCGAACTGGAGTTCCCCAGCACCCCCCTTGATCAGATGCACAGATCACTGCGCCACCCGTCCCATAATAAATAAATGCCGTCTCTGCGAGTTATGTGAATACGGGAGAGCTTGTTGGTCCCTCTCTACATTCACAGAGGGCCCGCTATATAGTGTTAATTTTGTCAGCTATTTTTTTATTTAGTTTTAGTCCTGTGTTACATTTTCTTTTTAGTCATATTTAGTCACCTTCATTCTGTTTTTATTTAGTCGACTAAAAGTCTGAGCATTTTAGTCTTATTTTAGTCGACTAAAACAGTAAACATTTGAGTCAAGATTTAGTCGACTAAAAGTCTGAGCATTTTAGTCTTATTTTAGTCAAAGAAAACTAATTATTTTAGTCTACTTTTTGTCAATGAAAACTGTTGAGTCTTTTCTAGTCATCAGATTATATAGAACATTTCAGTCAAACTAGTCTAGCCATAACCAATAATTTGTCATTTTAGTATATATAAATAAATAAGATTATATCTTGTCCTTATTTGATGAAAAACACAGGTTGAATGATTAGGAATGCAGCTTTGCAGAGAGTATCTGGTCAGGTGTGTGTTTTTACCTGTGTTATGGCCACATTGCTTTTTCTCCTTCTCATTGTAGCGAAAATGGGCCCAAATATCACATCGTTTCTTTCTCCCAAGCAGTGGTGGCTTTAGACTTTTTCGTTGTCAGTCATTTTGACGGACAGGATTGTAACATTTCCGTCATAATCCATTATTATCCGTCGAGTGCACAATTTATCACTCACTCGTGCTGACGGGGGGTATTCGGTTAACGCGAGTGTGACCACTGCTCCCAAGCCCTGTTGTTGCCATTTTATTTTCTGTTAAATAAGGTTAGTTAGACCATGAGTTAGACCCGAGTCTTTCACGTTAACAATGTGCCGCTGCCCGGTGTAATTCAAATCTACCGCCGCACACAGCACAGACACACACAGCTGCTCCCCTGTCAGTGCCGCAGCACCGGAAATGGAACTGCTGGGAGAAAAACTAACTATCAGAGATGTAACGTTATCTTTGATAATATTTCGTCTCCTCATTTTTCGTCAACGAAAGTAAAGAGAGATTTTGGCATAGTTTTTATTTAGTAAACTACATTTTCGTCTAGTCACTTTTCGTCAACGATATTGCATGATGATTTCGTTAGTTATTGTTTACTGCCGTCGGTGGCGTCTCGTCATCGTCTCGTTTTCGTCATGGAAAAAAAGGTTGTTGACGAACATATTTCGTCATAGTTTTAGTCAACGAAATTAACACTACCGCTATAGTAACTCAATGGGAGAGTAATGTCAAATGACAGTACAATTGACAAATCATATCTTCCCTCTAAATGGGCGGGCTTTATTTTCGCAGACTATGACAAGTTCCGCCCGCTGTGAGGTCTATGCAAGTGGTGCAATGACGCGTCCTAAAACCCGGAATTAAGCTGCGCTCAGATTCCCGGGATTTCCTCGACAGAAAGCAGTGGGATTTCTCCATAGGATTTTGGAAAATAGCTTGAAATAAGGTCTGTGGAAAACAAACCTGTTAGATAAATGCACGTTTTGTTCAGCCGGATAATATCCACATGTCTACCCTACTTTTATTATTTTCGAATCATAAATCTAATCGATAGATTTATGATCGATAAATCGATTGATTTATAATTAGCATAAGTTCGTTCATGATGGCTCACTTCAGTGATAGTGATGACATTGTTGTGAAATTATTAACCGACTAATTTTCAAGATTGAGTTACAATGATAAACTGGAGTGGCAAAGGATCAGCTGAATGACCCGCAAGTGCTTCATCCAGAAGGACAGGAGGAAGGACTTTGTGTTTCAGTGATTTATCATCAAAGGTAGGCCCAAGTCATTTTCAATGTGGGCCGCCGTGCCGACTTAATTCATTTGTAATTGCTACTTGGCTGTGGTTGCCCTGTCATGATAGGTATTTATATAAATGATGTTGTTTTTGTGTGGTAGAGGGTCGCTGTCATTGATGCGTTTTGCACCCCGGGCCGCTGTTTTGATATTCCGCTGAAGTATACGCTGTGACGTAAGAGGGCCTAGGTATAAAAGTCACGGCTCACCACTGACTCAAGGTATATGTTGGACCCAACTCATGTACAGTATGTTTTGAATCTCCTGAACAATGGTCTGAATAGTTGAGTAGAAACAAACTGTCCCTACAGTTTCAGGTAGATTAACAAAGAAAAGTTTGCAATGGAGCACAAAACCCCTCTTTGTATTAAGCTAGCTGCCACAGAAAGTACAGCTTAACATGCTAACCTGGTAGAGTTAGCTAACGTTAGCTAACATCATGTCCAACTAAAAATCTCTAACGTGCATTACATTGACGATTTTAAACACAACTTAACTCTCAACTTGTAAAATAACGTTAATTTAACATACCCTTAAATAACTACATCAAGTTTTTCAGGGGCAACACAAACTGCAGAAAACGTTAGCTGCTAACTGTTGTTAGCTAAGACAGCTAGCTCGTAACAATAGCCTCCTAGCAAACTTAAGGTTACGTTAACATTAACTTAACGTTGTAAGAAAGTAAAATGAACCTTCGAGAAATATTTTACTCTCAGACTGGGTGTAATTGTGCTCCAGAAGGACTTTAAGCTGTTTCCCAGTAGAGACTAGAGAGAGCTGTCAGAGCGGTTGCTCTCAGAAGAGCAGCATTGGGCAGACCAGATAAGACCAAAGAAGAACCAGTTAAGCACCAGAAAAGCAGAAGAATGGTTCTTGAACCGGTTTGGTTTATTGGCAGTTTGCAAACCACTTAAGAGTACTGGAGTGTGAAACAAAAGCTATTGAGTCAGTGTTGTGGTGCTGTTGCTTTGGTCTGCATCTGTGAGCTAACCACGCCCCGTTCATTTGCATATAAGGAATGGAAATGTTTCATCATGAAATACAAGTCACCTGAAATAAATAAATGCGTCATTATGAAATACAAGTCTCTTGAAATAAATAAATGTGTCATTATGAAATAAAAGTCCCATGAAATAAATAAATGTGTATTTAAATGTACATGTATACATATTTATTGCCTCATTTATTTATTTCAGAATTTATTTCATAGGCATATTTATATATGTATTTATTTAATTATGTATGTATTTATTTATTTATTTAATTTTGGCTTAAATGGCATTCCATACCTGTCGCCCTACTCAGATTGGTGTGTACTGCACCGTCGTGTCTTTTCGGGTTAAAGGTCAAAGGCCGTCGGCTAAAAAAATCACTCTGATTGGCTGTTCATCTTAGCGAATCAGTGCATGAGAAGCGAAACGGAAGTGAGGGACCCAAACAAACTATTAAGAAGGCAAATCTGAGACACGCTATTAGTTGTTTGTTTATATCATGCAGTCTGTTCTTCTTCTCTCGGTTATCATGCAGTCTGTCTTCCGGTTGTTGCCTCTTTTGAATGATGAATACACACTACCGCCACCTGCTGGTAAGGAGAGTTATTGCCACTCACGCGTGCGCAGTTCGTACGTGCTACTTGGCCGTCGGCTGAAGTTTTTGCGGTGTGTTCCAGTGCGAAACATGGCCAAGACGCAGGAGACGTGAGGCGACGCAACAGTCGGGTCCATCGGGACATGTTCTTTGGTGTCAGATTGGTGTGTCGGGACCTTTACACGTTTGTTTCTGTCATTGTTAATAACTACTGTCATGACTTTTCTGCTTCTTTTGTACATTTAGATACTCTGTGGTATATCCTATGAATGCAAACTGAACTGAATTGTAGTCAAAACCAGACAATGGAGAACATCATCATTAGTTTTTTTGGGAACATTTCGGATTTTTAAAGACTAAACCACTAATTACTTAATCCGGAAAATAAACAACAGATTATTGGACAATGAAAATAATTGTTGGTTGCAGCCCTAAATAATAAATTCTGAATAAGGGATACACTAAATAAAGAACATAATGTAATAAATAATATAACCCGAATATAATCTGAATCTCTACTGCAGCTGCACACACCGTTTTTAAGACTCTAAATCAGCTGCTGTTACATCTCACTCTGTCTTTGTCCTAAACTAGCATGTTTACACTTTAGTTGGCTAAGAGTCAAACCAATTAGCCCTGAAAGAGAGACTTTGAGGAGACTGTGTGTGTGTGTGTGTGTGTGTGTGTGTGTGTGTGTGTCAACCATGAATAATTGATATGCTGCCTATTATAATCATACAGACTTCTTACATCACCTTCTTCTACATCAGCAAGTTTGTGTTTACATGGGCTCCCAATTCCACTGTTTAATTAGGTCATATCACATGATCTCTATTTAAGTGATGACATACCAGGTGCAGTATGCCCTGAGTGTCCAGCAGAGGGAAGTATCCTCACATATACCATGACATGTGAAATATAGCCAAAGAGATAGTGACCTTATTAAAGTAGATCAGTCTCCTAAGATGACCATACTGGTATCAAACTATTCCTGAGATATAGCAGTTTGTTTAGAGAGAGATTTACAGATCTGAGACTAGATCGGGAGTCCTTTTCGTCAGTGGTCTCCTCAGCACACCAGGGGGCAGGAGGGGCCAAACAAATGCATGCTCTGCTTCATCACCATAGCAAACAGTCGAGAATGGTGTGCTAATCGTGCTGACGGAAACAGATGGGAAGGTTGGGATTGCACCTCATGGTTTGGTAAATATTTGAATAAAGAGTTTTTTGGCCGTGCTAGTCTTTGTCTTACAATATTGCTCTTTCATAAAAATGTGGGACATACAAAATACACATCCAGATCTGACAGGCTTCAATGAGCCACAACTGTTCTCACAGGCCACAATCCAATACATTCATATTTTAGTTATACAATCAGTGAAGTGCCCCTTTAAGATAGGATGGTGGCCATGTGTGACTTCACCTTTTCCCACTTCAAACCAGTGAACAGAGTATTGAGAGAACTGATAGTTAAATATTCTGCTGTACTTATACTCAAAGTGCTTTTCATTCTACAAGTCATCATTCACACCTCATGCAGAGCAATGTGCCACTTGATGTGTTATTCATATAACGCATCACGGCAGCCACGCCATCGGGAGCAACTTAAGCCAATTTCCATTGAAGCACTCCCTCGCAGCCACCGTTGTAATCGATATTTAAGAAACACGAGTACAACTACGTTTGAATTAATTCAGTTTTTAAAAAGTCTTTGTGTGTCCTGTGATCTGTGTCCTGTCCCTGCAGACTGTTCATCCTGGGCTCCTATGACAGAGAAACCTACGTCCACTGCACCCTGGAGCTGAGCAGCCACCAGTGGAAGGAGAAGACCCGCAGCTCCATCAAACAGGTGGGGTCCCTTCAACACCCCACGTTACTCTCTTTCCTCCATGTGTGTCTTCCCTTCTTAGGTTCCTGGGTAGCAGGGCCCAAGAACTTGACTTGGATTTTGAAAAGTTGTAGCATTGATTTACCAACACATAAACTATACACACTCCATGTGTGGACAGAAACATGCTTTGAAGCTTTCACCGTGATTTAAAAAAAGTCAATTATCATATTCAATATATTAATCACAAAAAGAACATAATATTGATAACCAAATCAACATATATCATTCTTAGGTTTTCATAGAAGGATAGCACTGTTTGTTTTGTGTAGCAGTGTGTGTGTACAGTAGGTGTGGCACCTAAACTAGCCACTGAAATATCATCAAAAGTCAAACACAAACCCTGCCTCTACAGATATTGGACACCTTGTCTTATTGACACATTAATTCAACCTTATTCTCATCTTCCTTGCACTAATTAGATTGTCCCATTGTTGACATTTAAAGCACATGGAACATTTTCAGGCTCCTCCGGCAAACCTTTTCTAATTGCTGCAATCTAGAGATATTACAGTTATCACATCAGGCCTGCTTGGAAGTGACTAATGACCGCTTCACAGTGAAATGTCAGCCCTAATTGCTGGCTCGGGCTCTCGCCTGCCTAATGCTTCCATCCCCGCCACACACCTCGGAATGACATTTGGATTGCCTAAAGATTATTTGTATTGCGTTGAACAGTAATTGTTCTGCAGTTTGCTCTCATGTAATGAAAGTTGACTGCTTTTCCAGTAGGGGGCAGTGAAATATTGTGAGTTTATCTCATTACAAATAACACATATTTTCTCTCTTATTCCAAAACAACTGTTACATTTACAACATGGGTATTGAATTTGTCATTTTTATATGACTTGAGTTTACACAAACTGAATACATTCAAATTAGTTTAAGTGGGCATTTTGGGAAATGTGGTCAGGTTCCAACTGAAATGAAAACTTGATGGATAATTCAACCGGCTGTCAGTCAATGCGACCTTTCTGCTGCTATTGTTGGACTCACTTAGTTGTATTGTTATGTTATGAGCAATACTCATAATGTTCATGTTGAGTCTTGCTTTTTAGAGATGGAGTAGTCCGGGGATTCACTTGATTCCACATCTATTGTTCACACAAAGTTGAGATCTACCGTAAAACCCTGAATATTAAACAACATTAATTTAAGACCAATGGATGTATAACTTAATTCAAGCATAAACCTTCTCTCACATTACATTTGCTTCTCTTGTTATTTGGAAAAATAATTGTTAGTTAGTTTATAAGGATTATGCCTTTTATCATGTTAAGTATGATTTGATTCCAACTAGACATAGGATGTTCTGAGTGTTAATCCCAGAGCATATGGGTACACCGTTAGATCTGTCTATTGTTTTAGGGAAGTGTAACCCTAGAGGGAGTGTTTTGCTGTACACATTGTAAAACTTAAAGAGTCAAATGTGTCATTTTGGGCTTTACAGATAAAATGATCTTGACTAGTCTGGCTTTTCAGTGTGTGTGGCTGAGTGGGGAGAACTGGTTAGAAGCGGTTGGTGGTGAACTGTGGGGCTTCAGCTTTAAGCTGCACGTCACAAGGCAAGAAGAGAGCCATACTGTAAGTGAGCAGAACAAGTGATGGATAACATGTAGAATGGGTGGTTATCCACTTCGATCAAGAATATAACCACATCAAGCTATATCGGTAAGTATGCTACCGGCAACACAGAAATAAGGGCAAACCGGAAATGACAACACGCTTACCTTACCGTACGATGTCGGTAGCCCTTAAGGTGCAGCCAGTAATCCAATAAGTAATCAATATGTAAATTGTTCCCCCCCAAACACTCAACCAATACAGCCACCAGAACAGCCCTTTCCAAGTGGACACACTTCAGAGCACTTGGTCCATTTTTTGTTAATACACACATAAAAATGCAGATTCACGTTGGCATTTGAGCCCGATTTATCAGACTTCTCCAGTGTGCACGTCCCCAGCAGGACTCTGTACTACGGATTAAAGGCTATACCATCCTGGAAAAGGTCAATTCCTCATCCTTCTCTCCACTCCCTTTCTCCCTGAAGATTGCCAGATATGAGTTCCTCTCTTCTCTTGTGAAAATAGCTGCATGTCTTGTGTATGTTCATGCTTTTCATGCCATTTAAATATGTTCTCATTGAAACCAGTGTGAGCTCCTGCTTTTCACGAGACCATGCGTCTGTCTTCCCAACAGGAGTCATCGGGACCAGGGTCCTTGGAGAGTGTTCAGCAGGTGTATCAGTGCTTGTGTAAACCTTCTACGTCCCAGCCTAGCATCCCGTCTAGTTTCTCATTGCACACACAGTCACATAATAGAAGTCACATAAGCAGTTGGAATAGGCCTGAGAAACACAGGCTGGTTTTTAATGAGCCTTTCGGAGGCCTTCTGTTTGCTCAGTGTTTCAATTGCCAAATTAAATGTCATAATTTATTTGAATAGTTAAATGTACAGTCAGCATTGTGCTCATTCCCCTCATTTACATGTATGTCGTGTCCTCAGCTGCCGAAGACAACATCTGGCATCCTTTTCTATCCATTTGTTATACTTAAACGTTTAAAAAAACGTAAACTTAATAAAAAATGGTGGGACAATATGAACTTATTGCAATTCAATTGTAATGGCCTAAATGTTGGCAGCCAGTGTAAGTAAGAAGACATGTCCATGCAGAAGCTGTTTACAAAGTTATTCTAATTGATGTTATTGTTTTCCATCATCTGAGCCAGTGATTGTATGTAGAATGGAGGTATCAAATTCTATTTTGAAATTTGAACATGCTCTATTTCCAAGAGGATTCAAATCTAAGAGTTGCTATAAGTTATTATTTCACCACACCGCTGTTGGGTGACACCATGCTTATTTCTCTGGAAGGATTCTCTTAAGTCATGTTTGTTGTTCTTAAAAATGTCAGCTGCCATCTATTGGTCGATCTTTCCTCCAGCCACTTGCATGTGCACACACACAGCACTTGTGAACTGGGTGAATTAAGCCTGGTTCCATTACACGGTGGGAGATTGGTTCTGGTTTTTATGTATTACTCATTTATGGTGTGTTGAGGTCGGGGAGGGGTGGGGGGGGACTCTGGCAGGCGTGTTTGCACATCTGCCCCGTCGATTCCATTGCCAGCCCTGAAGTGTGTGTGTGTGTGTGTCACTTTTGACATGAATCAAATTGAAGGAAATGGAATGTATTCATTATTGACATACATCTGGTATATTTAATTAAGTGGTAATAGTAATTATAAAGGGGTCTTGCAAATCTGTCTCGCTGAGCATTCAGAGCTTTTTATAATGGAATACTGTAATAATTCCAATTGGACTGATGGGAGCCGTCACATCTGAGGATTCTCTTTCTGTTTAGTCATATCTAGAACACACACACACACACAACTGGCCTTAGAGAGGGACAAGGCCACTTTCTGCATGTGAGACACACACACTGGTTTGTTTGATGTTCCACTTAGGGTGTCTTTGTGTCTTTAATCTGTTCCCGACACCCGATGAAAGACAGTTGGTTGATGAGGTGACACACGCACGCATGTAAACACACACACACACACACACACTTCAACAAAGAGTATTTCGAGCAGCAGATAGGCCCAACCATTCGGGACTTAGTGTAGTAATACATCCATCATGGTATATTTATTTTATATTGGCATAACATTACTATGTGGTACATGTTCTTGAATATCATTTAAGATATGCAGGGGTTTTTCTAGAAAGATATAGTATGAGGGCAACACTGTGGGTCTGTTGTTGTATATAAGATATATCAATTCTGGCGAGAACATGGCGCCCGTATAAAAGATGGCGCGGCGGACATAAACGCGACGTCGGAGCTCTAAGTAATAGCTGCACTCCTGCTGTCACAATATATTTCATCATAGTCTGTTGTGTAAGTTTGAATGTTTAAATGTTTTCGCAAGTGGAACTCTTCCAGCTTGTCGCAGTCTGATGCTGTGTTAAGGACTTGAAATGAGGAAAGTAGACCGTGTCATTATGCTCGGTCTCTCCTTCCAGAAAACAAGGCTAGCGGCACTGTTTGTCGTGTCAACATGTACATCCAGCACATCATCAAATAGTACCTTGGGGCAGAGTCCTGCACGGGTCTGATTTTCAAGACCCGCTCCCGCGACGTGCAATACCAAACCCGCCCTGCTACCCGCACATATTGCCAATTAGTTCTGCGATCCGACCCGTCGGCACAAGATCCGCAACCCGACCCGAACCCGCATAGCCTATATATGAGCAGTGAAAACGTGCAATTATTAACACACGCAGTTGCATATTTGTCTCAAAAAGCGTGGGATGTTGGTTATTTCCTCCATCTGGATGACACCAAAAGCCTCCCAGACGTTGGATTTCGCTCTTGAGGAAGTGTTATTGAAAATGCTGTATTCTCCGCGAGAGAGCTGCACCTCAGCCATTTCGAATGTGACACGCTCAGCAGCAGATTGATGCGCTGCAGAGGTTATGATTATGCGCGGTCCCGCGGGGGAGAGGTCTGAGGATTTAAACTAAATTATTATTATTTTAATATATTTATTATGCAATAGCCGCGACCCGACCCGCATCATCTTTGTTTTACCCAGAACCGAACTCGGAAAAAAGCGTTTGAAAAAATACCACCCGCGAATCACCTTTTTTGCTGGTACCCGACGGTGCAGGACTCTGCCTTAGGGAGCCTAACGCACACACTGTTAAACCCGAGCCTGTTTTTCAGGTTTCAGGCTCGAAAATGACATTCCCAGAACAAATGACCATATCTTCCCTTCTAAAAGGGTTAAATTAATAATCTTTTTTCTCAAAGTAATGATAAACCTGTGAGTTGGATGTAGAAAAGTCAAAATCAATATAGATAGTTTTTATTTTAAAGAAACGTCAGATTGAAAATGGTAAACTGTAGGTTGTGGTGTGGTAAAATATAGTGTCCGTCCAAAACATATTTCGTACTTATAGTGAAAACCAACCTTGGATGATGGGTTAGTAGACTAAAAACTTTAGGAATCCAAAGTACAACATATAATAAGTACCCTGTATCAAGATTGATGCAAAACAAGTGATATTTGACCTTTTTAGAGAGGTTTATGAAAATAAACCCTCTTCTGGGGCCATTTGGGTGGATTTTCCATATCTCTGCCCCCCCTTGCTGTATTTGGACATGTGACATCTCTTTCTGTCCGTCGGAGCCAATGGAATCGAGGGGAACTCACACATAGTCCTTATTTGGTAATGTGTGTGTGTGTTGGACTGCAGCATAGCCAAGACCGGAAGCAGCAGCCACTCTGGTGGCTACCATTAGCAGCTAACTTTTGCTCTGCGATTTTTACATAAAAATGGAATTATGGATTATAAATGAAATACTTTTTTTATACAGAGACGTTAAAAACCTATGGATTGACCGATTCAGCCGCGTTTTTTCTCGTTTTAATGCCATTGAACACGTCTTTTGATCAGATTGACAGCTACGGTGAGACGATCTCCCTAGAAGCTCCGTAAAGGGACGTGTTGTGATGTCTGTTTGCTTCCCCTGTCGCGAGTCCGGATCACTCAGTAATGATACTATATACCTAAATAATCTGTGGAACCTCAGCTTTAATCGGATATCTTGTATGTGTAGCTACGATAAGTAATAAGGGTACTTTTATCTTGAAAAAAATGGTTTGTATCGTCAGTTAGCTGAGATTATTCCCGTTAATCTGGTATAACACATCAATAGGTTCTTAAATATTAAGATCCCCTGAGACACGGTTTCCGCCTTGCCGTGCCAATTAAATGGCCTGTTCTAATTCTGTCTGACAACGGCTGGCCGTGCAGCAGATTAAAGACATGAGAGGTTGGTCCCACAAGCTGTTTGTTTCTAATCGCTTCTTCCATGAATCAATTAATCTCAGAGGAAACTCAATAGACCAGCTGTTCGGTGCATGACACACGGAGCTACAGCCATATTACAGATTTGTTGCTATTTTCATTTGGAATGTATTTCTCTGATCCTATAGGCATGATCTAGGAGACAAACCACCTGTTACTCACTGCAGTGTCTCAACGGCACACTGTTTGGTAATCGGCCAGATTCAGATCCCAGGACACTTGAGCACTGACGGTTTTAACCAGCAGTTACTTGCACTAGAGATGTTTACCAATTTAAATACAGTATTAGACAAAGTGTGAATTTGTTGTTTACAAATATTCTTTCTCAGTTTAGTTATTTGTATTCTGAAGCGTCTGAATGAAAGATGTAGTAAACAAAATATCCTTTGTCTTACTGGATTATTATAGCATTTTACTCATTTTCTTTTTAACTTTACTTAAAGATATTTAGATTTGAAAATACAGAATATTTTCTTTATTTAGAAACATTTGGTTTTGCTTTATTTTAAGATTGTCATTTCCAATTATTAACATTATCATAATGGTTTCCTGAAAATAACTACATATACTTAACAAATATTATAGAAAATAGGAACTCCCCAAGAGAAATGCTCCATATAATGCCAAGTAAATAATAACAGTTATTTATTTATTATTGGAAATGTCATTCTCAATAATATGTTGAACTCTGTTTGCCTGTGGTCAAATCCCAAATGTTTGCCTGTTCAGAAACATTTGCAATCGGCACTTCTCGATCAGACTAGGTCATGCTGCTGATTTATTGTTATCCTGTAGATCGGAACCATTGCCTTTATCTGACCTACCTATATCTTTCCTGGAAACTTGGTATCAAATGAAAAAGTCCAAATGAAGCGCTGCCAAATCTTTGCGTATCACATGCACCGCGACTGATGTTTGACATTTTGATTGAGTGCGTTGGAAAAGATCCTGCGGTGTAATGCAAACAGAAAGTTGATTTAACAGATCTGTGTAATCCTGGAGGAACTGGGTCTGAATGGCCTTTCTTTTCATCGGCCAGGATCTGACAGCTGACGTGACGTAGGCTCGTCTGTTTTTCTTCTGCGATGTCACTGTTATTTAGAGTGATGTTAACCACTGAGTTTATGTGCTCTTTGTACTTCTCCTTAACAACAATTATATTATGTAAGATGTATTGTGCTGCAGCAGAGACAAATGGAATAAAAGCATTTATTTTTGTCGTGTGCTTCCTCCCCAACTCGAAGGGACGAGGTTGTGCGTTTTAAATAGCTTATAGTTTTGTTAAAGGGTCGTAACCCCCCTGTCGTGTTCGTTCCTACCCCCTTTCTTTGGTGTTCATTTCTTAGTCTGTTTCATACGGTGGCCCTGAAGTGCAAGACCCCACAGCATTTCAGAAAACACTACAGCATTTCAGAAAACACTACAGCATTTCAGAAAACACCACAGCATTTCAGAAAACACCACAGCATTTCAGAAAACACCACAGCATTTCAGAAAACACCACAGCATTTCAGAAAACACTACAGCATTTCAGAAAACACTACAGCATTTCAGAAAACACTACAGCATTTCACATTGGACGGAAAGGGTATTCCTTTAGGGAGAACACTTCTTGTTTATGATTGGACAGAGCCAGCCAGAGAAGCACTGCTGTGATTGGTTGTTTTTGCTGCCAGTCAAGAAATGACGCTTCGTGATTGGCCCAACACATCAGCCGTTAGCTGTTAGCACACACTCAGAGCTCCTCATACCTGCTCAGAAAGTGGACAAAAGTTTAACAAGTACAGACTGTCTATGTCATGGTGAATACAGTCACTGCTTTATTTATGTCTGTATGACGTTGTTGTGAGTGTGGACGGAGCAGCTACAGGTTAGTTTAGCCTGATGGATCCGATTCCGAGATATGGCCCGCCCCCTCTCCAGCGTCTTGTTTGAATGACAGGAGTAAACACAGAATTAATGCTTTATTAATTCATGGTTTTTAAGGGGCTTATCTCCATGTAAATACTTTGGTAGACCACCCAATATTCGCATCGCTCTAATCGCTCGAGTTTCACCGCGGCTGTCAGCTGTATTTGCTCCTGTCATTCAAACAAGAGGCGCTGGAGAGGGGGCGGGGCGTATCTCCATGTAAATCCAATGGGAGATGCCAACTACAACAAAATGACCGTGATTTAATTGTAATACAAGTTTCAAAGTGATGCCGAAGTAACTACATACTGATAACGGTTAGTAAAAACCATGAATTAACGCTTTGACAAGTCTGCAGACAGACGGCAGGCAAAAAGCTTTAAAAATGCGTGTTTTCTGAATGGAATCGGATCCATCAGGCTAAACTAACCTGTAGCTGCTCCGTCCACACTCACAACAATGTCATACAGACATAAATAAAGCAGCGACTGTATTCGCCATGACACAGACAGTCTATGGTTTGTACATGTTTAACTTGTGTCCAGTTTCTGAACAGATATGAGGAGCTGTGAGCTCTGAGTGTGTGCTAACAGCTAACGGCTGATGTGTTGGGAGGGACCGGTTGGGACTTATTGCGCTGTCGGGTGTTGACCAATCACGAAGCGTCATTTATTGACTGGCAGCAAAAACAACCAATCACAGCAGTGCTTCTCTGGCTGGCTCTGTCCAATCACAAATAAGAAGTGTTCTCCCTAGAGGAATACCCTTTATGTCCAATGTGAAATGCTGTGGTGTTTTCTGAAATGCTGTGGTGTCTTGCACTTCAGGGCCACCGTAGTTTAACTGCTCTCATGAACAAAACAAACATTAATCATCCCCTCATTTATTAAACACCCTTTGAAGCTATAAACAATGTCTCAGAAAAGTGGTTGACATGAATAACTGCAGTGAATATACAAAGAATTGACACTTAAAATATAGTCCAAGATTAGCATTGTGTTGATTTGTGTGTGCGTGTACCATCTGATGGACATAATCTAAGGTTACCCATTCCTATGCCGGTCTTTGTTGACTGGGAACACCAACGACGTAACACATTGAATTCAATGAACGTGTGAAATGTCCTACTGTGGAGGACATCATAAGGCCTTAAGGCAATCACATCTACAACCCAATATGTATGATTGATGAATGAAATGAATAAGGAAATGTTAAGTGATCAGGTGTTCAGATGTATGTTCCCAGAAGCAGAATGGCACTCGAGGTAAGAGCCGCTCCCTGAAGAGGGAGATAGGAAGAGTGTTGCATGACAGACGAGCGCTGGTGTTCAAAGGCGAGGAAACACTGAAATGCCAACTTGATAACGGGGGAATTGGTGTGTTGCTTCTTTCTGAAGCAGGGGTAGTGGTTTAGGATTGAGTTGTCATTTATTAAACTCAGACGATGTAACAGTAGTGGCAGATTGATATTTGTTTATATCGGGACAATGGCAGCCACAGAAAGGAGCGTGTGGGCAGCAGAGCCACTGCTGCGTGCGTCCATACAAGTGCAAATTAGGCCAAGCACCTTTTTGTTTGCCTCCGTCTCCATAACAACTCCTTTGTTCTTAATGCTTTTGAGAGCTGCTTCCTATGATAAAAAGGCAACTTGAAAATTCAGATTGAGCCACACAACAAACACAAGTGTTAAACTAAACTTCACGTTAATTTGACTCAACATCGGCGACTCACTGCTACAGCGTACATCCATATGTGTTCCTACAGAATAAAGCTGTGAGTTAGTCACTGATACATCCCATTATTCCACGTGTTGTGTTCAGGGTTTGTGTTCTCTGTATTGGAATTCTATGGGTGATTGTGAAGACAGCAGAGCAGGGCAGGTGGGTGGAGGTGGTCAACAGTTGTGAAATCATAAATGGAGAAAAGAGCATCTGTGAGAAAGGAATTGTTATCTGTAACTGATAAACTAACAATACTATCTATATTTGGATAGAATATTGCAACTTTGTAAGCTTCATTCAACAGTTGCGATAAATGGTTGTATTTGACAACATTTAGTATTTATTGGTAATGCATTAGTTTTGCTTTAAAAGCTCTGTTTAATATTAGCCTATCATTCACTATGAAATATCTTCTTCAATCTGACCTTTTGAGCCACTTTGAAGAAACAACTGATGCGTGGACAGAGATCAAGATGCTACTGGCAAGGCACTGTTCTTCTAAAGTCATGTTCCATGGACCGACGATGTGTTGTTGTCCCTGCCGTGAATAGGATGGTTCCAAAGAGAGATCTGAAATGTTTGGGTGCGGACTTCATGCTGTGATTTCACACGTACGCCTGTGATGCTGTGTTTGAGAACACGCACGCAGAACATCAGCGTCACTGTTAACCAGCTTAATAAGTACCCACGTAAACACCTGGGCAGCTACCGGCCATGCACCCCCCGCCCTCCCCCCAACATCACCACCCTGGCTGCTAATTGGATGTGGCAGGGAATTGCTGCGCACTTGCCTCGCAGCGACTTGTACCCTATAACCATACACAAATCGATCTGACATGTGGTATTAGATTAAATTACCAAGCAGCGCAGTGACGGGGAAAAGGATCGGCTCAACCCCCACTGCTGCGTCTCACACACCCTCCCAGACCTGTGGGGAGCAGGGGGATGTTCAGCCAAGCAACAGGGCTGCTGCTCCATCAGAGCTCTCCGGACAGATGGCTGTAAGAGCAGCCTGCAGCCCCCCCCCCTGCATTCTGCTGAAACAGTGATGTTTACAAGCAGGGGTGGGAGGGTTGTTTTTAAAAACGTAATCGGTTACAATAACTAGTTAATGTCTAAAAATGTAATCAGTAACCAGATCTGAATATCCAAATATAAAGGGAATGTATCCTGATTAATTTGTTACTTTTGGATTACCTCCATATCAAATGCAATGCAAATAAAAACAAGAGATAATAAATAACAATAAGATGTTTCTTACTTAAGTGTAGGTAATAATGTAACGTTAGAAAATAAGAAACCAAGATATTTCATATACAAAATGTAGTAACGTTTACAAAGGCTGTTTGAGCTGCCTCCATGAATCAAAAGCATCAACTGTATTTGTGTTGAATAAATCAGGTGCCCACTTACTGCCTTAAAAAAGAGATGTATTTAAAATCAAGTATTAAATTAGCCTAATTGTCAGCCAGGAAGAAAATTCATTTCTTACTTCTACCTATCATATATCAATCTTTATTTAAAAATGTATTATAGCACTGTCATCCAGCTAGTAATCTCTATTTTTTTATTTCTGTAACTAATCTGATGACTTTTTTTGATATAATTGTTATCAAATAGTTTTGATTATTCTGTAATCTCTTTAAATGTTATCCACTACTCCCCAGCCTGTTTACAAGTACAGCTGTTGTGATAGACACCAGTCGCCGTCTTCATATAGAACGTGCTGTGAACACGACAGTTTGTGGAAAGATCCCCGCAAGCCAGCTCACATCCACTCGTCATCTGTGATTTGTGTCAGAGCTGGTTCTGATTAGCACCAGACTAAAAATAGTGTTAGGAATCGGTTGTGAATTGAGTAGATGGAAGCTCCTTTCAGTCATGCTCTTCAGCTGGCAGTAGTATGCTTTGTTACTGATATGGAATGACGGACGGATGGGTAATAGCAGAGGGGGTGAGGGTTTAGAATAAAGGAGCGTCGTATCTCCTGCTCCAGGACCTGATGCCGCTCTGATGCACACACGGCTCGGAGAGAACAATGTTTACCTCGTCTTCTCTGTTTCTCGGAAGGTCTCCCTTTCTGTTGGTGGCTTGTTGGCAGAGCCTTCTCATGATGGCAGAGCCAACAGGTACAGGAGGCGTAGAGCGAGGGATCATTGTCCACTAGTTAGTCGACCGCAGATGGGGTCGTGCTCGCGGACGGAGAGAGAAAACAAATGAAATGGGTCGCGAAGTATACTTTACTGGCCGTTAACATACCTGGGCGGCCCACCCAAGTAAAGTCTGTGTGGGAGACCCTGGTATATGTTGCACACATAATAGAATAGCTTTCACTTAGTTCTGCCTTTCAGTTTGTTACATGTCCTGGTTCAAAGCCACAAATGAAAGCACTGTCTGTCTGTTGGATCTCTGCTCAGATGAGCGAGTGCATGGCTTGGTTGGTTGTTATGCGAGCAGGCTCTGGTTAGCACGGTCAGTGTTTTCATGTAGGTAATGGTCTTCTGTACCCTTTTCATTGATGTTAATCAAATGTTATTCATATTTACTTTCCAAAACTTGCTTGAAATGTTATATCAGACCAACCAAAGCTATATGAATTGAAGTGGTGAGAAGTTCAGTGAGTAAATATATTTCATTATAAATTTGACAGTGTTAAATCAATGTAATTATTTTAGACATACATTTTCATTGCTTAAATCTCCAATCTGCCTGCTATGCTTACGTCTTCAAACGGCTCACATAGAACTGGAGTGCCCAACAGTGAGACAGCAGCTTGTTTGATTCCCCATTATGTTCATCTTGTTCCGCAGAGAGGAGAGCTTCTGTTTTATCCAGATGGTTTGTGTGACGCGACACGTCAGTGCAACAGAAAGTCTCATGCATGTCTTTTATGGCAGTGAGGTTTTGTTCAGGGATCAAAGGAGGCCTGGGTTCGGCCCTGAGGGAGAAGAGATAACTTTAAAGCAGTGATAGCTGCCATTTAAACAAATGAACCTTTCACTTGTTCTCCGTGGCAGTGCAGATAAAAGAGAGGCTGAAATGGGTCTAGAATTGCTCCATTTACATGTGGCCAGTGCAGGGCTGTGCGCTCTTTGTTTGTCCTTTCTGCTCCGAGACAAGGAACCCAGAGCTCCATGTTAACAGGGTTAGTGAGTACACACACACACGCACACGCACACGCACACACACACGGAGTCATATCTCACTCTTTTATAGAACTATTTAATGCACTGTATCACCCATGCAACCAGTTTCATAGAACAGGGTCTAGTCTGGTTCAGGTAAATATATAGATATATACTTTATTTATCCCAGAGTCGGAAATCATTTTGTTGCAGCAGCAGTGTCGAGCATTACACAAGTAAAACATCTTCAAAAGATACAAATGTAATGCAAATAGAAATGTATTTAATCTGGCGTTAGTCACTGGACTAGCTCCAGCATGATTCTTCATGTAGGCGCACTGATTTATATTTCTTAATTCAAGGGTTATGTTTGTGATGTATGTAAAGGGTGCTTTAGGACATCTAGTCCTGTTCCCCAGCTCCTCAGCTCTGTCTCCGTTAGCCCGTGTTGCTCTGCATGGTTTCCTGGGCACAGCTTCTTTCTACCCTCACGGCCCGTCCACACTACAGCTTCAAAAAAAGCTTGGAGCTGGGCGTGTCTGAAGCTCGACCAACAACCAATCACATGAATCTCCCGCCCCTGACACACAAGCAGCGGTTTGATTGGCTAGAGCTTGTACTGGCATATGATTTGATTGGCTGACGCTTCCACCGAAAGCTTCAGAAGCTTCAAAAGTTGAACATTGCTCAACTTTTGCAGCCTGAAACGCCAGGAGAGCTCCGCTCTGCTTCCCACAATGCAGTTGGGCGAAAAGTGCCGTCACCCCATTCAAAGTGAATGGGCAGACGCGCTGGAAACCGTTTTTGAAGCTGTCGAAGCTGTAGTGTGGACAGGCCGTTACAGGACAGTGTTTTACAGTCCGTTACATGCAGCTTCATCGACACTTCTGAAACAGACTTAGTTGTCTGGGTCTTGTGAATTGAATGCTAAAATCATGAGTATAAAACCAGGTTTTTTATCTATAAATGTTCCTTAGGTTTATTATAGTAATTATATTGGGACAATACATGTAATCAGAAAGCAAAGGATATCCAGGTGTATATCTTTCACACACCGCTGCAGAGCTGTAGTGTTATCAATGGAGCTGTGTGTGCACTGACATCATTAGGCACATATGAGTGTCTGTGCATATATTGGGGGTGTAAGTGTGTTCAAGGGAGATTGCCACTATTTGCACTTCAGAAGAAAGGGCTTGTGTGCTTGCCTTGTAAATCTATTGTAGGCAGCACATTGTGTCGCAGCTGTATACACACAGCTACGTTGCCCATCCAATAAGAGATGTTCAGCACCGACTCACCTTTCAGCAGTTCTTACACAAAGGGCAACATGTCCGTGCCCTGAACGTGTGTGTGTCCGCATTGGAGCAGAAGATGACCCACTAAGCACTGGTACAGGACCTGAAGGCACCGCCTGCCGTGGGCCACGCGCTGGAGGAATATGTCGTTGACTAATAAGAACACTCACTGCTCCGCTTGGGAGGATTTCCAGGCATCACACTGATTTGTTGTTTGGTTTGAAAAGTATTCTTATTTCTTTATTTCCTTTATATTTACCTCCATGTTTTTCAAAATACAACACAACATTGTAAGGATCCAAATGACCACCTTGACAATATGGCCCTATTTTCTTTTTCTACTTATATAATGGTAAACGTCTGAATAAATAGTGCTTTTCCAGTCTGAGAGTCCAGAGTGCTTTCATTCATAGAATCATATCATTTGTATTACTAAAAACATATTCAATATCACAATTTACCAGAGTCCAACAAGAAAATGGAACTACTCAATTTCTTATTTAATGTAAAAAAGCAGCATATTCATACAGAATTGTCTGTAGAAATAATGAAACATCACTCAAATGGATAATTGCTTTATTGTCCAAATCCAACTGAACGAAGGCGCAAAACAAGTAAATGTGAACATATTTCAACAATACATAAGACTTTAACAATTTTGCAGTGCAATCAAACATGAATGAAGTGTGAAGACCGCCATGGAGATTCTCGGTTATTATACACTCAGCGGCTGCTTTACATCGCACACCTGCTTGGTAACAGCTGTTCTGTCATTGTGGCAGAACAGTCTGCAGAGATGGTGAAAGGGTCAGTTGTTCATGGTAAACCCCGTCATAAGGAGAACAGTAGAATGTTCTGATGTCTGAAGTCACATGTTGGAGTGAACTGTAGATATCAGTGGATCCATCCTGCCTTGTGTCAACAGTTCAAGCTGTTGATATGGTGTTAGAAATATACCCCCTTAACACCATTTACCCTTCCCTTAGTCCCGCCCCTTACACACTCATGGCCATTCAGAGTGCAGCGTTGGCGGCATCCAGCCTCTGACAGCTGTGCAGTTAGCAAGAGATATCTATCTCTAAAATCAGGGGTCTCCAACCTTTTTTAGGATGAGAGCTACTTTAAAAAAATAACACAAGTCGTGAGCTACTTTTACTCCTTTTTTTTCGTTTTTAGCTTTGCAGTGTATATATTTAGCACAATTTAACATTATGATATGCTCACCTTTAACCTTTGTGTTCTGTTTGGGTCCGTTTTCAGTGTTTACTAAAATAACATGCAATTTAATCATTTTTACCTGCTTTATTTAGGGGGGGGCCTCCCCTCCTCTAGGGGGGTCCGGGGGCATGAAACCCCCAGGAAGATGTGTTTTTAAATGTTGAAGTTAAAAGCATCAATCTGGTGCACTTTGAGCACAACATGAATGCACAGTATGGATACAGCTCTCAACACTCGGATGAAAGGGAGCTGTATACTTTTCAATAATCCAAACATCTTTAGAATATGATCACAACCAACAACAAATTATTTCAACTGGTTTATTCTATAAACTCCTCTCTCTTATCTTATCTTACCTAGTTAGCATTCTTTCTTTTTATTTATGCATATTTTATTAATCACTGCCCTTTTATACTGTATTTTTTTATGTTGTACTGTCCTATAGTACACATTGGAATGATTTCTTACTTCTTTTTACAACTATAATAAATAGATAAAGGTGTGCATTGGAAATATTTATTTACATAGATGACCAAAGAATTTGACACACTGAGGTAATTTAGACTAAAGTGAACTATCCAAACACTCGGTCCCTTTCATCACCTGAGCTGTAGTCATCAGCCTCTCAGTCTGACAGGAGAGAGCTCTCCCTCTCCTTGTTGTAACAACAGCTTCTAATATCCGTTAGCTCTGAGCTAGCACCAGATGCTAACAACACAAATCCCCGTAACTGGTGCTTTCGCTCTCTCTCTCTGTCTCGCTCGCTCACAGAGGCTGTGTGCTTCTCCGTGGTGATGACGGCTTGTGTTAAATAATAATAATAATAATAAACATATTTGTAAAGTGGGGGGACACAAACGGGATTTCTAAAAGTGCGGGGGACATATCTCCCATGTCCCCAGTGGAGATTACGTCATGCGTGTGTGTGCGTCAAGTGCAATAAATAAATATGCAAGTTGCGACACAAACAGAGTAAAGCTCTGGCCCTCATGTGCTGCATAGGCTGCACGACTCGGCTGTTCAGTGGGGCTGATGTGCTGTGTAGATTCTGCCAGAAGGAAAGGTCACACTCCTTATGAAGTGGCGAGCTGCCGCTCCACATTGCTTTTCTTCCCGACTGCAACGCTGGTCCCGCAAATCAAGCAAGAACGTGATTGGTCGATATTCATTGTGGGGGGTGGGGGGAGGAGGGGTGTTGGATAGATGTAGAGTTGTAGTAAGTAGATTGATGTTTCCTTTATGCATAGGGTAGATTCTTTCAATTACATTTCCTTTTTTTGGTGTATTTTTTTTTGGATTTGCTTGGCCAGCTACTTATTGAGGGCTCGCGAGCTGACGTGTTGGAGACCCCCGTCTAAAACCATTACATTTCTATATGTAAATGATTGGAGCTGTCATTAGCCGAGTGAGGCACATCTTCACCGAGCACCTGTGGTCTGCCTGCTACTGGAACCAAACGCACACACATGCTGCCTTCTCTTTGAATGGTTGCAGCCTTGAAGAAAGACCTTCCCTGCTGCACAGGAACAGTGTTGCTTCTTAATTACATCTGAAGACATTAGGGTTCACTTACACTGTGATCTGTTTAACCTGTTTCTGTTGAGTAACTTTGACATCCTGGTTTTATCATTCAATTGTCAACCTTTCTGTTCTGTTCTCTAAGAAACGGATGATATTCCACCAGGGAGGGCAAGAGGTGGCAGTGTGGGCGCCATGCTTTCTCTGACGGAGTAGTAGCAAGGCAGTTATGTGGGTCAACGTAATGGCTTTGAATACATACATCCAACTGTATAGCATAACACATGTGCCAGCCCAATGGTGATCAGAAGGGATGCAGCACAGGGTGAACAACTCAACGAGCTGATGGACTCCATCAGCTGCAATGTGAGGATAAAGGATTATGTGCTATTCCACTTCAATATCCTGTTAATGCCAAATTGATTTTGCATTTCCTGTTGTCGTACGCAGCTAGATCCTGAGTGTTGTTCCAGCAGAACCCACCTGCCTCAGTAATGGTCATTGTGTGATGTGAAGCTGAAGAGGCCTATAGCCTGCACACTACCCCCCCCCCAGCAACCCCCCCCCCTGCAATCAAATCAAGTTTTATTTATATAGCACATTTTTAAAACGATTTTTGGAAGAGCCAAAGTGCTGTACATATAATAATGACCTTAAAGTAAGGACACTATACAGCAAATACAACAGAATATCAGTGTGAGAAAACAGTTTGGGTGTACACTATATTCACAATGGTTTCTAGAGACTGACCGTGCAGGCAGTCCCGCTATCTATGCTCTCGCTGAAGCAGCCAGATCCCATCGACAAGAACTGTCATTTGACCAGTTATCGTTTATAATAATAATACATTTTATTTCATAACACCATACATAAAAAAGAAACATTCAGCAGTGACTGTCTTTGTCCACAAATCCCTTTGGAGTCATTGTGATCTTGTATATAGTTTTCAGGTTATAATAAATACTTTTAAAACACTTGTCTTGCCAAGCGACATTCCTCCAGCATGTGTCATGCTATAGCTCGAGTCTGGGAGCACTGCAGCACGGTGTACGCGTCCTGCGGTGTGCCTCATACTAGAAGAACGAGCTGGGCTACTAATTAGGCCAACATGAAGATGGATCAGGACTTCCCCTCAGCCCTCAGTGCATCTGCCCCGCCCCCAGCCCTTGTTTCAGCTTGTATACATTATCTGCTTATTGGATGGCCGGCACTAACTCAATCACTGCCTTCACCCAGAACAGTAACACATGACAGGAGGGGAGATTACAGTCATTCGTCTCCGTCTACTCGCATCATGCCGGCCCCTCTTTTCTCTCTCTAAACCAGGACACCTGTACCACCCTCCTCTGCCTCCCCCTTCTCCACCTCCTTTGGCCCTTACTCTATTCCAGAACATATCCTACCACACATGTGTCTGATTACAAGAGATGTTCAGCTTTCCAAAGTGCTCATCACGATAGGAGACACACACTTTTATATACGCCCTGTCATGCTTAGAACAGGTGACCTCCGCGTCACAACAGGTGTCTTATGATATGTGCCTTGAGCTGTACGAAGTGGCTGTTATTAGAGCAGGGGGTGGGTGGGCGGGGGGGGTTGATTGCAGCGTTCTCCTCTGCCATACAATACCACTTTCAGTTTGAGTTCCATGTTGAAGTGCTGCAGGCCAATGTCAGTAATGAAGCATTTTTCAACTTACTATTTATTCTCATTCTTATTTTTTTACATAACCTGACGAATTAGCAGTATCTGTTGTTAGTTGCTAGTTTTAGACTTTTAACATGAAGAAATGTACAATTCATCCAATTCTCTTATATCTGATATCTAATGTAACTATAGGGAAAGACAATAATGTTGAGATATGAAAGTTGGAACTATTATATCCAAAGTGCAGAGGAATCCATTCGGCCCATCATTCAAGCTCTCCCAGGAAGTGTGACTTATGGATAACTACTTCCGGCCAAAGTTTGACTCAGAAATAGAAATGATATCAGAAACAAAAATCACCTTCAATTGGGACATTGCTTTTAGGGCTTCTACATTCTATACACCCTAACTCCAAAACCAAACGCCTCTTTGGAATACTGAGAGTAGCTGCAAGGAAAGCAATTACAAGGAAAGGGCTCAAACCTGACGCATCTATAAACACTTGACACGACATAATAAACAACATATGGTCAGTGGAAATACCTTTTCCCTGAGACTTCAGGAACACCAATTTGAAGAAACTTGACAATTGTGGAAGCGATGTATTTTAGACGACCATTCCTTTAGGTTAATCGTGCTTTTGTATAATCCCTGCTGGTTTTTTTTCTTCATCCTTGAAACCAAAAACCCTCGCTGTCTACGGTTTTATTTATTATTATTTTTATTATATTTTTTGCTTGGTGAATTACTTATTTATTGTACCTTGGTTGGTATGTTTGATATTTTTGGGTCATTAAAAAAAATGGAACTGTTAAAGGAGCAACGTGCACCACAAATACTATGTAACTAAGGAGTATTTCAAGTGTATTGACCATAATTAATGAATCATGTTTTTGTACACAATTCTAGCAATACATAAAGTAGATACGTTGTGGCCTTTGACCTCTTTCATTGTGAATGTTCTCTTGTTACATGTGTGCATCAGACGGAGGTGATCAAGGGGGCGTGTGGCAGCGTGGGGATGACGTTCAGACACGTCCCTGCCAGTGAGGGGGATGCAGTACACGTCAGCATCGAGACAGTCACACCCAACTCGCCCGCAGCGCTGGCAGACCTGCAGAGGGGAGATCGGCTCATCGCCATTGGAGGTTTGAGATGTTTTTATTTGGTAACCATCAGAAGATTTTAAAAGACGGTCAGGTCTTTGCTATACTGAAAATGTATTTCCTGTTCTTGAACTTTCTACAGGAGTCAAGGTGACGTCTTCAGTTCAAGTGCCCAAACTATTGAGGCAGGCCGGAGAGAGGGTGGTGGTTCTTTATGAGAGGCCCGTCCGTCACCAGGCTCACTCTTTTGGAAGCCTTGGAACTCTTCAGGAAGGGTTTGGGCAGCTGGAGGAAGCAGGACTTATTCCTCAGCCGGGGGGGTATGAAGAAGACCCCGCTCCCATCACCACCCTCTCTGACATATCAGACAGCAAAGACATGGACTCTGAGTTTGAAGAGTTGATTGTGGACTCCAAACTTAGCCAGAATGTTGGCCCGAACAGCAGCACCACAAACACCAGTGATGCTAAGGAGGAATCCTTACTCAGCGTTAACCAAAGCCCCAAAAGGACTGTGGCCAGCCTGGCCTCCAAGCCCCTCGGTTCCATATCCCCCATACTCAACCGCAAGCTAAACCTGGTGGGTCTCCAGTCGCCACTAAAGCCCCAACCCAAAGAATCTCCAAAGCCCTCTCCACAAAGGACCAATAGTGATCCAGTGGAAGGTCTGCAACGTCCCACTGTCCCTCCCCCACCTCCTCCTTCTCGCCCCCCAGTGCCGCCAAGACCTCAAATAAGGTTGACATCAGCCTCTTCAGAAACCAGTATTTTGGAAGGCATTGATTCTGTTACAGCTACAAATGCTGCTGTGGCTCCTACCGTGACTTCCAGCAGCAGCGCTTCTGAGAAATCTCCAGAAAAAGCTCCTCTCACTGGAGCCAATGAGGACAAAGCTGTCACTGATAAGACCTGTGGCAAACAGGCTGAGGTGAAGCAGCCTGCCAGACCAGCAGAGTCCACTGATGAGCCGCCTGGCCCCCCCCCGGTGACCAGCAGCAGCAGAGCTGACCAGGCAAAGGACAAAGCTTCAGAAAGCTCCTGCAGCACACGGGACAGTCTGGAGGACCACTCCCTCTGGGAGTCCCCAGAAACCCTTATCCGTCACCAGACCGCACGCTGGCCCAAAGCCTCTGTAGTGTTCGAGGTGGAGAACAACCAAAAGTACCTTAATGTGGCCCTGTGGTGCAAAGATCCCTTTAAGTTGGGCAGTTTATTGTGCCTGGGTCACGTCAGCCTCCAGCTGGAGCATGTTGCCCTGGAGTCTATGGCCACGTCTTCAGCAGAGTACCAGAGCACCTTCAGGCTGGGGCCTCCGGAGCCAAGGGCCAACGTCAGCCGCACCGCGCTGCGCAGTCTCAGCACCCACAAAGGCTTCAATGAGAAGCTGTGTTACGGAGATGTTACTCTGAACTTCTGTTACCTCGCCGAGGGGGAGCTAGACTATCCAGGAGGGCTGATGGAGAAGGAGCGAGAGGGCAGTCTCCAAGATGAGGACCTGAGGGAGAGGGAGCGGGAGCAGATCCACACTGCGCAGCGGGATGACCTGGCATATGGAGCCATTCAGCTGGTGGAGGTTCGCCACAACTTCCAGGACACACAGTTCCAGAACCCGACGTGGTGTGAATACTGCAAGAAGAAGGTTTGGACAAAGGCCGCCTCTCAGTGCATGATCTGCGCCTACGTATGCCACAAGAAGTGCCAGGACAAGTGCCTCACTGAAAACCCCCTCTGTGTGGCAGCCACTGAGCGCCGCGGAGCTGACCCTGAAGCCAAATCCACCATCAACCGGGCCACCACCGGCCTCACCCGCCATATCATCAACACCAGCTCCCGTCTGCTGAACCTCCGCCAGGTGCCCAAAACTCGGCTGGTTGAGACGGTGGCTGACTTGGTGCCGGGGACAGTGGAGCCCTCACCCAAGCACACCCCCAACACTTCAGACAACGAAAGCAGCGACACTGAGACCTACACTAGCGGGGCCAGCCCCTCGAAGCAGCCTGTGTGCGGCGGGGGCAGCAGCAAACTCGTACGCAGGGAAGGCGGGCTGGATGACAGCGTGTTCATCGCTGTCAAGGAGATAGGCCGCGACCTGTACCGGGGGCTGCCCACAGAAGAGCGCTCCCAGAAGCTGGAGCTGATGCTGGACAAGCTGCAGCAGGAGATCGATCAGGAGCTGGAGCACAACAACGCTCTGCTGCTGGAGGAGAGGGAGGCCACAGATTCCCGCCGCAAGGCCCTCATCAGTACTGCCCTGGCTAAGTCTGGGGAGAGGCTCCAGGCCCTCACCCTGCTGATGATCCACTACCGGGCCGGCATCGAGGACCTGGAGTCAGTGGAGAGCTCCTCCCCTTCAGAGCAGCAGGGCTGTAAAGCAAAGGCAGTGGGGCTGGAGGAGGAGGCCCTGATGGGGACGGAGGTGTACGACAGTGACATATGCAGCCCTGTGGAGGGGCAGCTGCTGGACAACATCACTGAGGAGCAGATCTGTGTGGAGGCTCTGCACTGAAGGACAGAGAGGAAGAGAAACATGTGCTTTGGCTTCAAGAGCACCTCAACAACATGCGTCTACTTTGTTTCTAGAGATGGGGGAGTTTCAGCAGTCCATTTTAAATATAGGGTGTGTACGGTCCATTGTTTGATTCACACGGTTTTTTTATTTTAGTGTGAAAAATGAAGGATGGAAACACCTCCCTAACAAGAATTCATATATTGATGGTTTGATTTGCACAGCGTGAGGCAGAGCGTCTCCAGGCTCTTGGTTTCTAAAGGGAAGCTTCAGAGCTACACCATGACCCTCATTGGTGCTGCATGCGGATCCTCCAGCTGCTTCCTGTGGCTTCAAACTGTCATGTAATGCGTTGAATTACTTGCTTCTTTGTCTGTAAGAGCTTTGAAGTAAGGACTTAAGAACATGTGCACATTTCTGTGGTCTACTCCTCTGAGTAATTTGAATGGAGAAGGAATTATTGTTACGTAATTATTTGTTTTACTGCGAGTAAAGAGCCCATATGAAGGTGATATATTACTGGGACAGCAGCGTTGGACATCCAGCTCAGTGGAAAAGGTCATTAGAGTTCAGACCCGGCAAGAGCTCACACATATCTTTGTTTTCAGCACTTTTTTTTACTGTAACATGTTGGATTTTAGTAGCCACTGTCCTTGGGTTTATTGTGATATTGTATATAGTTTGCCCTTTCTTTTGGTTTATTGGTTTGGCCAGACATGTTTTACTGATGGATATTTCCCATATTCTTCTCTCCCCTGTGTGGGTCTAAAGAGGTTTCCGTCCTGGGTTACAACTAATACTTGTTTGAACCTTTTTTTGTCTTACCAAGCTTCATTATGTTCAGCACACCCTGTCAACTCAATGTTGTCACATGAATAACTGATCAAAACTTTGATTGGGTTCAATTTGAGAAATACATCTTTTTGTATTATTTTCATGATATGAACATTCTCTTAACACATTTGTATTTGTTGTGAATGAAAATGATTTCCATGCCTCGATAAATAATGATGTGATAAAGTGCAGATCCTTTGCCTTCATGAGTTGTGTTCGTGCCCAGATGAATGTATGGTCAGCCCTCTGTGTGTGGTGTGTGTGCTACAGCTGCTTTGCACTGCCTTCCCCATTCCCTTGCTGAGCATCAAGGGTTAATGTAGCCCGTCACAGTGACTCTATCAGACATGCTTTGCTGTTCATCTCCTACCCTTCAGAGATTTTTATTATTATGCACATAGTGAGAGGAGGTACCATCTAACAGAAACGCTAAAACACTGAACATTCTGGATTCTATGCTTTTGGTTTTTATTCTGAAGATTATTTTGACGTGACATATTCCCACCACAATTCCAGTTGAGTTTGTTGAAGATAAGTCGCTAAGAATGAGTTGAATGGCTTTGTAAAACTATCCAAGCAGTCGGTGGTATCCGTGTGTCAGAAGTGTGAGGAACCTCCATATTGTCTTTCTAACGCCCCAATAGACAGGGCTGCATGGCCTGTTAGCGGTACATTTAGGACTAGGACTACAGTTATCTTAAAACATCTTTAGATATTCTTGCATGAATTAAAAAAAACAAGCTGAAAGAAGATTTAACACTGAAAATATAAAAAGCCATCACCCAAAGTGCATTGAACACCAGCGAGTGGGTCCGCAGAGGGCAGATGTACTCCACACGGAGGGACCTGGAGAAGTGAAGAGCCAGACTCCCGTTTGTGTCGCAGACATGTTGCTCCAGTAGATATTGGCTTGCTGGCTGCAGCACTTGTTTATCTCTGTCACTCTCTGTATATCCAGATTTTTTGTGCAATATTTTTGTAGAAAATGAAGCTAATGATTCCCATGCGTGTGACTTCCTTCTCCTTTCTTTGATGTGTGTGTCTATCTGTCTGGTATAGCTCCCTGAGGCTTTTTGTGGACCAGTGAAAATGTGAGAAGCACTGCTTTGCTGCTGCTGCTGCTGTTACTATGTGCTCCTTCACAGATCTCATGCTTCTGCGCCCGCTCCATGAAACTGCTCTTGCAATATGGCTGCCCATCATGGCTTTCAGTAGATGGAGATGGTGTTTGTTTCTCTTTGTGTGTGTGAGGGATGTTGTATACTGTTTTTGCAAAGGCTCATGTGATGAAGCTTTATTGTAAATAACCTAAATAAACAAGCTAAAATGATTTCCCATCATCCTGCTTTGCGTTTGAATCGGCTCACAGAATGATACTAAAGGCACGGTCTGCCATCCACCCACAGCAACCCTTCAGACTTCTGTTACAGCTGAGTTAATTTGACACCTTTTATATATACAGTCTATGGTTTTCACACGGGGACTTTCAGACCAGAGTCTAACTTAAAGGTTACACAAATCAACACTATTGTTTTCTATTCAAGTTAGCTGATGGCTGATCTGCTCAGTACAGCGTGCCCTTTATGTGCACTTACTTTACTTGTACTTGGTGTATCAACATATCTTGCTTGTATTATTGGGACCTGTCATATATATTTTTAAATCCTCCAGAACAGAGAGAGGAGCTGTGGACTATTGTTCTTGATTAATGCATCAGTGTTTCTTAGGGTCAATAACACTAAACTCACAACTTAAAATGAAAGCGTTTAGTTTATTTAATAAAAGAGCACATGTTCAATGTGAAAAGTGACAGTAGATATAGATTAGTTGCAATTTGGTGCTATTTATATATATATATATATATATAATAATATATATATATATATATATATATTAAACATTTTTTTTTAAATTTAAACACCTTGAATTTCAGGGGGGCTCCGTTGGCGGGCGCAGCGGCCCTCCAAGACAATGGTAGGGGAAACACTGGGTTTATGATATCACTGCCCTGTTTAAGACACGAGTGGATCTGACTTTAATTACATTCGTCAACTTAATGTGTTGCTTAAAATAATACTTCTGCATACAGTATGTGACACTGTAATGGCGCATTTCCACTACAGCGCGGTTTAAGAGCGCCGTTTTTGGTTGTGCAGGCAGGCAGGCAATCATTTACCAAGGGGGGGCACACACTGCCGTCAACAACCAACACACAAACACCAACGCAACTTCAATTTAAAAAAACATGCTGTAAAGTCTATTGTCTTTCACACACATTGCAGGGGTGTAATGCTATTTTCTAGCGCACCTATGACCTGTGCATGCATGCATGCACGGTTGTGGCACGACCAGCAAAACAGAAACATATGGACATAGGCCACCATATAAAAAGTGTGCAAATGTATTTAGTATCCTATTCATGTGAACATGTTTTAGGTGAGGGTGGACCTAACCTCCTCTAGGAGGGTCTGGGGGCATGCTCCCCCTGGGAAGATTATTTTTAAAATATTGAACTTAAATGCATCAATCTGGTGCACTTTGAGAGCAACATGAAGAGATCTATGGATAGCATCCATATGAAACAGAGCTGTACACAGATTTACTTTTTCTTTATGGATATTTTACTAATCATTCCCCTTTTACACTGTATTCTTGTGTTACTGTCCTATAGTATTTCATACCCGTTTTTCATTTATTCTCTTATTTTTTTAATAACTATAATGATCATATAAATGTGTTCCTCGCAAATACTTGTTTACATAAATGGTGACCAAACCGTTTGAGACCCACTGAGATAACTTACACTAAAGTGAACTATCTAAACACTGAGAGAGTCCTTACCTCACTGAGCTGAGGTTATACGATCCTCTCAGTCTGACAGGAGAGGACTCTCCTCCACCTTGGTGCAGAAACAGCTCTTTATATCCGTTAGCATAGCTAGCTAACCAGATGCTAACAACAACATTCCACGTTACCGCTCGCTCACTCACAAAATGCGATCGTGCCACATACACAGAGAGCTGAGCTTGAATTAAACACAGAGACCCAGAGGTAGGCTACTTGTACTGTACTGTATATCATATTATTTTCGATGGCTTTACTGTATAATCAGTGTAACAGATGAACAGATTGCCACCGGCTTTCATCTAAACACACAGCCATGTAATGATAACAAAACAAAAGTCGGGGGTCATTGGTCAAGCAACACACCAATCAGAGAGCAGCAGTGAGCACACCTCAGGCTGTGTTTTATATTTGTATTCTTTATTTCTGATGTATTTCACACAAAAAAACGTTAGTGGAAACGTTTTCACTTATATGATTACAAAAATAAAAAAACGGCAAAGTGGCAAGGTTTGCCCACCCTGCGTTGGGGGGGCATGGCCCGCGAATGACCCCCCATGATGCCGACCCTGGTTTCCACTAGGCGTAGTTCCGGCTAGCGGGTACTTTTTCACAGTTTTCTGGCTCTCCAAAATCGAGGTTATTTCCGGGCCAACAACCAGGCTGAGTATGCTAAACTAGTGAGAGAATTGCCGGCAACTACAACACAATGAACATATTTTACAGTGATTTAATTGTAATACACGTTTCAAAATGATGCCGAAGTAACAACATACTGATACCGGTTAGTAAAAACCATGAATTAATGCTTTGACAAATCTGCAGACAGACGGCAGGCGAAAAATCTTTTAAAATGCGTGTTTTCTGAATGGAGATCGGCTGAGCTAACGCAGTATATGCTCCGACCGTCCACACTCACAACAACGGCCTATACAGACATACATAAACCGGGAGTTTATTGCGCAGATCACAGGTTAGTGTTGGCCATAACCACACCAAAACAATCTACTAACCCTGTCGTATACTCTCACACTCCGTCACCTCTCCTGCTAGCTTTTTCCTAGCTTCTCCCGTCCCTATCCCCAGGAACCTCCCTCTTCCAGCCCCAACCAACCAGACAACACTCTCCCACCCAAACCCACAGCTACAGGTCACAAGAACCGTCTATCAAAACAGTGGCACGTTCACTGACACTCTGTAAAATGCAAACAAACTCTGAACAACAAACACATCAAACATCAACATTATAACCAGTCCGTTACAATACGTTTTCTCTCGCCATTGACTTCAATACATAATTTTTCCGAAATAAGGTCCCATGAGGTCCACCGGAAAGGGAGGGACTTCGCCTCTCTATCCTGGAACCTAACCTGCTCCGGAGCAGGTTAGCCGTTCAGCATAAGTTACCATGGAGATCTAGCCCGGTAAGAAGTGAACCAGCATCGTAGGACCGGAAACCCAGAGTTTTCCCTGAAGTTAGCTCGCTAAGCGAAAATCCGGTTTCGTAGTACAGGCCTCTGCTCTTTTACAGAGCTGTGCTCCCTCAAAGTGCCATCTGCTAAGGAACACGTGCTGTGGGTGAAAGCTGCAGGACAATCTTATCTTACAGTGAAACCCGAGTTATTTTTCTCAAAACATGTAATTGTTTCTTTAGATTAACATGGTACAAATGTAATGAACAGAGATGTAGTTATATCTCTCACAGGCTCCACCCTCTACTGGACTCTATGGGTACTACCTTATCATGCAAGCATTCACCTACTGAGATTTCTATGGACGTAGCCGGCCCCGGGGCGGGCCTACCTGAATGCATGCGCATCTCACTTCTGTATAAAAGGAGGCCTCGCCTCCTGACCACCATCCTTTACTCTTCAGTGAGCGGAGGTGATAGCCTAGCACTGAGTCCGAGACTTATTTTTTGAGAGAAAGGAAGAAAGAGAAAGAAATATAGCGGGCGCCGACCCCCACCACCTCTGCTACGAGTGTTTGGGGGACCAGGATATGGCCGAGGTGGTGCCATTTCACGTTCGCCATTCCTTCCGAGTCCGGCGTCCATGGAAGTCCACCGCCCAGGGCTGTACTCTTCCTGGGTTAATACGTGGGCGCGCGGCCCTCGTGACGCCCCGTCTACACTACAGGCATCGAAAAATGCTTTCAACGCTTCGCCCATTCATTTGAATGGGGTGACGTAGAAGATTTTGAATCTTCGCCGAACTTCATTGTGGGGACCATGGCATAGCTTTGCAAGCATCACGAGCATCTATCGGCATCAAAAGTTGAACAATGTTCAACTTTTGAGGCTCGATGCTTGGCATCAGCCAATCAAATCCCGTTTATGCAATTCCCGCCAGTACAAGCGCTAGCCGATCAAACCGCGTGTATGCTGATACCGCAGGTCTTGACTATTTTCCATATGTCATAAAATGGAAGATAAATTAATCATTGCCGTGGCAAATGTCCCAGTCCTGTATGACTGTACTCTGTTCACCTACCGGGACCTAAACCGGAGGAACCAGGCATGGCGGGAGGTGGCAGAGACAGTTAGTGAAACTGGTAGGTTTTCAACTGTTTGGGGAGTTTATATCCAGTTTATTTCGTTTTAACATTGAATGGACAGCTAGTAATGTAGCATAACATATAATATATATTAATAATAAAAAAATAATATATATAATATAATAAGTAAAAGCATAATATATAACATAACATATAATACATGCACAGCTATCAAGCATAGACAGTATATTTAGCCAGCATGTAATGTAGCATAAAAATAGCATTCATTAATGGAGGAATTATTTATTAACTTTATTATTTCATTTCATTTTATTAGAGGATGTGTGCAAAAAGAGATGGAAGACTCTGAGGGACAGGTTCTGCAAGGAGAGGAATATGGAGAAGGAGGCAAAAAGAAGCGGGGCAGGGTCTGCAGGGGGGTACAGGCCCTGGCGTTTCATAGCAGTGATGGGGTTTTTAACCCCATTCATCATAGACCGTGAGACGTCCAGCAATGTCCCCCGGCAGACCCTGCCTCCATCCACCCTGGTGGCAGAGGAAGAGAGCCAGGTAGAGAGTGAGCCAGCCAGCCAGTCAGCCAGCCAGTCCACCAGCCAGTCCACCAGCCAGTCCACCAGTCAGCCCGCAGCAGCCAGCCAGGAGGAGAATGCTGAGGTCCGGGGCAAAACACGGGGAAGGGAGAGGGAGATGTCCCCGTTTGAACAAAGTCTGCTATCTGCAATTACCCAGCAATTGCCCAGCCAACCCCACCAGTGGTGGAGGAGGACGAGGACTTGCAGTTTTTTAAGAGCCCCACCATGAGGCTGATGACAAGGGGACAGAGGGCAAGAGTCCGCCTCGGGATACACCAGCTAATTTTTGACGTGGACCAGGAAATATTTCTAATTTAATAAGTTTTTCACAGATACTGATCCACATAACATTTGTTTACACTCATCACACACACTTCACTCACAACATTACCAAATAAAACATTATTTCAAGTATGTTATGGCTATACTGTGTCTTCACTTGTTCATGTGGTTTGTCAGTTGCAACATACCAGAAGCTTCATGTATGTCGGTATATATAATGTGCTTTCTTCTGTAATTGTTCAGTGAAAACCTATTGAAATTATGAGTGGTTTATCAGTAAAAACAGGGCTGAAAGAAAAAGGTTGTTAGTCATATCATAATATCAATTCAAGAAACATGTTTATTAGGTATGTTTGATTTTAAAATGGCTCATTTGGGAGGAAACTATTTTAAATAACTATAGGCTAATCTCTAAATTGTCAGTTCTGGCTAAGGTGCTCGAACGCTTAGTGAGTGAACAAGTAAAGGAGTTTTTATGTATAAATGATATCCTGTCTGAGCATCAGTCATGATTCAGAAAGAAACACAGCACCATCACTGCGACAATGAAAGTGGTAAATGACATTACTACTATTTTAGATAATAAGCAGAGTTGTGCAGCTCTGTTTATTGACCTTTCCAAAGCGTTTGACACCATTGATCATCGCATCTTAAAGCAGAGGCTACTCAGTATTGGCATATCCAGCAATGCAGTGGGGTGGTTTGTGAACTACCTCTCTGAAAGGTCCCAATGTGTTCACTTTGATGGGCTGTCTTCTGAGTGGTTAAACATTTCTAATGGTGTACCACAAGGCTCTGTTTTAGGTCCACTTTTATTCTCCAGATATATCAACAGTTTAGGTGATAATGTGGATGAAGCTACTTTACATTTTTATGCGGATGATACTGTGATGTACTGTGCAGGTCCCTCCATTAAAGAGGCTGTTGTTAAATTACAGGCTGTTTTTAACACTATTCAGACTCAGCTCTCTGAACTAAAGCTTCTTTTAAATGTGGATAAAACCAAGGTAATGCTCTTTTCAAAAGCTAAAAAGACACCAGAGCCTGTTTTAGATATTGTAACTACGCAAGGAACACAACTTGAAGTTGTTGCCTGTTACAAATATCTTGGTATCTGGCTTGATGATTGTCTCTCTTTTAAACTTCATGTCAATAACCTGCTTAAAAAACTGAGGGTTAGGCTCGGTTTCTTTTTCAGAAACAAGTCCTGTTTCTCGCTTGAGGCCAGGAAAAGGCTAGTCACTGTGACATTTTTACCTGTACTGGACTATGGTGATTTGTTGTTTATGAATGCACCTGGCAATTGCCTGAGCAAATTGGATGCTGCGTATCACAGTGCTCTGAGATTTGTCACAAATTGTAAAGCGCTTACGCATCACTGTACACTGTATACCAAGGCAGGTTTACCATCACTCTCTGTACGGAGGCTCAGTCACTGGTACACTTTTATTAATAAAGCTTTGTTGGGTAAACTCCCGTATTATATCTGCTCTCTGATAACACAGAGAGTTGCAAGCAGCTATTGTCTGAGGTTACATGATGTGGTCTTGTTAGATGTGCCAAGAGCAAGGACTGTCTCAGGTAAGACAGCTTTTATGTGCGCAGCTCCACTTGCTTGGAACAATCTTCAGCAAGAATTGAAACTGAGCAATCTCATTCCTCTGCATGGTTTTAAAGCTAGGCTAAATGAAATGCTTGCTGATACAATGGGCACTTGTAAATGTCTATAACTATGTATCCTGTAAATATAATGTATAATGTCCTTTATTGTTTTATGTTTCATGTGGAACCTATATGCTGCAGGTCTCCCTTGAAAAGAAGATCTATGATCTCAATGGGACCAATCTGGTTAAATAAAGGTTTGAAATGAAATGAAATGATTTGGAATATTTGCTCTTTAAAGAAAATGGGTAGCTCTTAAAAGAGCTTTTATGCTGCCATGACACTACACCCTCCTCATTCAAATAGGAGCAGAAGTCACCTGTTGCCAGGTACCTGAGAAAAAAGTATATATGATTTAAAAAGAAAAATGTCATACGCCACGCAGACACAGATCCCCCCCACACACACCCCAGACACACACACACACACACACACACACACACACACACACACACACACACACACACACACACACACACACACACACACACACACACACACACACACACACACACACACACACACACACACACACCACAGACACACACACAGACCACAGACACACACAGGGGAGCAATACTGTGTTTACCTAGCTATCTTAATTAATGTCATTCATCTGAACTAAATCACAGACTTCATTCATCCATTGCATGCATTCTCTCTCTTTATATACAGAGTCAGGTTACAGAAGTAGAAATACACAAAACGTACCGTAGGCAGATGGCGAGTACTCCTGAAGTACTGCTGAAACAGTACACCATCCAGGCGGAGCTCTTGGACAAGAACGTGGTATTCCCCCCGTTGCAGACGTTTTCTGAGTATCGGATGTACCCAACAGCGACGCACAATACGTGGCCTCCTGCGAGACATTGCATAAACCAACACTACCCTTGCTACTACACCGGCATCCATTTTGGCAATAGAGGAGAAGAAGCGCGCTTTTTTTTTGCTTTGTATGCCGGGGGCGGGCGGGAGATTCCTGATTGGTTGTTGGTCGCCTTGGGCGCCGTAACGGCCCGTCCACACTACAGCGTCGACAGCGTCGGAAGCGTCAACAACTCCAATCTGCCCATTCACTTTCAATGGGGTGACGTCACGTTGCCTCGCTTTTTCGCCGAACTGAATTGTGGGTAGCAGAGCGGTCCGTCTCCGCCGTCTCTGGCGTCAGAAGTTGAACAATGTTCAACTTCTGACGCCGGAGTAGCCAGCGCCAGCTAATCAAATCCCGTTTCGCAAAATCTGACAGCTGAAGCCGTAGCCAATCAAACCGCGTCTAAGCTGGGAGAGATATCCCGCCGTTCATTTCTATATTTCAAAAAAAGTTGGAGGAGAAACTAATTATCACCCGGTTTTGTATGACCAGACCCTCTTCACCTACCGGGATACAAACCGGAGAAACCAGGCATGGAGGGAGGTGGCAGAGACAGTGGGTGAAACTGGTAGGTTCGCCTGTTTGGGGAGTTTATATATATATTGCTCCCATAAAATCCCCGGGTTTTTTTGCTTTGTATGTCGGGGGCGGGAGATTCATGTGATTGGTTGTTGGTCGTGTTGCTTGAATAAAATCCCCAAGCTCCAGACACGCCCAGCTCCAAGCTTTTTTTGAAGCTGTAGTGTGGACGCTCCGTAAGTGACCGCGGTGCGTTCAGGGACCTCCGCAGGGGAACGGTGGTTTACGTTTGTAAACTCTAGTTCTAGAGTGATGTGTGTGTGTGTGTGTGTGGGAAAAATGCATTCAGTGAGAATGAGTGCATTTATCCCAGAGTAAGAGTAATCTCTCTCCACAATTCCACTTTTTCCCATAATGTCCGTTTCGAAGAGACGGCATTGCGCGGCCCCCCTCCACTGAGGGCGGGCTGCGGTGTGTTCAAAGACCTCGTAGAGAGAAGAGTCACCGCAGTGCGCGCTCCTCCACAGGCTTTTCTGCAGACGAGGGAGCGTCTGCATTGCGACGGTGAGACGAAGGGAGAGGTGTCTTCACGGATCTGACTGGCCTGGCGGGGGGAGACAATCTCTCCGCCCAGGGGGAGAGGGCGAATCTCGCCTCCTCCCTGTATAATGCACAGATCACTACGTTTTCTAACAAGAATGAGGTTCATCTGTATCCAAATCTGAGTGTCTTTTGTTTCCACAAATGCTACACTTACACACAATGTTAACCGTACAAATTCCCCATTCGCTGCCCCAGCTGTAGCTCCTGTAAAGGAGGTGGCTAGTGGGCATGCGCAGATGAGAGGGATGAACCGCAGGGAGTGCTATCTAAAGGAGAGCGCTATGCGGGTACAAGGACATTATGGCCGGCGTATTGCTGTCAGAGAACACACTACGCCTAGAGCAAAGACTCCAATTAATGCAGTTTTCCATAGTGGTAAACTTTAAGGCTGCATTATGGCGGAGTCCGCACTCACACAAGAGCGCGTGGCGGGGCGTTTAGGGATCTCAGTAGAACACACTACGCCTATAAAGACTCCGATTAAATGCTGTTTACCGTAGTGGTAAAAACAGCATTATGGTGGAGCGCGTGGCGGTGCGTTCAGGGACCTCAGTAAATAATCGGCCCTTTCTGTGTCAACCCTCCATGGGCAAATCTTCCCTTCACGGGGAGTTTTGCGGCAGAACGGGTCACCAGAGAGTACCACAGTACCCGTGTTGGTCAGTGGGCATCTAACCCTCTCCCCGGGCGTAAAATGCCCTTACGTTTCTCCGGAACCCTGGAGGGTCGCGGGGGACGTGGGGTGCTCTGGGCCCTTTTCAGGGCTGGAGGACTCCCCCTCCTGCCTGGGGGCAGGAGGGGGAGTCCTCCATACTATAGTCCCTACACACTCTGCACAGGGTCAGTGTTTGAGCGTGGGGACATAGGGGGCACTGGCATTCTCCCCGTGCTTGTTAGGGACTCAGGAGGGAGCGTGCATGGTGAACCCATACAGGGCTGTTTTTCCCCCTGTCTGCCTGTAAGCGGACGCAGGGGAGCCCTCAGCACTGTTTTTTTCGAGCACACTTTTTTTCGCGAGGCAAGCGCGTCAGGGTGTAGACTTCTCCACGGTTACAACCGAGGGAGAGGTGAGTGAGGCGCAGTGGCTGCTAAGTGGCTGCTAAAGCCGGTCAGGGACAGTGAGGTGGAACGGTGTGCTGGACGACAGTGCGTGCATACATCGGGGCTGTGAGAGATATAACGTCGGGTTACGTATTGTAACACTTGTCATATTAGCCCAGCGGAGCCCTCTAACTTGGGGCACTGTCTGTCCTATACCGATCGCTGAAGAGTGGTGTAGGATGGTGGTCAGGAGGCGAGGCCTCCGTTTATACGGAAGTGAGAAGCGCACGCATTCAGGTAGGCCCGCCCTGGGGCCGGCTATGTCCATAGAAATCTCAGTAGGTGAATGCTTGCATGATAAGGTAGTACCCATAGAGTCCAGTAGAGGGCTCCGTCTGTGATAATATACAAGGGTTACAATACGTAACCCAACGTTCTTGTGACGTTCTGTGAGTGTGCAGGTGTGTTGCAGGTCCTGCGATGGGGGTGGAGCCGAAGAGGCCAATCAGCATGACCGGGGACACCTTGCCGGAGCCGAGGTGCTACTTAAGCCCAGCTGCCCGGAGTCACATGGCCTTCGTGACTCTCTCCAAGCCTGCTGCAGGAAGACTCTCGCCGGGATCCTTTCTCGCCCATCCTCTCATATTCCCAGTGTTGTTTTTGGAATTGCCACAATAAAAGTGCTGTGCTTTTTGGAACCCTCGAACGTCTACGGGCCGGTCATAACATTCTTCATAAACAAAATTCCATGAAACACCCAAAACCAACAATAGGATACCCGGTGTTTTGACTGAAACCAGCACTGTGTAAGAAACATGAAGCAGGCATACTGTATCACCACACCAGCTGTATCCTAATGCACGGTGAGAATAAGTCAAGTGTGACATTTGGCTGACAGGGGCAAACAAGCTACAACGGCCCCAAACACTTCCATCAGGAGAACAAGCTGCACTCAAAAACTATGCAGACATGATAACACAAATCTGCCAAAACACATGAAACATTCACAGCATTTAGAAAACATTTAACACCTTGAGGAAACGTGCAGTGTTTACTAGATTGCTGTATTATTCTGTGTAGTGACAATAAAGGAATCTAATCTGAATCTAATCTAGGAGCGCCTCATAAACCAAACGCTGCGAATACAAAAGGCTGCGAGAAGCTCAAAACACAACGGAAACCAGGGTACAAAAAAATGTATTTTGTATGTGTGACGCACACACAGCTGGGACCGGAGCGCTTGGTGACATGTGGGGATTGTAAAGTTGGCCTAAATCAGTGTTTTTGAAAATATACATTTCATCGGCTTATTTGAACAATCATCAAGTCATCTCATGATTCCTTTTGATATTGCTCTAGATCTGCTGTAAGGTAACTAGCTAACGTTGCTCACCTAGTCATTTCAAATATACTGAAAAAACACTTGTCACACAATTATAAAGCAAATTATCTATGGAGCTATATCATGGTCATACATTTTTATCATTCAAAAATATACAATTTATTTTATCCTGAACTTTGAAAAATACAATGATGTATTCAAACTAAAAATAAGTATTTGAAATAATTGTTCAGGTTGAATATTATTTTGATTCAGTTCAGCAATTATTTTTGAATAAAATATTTATTTTCATATTTCACTTTTATACATATTTTGATATTTGAATATTTCGAAATTGCAGATTTCACGTTTTCAGATTCAAAATAATAATTGTTTCAGTTTCAAATCTTGTTTTTTCAGGTTTCACTTTTTGTTCCGCCTTCAGTTCGTTTTTCACTTTTTTTTTCCGCTTTCAAACTTTTGGCCCTGATGTTGCTTGGGGGGGCGGGGCTTACCAAAGAGTAGTTTGGCATCCTGAGTGACAGGCCTCCCTCTGGAAAAACGAATGACCCTGATATAGCTCCATAATTATCCATGCCAACAGTGACAGTTGGCCAACTGTATAACCCCGAGCGCTCCGGTCCAGCTGAGTCGTCACTTTTTAGTGTTCCCTGGTCTCCGTGGAGCTTCTCGGACGGCTTTGTGTTTTCAGTGTTTTGTTTTTGCAGTGCTTTTAGTAAACACTGCACATGTTTCATCAAGTTTATGAAGATGTTTCTTCATATGTTTTGCTACATTTGTGTTTTTGTATTTGCATCGTATTTGATAGTGCAGCGTGTAAGTGTTTTGCACCTCTAGCCACCGTACATTCGGACAGAGAAATATACTGTATGTGAAATACAGATTTCAATAACGTTTTATTTCACAGTGACAGTGATCCACTGTTGGTTCTGAACTGGACGTAACTTTGTCTAAAATATCCAACTTTTTTTTAAACGTGTTTGTGAGGGAGGCTGTGGCTCAGTGGTTAGTGTGCTAGACTTCGAATCAGGGGATAGCAAGTTCGAGTCCGACTGCAGTCAGTATGTCGTTGTGTCCCTGAGACACTTCACCCCAAAGTGCTCCTGTGGGGATTGGCCACAGCACTGAATGTATGTAAGTCGCTTTGGATAAAAGCGTCTAACACATGGCATGTCATGTAATGCATCAGAAGAACATAGTATTTCTCTTCAGGTGTCCCTTTCCAGAGAAAGCCATGTGATCATTTGGTGAGCGCCCTGTCAGAGCCACAGTTGTTTTGCTTCTTACTGAAGAGGGAAAGGAGGTATTGTGTGAGCATCTGCAAAGTAATTGAAGCCCAGGCGGGAGATGGACAGGCTGATTACAGCGTGTCTGCTCCCACATCTCACATCAACTCATCCCACCAGCGATCAACATCTCTATTTCTGTTCAACTCAAAAGCTTGCACGTTCTGAGCTCTTTGATATTTGTTCCTTTTCGATACATATTATTCCTCTGTTCTACTGACATGTCAATAATGGGTATTCAATTGGATTAACACCAGCAGGAGACATTAACCAAAGCGAAACCGCGTAGTCCTCAAAGCCCCACAGAGCATGGATACAGTTACAGTTCCATCTTTCTTGTCTTTTTTCTATATTTTTGATTTGCCTACTTTGTCATTGGAGCTAAGACACTATTTATACTTTGCGATCAGGTCAATTCTACTCTTCTACAAACTGTCAGAGGCAGTACTTTATTGCCTATGTGTTTTAAATGCAGCAATATGTGATTTGTTTTCAAGAGTAACAGAGCTTCTTCAGAGGAGACCACAGTTAATATGAATACAGGGCATACAGACAGACATACACGTAGCATCACATGCTGACATGTATGTCTGTCAATGTTTGCAAAAGTGTGTTGTAGCACAAAACTACAACACAAATGAATGTCTCGTAAAATGTTGTACAAAATAAATAAAGACTATTTTAAGAAGAGCACTTGGTGTGTACATGTTGGATGGGCACGGCTCAAATTTCAGCTCGAAATGTGCACGCCACTGCACGGAGCACTGACTTAAAGTTAATTTTATTAGAACGTTGACCTCCGTTGCCGTTAACCTTTAGTGCAACCGCCAAGATAACGGCTGTATGTGATGTTGCCAGAAGCGGAACAGGCAAGTCGGGGAAGTAACCATACTGTATAAACCAAATCGCCTCGCAACCTTCACGTGACAGGAAGTGTTCTCTTTGCTCATGTAATGCGCAGGGTTTTGCAGCAGGAAATGAAAGCAGAAATATGACATGTCCCTCCGTCCCTCCATGTCCACTGAAGACCTGAAGTCCGCTCACTTTCACATTTATGACAAACTGCTCCAGTTTTAACGCTTTACTATAATCCAATACAGTTTTCACAGCCCATCAGCAAGTTTCTGAAGAAATCCCAAAACACGACATATGACACAGCATTGTGAACATTACAGTACATTAGAAACACATTACAGGAGTGGTCTTCAACATATGAGAATCATTCCCTTTTTTTATATATTTTTCAAATATTCGGAGTAGCAGATCTGCACCAGAGGCAGAAATAGCATTCCATCCATCAGAGGTCATTAGGTCAAATAATCTCATTGGTTGGGTCCAATGTCAGGGGGCGGAGCCAAATATATTAACTATATTAAGCACTGTTGCAGTTAACATATAATACATCTGTGCTATTTGGACACCCTCTTAGCTGATAGGGAAATATATAAAATCAACTTAAATGAGCACAGAACAAGATCTATCACTTTCATAACGTTTTACAGATGCAGCAGCGAGCCTACGTCATTGAAACCACTGGTCAGTAGTTATCCAGGATTTTAACCACAAATATTTCTGATGATCACTAGTTTGGGCTAGTGGGAAAGCGCTAACTAAAGTATTAAGTAAATATCCATATCTATAGGGAGTAAAACAATGTTAACAAGGTTATATCCCAAAGCTGGATGTTCTGTTATTTGCCCTGAAGGTCCAGTTTCAAGAAAGTTTACTAAGGTTTAGTAGCTATATTATATCAACTATATTTCATTATTTAACAACTTGCCTTATGGCTTATGCTGTTCAGTCTAATATGGTAGGGTTGTTTAACTGTCCATTGAGGATAAACCATTGAGATTATTCAAAGACAAGACACAGTTTTCATAATAAACATTAAAATACATCGTAGCAAGTGTCACTGTAATAGAGACTTCAAATCAGGAGAACCAAAAAGTTCCCATTCATTGACCAGCTGAAAGCAGAGGAAGCCTTTCATTGTCATTCGGGAGAGTTTCATACAATAACTTCAACAACATTTTAAGGCATGATGAACACATATTATTTAAAATACTTCAGTGATGTTTTACATACTGTCTTGTTATATCCTTTCCTGTGTCTCATAAACAGTTGTCTTAACAGAGAAAATGATCCAAAGAATCAGTGTTGTTATTGTGGTTTTCCCAAATCCATGTAGAAAAGAAAAAAAAGATATTGTATAAAATAATGATCTGACTGAAGGACACGATCAACACCTTTGGCCTTGAAAAGTTTAATCTTTGAGTCCGAGAGGCAACCAGTGGCATCAGCTTTATTAGACCCTATAAGGCGGATATTGGTGTTTTAGTAAACAACAGGTCTCAGGTCCGTGTCATCTGATATGACAGACAAAGCATATGAAACATGATAACATCATTATTATACAAATGGTCATGATTGTCTATAAAAGCCTAATATGAATGATTCCAGTGCGATATTTTGAAATTAAGGTAGATCATTCGAGGGTTTAGTGTTTTCGAATACAACCCTGATGAGAAACTACTGTGAAAAACTGGTTCCAGAACATCAACATCCTCACCATCCAGCCTGCTCCCAGCAGATCCTCAGGGGAGGTTGCTACCACTGGATCAACCCAAGCCTCACACATCTGAAGATACCACCCCCTGCGGCACCATGCTGGTCATTTCTTCCTCGCATTAACCACACAAATCTCCATCATGAGACTGATTGGAGAACTGAGGAACCTGAGCATGACTGGATATTGGAATTCCTCACAAACAGACACTTCAGAATGGTGGTCTCCTCCTATCTACTGTAGTGTTAAACAACAGAGCTCTCCACGGCTGTGTGCTCAGCCCCTTTCATTAAAATAAGGTGGAGACACACTGTTGTTTACCTCGGTCACGCTGAGGGGGAGCCAGTAACAGGGTACAGTTCCTGGGAATTAGCATCACAGAGACGAGAGATATATATCATATTTTTGAATGAGCCATAGGAAGGAGAGTCCTATCTGAATAGTTTGTTGGATCATGCGTTCTGAACGAGGCAGCCCGAGGAACTGCCTGTCTCCGCTCACAGTTAGTTTACATAACTATGAACGTTTCTCAATTGCGCATGAAGCCAAAATGGCCTTCCTCTGGAGAACAACAACATCAGATCAGCCGGGGATCCAATCCACTTCGTCACATCCGGTCACGGCTCAATTACATGAACAGACAATAACTCTGGATCTGGATTTTAATGCATTCACAACTTTAAGGACCTGATGACTTTAATATGGGCGAGATGACTTCGTCCTGGGAAGTTGATTTATTTGTACACTGATTTACAGACGTCTCTTTCCAAATTGAAGTCAATGGGATTCTTTTTGGGCCAAATGATGTCACAGTCTGACACGGCAGTTGTAGTACCGACCTCCACCAAAAATGTGCTTGCCGCATTTCCTGGGGGCCCTGGTGAGCAGCTTGTTCCTCCAACCTCAACATTCCTTCCTGAGACCCGGTTTACGGCCGGGTCAAAGATAGTTATGCTATGGGGACGTATGGAACGCTTCCTTCTCGGGGCTTGATGACTCCAAGGTGTGAAATCTTCAAGGCCATAAGCGTCATCTGCAAGTAATTCAGTGTCCCCAGCTATTTTAGTCAATCTAGTGAAGAATGTTTTCTTGCCCTCATCCAAACTAGTTAACACCTCTACGAGAGGACGGTTTCTTCAGAATTGATTGTGGCAACTCATCCGTGTGGTCCGACCGTTGGACTTGTTTTGTGAATTCTCCGGCCGAAGCTCCAAATAAACCATCAGTGTTTGACATCAAAGATCCAGCTCTCCTCGTGTCTCTAACGGCCCGTCTACACTAGAGCGTTGAAAGCTCCAATCTGCTCCAATCTGCCCATTCACTTTCAATGGGGTGACGTCACGTAGCCGCGCTTTTTCGCCGAACTGAATTGTGGGTAGCAGAGCGGTCCGTCTCAGGCGTCTCAGGCGACAAGAAGTTGAACAATGTTCAACTTCTGTCGCCTGAGATGCCGGAGTAGCCAGCGCCAGCCAATCAAATCCCGTTTCCCAAAATCTGACAGCTGAAGCCGTAGCCAATCAAACCGCGTCTAAGCTGGGAGAGATATCCCGCCGTTCATTTCTATATTTCAAAAAAAGTCGGAGGAGAAACTAACTATGGCCGTAGCAAATCACCCGGTTTTGTATGACCAGACCCTCTTCACCTCCCGGGATACAAACCGGAGGAACCAGGCATGGAGGGAGGTGGCAGAGACAGTGGGGGAAACGGGTAGGTTTTCGCCTGTTTGGGGAGTTTATATATATATATATTGCTCGCATAAAATCCCTGGGGGTTTTTGCTTTGTATGTCGGGGGGGGATATGTGATTGGTTTTTGGTCGTGTTGCTTGAATAAAATCCCCAAGCTCCAGACACGCCCAGCTCCAAGCTATTTTTGAAGCTGTAGTGTGGACGCTACGTTACAGAAGTTTCCCCCACAATTATATTACTATTTTAATGTTGTGATTAATCATCATTAATCACAGATTATTGATGTGATGACCACAATTCAATTTTGTATTTGTTAATTGCACTAATAATCGTATAAGCGCATCATCGCTCTGCAGAGAGGATTATCTACCATCTCTCAACGACCTTGAGGCGGGCCGGGGGGTTTGTGGCGACCCCCACCCTGGACACAAACTTTTTACCCTGCTCCCCCATTTATGTAGGAAGTGGATTATCACATCTGAACTAGAACATTCTCTGTTGAGAAATGTTGACTGGCGACAGCTTGACCAGATCACTTTATTGCCAGTGTTATGTAGGTATTGATGGCAGTAGTAGTTTGGGGACTTATCTTTTTTTAAAACAACCCTAATCCTGAGAGTAGTATTAGGATACCTACTTGCTGGGGCTTTCAGTTTGATAGGGTGTGGGATGGGGCCTTGCCTTTCACACGGAAATACATGTATAGCAATTGAAGGCCTAAAGCAACAATGGAGTTATTGTGAAATATTGTGTCTTTCAGTTTATTTCAATTAGCCAAATTGTACGTGTAATACCAGATGAAAAGCATACATATGATGTGCACGTTGTTTCCTATTTTCATACTTTTTCTTTGTCTCTTTATTTATTTCTCATTAGATCCTCCTCTCAGATGGACACACATGTTGAGTCTCTCAGTCGGTTGATGAACAAGCGCCTTAATTAAAACCCACATGATGAATCTAGTATAATGTCAACTTTGATCCTCTCGATTGGTCTTTTCTAACAGATGTACTGTTTTCATTCAAAAAATGAATTCCACCGTTTCAGTTTTTCCCCATTAAAGTTAAGCTATTGTCAATTTCTCTTGAGCTGAACTATATAAGGAAGGCGGGAAATGTGAAAACTCTGCAGGTCGAGTTTCAAGTGCTGGGCCATCTTTAGTGGGGTGAAGTTTCGTCACATTTTAGCAACTGCTGTTTTTATGACACATGGAAGCTTCAGACATTCATCAGTAGAGTATTTACTGATGTGTTTTATTTTAAAGAACCAAATGAAGAATCTCTTTACCTTGACCTTATTTCAATCCAACCAATAAAACGTTAAGAAAAAACATTGACTACAGAGACCAGGGTACTGGAAGTGGTCAATTGCAAACTTATTTACAAGTTTAAGGACTTATACCTGCACCATCTTATTAATGACAGAACTTTTTCCTAATTTCCTGTGGGACTTATTCTCCCTGCCACTGAGGTAAATAAAGTCAACTTTTGGGGTATTTACAGTAGTAATGATTCATTAAATAAAAAAGCAGGGCGAACAGCAGCTTACTTTCTCTGACGTTGCCATAACGCACGGTTCTGTAGGTTCGGTTCTAAGGAGGATATCATGAATCTATATTCCCTACACAGTTGGTAGTAACTGCATCAATGCAAACATGGACCATAGACCAACAATTATTCCTGACTTTAGACAAACAGTTTCTTGACATACCACACAATTACCCAATATAATACCAACTTGCAAAAGGTCTGGTTATAATACTCTAGACAGCATCATGGACGTACAGCAGATACAAACACAACTTTTAATGGCTTACAAATAAATGAACACATATTTGTATCCAAAATAAACCAGCAAAGCGTACTTGTTGCTCAGCACCCTTCTACTACCTAAAAAGTGCTTTTTGACACATCTCTCTACTGAATAAGGCTTTTGGCTAAAAATATATCTCTCACACAATGCGCTTGCAACCACAGATCAAGAACAACTTTGGTTAGCTCCTGTACAACTGCTAAGAGGACACAGACCAGACTGAACGCGGGACATTCACACAGAAATATCTTGGCTGTTTGTTTCATTGCTGTTTTTGTTTCTTCTGTTACTTTTTTTGTACAACAAAATAAATCCTCTGAAGGGTTAACCTGCATGGCTGGTGTCCTGTTAATCATAATCCTCATATTCTGGATCCATGTTGTCGCCCTGATAGTACGTCCCCTGTGTGGAGTAGGACCGTGTCTTCATTGAGCAGCTGGTGTCCATCAAAATAGCCTGGAAAGACAATACAGAATATATAGGGATGAAACCCACTGTATTTGGTCACACATACATGCACACAGCACACACAGTGAAATGTGACCACTGCATTTAACCCATGCTAGTACTAGGAGCAGAGGGCACTGGGCAGCTCCTAGTACAGGCAGGGCCCAGGATGTCAACTGGGATCTCTCCAAGTAGCAGTCCACACTCCATATTTAGGTCTGATCGGGGACTTGAACCGGCGACCCTACTGCTCACAGGCCAAGCCCCTACTGACTAGGAATGTGTTATTTCTGCCTCAACATCTGTCAAAGTCCCCTATTGTCCTTTTTTTTCGAATTGTTTAAGCAATTCAAGGATTACAGCCTACTATATGGCTTATTGTTAGATTATTATGTGATTTATTGGTTTTTTATATATCAATTAAAAGCTTTTTTTATGACTTGATACTGAATTCCAATTTCTATGAACACATTTCATATATATGGGATACTCCAAACCTCAGAGTTGAGAGTATTGTTTCCAGCAGGCTGATTTATGGTTTCTCTGTGGGCTCTCGTTTACCATTCAGCACCAATCAATGGTATTTTAATGCAATGTACTTGTTATTTGAGGAATGGGTTTGGATTGGTCACATAGTTTGGCTGATGGTTCAAATTATTGCATCATTCAGACTGAAAGGCAATGCAAGAAACATTAGTGTTGGGAGTTGTGCGACTTGTTATCCATCCAACAACAACATTCTGGTGGTTTGTTCACCTTGCCTTCAATATCTCTCTGTGTTCCTGTAGGATTTGTTTGACTCTATTTAAGTGTGATTTGAAACTTACAATTTTCTCTTCTTGTGCCGGTGGATTCCTGAGGAAGATGCAAAGAGGAGCATAGAGAATATCCACTATTCCAATGATGGTCATCATCCAGGGGAAGCCGATGCTCTCAGACATGAGTCCGCCGATAGATGGACCTACAACCGTCCAGGACAGATCACATAGTTTAGCTGTTTGTCTGGAGCACTTTGCTTTTAAAATCTGTTTTGACATATTTTTAATATGTAATAACCATGAAAGATGGCTCAACAATAAAACAGTATTTTATTTAATCTTGACAAGATAAACCAGACGATTTAATTGCTTTAGAAATTCCTTTAAAGGCATCATAACCTGTAGTTAATAGTTGATATTATGGCTACGGTTTTGTCATTCCTTACCTAAAGCAAATCCCATGCAGAAAGCCACATCAGCAATAGCATACACACTTCCGTAGACAGACACATGCCGCAGGTCCACCAGGTAACCCATCATAGGCATCATAGACGAGTCCACCATGCCTGTAACACACCACAATAAAGGTCTAACACACAAAGCGGGGAGAATGCTACTTTGTAACTTTGTAATTCTAAATTTAGCAGACTTACCGATAGCAAACCCAAGTCCAAAGTTAGGAAGAATCAGACCATAGATGTTTTTGGCAAATGAAACCTAGAACAGACAGACCCATTTCAGAGTAAACAACGACACTGATATTTGGAGATACTTTTTGTTTGAGCGTTGTTATCATTGGGAAGTCTCCTATTGGCAGCATGAGTTCTATAATTACATACAACTAAGATAGATACATCTGCATAATCTGGAGAACCTGGACCTTTGTTTTTATCTTCAAACATCAAGAGCAAAATACTGGGTCCAACCGAGCAGCAACTTCCTGTCCTGGGAAATGCTAAATGCTAAGCCCTCCACTTTAAAATAATATACTGCAGTTTGCTCATATATTGGCATATATTCATAGTAGTGTGGTGATTGACATTATTCAACTACGGATCTATTGTTCCGCACCGACATTTTATTCAACCGGACTTCCTGTTTCCGTCAGTCTTCGCTTCCCGGGCATGAAGTTGTTTACATTTGTTTTCAGATGCTAAATAAAGTCTAGCTTGTATATAGAAGCAAACAAGAGACAGAAGTATTTGAATTTGATCAGACACCGAATTTATAGCATTGAAAATAATTACTTTGAATATCATGTATCTGAATTTTTTTTGCTCCGAATGTGTGAAATAAAAATGTTCAAATTCAGATCCCAAAAATTCAAAAAAATTCGACGTCAAATATTTCGGTGTTTAAAATTCGATGTAAAAAAATTCGGTGTGTAAAATTCGACGTCAAGAATTGCGATGCAGCATCATCAGGGCTACTCAGACAGGATAAGCAATCAAGCCCGAATGCAATCAAACCGACTTCTGAGAGACAGTGCGGTGAAGCCCAATGCTGCAAACTAGGCGATGGATGCAGATGGGAGCAATTCCCGTAGACCCTATGTTAAAATGTCCAACTTAACATCAGAAAATTAACATGTTTCTAGCCTGGATCCACACAAACATATTCTGTATATAGTTAGATTCCCCCTTCATGACAACGGGACTGCTGCTCCTAGCTCCTCTGTCTCACTGCTAGCTCCGTTAGCTCCGTGATGCTACAGGGGCTCAGCTCATGAGGAGAACACTACTTGAACTCGGCCGTGTTTGTTGTGTTGGTTCCTGGTGGACTATACTGCTAGCTCCGTTAGCTCCGTGATGCTACAGGGGCTCAGCTCATGAGGAGAACACTACTTGAACTCGGCCGTGTTTGTTGTGTTGGTTCCTGGTGGACTATTCGTCATGCAAATATAGGATTTATCTGCAGTTAAAACAGGCCGTCCATGAATGCAGTTTCTTCGGTAAGTCAACCCTGCATACTTTATGTTATGTTACTGGTGTTTTTATTAAGCTAACGTTAATGAATGTTTTGAGTTGGGTTAGCATTTGAGCAATCGTAGCTCCATCTGTGCTAACGATGCTATGCGTAGCATCCAAGAGTGTAAAACATTAAGTGGGATGCTACTGTATACCAAAAGGCTTCTGTGCGAGGTTGCTAAAATAAGGTCATCCTTGTACGTTAGATAGTTAGTTTGCTAGTTAGGTTAGTTAGGTTATGCATTGTTAAGGTTCGTTTAAATTCGCTATTCTCTACTATGCATAAAATAGACTAGCTAACGTCAACGTATTGTTGAAGAGAGGCTTAGTGTATATTAAATCAACCTCACAATGAAATGTGTGTATCTTTAAAATATGAACGTCACATTTCAAAATGGTCCAGAAATAACGCTCCCTTAGATATTGTAATATGGTTTGTTGAACTGGAGTTATTTATTGCAGCGAACCGTCTATCCGACTGTCACGATTCTCAAGTTGTGTCACGTTTGTAGTTTTGTCTGTGTTGGTGTTTTTCTTGTCTTTGGGTTTCCTGTCTTATTGTGTTAAGTGTTCACCCCCGTTTCCTGCCTGTCTGCTTTCTTTCTGTCTGTTTCCCTCCCTGATTACCCGATTGTGTTCACCTGTTGTCCTTGTGTTTCTCCTCCCCTGCCCGGCTGTTTCTCGTTGTCGTGATTACCTCTCCCTGTATTTAGTCTTGTCTCTTTCTGTGTTCAGTCGTTGTTTGTTGGTGACGGAGTTCACCGGTGAGTGTTCCGTGTTTTGGCATTATCCTTGAAATAAAGGGTTTCTCAAAAGTTATCTGCATTTGGGTCCTGCTTCCTTCACTCGACCGTGACACCGACGAACGACCCAAACATTGCCGTTTTTAATATTATTACCAATGCCTCTTTTAATTGTATTATCATCACACTTGAGAAACAGCCTTATCGTGGCTGTAGAACGGAATATGTAACTTAATTCCTGCATTTAAGATGGTTGAATAGCGTAGTCAATGCTTTAGTGACAAGGAGGAAATTATTTGTTTAAATATTAGATATGACGTTATCTGTGACTTCAGTGAAAATTAAGCTTATCCATTGCATTTGTTCAATAGGTTTGTGTCTTACCCTTACGTGTGTGATACATATGAATATGGCATGAAAAACTCGTGAAAAACTCATCCAAAATAAAAAGGACCTACTCAAACTGATGCAGTATAAGGAATGTGATATCCAGCAGTTTCTTGAGTATAACCATAAGATTATGACCTGTTTTTTAAAAGAAGATACAAAGTTGTTTGCATGTAAAGAAGTCTGTAAGCCATGCATGTAACTTTACATCTGTTTGTTCAAAGTGTCCTTGAGGTGATCCAGACAGGCTGGACCAGAGGAGGAGAGACAGATCTGGACTCCTAACAGCAGAGAACTTCAGCACGGATTCCAAGGTACACCTTTTTCATACTTTACAAAGAATGCATAAAGTAATGACTCTAAAACACAGATATACATGCCATTAAACATGACTGAATACTAGACCACCTACACATCAGTGATGTTGAGTGTACTTTCTTAGCAAAAGGTCACATTTACATTTTACCAAGCAACATCACTTTTTTGTTCAACTTCCACATTTCAATATATTTAAGGCAAATATTATTGAACATAGTGAGAGCTGCGACCCTTTGTCTTTCAGTGAGACAACCGGACAGAGCAAGCTTCTACAGTTGCACTAAGTTTTGATAACAGTTAAATATTATTTTAATAATACATTTATTTCAATGTTGATGATTTTAGAACGGTTTATTCATAATCTGATTATCTTTGTAGTACACTGTTGGATTTAAAAAAACACATTCAAATAAAAAAATCATTATATTTATAGCCCCTGAACAAACAAACATACCTCTTTCTTAAATAACACACTTGCTCTGCAATAATATGTTTTTTGATATTTCTGTTAGGAAAGGACAGGACTGAGAGACAGGACTGCTTCACCATGTTCTCTTTCTCAGAGGGTCCAGAAGAACACCCAAGAGGGAGAGGAGAAGCTGATGTGATGAGATTAAGAGCAGTACAGGACATTCACTAAGAGACACTTGGGCCCCTTCTCATTTCACTAATTCCCCTCCTCGAGACTTAGTCCCGCCCACAGGAGATGCGAGCGGAGGAGCCAAGGAGGGGAACCGAGGAGAGACACACACATATGTGTGTGTGTGTGTGTATGTATGTGTATATATATCTGCTATTTCTTGAATCATTACTGTCAGTCCAAAACAAGAGATTTTGTTTTAGTAACATGTTTTTAAAACATTATCTCTTTTCCACTACACTATCTTGAATATTTTAGTTTTTACATCACTACATTTATCTAACAGCTTTAACATTGTAAAGGTGTCACTTCGGACTGGGTAATTATGACAGTGTCCTACTATTTTGAGAGTTTGAACAAACCAGACCTGCATCTATTAATGTAGAAAATAGTCAGCACATGAAACCATTATGAAAGTAATCATTAGTTAGCTCATTGTTCAAAATGAGCTCCAACTACAACAGTTAAGTCAACTCGTGCATCGGTAATAACAATACAACAAATGATATAATATAACTTGTCTACTTTAAATACTTTAACAACACTTTCCATAGTGTAGCATGGTCTACTTGACTTATCTAACCGAAGTGATCGATACGTTACTTTGCAAACCGTCAAACCACCCCCCCACACCCCACACACAAAAGGACACAAAAGGACACGGTAACATTATGATTCACTTCAATTAATGATAACTACGGAGCTCCAGTAGGGCCTGGCTCATTTCGTGGCATCTGCAGGCAGTGGCAAGTCTTTCCGGCATATGCCACAGAGGCCGCTACTCTGTGGTAGCTGTGGCAAGTACTTCCGGCATATGCCACAGATGCCACAATTTGCCGAGGCATCTGCCGCTGCTCAACGGGAGTTGCCACAAGATGCCAGAGTAAGAGAACGTTTACGGTAGCTGCCACTCGCCTTCCTTGGCAAATGCTGCTATTTAAACCCGTATTTATCGTGTAAAGTGTCACTGTTTAGGCATGACTTTATCGAACTGATCTGTACACAGGGTTGGGTTGTAACGGAATACATGTAACGGCGTTACGTAATCAGAATACAAATACCAAGTAGCCTAACTGTATTCAGCTCGCGTTACATTTGATAAACAACTAATCCGAATACAGTTACTTTCGTAAACCTGAAGTGAATACATTTTGGAATACTTAATGGAATTATTGGTGGAAAAGTTTCCTCACAAAATGTATCCTAATATTCATTACCGGCAGAACTGTGTGCACACATGGATGTATAATGAGTGTGCACAGCGCAGCAGCATGTCTGTGAGGCCCCGCCCCCGCACGCAGATGAGAGGGAGATCTATTTTTAAATATATTGAAAGTTAGAAACGGAGATGGTTCGATAAAATGTGCAAGATAACGTTTATATCATTTCTTTATTGTCGAAATGATGACATTTCATAACTGGATCAAATCAAAGTGAATGGCCTGCTGCTGCTGAAGGCATGGGGCAAATATAAGTCCTTTGCCTTATTTATAAAGTAAACCTTTGCATCTCACTAGCAGTGGCAACTGCAATCAGTTACAACTGCCCTAAGTCTGTAGCCAAGTCTAATAACACCAGCGTACACATTGCTGTGTCAATACAGATGTTTATTCGTTAATTATGTGTCTTTACTAGTCATAGGCTACACCTGGTTTATCGTAGCAAGCAGTGGAAACTCCCCTCAAGAAGCGACAATTGCCAATATTTCATCATAAATATAGCACGTTTGTTTATTTTAGCAAACCATGCTCCAAGTACAATTGAATAGAAATGATAATGTATAATCTTTTTGAAAAATAGAGATCGCACATCAGTCCTGTGTACAGATCAGTTCGATAAAGTCATGCCTAAACAGTGACATTTTACACGATAAATACGGGTTTAAATAGCTGCATTTGCCACGGAAGGTGAGTGGCAGCTACAGTAAACCTTCTCTTACTTTGGCATCTTGTGGCAACTCCCGTTGAGCAGCGGCAGATGCCTCGGCAAGTTGTGGCATCTGTGGCATATGCCGGAAAGACTTGCCACAGCTACCACAGAGTAGCGGCCTCTGTGGCATATGCCGGAAGGACTTGCCACTGCCTGCAGATGCCACGAAATGCGCTTGCTGTCTCTCCGGAGCTTGCTAACAGCAAGGCACAAGGCTACTTCACTCATTTAGCGAATGTAAGATACAAATGCTGTCGAGCCCTCACTGCTTCTGTAAAATATAGAGCACAAACTGACTACTTACCCGAGCGGCGAGCCCCACTGTTCTCCGTCATTTTTCTCCCGGGTTGTTGTGATCACATGACTGACAAAGCCGTGCTCTGATAGGCCAGAAGTCGGTTTGATTGTATTAGGGCTCGATTGCTTATCCTATCTGAGTAGCCCGGATGATGCTGCATCGCAATTTTGGACATCGAATTTTATACACCGAATTTTTGACGTCGAATTTTTTTCACTTTAATTTTTGGGATCTGAATTTGAACATTCAAATTTTTTTCATTTTTACATTTTTATTTCACATAGGTACATTCGGAGCAAAAACATTCAGATACATGATTTTCAAAGTAATTATTTTCAATGCTATAAATTCGGTGTCTAATACAATTCAAATACTTCTGTCTCTTGTTTGCTTCCATACTTGTACCTTTGATACCCCGCCTCCCGTCTCTCGGCACTACAGTAGTATGTTTTTGTTGTATCTTTTTGTATATTCATATTTGGTGTGAATACTCATCTTTATTTTTTTAATGATACATTTTTCTATTGAGCTTGATTGAATGACTTAAGAAGCCAGAATTTAACAGAGTTACACACAACTAATATTAAAGTAAACTGAAAATACGAACGCAACATGCTAACCAAGCTAGCAAGCTAGAGCTAGTGTTAGCTGGAAACTTAGCATTTGGTATGCCAACCGACTGTCCTGACCGTGAAATAATACTACATTTAATTGATATAGTGCTTTCGTAAGTACTCCTGGACCCTTAATAATAATGAATAAATTATAAATAAATACTTTAAGAAGCATACAAAAAAAACATACATACAAAATGAGACGAGAACACACTAAAAGAAAACAATGGACGCAATGAAAGTAAGAAAACAGATCGGTTGTTTAGAGCGCTGTCGATGATGATTCATAGTCAGTGAAAAGTCTTTCCTATATGACTTACTGTGGTTACTGGCTGATTTCACTGCACACCCCCACATCTTAAAATTCAGTTCATGTTTTAAACTCCTCATGGATCAGTGCTCAATTGTCCCATAGTTGATTTCTGAATCCACAGTAATGGTGTATTTGTCTTTCCCATACTTACACATATTACGCTGATTCCAACCACTGTTATTCCAATGAGAGCACAAAGCCATCTGTAAGGAGAGAAAAGACAGTCAGTATTCTCTAAAACACTTCAATAATATGTTCCAATACTTTCAGAATTATGCCTGCTTTCCCTAACCAATAACAACAATACTTCAAATATATATGTCACATACATTGCAATGCTTAATAGCTGAGAATGACCGAGGTTCATCCAAAAGCAATGTGTTTCTGTTATTTTGGAAGGTTATTATTTTTGGCCGTCCCTGAAGAGGAAACATGTTTCTAATGGGTGTAATGTGAGGTGGTGTAATCTTTTCTTGAAAAGAAGGAAATACCAATAAGGTGATAATGAAACAGGAAATCCTTATCATGACTTATCTGGAAATCTTGATAAAACAGTCTCCCTTTTATTTCAGGCAATAGGCCACAATTCAAGCAAATTCAACTGTTATAATATCTTATATGGAAACACATATTGTGTACGAACCACCGGTTAGCTTTGCACATAAGGGCGGAAGTTTTTATTTATTTATTTCATAGTTTTTAAATGTTCTTAATGTAGCTATTCATATATTCTCACAAGACTATGTTATTTATACATAAGTCCCTCAATGCTGTATGTTCCTGTATCATAAAAGCCTCAATAAAGCCAACCTCTCAAACACCAAAAAACTGAAAATTAAATATATACCGAGAGAACAGATAAGGATCATGTATCTCCCTACCTCCCCATCTTGAGCGCCAAGATGCCGAAGATGTAGGTTCCAATAAGGTAGGAGATGGATGCTGGTAAGAAAGCGACGCCTGGATCAACACACACACCACACACACACACACCACACACACACACACACACAACTGAAGGTGTGATAAGCAGATCTCTATCAGCACAGCTTCCATTGTCTGTAATGAAGACTTGTGCCTTCCACCTGCCAGCACATGACACCCTAATATCCTGTTCCCCACCCATCCTCTTTATCTGACCTAGACTTCATATACAGCGCACTGGAACAAACTAATAACACCAAAGACTGCAGGAAGCCTCGCTATATAAAATATCTAGCGTGGTAGAGGAGTGCTACGTCAAGTCACTAAGTAAGGTCGAATTACTGCTTTGTGGTTATATGGCTCCGCTAACCACAACAACCTTTAGTACATTAAACAACGGACAGGTTTGTTTTATTTTCCATGCACCTCTCTTGTATTAAGCCACAGGTCAGATATATTGGAGCACTCAGCAAATACATATTGTAGTTGGATATTAACGTAAACGCTTTTTACAATTTGATACTAGTAGAGGTCGAATACTGGATGTTTTCTGGTGCAGTTCTGGAGAAAAGCCACATTGTTGTTTTCCCATTGGTTATTGTTAACATGTGACTAAGGTCATGGCTCATTTTGACCTTTCTTCTTGAATCGAGTGTTGACTTTGCAAGGAAAAGGTTACAGTTAGTTACGACAAATACATTTTATTTGACAGTACAAAGCATGTGATGGGGTTTTCTTACATAATGTTGGTTGTCAGTATTGTTAAGTAAATATAATGTTGTAATAGAAGCGAAACAATGTAAAACACTTTACTGTTGGTTATTTAAAATTCAGTTTCCCTGGGCACTGTGAAAGAACTTCTGATAATTATCAGGATTTAACATTAAGGTCATACTGGTGGCTGGTGCTGCTGGTGTTTCTAAGAATCTGACCCCCTCTTCTATGTAGATGGAAAGAAACATGTGAAACACAGTGTACAGTAGTCTTGTGAAACATCGCCTGTAACGAAGACTACAACAATAACTGAAGAAAGTGTGTGTGGGTCCTCGTACTCGTTTTTGTGCGTAGAGTGTATTTTAAATACCTAGCTGCCATTTCTTGGAACACATGGTCTCCATCATCCAGATAGGCAGGGTCGGCTCCATCATGGCAATGGCCATATTTCCAAAGCAAATGGCACCTGGGGAGGAAGATTAAGGATAAGTGGAAGCACTTTGGTCCTTATTTGTTACCTCTTTAGCCGCCTGGATGACGGTATACACGCATACAAACACGGCCTCTTTGTTTCTGTGCTGTCACTCTGTAAGGGAGGTGATCTCTGGGTCCATAGATCTCGGCCTCCGTTACGGGTTATATAGCACTTAAACATTGCACAGGGAGCAGGGGAATACATGTAATTTATGTAACTAGTTTGTCTGTCTCTGTTTCCTGGTTTCATGTTAAAAGTGTTCCCTTCCCCCATGTCTGTGGCTGTTGATTGTGTGCACCTGGTGCCCTGTGTTGTCTCCTCCCCCCCCCTGTGTCGAATTGCTGATTAGTGTGTGTATTTAGAGTCTGTTGCCCTGTCTGTTTTGAGGCTGGTATTGTGGGTGAGATCCTGGTGGCTGCTGACTGTGTTCAGGGGAACAGCAATTGAGGCTGTGAATCATGTGCTTATGATTTGAATAAATGCCCACACCGGGTTGTATTTTTGGACGTTCTGCCTCTGTCTCCTTGCTTGGTCGGGCCGCTCAATTGTCAGCTTCACAATTGGTGTCAGAAGTGGGATTGACCAAGTGAGGACGTGAGAGTGATGGAGGAACTGAGGGAGATGATGAGGTCACTCCTGGAGCTTCAGGCAGCCGGTGAGCAGCAGTTCGCACGGGAAGAGGAACGGAGACTCCGGAGAGAAGACGGCAGATTGGCTGGAGGCTCGACGGATGCTGGCTCTGCCACTGAGGCATCAGAGATCCTGGCGGAGAACCAGAGATTGGTGCAAGAGCAGAAAGAGGAGCAGCTCTGGTTACAGAGGGAAGAAGAGAGGAAGGCAGAAGCGTTGAGAACGGTTGGAAAGATGGCGGCGCACACTCAAAAGAATAACAAGCCAAGGAAACCTGGAGGAAAGGAGTCGCAGATTTTGATCATTGCGAAAACTCCGGAGTTCGTCCGGGAGGTGATGGGTTCCAGCGCCGGTGCGGGCAGCGGGGAGTTCCACGTTTACCGGCACCTCCGACGCAGGAAGAAGCGGGAAAAACTGAAGCGCAAAATGCGGATGGCAAAGATAGCCGAGTAGGTCCGTCAGGAGAGAGAGCGTGTCAGACCGCAGAACCAGCAGGAGCGCATGGAGAGGAAGAAAGGGAAGCTTCTTTTCGACTTCACGGCCCCCCCTGAGGAAGCCAAGATTCCTAAGACATTGTATTTCCTGGGGAGAGGGGTAAGGAAATGTAACGGAGGTGATCTCTGGGCCCATAGATCTCGGCCTCCGTTACGGGTAATATAGCACTAAAAACATTGCACAGGAATACATGTAATTTATGTAACTAGTTTGTCTGTCTCTGTTTCCTGGTTTCATGTTAAAAGTGTCCCCTTCCCCCATGTCTGTGGCTGTTGATTGTGTGCACCTCGTGCCCTGTGTTGTCTTCCTGTGTGGAATTGCTGATTAGTGTGTGTATTTAGAGTCTGTTGCCCTGTCTGTTTTGAGGCTGGTATTGTGGGTGAGATCCTGGTGGCTGCTGACTGTGTTCAGGGGAACAGCAATTGAGGCTGTGAATCATGTGCTTATGATTTGAATAAATGCCCACACCGGGTTGTATTTTTGGACGTTCTGTCTCTGTCTCCTTGCTTGGTCGGGCCGCTCAATTGTCAGCTTCACACACTTCTTAACCTGAAGGGAAAGTACTGCTGATCTGAGATTTCAGATAGCATTGTTGAACGTCTTGGATGTGAGACTTTGCAGGAAGGGTTTGTAATTTTGATCTTCTGTTTTTTTTTGTGTGATATGTCATAGTTATGGACTCCCTTTGACAAAAAGCGGACAAAGTTTTTTCCATTACCTGGATATCAGAACACTTGGAACAAATATTGATTATCAACTTTAGCTATTTCTTCAGATCTGCGATCATATGTCTTGCACAGCATTCTGACTCCAGGCCGCTGGACAGATGTTCAACACACATCGAGCCGAGGTGAATCGGGATAAGCTGGAAAAGGCCCCTGATGTAAGGTGTCCCCTGATATTCTTTGGGAAAGGCAGGGAACACAAGGTGGTCGTCACTATCCCCAGAGAAGGCTGGGAACACGCACTGAAAAAACTCAACCTTTGACTTTAATTGTATTATGACAACAGATTTTTAGTTTTACTTCATCATTGCTTTCAACTAACCTAATACAGTTGACATTTGTTGACGTAATACTTTTAAATAAAGCCAACGTTTCAGTTTCTTCAACATCGGATACTGATTGTGACATGTCACACTGAGATGCTCTCCATGTTGTAACAACCACAACCTGTGGTGTGATGGACAGAATGTTAAACAACATTTCTAGGGAAGCGATGGGTTTGGTGACCCTAGGATGGTTTTTGAGCAAGTTCTGTATTTTGGTCCGATCAGGACTTGATGTGGTAAACAATTTAACCGACTTTAGTACAAGAAGCCTTGGGCAGCTTTTATATACAGCTCTCTGGAAGCATTGTAGGTCCGGGACTTAAACCAGCGGCTCGCAAGGTCCCTATAGATTTAGTCATTAGCTGAGTTCACACCGCATTACTTTTCCCACTTTAGTTATGATATAGTTCCGAAATGTCACGTTCACACCAAAAAGAGCCGGAACTAAAATTAGTTAAATTAGCTTTTTTACCCCCTATTTATTTCTCCCACAAAAGTCCCTGCTAGAGAGCAGAAAAAGGTTTCTATGTCTGATTGGCTGGGTGGATTGCAAACCACGCCCCGTAAAACTCCCAACAAGTTTTGTGAAGCCGCCATTTTATTATCCTCGCATTGCATTATTAGCATTAGCATTTGCTTCGCGCAGAAACGCAGAGAGACTAACTTATGGCAACACAAAAGAAAACTTGGGAGCGGTGGAGATGAGGAGGTGTCGGCGTTCTGGCGATTTACTCGGAAGGCTTCAGTAGAAGCTGCTGGGAGTCCCAGTTCTAATGAACTAAGTACAGATCGCGTTCACACCGGAATAAGTTCCTGGGGACATCAGCGGCTTCATTTGCCTAATCCTTCCCCAGGAACTTATTCCGGTGTGAACGCGATCTGTACTAAAGAGTTCTCATGAACTAAGTTCTCATGAACCTTTGTGGGAAACGTACTGCGGTGTGAATGCGCCTATTCCCACCTAAGTCTGACTGAAGTCAAACCAATGTGGACCCTTAGGAACAGGAACAATGTTTTGGTCAGGTGGAAGTATTCTAGACATGTCAAAATGGGGCCGGACCCCATGGCAGGTACAGAGCACACTGGATGGAATAAATATCCTGTCCAGTCAGAGAACTTAGTGGTGTTTGATGAAGGTGAGGGGAAATGGTGTCTGGGCTTAGTGTGCTGGAACAGCACCTGGTAGCAGTGTAAGTGTGAGGCAGACGCTGGTCTGATTTCTGATCTTTTATATGCAAAACTCAATTCCTGCTCTGGATCCAGCAAATCAATGATTGGCTTTGTGCTTGGCTGACCAACAAACACAAAAGAGTTCCGGTTAAATGTCTCTTCCTGCTTGATCCCCGGCATCATAATAAAAGGCGATATCTTATTGATGATTCAGTGGGCTGAATTAGTGTTCTTCACATCTGCTATTATTTCTTACCAGCTGCAATTAGAATGTATGGATCCTTCATCAGTGTTAACAGCGAGGTCCCCTTCTGACTCTGTGACAAAGGCAGATAACAACATGCGATATCAAACACAGAATTTATGATATAATTCAGTCGCAAGCATTCCCACTGTTTATAATTATATACATTTAAAGAACCTTTATCAAATGTGTGAGCCTAAGGCAGCTTGTTGACATCCAAACAGAACTAACATGTCTTGATGCATGTCTCTGGGGCATCTTGTTAAAATGTCTAGGCAGTAATCGTTTGCTAAAAATTGCACAAGATGTAGAATATCGGAATGGTGAAATAATCTGCAAATAAAACCGATCCTTCTGCTGGCTTTGCCTCCATCAACAGATCTCAGGTAATATAAGAGCATGTGTCCTTTTGAACAGAAGGGAATAAGCAATCTTTATCTCTTTTCTGAAGGAATTATTAATTAGTGTTTAAAAAATATCAATAATGTGTTCACTGAAGACTCGAATGAAAGATTCTTTCATTCTCCTTAAGCCTAATAGCCCCAGACTTAGAGCTGCTGCCCGTGTGGCTGACCAACGTCTCAACTCACGCTGAGGAACAGGAAGGAGAAGCAGACAAACTGACATGCAGCTTAAAGCGTTACAAATGGGATCTCTGTTTTCTGAAATGTTCTACTTATTAATACTGATTTCCTTTATGTTTCCATATAGCCTTCTAATTGGCTGATGCCTGCCTTTTGGAAGCTAACGTCAATTATACCCCAATCCACAGATCAGAGGAAAGAGCTGGTCACATTTCGATTGGTTGGAGAGCTGAAGGTTGGATCCTGACTTCTTGAGAGATGTCAGATATTGTGTCTGGATTCATGTTTTAAATAGAGTGAGTGACTCCATTTCCATTTACCAAAAGCCATATGTGTTGATGCACATCATCCACCTTCTTAACATTTCTTAACCCACTTCCTGTATGGACCACACAATGTCGTCAAACATCTTTAAAATGATGTGCAGCTGTAAAGGTCACCTTAATGAAGGATGCTAACGGTCAGGAAATGAATGAACGGGAACACAGACTCACCTCTGGGGCCACCTTGCAGGGCTGTAGCACAAAGAGCTGCAGAGCTGTGAAGACACGCAGTGTATCAACTTAATGTAGCATTCAACATGGGAAGATATGTTCATCAATGTAAAGCTCACACATTATTCTTTCCATTCATTTTGGCATGACTCTTGTTGATTTAAATATAAGTAACAATGTAAGTGTACCTCCGTCAAACAAAGCCAGGCTGGCCAGAATGAGGAAAGGAGCGGTCTTCCCCACAAACTCGTACATCACGCTGCCGAAGGGGGGGCCGACTGTGGGGGAACATCAGCGTTATTATCACCTTGGTTACTGCAGCTTTGTTAAGTGTGTCAGGTTAGTTTTGAAAAAGTGTTGAATACATGTTAGCATTCATAATATGTGGGTCAGAAAACCCAGAATTGTACTTGCCATGAATTGTCCATATTAAGCCCAAACGTATTTGACTCTCAGTTGTTGTCGAATGGTGAATTTCATTTGATTGAGTTCATGATTTTATAAAACGGTTTTATTTTGTTTGTGTTCAGAACAAATTGAAATAGCAAAACTATAAAAATATATGCTATAAAGGGGGGTCCCGAGCAGTCTCTCTTTCTGTGATATCTTTACACAATTGGTCCGGACGCCATTGCATGTTCATAGCATTTGAGTACTTTTGAATGGCTATCTAATGGGCGCTGCTTGGTTTAAAGAAAAGGCAAGCATGGTCTATGGGCCCAGTTGATGTGGAAAAGAAGATCCAGTTCTCTTCATACGCTCATGTTTGGCACCGAGCATGACAGAATGTTGTTCTGTGTTCTCACGCTCTCTCAGGGTCGAAAGGATAGAAAAGCAATTGACACATTTGACTGTTCACTGGCCCACAGACCTGATGTAACCTTTACAGTATCATCTGTGCACATACTTAGCACCCCCATTGCAAGACCCCCCAGGGCGATTCCGATGGCGTGACTTCTCTCCTCATCATCTGTGTACACACTCGCAAGCATTCCCATACCTGAGAACACACAGAGGTACAGATCCTGCAATAACAACCACTCGTTGAAACACATGTTGGCTATGTAAAAACGTAGCAGACACAAATAATGTGGTACATAATATATACTCATATATGTAATAGTTGTAAATGTCATAACGCTAATTACATTAGCTAATTAAAAAGCACATGGCTCATTTTGGGATAAACTGGAACTCATGTTGACATGTGTTCGTTTGGGAATTTTAGCCTCTGCTTCTTTTACTCACGATTATGTTTGAGTTTTATTTTCCATCCTTTCGTTTGAGGATTCTAAACAAACGGCAGTTCAGTTTATTATTGGGACTTTCTCATTATCTCTGGATTCAGATGTCAGGTGGTTTCGATAGCTTTCAGGCTGAATACAGGCTGAAGTAATTGGCTATTAGCTAGCATGTCCAATTAGGCTGACGGAGCCTTCCGAAGCCAGAGGTATGGCACTGCCTTTAATACCACACTATTCATTTATATTATTTCCAGTCTGGTGGACCATGGTTTATGTCCATGGTAGACCATGGTAGACCATGGTTTATGACCATGGTTTATTGTGACCATGGTAGACCATGGTTTATATCAGTGCTCTACCATGGTTGACTATGGTGCCATATCCCTACCATGGTCTACAATGGTTCATTTCGCAGGGGTGTGGCCTAAATGGGGTGTGGCCTAAATGGGGTGTGGCCTAAATGGATCCTTCAGCTTACCACTTTCACAGTAACGTTTTAAAAGGGAGTTACCATCTTTAAAAAAAACGTATTGTCTTTATACTTTATCTCAATATGGGTACATGTAGGAAAACATACAGTTATCTTTATGCAGCTTTGCTTACTTCGTCCAACATAAGCAACATTTTCAATTCTTCTGTTACACAACAAACAGTCCATATAGGCCTTTGGAGGTGTGCTTCATGTTTAGATTACAAACTAAAGTAAGATAGTTCAAAACACCACTTTCTTTAAATACTTGTGTAGCATCATAGAAGGCAACCTGCTCTCCACAGGAGGAGGTCAGCACCTCCTGTCTAATCTGGCAACATTTAGGCTACACACAACTTCGAGTGCAGCACTCTTTTAAATGCACACGCTCAGGCTGTCACTCAGTGTCCTTTGAGAATCTACATCCAGATGAATTGAATGGTGTAAAAGAAAACAGATCTTACCGGCCACAGAGGAGCAGGAGGAGCCGACGCCCTGCAGCGATCGGGCCACGAACAGCAGGGCGTAGCTCGACGAGAAGGCAAACACTACACATCAAAGAGCAGACATAAAGACAAAGAAACATCAGTCAGAGGAAACATTAGGATGTTCTGATGAAGACGAGGTGGAAGAGGACTTACTGATTGTAGACATGAACATGATACAGAAGCCAGCGAATAAGGGAAGTTGGTATCCTACTCTGAAAGGACCAAGAGGAAAAGGACAGATTATAATTCAACAGGAAGCATGTCACACACACACACACACACACACACACACACACACACACACACACACACACACACACACACACACACACACACACACACACGAACTAAATGGCTTTATTCAAAGATGGTATTCTTCTCAGCACACTATCACTTTCTAAAGTAGTGTTACTTTGCAGGAAGAGATCTTTTTGTGTGCTTAACGAGTCAAATCTATTGTCAGTCCGAAGACATTTTCGCCATGGCAACCAGCACAGGTATTACGGATGAACATTTGATCCAAATGTTATAAGGGGTTAAAGTTACAATTTGTGCAACATGAAGTGAAACCAAATCATAAAAGGAAAGTCAAAATAATCAAAATTAAACTGCATAGCCCATTGTGTCCGGTAACCCAGCGTCAATGCTGTAGTTGCATGATTGCAGCGGAGCAGGATGACAACGTCTTCTTTCATTACAATGCTTAAAGCTGCCATGCACATCAGAGCTGTTGTAATCCCCGCAGATACCTGACATGCTCGACTTGCCTTCTATTGTCCTCTGTCAGGATGGAAGGTGACTAAGAACCACTAATGTTCCTCAATTACAGCATATCTGAGCGCCCATCTGAGCCACTGCATATTGCTTTGGAGATTAGTGTCACTATTGTTGGAGCATCCATGCTTCTCCATTTCCTGTAAACATTTATCTCACATTCTGCTCACATCGTCACGCCGACTCTGGTTTCAATAAGAAGTTTCAATGTTCAATTCTCCTCAAAGAATGTTGTTGTTGTTCAACTTGCAGTAAAAACATTTAAACAGGAAAATCTAAGGCCAAAACACGCACACACGCACGCATGCACGCATGCACGCACGCACGCACACACGCACACAGTGTTTGTATGCAGTTGTTGTGGCCGCCGTGTTTAGAAAGGTGTTGATTGGCCAGTGTCACGGCCTATCACACTCTTGTGTTGGTTTAAAATAGAGGAACTCAACCATCCATGAAACGGCTCTGTCTTTCATTCAGTTGGGTTAGCTGATATGATGTTACACCCTCAAAACGCATGTGACATTTAACTGACATGTTTCCCCTCTATAACTGGAACAGGGAGTCTGTTTGCTGCTTTCTCTCTCTCGCATTTCAGTCGGATGTTGAATTAAATAAGTCCACAAGTGTTATTCTGTGTTGACCTCTTGCAGGCTTTACAAACAAGAGAGGACATTTAAAAACGCATTCTGCCCCCGGCTAGCAGGAAGCCTCGGTGCCTGTCACACTGCCATCCTCTGCCCTTCGTCATTCTGCTTTAAATGAAATCATTGTCTCTCCAATGTTTTCTGCCTTTTCTCTTTAACATTTCTTGCACACGCTGAGTTGTGTAAAAGGCCACATACGACCATGATTCTAGTTCTGTTCCTCGCATGGATTCAAATGAGCTGTAACTGCATAGTGCAATGGACAATTTCAGTGACCAGCCTGAGCCTGATGGGTCGGAGTGGCAGCGACACATGGATGTGCTACTATAGGAGAGTAAGACATGCAACTGCATCTTTAGGTCATCATTCTGCATGCAGTACTCTGGCAATATACCTGACATTAACAAACAATCTATCGGAAAAGGAAAAACAAACTTGTGGATTCACCGAGAATACAGACAAAGGCTGAACGCACTTACAATGTGTGCGATACATCACAATGCAGTGCTGTGTCAAACACCATTTAACCCAACAACCACCAGTGATCTGTCCTGAAGTGTTTTTAAAATGTAATGACTCAAATTGTAAACTGAATGAAATGCAAGGGATAAAAGTAGCTTTCATTTTAGAGTAAGAATAACAACAATGCATTACTTATGTTCTTTATGTGACAACCGCAGGAGTTCAGACGGCTTCTGCTCCATCTCCAAGCTGCTACAGTAAGTCACCAGCAATGTTCCTGGTTTACTGCGACATGTGTTAACCAGTTCATTCCCAGTGGGGTAAAGTAGATTTACTCAAGTACTGTACTGAAGTACACATGTGAGGTACTTGAGTATTTCAATGTTTTGCTACTCTGTACTTCTACTTTTACTTTTGGTACTTTAAGTATAATAAGATGCTAATACTTTTGTGCTTTTACTTGAGTAACATTTTGATGCAGTACCTGTAGTTGTAACAGAGTATACATTTGACTGAAGTACAAGAACTGAGTGCTTCTCCCACCTGTATGAATCCCCCCAGTTGAGTGTTCCCTCCCCCACACAGACACAGAGGGGCCTACCTGTTGGTGAGGGGCCCGATGAAAGGGTTGACCAGCAGCTGCACGGTGGCCTTGGAGGCAAACAGCAGTCCCACTTTCACATTCTCATTTAGCAGCCTGCTGCTGGACTGGGGGCATTCGGAGGAGTTCTGTGGCAGCTCTGGAGCAGGGGGGGGGTCCGTAGAGCTGACTGTGGTGTTGGGGCCCGCGGTCCTCACCATGTTGTCATATAAGGACACAATGCTGTGGAAGGCCCCCGCTGGAGCCTGCTGTGTCAGGGTGTGGTTCTTCAACGCCATCTCTGCCGACTCATCCAGGCCGTACAGGAAGCTGGGGATTATGGGAACTGGTGGGCATAAAGAGTAGAGAAGAGAGGGATGTGAGGACACACGACAGAACCACTGACTGATGCTCCGTAGCACAATAGAAAACCAGGGGCCATTTCAACATTTCAGCAGGAAGGGTGCTCCACACCTTGATCCACAGCTTCTTTAACCACTGAGGGGTTTGTTCACCTAACATTACAAAGTCCACATTTCTACATTTCAACCAATTGAAAAAGATGTGCCTGTTGCAGAAAAATTGATTGTGTGGAAATGTATAGAATATAACATACATTACATTGCATTACATACATCTTTCTTAAAAGTGCTAGGAAAATGTTGAAGCCACTGGTAACAGACAATAGGATGAGGACACATGATACTTGTATAGCAAGGGTGATTCGCTGAGAAGAAGAAGACCTGGGGCCTCATTTATAAACGGTGCATACGCTCAAAAGATGGCGTACGCCAGTTTCTAAGCAATGTTTGCAATTTATAAAAAACAAACTTGACGGGAAAATGTGCGGTCCTCCACGCAAACCCTGACCCATGGGTACGCACTGAGCACACAAACGGGAGAGAAACTGCGACACCGTTGGCAGAAGGAAGAATGGAGAGAAATGTGTGGAAATAATACCATAAATAAAATGTTACCTCTCATTTATCATATATGAAGAATTCATTTTCACAAATTGATTAAAGCCAATCTTAAAATGATTTAACGAACGCCTGTTTGAGACTCCTCAGTGCACACAAACACATAACTTGGAGAAATAAATAAATACGCATATGTTATTTAAAACCACCTCGAATATGTTGTGTTAATGTTATGAAATGTTTTCTCATAAATGATGCGGTCAGCAGGAGGACAGAATTACGTGTAAACTGACGCCGTTTTGCATTTCTATAGGTTGTAGATACGAGCATGGTTTATATACTGTCATGTTTAATCTTGTTTTATGCCGTTTGCTAAGACTTGATAAGTCGCTCATAAAACACAGGAGGTATGGAAGCTAAGAACACCATGTATTTGGTAGATTTGGCAGCTGATATAACTCAACACATTAGTTTTATTTCCTTTAACTGGTGGATATAGAGTTGCTGCAGTGTAGACGCTGCGCACAGCTGATCGACAGCTGGAACACAAACCACCAAATAAAAACATAAACATTATGTTCCCATCAGCAAAAACACGTGGGTTTGCTATCCTGCCTCCAAGATGGTGGAATGAGCTCCCATTGACATCAGGACAGCAGATAGCTTACACACCTTCCGGACTGAAAACTCATCTCTTTCGACTCCACTTCGAGCGATAGAACTATTAACAAAGCACTTCTATACTAATAAAGGACTGGCTTATCTAAAGCCAGTTGAGTAGCACTTGAACTGTTTGGCTCTATGAAACCTGATGTACTTTATGATTCTGTTTTCTTCAAGTTTGTATTTTGTTGGTCGCACTTATTGTAAGTCGCTTTGGATAAAAGCGTCAGCTAAATGCAATGTGATGTAATTAATTGGCTCCACTAGCAGGGATCGCCCTGCTAGTGGAGCCTCGCAGCGGCGAAACCGTGCCGCGCCACCCTAATTGCGCCGCATAAGCGCATAGGTGCGCCGCATCTTCGGCTCAGTTGAGGCACCCTCCGCGAGGTGAGGCCCCAAGCAGTCTGCATGGTCGGCTTGTAGGGAGGGACGGCCCTGTGTGTATTTTGTAATTAACTTTTTTCTGACCACTTATTTATTTATGTTGGTGACGATCCGACCTCCATGCTGCTACTCTGGTTCAAACTACATCCACCAAACAATGTGATTTGTCTCCACCTCCCCAAAAGAACCTCAATCTGACACGTGTGAGATGTCTTTTTTAGCTGTTCTGTCGTCATTTCCTGCGATCTTCTTCATGCAGTCAATTAATAATACGGGGGCGTTTCTTTGACTATTTATAGGCAAATATGGGCGTTACGTGAAGCCCACAAAAGCTGCGCCGCATTTCGAGTTGATAGTGATTTATAAAGGGAAACCGGATGGAGGTTTCATACGCAAGTCCTGTGCCGGTACGCAGTGTTTTATGAATCGGAAAATGTCTGTGCGTATTTATTTGCTTTGTCCTATGCAAGCAACCTTCCCACGTGAATCCTACGCAAGGTTTTATAAATGAGGCCCCTGGTATGGAAAAACAATCTCGATAAAATATAGAATATCATTTAAAATTCTTCTCCTAGCCTACAAAGCACGTAATGGTCGGCACCATATTATCTTAAAGTGCACTGATACCTAACCCCATAGGGCATTGCTCTCTGATGTTTCTGAACATGGTTTTCCTGCTAACTGAGGGGTTTCTTTTGGAGTTGGTCCTTGTACGCTGCCAGGGTCTAAAGACAAAGGGTGTGCTGCACACACTGTATAGCGCCTGACTGAGACAAATGTCTAGTTTATGATATTGGGCTGAGAAATGTAATTATGGATTGATCTTACTACTTTGATAATAGACCAAATGAGGGGTGAGAACCAGAGGGGCGTAAGTGACATTTGACCAACTTTACAGGAGAGCCAAAACAAAAAACTACCATACTTTGTCTTGACTTTGTTTATTAAATTCAATCTTTAATATGAAAACTTCATAAACATGTGGATGACAATATACTTAATGAACAATATTTTGACTTTCATTGAAACAAATATTCTTCGATCTTTTTTGTATTCGGAAGAAAGTCACATGCGCCTTTTTGGAACTAAGATTGTATCTCTCTTTAAACGAAGAAAAAGGGCGTATCTGATCAAAATAGGAAAAAGGCTTTACATTTATGAGTTCAAAAGTAACAGTTATCAATTGTTATAATAACAATATTGTATGAAAATATCCTTATATCATATTAGTTAATTGAATGTAATTATTAAAAAAAAACATTAATAACCATTTTGCCAAATAGTTAATTGTTTAGCCATTTCCCCAAATAACCAATTGAATATAGGCTACAGAGTCCATTGTGATCATATAACATATCAATATCACATTAGTTCACTGAATAGCAATACATTACATTAAACCTGGCCTAATAACTGTTTGGCAAATCAAAAACTACTTTAGAACATTGTATAGCAATATAATTATATACGACAACAGCATATTTCATGCAGATCATGTACGTTTCAGATTGATTTGAAAGGACATATAGCCTACTCTGCCTGAATGACTTGCAAAGACTGGTATATTTCATTTTCTGACAACTAACTGTTTGTCCCTCTGTGTCTTTGGTTCTGTTTCGGACCGTGTGTTGTAGGGCTGTGCAATTAATCGTATTTTAATCTCGATTACGATTTTGGCTTGCAACGAGGTCCACAATTTCCCCGCAGCTAGGCCCCCCCCGCCCCCCTGTTGACAGTTCACGAGCGTGCCCCCTCGACTTCATCCACCATATCACAGTCATCAATTAAGGACGCGCTTTACAGTGCCACGGCCTACTCAACCAGCTCGCAAGGACACAAAGATATAACACATGCCGTCATATTCTACATAGCTAAAGACATGTGCCCAGTTAGCACGGTTAGCAACCAGGGGTTTAAGCAACTGGCTAGTGGCCAACACTATGGACAAGCGTTACGCCATGCCATCTCGGCATCATTTCACCAGATCTGCACTGCCTGCCCTATATGACAAATGCTGTGGCGAATTTAAAAAAGATGTGGCTTCAGCTGAATACTTTGCAGTTGAGTTATACTTAAAGTTCAGGGTAATCAACTGTTAAAAATATACTGTTCAAATTATTATATATTTTTTTTAAGTTCAATATGTTTTCAAAATCAATGAATAATCGTATTTAATAATCGTGATATCAATATTGACCAAAAATAATCGTGATTATGATTTTTGCCATAATCGAGCAGCGTGTTGTGAGAAGGACTTGAAATCCAGAAAGTCACTGTGCCCAAACTCAATCACCTTCTATGGCCTGTTCCTCCTTGCCATCCTCACAACAGTGTAGTACCCCTCTGAACTTTACAAAGGCCCTTTTTTTCTGTCGGTCTCAATGGCTGCATGAATACGGTCACATTCCATCTTGCTGTGTCCAGACTCCATGAATGGAGATGGGCAAGTTGTTGACTGCATGGAGACACATTGCACTAAAACCAGCACTCCTGTTCTGCCCACCACATGTGTCAGAGTACAGCACCACATGCTCAGTCAACACACTCTCACTCCCTAAGCGTCCAATAGCGACGTTTGGTCAGTGTCCGTGGCGTCCAATTGTGACGCTCCTAGGCTCCTTCAGCGTCATAAAGGGACGCAAATAGCTTTCAACTGATTGCAATGTATTCCCATCTGCGTCGGGATTTGACGCTCATGGAAGCACGGCATTCGTTGATGTCGGCTGCCCTTAAAGGTAATGTGAGCGTCCATTCCCAGGAGTTAAGGATGGCAGAAGACACTACACTACCCAGAATCCACAGCTATCGTTTGGACTACACCATGTGCTCTGTTTGACAAACCCTGTGATAGTCCTCAAGCTCTGTGATTGGAGAGTGTGCTCCGAGGGTTAAGCCGATTCTCGAACAGCACTTGAAATGGGATGGAACCAGGGCAGACTGTCCAAAACTGGATTTGAACGGGTCCACCGCGTCCCCCCCTGCTTGTGCCCATTATGGGCAGTTTTAATATATATACCCACATGCCAGCTAAGGTCAGAAGAGCTTTATTTAACAGCTGGTCTTATGTTTGTGACCCCTGTGATAACATTACATTACATTAATTGATAAGCCTGAAACATGCACTTGTCAAGGTTCAGAGGCACATTTTGCAAATATGGCAGTAGCCATCGATCAGCTTAAGATAAGATATACTTTATTGATCCCAAGTTGGAACATTTGCGTTACATCAGCATGTGTAACAGTTAAATATGCAGTTGTGTTTATTTGAAAATCATTTAGTATAATCACACACATTCTGTGTTTTATATTCAACAATTCTGTGTTCTTTATTTATTGATTGTTCAATACCTGACAAGGCCGGAGATGAAATATCTGCATACATCTTATAAGAGTATAATACATTATATATAATATCAGTTAAAATAAGTGCTTCAACATAGTTAACATTGCTGGAGGTATGCACAAATATTGATAGATGTCTTGTAATGCACTATTGAGGAACCTGCGACCCAAGTTTTTCATTCAGTGCAGAACTACACCACAGTTGTGTAGGCCTATATGATATGTCAATAAACCTTAGAAAATCTTTAAATCTTGAAAGGGATGTGCAAAATAGTCATTACATACAGTCTTTAATTAACTATTAGTAGAGAATAACGAGTAATGAATATACTTTATAGGGATCCTATTAATATCTAATAATAAAAATAATTAAATTCAATAACATGCTTTAACCACCAGGTGTCCCTTTATATCAGCTGTGTACCTTTATGGTGTAAATACAGCCTATCTACCAATTGGATCAAATATAAAAGTGAACCGAATTAGTGTTGATACTGCAAGGAGACGTATTGTGTGAAAAGAAATGTAAGATGTTGTTTAATGGCTGATATATTTATGATCCACGTCACGTTTTCAGTTCCTCATGTTTTTCTTCTCATCAGGGCTCTATAAATACAAAACTACGGCAGATATGTAATATGTAATGCAGCCGAACCGTGTATTACAATGCCGTTATGTGATGACTTTCAAAGAGGAAAGCAAGCACACTCGGAATAAAGTATTATTATTATTTTTTAAAAATGTTTTCGGTCTGTTTCCGGTATTTGTTAATGACGATGTGCTGTGAGATGTGAGACTGGAATTGCACAGGGGGGAAATAACGTAGGCTATCTTTAGATGCAGATTTTGTTAAACTAATATGTTTAGGCTGTGGACCAACACTATACATTGACGGGGAAGGGGGTAGCAATAAAGATAACACCATTAAACAGTTACACAACATAACAGAAATAATATCGATAGCAGCGTCCCTAGCAACCACCTTGGTAACAATGAAAACGTCGCGATTTCCTGAAGTAATCTTCGTAATAACTAGCAAACTAAAGATCATGTACATCCACTGCACACATAATCTGAAATAACAACTCATATTTCTCGCATCAAATGACATCAAAACGCATTTTAATGGCCAAACTAACTTTAAAATAGGCATTTTCAAATATTTGTTTCTCCGAATCGAAGGGGAAAAATACAAAAGCATTGCACACAATTTAAACCAATCAATGTTGTGTAATTAACAAGGATAATCTGATGTTTTTTAGTCGATGAGTAGTGCAGATATCACTGTAAAATCAATCGTCAGTAAGGGGAATACTTACTTCCGGGTGTACAATTCTCCGTTATCCAATGGGAATGGACGCTCACATTGCCTTTAAGGGCAGCCGGCATAAACGAATGCCGTGCTTCCATGATCGTCAAATCCCGACGCAGATGGGAATACATTGCAATCAGTTGAAAGCTATTTGCGTCCCTTTATGACGATGAAGGAGCCTAGGAGCGTCACAATTGGACGCCACGGACACTGACCAAACGTCGCTATTGGACGCTTAGGGAGTGAGAGTGTGTTGGCTCAGTACCTGAAAGAGTTGACAGATACTGGAACATGCGTGCTGATCTCTGATGAGTTGAATTCTCTGTTGAAGATGGATCTGTAGAAACTAAGTTTCCTTTGTCATTCAGCATTGACTTTGAATCCTGGATTATTTCATTCTCTTCATCAAGCTCTTCTGCATCTTGAAATAAGTTTAGTAACACTCAGGGGCGGCGGGTGCTGTAGGCTAGGGAAAGCTAAGCCTTCCCAAATATTTGTGTCACTGCATCCTGGTAAAATAAAAATATAATGTATAATGTTTGTGTCTTTGACATTAGCGCTGCCAGCCACCTGTGCCCTGTACAACGAAGCCAGTTCAAACCCTGGATATGTTTGAATTATCTAAACTAACCCTAACAAACGAGATCTCGACGCTGGTTAATATCAAGTCGGTAAATCAAGTAGCCAAGGCTTCTTTCACCAGCTGAGAGCGCGTTCACGTGAAAGGGGTGGGGTTAGCAACATTTGACCAATCACAAACAGGGACAAGTGTACTGACAGCGCAGCGTCATACTTCATTAATGAAAAGTAAACTAATATTAGACAAATATGAACTTTAAAGTTCATATTTGTCTAATATTAGTCATCCACAGGGTTGGGAGGGTTACTTTGTAAATGTAATCAGTTACTGATTACTGATTACATGGCTCTGAAAGTAATCCGAATACAGTTACAGTTACGTATCTTAAAAAAGTAATCAGATTACTTTTAGATTACTTTTGGATTACTTTCTTTTTCCTGGGTATGTTTTGGTGAACAGGAGACACAAAAAGCAAAAGGAAACTGAACGTGTTTTAACTGTTTTAATGGCTTATCAAGAGCACAACTGAAACATCACATCTGAAACGATGTAACAACATAATACACTTGTTGGGGATGCATCTTGTGATGTGAGGAGTGAGGGACACGGCTTAGAACGGGCGTGTCACCTTCTGTCCTGCCAGTGTTGGCAGGACATGAATTAAAATGTCGAACTCTGACTTAATTTTAAGGACATTTCGGCCAGGGGTGTAGAGCTATATTTGTTTAAGCACCGGATCGGCAAAACAGGAGACTCGGTGTAGCAGTCTGCCTTGATCTATGAATTCATGTCTGTGACTCTCACAGTGTCTGCTGCCCACAGCTGCTTTATAGAAGGAACACCTCCTTCACTTCATGACCTCTCTGCAGCACCAGGAGGCAGCGGGAGGGTTAACTCAGCCTCTGAGAAGACGAGTGCGCCGCGCAGTGCCTTTGTTCACTGTGTTTACCTTCAGAAATAATCATTAGTAAGGCTAAAGAGCGACCGCAGGCTGATGTGTTTTAACCACACACACCTATACACACACACACGCGATTTAAACGCAGACTTTTGTTCCTCCATGTTTTGTTGTTATTGTTTCACTGAGCGAGCGGACCCGCGATTTTTTTTCAAACGCTTTTTTGGTCCTTCTGCGGCGGTAATAGGTTTTGTGCGCTGTGATGATTCGGCTGTACCTTTAGTAATGAATATTAAATGTTGAGAGGAAATCTTTCCACCAATAATTCCAATAAGTAATCCAAAATGTATTCACTTCAGGTTTACGAAAGTAACTGTAATCAGATTACTCGTTTTTCAAATGTAACGCGAGCTGAATACAGTTACTTGATTTTTGTATTCTGATTACGTAACGCCGTTACATGTATTCCGTTACGACCCAACCCTGGTCATCCATGACTTAAACATAATAATCCAGGATACAAGCCACCTGCAAGGTGAATACAGAACAACTGGTTACAAAATAAATAAACTATCGAGTGTTTGAAAGCGTAACAGTTTTATGATATCACTGCCCCGTGGCTAAGACACGAGTGGATCTGACTTTACTTACATTTGAGTTGAGTGTTTCGTCAACCTACTGTAATGTGTTGCTTAATATAATACTTCTGCATACAGTCTGTGACCCTGTAAGTGTTGCACGGCCAGATACAGCTGACTCAGATCAGGAGATAATATAGGCTATGATATTATATAATCGATGATCTGATTGAATGTAATGATGAATGATAAGTGCGACACGTCGGCGTCTTCTCTGCATACAGCATTTTAAACTGTATTTCCTTTATCCTGTAATAGGACTTGAGAGATTTAAACTCCGCACACTGAGTTGATCTCTTTTCTATAGACGCCGGAGGCGGGCAGCGTCAGGTAAAAAAAGTGATTTAGCCTTCTCAAACCTGAGCCTCACGCGCCGCCTATGGTAACACTTCTTCAGCAGTGAAAAGCTTTCTTCTCATGGTTGACCTAGCTTGCTTACATATGGTGTCAGCCATTTTGACCCAAGTGCTATCCAAAGGCTTTACCCATAATATATTTCTCAGGGCCAAAAGGGCGTAAGTGCACTTAAGTCCTTTTGGCCCCAAATAGTTCAGTGTGTTCTGTGTTATTTCTTTTGGTTTTTGATGAATAACTCTAGATTGGTTTAGAATTCACATGCACCCTGTTGGCAGTAGAAAGAGCTCATCGAGAGCTTTCATTTGATATATAGAACTAATTTTTGACCAAAATGTCCCTTACGCCCCTCTGGTTCTCACCCCTCCAAATGTAATGTGGTGCTGCTTCCCCTGGAATGGCTTTGACACGCTTTTTGCCTGAAGACAGCTGAGGAGGATGTGGATGGTATCAACACTGCACCCTTTAAACCAGGGGTGGGGAACCTTTTTCCTCTCAAGGGCCATTTACATTTTTTCAACATTCTCAGAGGGCCGTACAAATTATTGACCTCTGCTTAAAAAAAATAAAATCACAGCCCATTCATTTGGCCTTTCTTTCATGATGTGCAAAGAAAAAAAAACCTTTTAATCCAGATATTTTACCATGACTCGTGTATGCATGCACGTGCACGGTTGTGGCATGACCACCAAAACAGAAAGATATGGACACAAGATGTGTGCAAATTCCCCACCCCTGCTTTAAACAAATGTTTGATGTGGCAGTCTTTTTAACTGAATACACACATCTATATATTATTCAACACTTAGTGTTATATATATATATATATATATATGTGTGTATATACAAATATGGTAAGGAACAATTCATGGTATACTGTCTATCTATACAATGTCCAAATAATTTACAATGCTACATTACGTTATTATGATTTTTAATAGTGCAATGATTGTGCAATTTGGGTTAGGTTTTAAACGCTGCCTTAACAAACACATGTCATTATCTGCCTACAGGTTATGTTTTATCAACACATTCTATCATTTTAAAACAATTCGGATTTAAGTCCCATAGTCTTTGTGATACTAGCAGAGTGATCTGCTTTCTTCAGGATTGTTTCTTAAGAGTTGTTCCTGTAGACAGGGATGGTTCTTTCACAAAGCTGTGTTCTAGTTGCAAATGGTTTGAGGTGTGTACGACAGAGATGAGATGTATTATAAAGACTGTGACTAAGCAAAGACTTAGTAGAATGCAGAGAATATGTAACACAACGGACAACATTTTTTCTTTAGTGAAACAACGGTTGATGCTGTTCACAGACTTTAGAGCCCAGCCCATTCATACCTTTAAATAACCTTAACTCTGTAAGGCCCAAATATAGATAAACATTAGCGCGTTGGTTTTACCTTTCAGATGTTGTTGTAGGGAGCCTCTGGTGCAGATATGAAAGAGTTTTCACATTTTCTACGTTTTGGTAAGTTTTTAGGGAAATGTTGTGATATTGCAACGTTGGGATTAGGTGGGAGCAGAATTTCTGTATTTCTACTCACATTGTCTGAATAAATATATTGAACAACTAAGGGTTAATTTGCAGGATTTATTGCTTACTTAGCCCTATATCAGTAGCATGAATAATAATCACACATCAGTCATATTTTTTATGAATAGTCATTTATTAAATAGTAATACAATGGTAGTCCCAAAAACAGTTCCTGTCGTCGGAAAAGCACAGACGGACGTCACACTTGCTGCATTGAGTGTTTGTTTACCCTTTACGGTAAACACGATAGACGCCGGAGGCGGGTGCGTGAGACTCAGGTTTGGGAAGGCGAAATAACTTTTTCAACCTGACGCTGCCCGCCTCCTGCATTTATCGTTTTTCCAACCCAGTTTAGATTTAACCACGCCTACTTCCTTATTACACAAGCATCGACGTAGCTCTATACGCGACGTCATTGACGTCATCTTCGGCAGCCTGTGTAGTATTAGTGATGGGATTTCCGGCTCTTCTTGGTGAGCCGGGTGATTCGGCTCCCAAACGGCTCTTCAGTTTACCACATATGCTACATGCTGCTACATTTAAAAAAAGTAGCAGCTGACATCAAATCTTTGCTGAGCCTAAGGATAATCATAAATAAATAACATAGTGAGAATAAATGTATTGCAATGCTCAAAACGGCAGCATCCAACAGTCTCTAATCCATGTCACTGCATGCATGCCCGGAGCAGCTGTAGCGCGGATATCATCATATCATTCTGTCTTGTATTACTTAACTTAAAAAAAACAAAAAAAATGTCTCGTTCGCGGGCCGGCTCCCGTCGTTCACTTAAAAGAGCCGGCTCTTTGCTCTTCGCGACCGACACATCACTAGTAACCATGCTTAACAAACAAAAAACTCCCGGCTTGCCTCCCACACTGCCCGGCTTACTAGATATTACCTTATCTGACTACCGGTTGTATTAAAGGTCCCATGTTATGACCATTTCTACTGATCATGATTCCATTGTTGAGGTCTACTAGAATACATTTATATTGTTCAATGTTCCAAACTCACATTGGTTTCTCATACAGCATCTCTGTATAGTATGTGTATTCACCAGCCTGTCCTCCTACAAAAAACGACCATATTAGTCGATTGTTCAGCAGCTAAATACGACCCAGAGTCACGTTTTAAAGTGTAGCACCTCTAGTGGTCGTGTAAGAAACAACATGCTCCTGTCGATTGCAAACGCTCCGGAGGGTCGTTTATTCACAAATAACCCTCTCTGGAAAATCCTAAATTGTGGAATAGTTTGGCATTAAAATGCTTTTTTATTAGATTTCTAGCGAGAAGTGTATATTGTACTTTTATAATCTACGTCCAGTGGATGTGTAGGATCTACAGTTTTATAGATATACGAAGATGATTTGAGGTCTCGCCAGGAGAACGTGTATATGGGGCAGCTTCCATGTAAAGTTAGCGTGGGTGAAAATAGTTTTTCCGGTCTCGAAGTTTTCATAATAAAACTGGAAGTATTCCCCACACTGTCAAATGATTACACAGTGATATCTACTTTTGTCACAGTCTGCTTTCTCACTCACCTATTTTCTGCATTAACAGTCCTTAGTCACCTGGTAGTCACACCCTGTCTCTCTCTCACTCTGTTGCACCCATCAGCTCCATTAGTATTTAGGCCCACTTCACCTTCACCTCAGTGCCAGATCGTACTTTGCAGCATGCCAGTCTTTCCCGCATTACCCTTCAGATTGCTCTCCCAGTTTCGACCCTGCCTGTCCCTGACCAGCCTGCCTCGCCTGCTCCCTGACCAGTTCTGTACCTGCGACTCCCGTCCTGCTTTCTCCTGGAACCCTCGCCTGTCCCCGACCAGCCCTTTGCCTACTATCTGCCAATTTGTCTCCTACCAGCCTATTGCCATCAATAAAGCTGGTTACCGGCTATCCCTGGTTTCTCGTGTTCTGCATTTTGGTCCTCAGCTCGTTTGTGACAACTTTACTCATCCACTAAAAAACATCAGTTTATCCTTGTTAATTACACAATATTGATTGGTTTAAATTGTGTACAATGCTTTTGTGTTTTTAACCTTCGATTCAGAGAGACAAATTGTTTTTTCGGAGTTTAGACACTACAGAGTTTCCGAAGACACTACACTACCCAGAATCCCCAGCTATCGTTTGGGACTAAAACATCCGCGTTGCTTTACAAACCCCGTGATTAGCCCTCAAGCTCTGTGATTGGATGTTGGAGTGGCAGTGCGACAAGGTTACGCCGAGTATCAAACAGCTCTTTGAAATGGAATGGAACCACGCCAGACTATCCAAAACTGGACTTGGACGGGTCCAGCCCAGCCCTCCCCCCCAGAATTACACATGCTGGCTATTGTGTGTTTCGCAACATGTTCTCTATGGCACATCTCTACTGGGAAATGTAGTTTTAAAAGAAGTTGCCAGTATTAAACTGTATACATCCCTGGAGGTTTAGGGGATACGAAACACATTGGTGTTATGAACTTTAAAACATATAATTAATACATGGGTGAAAATTGCTTGTGTCCATAATGGGCAGCATTAATATACCCACATGACAGCTAAGGTCAGAAGAGCTTTATTTAACAGCTGGTCTTATGTCTGTGACCCCTCCTGTTGTTAATTGATAAGCCTGAAACATGCACTTGTCAAGGTTCAGATGCACATTTAGCAAATATGGCAGTAGCCATCGATCATCTTAAGATAAGATAAGATATACTTTATTGATCCCAAGTTGGGAAATGTTTTTGTTACTGTACAGCAGCATGTACTACTTTGTTCTACTCCTCTACAATGCAGAGGTTAACCTGATATTTTTACTCTACTACATTTATTTTTGTTACTTTGCAGATTCTGATTAATGATGTGAAATAAAAACAACCCTTAAATCAGACTTTAGTTACACCTGAGTAAAATTCAGCCTTATCAGTTTGTCTGTTTTGCACATCCTCTTTGGACGTCCTGCACTAAACTGTTTTATTGTAGAGATCACTACAGTATCTTCTTGATATTTTATATTCTATATTTCTATCATTGACCCCTATTTTGTATGTAGGCTACTCTTAATATTGAAATGTTTTAATCAAATATAACTTCAACAACTAAATTAAATAACGTGCTTTAACCACTAGGAGGTGCGGTTTAGACCAATAGTCTAGTTAATAAAACATAATAATATCAAACATAATATGACTATTCACTTTATTGTGAAATTAAAACAGAAGGTAAAGGAAAATACAGTTTCAGTCTCTCGATGTGAAGCTTATGCATTGTACCTGCTTGTCTTGAGGAGTTGGAAAGGTAGTTCAGAAAATCAGTAATATTTTTAAAAACTACAAAAAGTCCCTTTATATCAGCTGTGCACCTTTATGGTGTAAATACAGACTATCTACTCATTGGATCAAATATAAAAGTCAGCTGAATTAGTGTTGATACTGCAAGGAGACGCATTGTGTGAAAATAAATGTAAGATGTTGTTTAATTGTTGATATATTTATGGTCCACGTCACGTATTCAGTTTTGGCGGCATCTCTTCCAGTTTGTCAAAAGGTCTTCTGATCAGGGCTCTATAAATACATATCTAGGGCAGGTATGTAATATTTAATGCAGCCGCACCGTGTATTACAATGCCGTTATGTGATGACTTCCAAAGAGAAAAGCAAGAACACTCGGAATAAAGTATTATTATTATTTTTTTGAATGTTTTCCGATTTCATATCACCATATCCCGTCGTGCATTGCGGCGTGATTTTAGAAACCTCTGAAAAAAGAAATGTGTCTCTCAGAATCGAAAGAGAAAAACCTATGGGAAAAACACAAAAGCATTGTACACAATTTAAACCAATTAATGTCGTATAATTAACTAGGATAAACCGATGTTTTTTAGTGGATGAGTAGTGCAGATATCACTGTTAAATCATTTGATCATTGGTTTTATTATGAAAACGGCGAGACCGGAAATACTTTTTTCAACCCGTAACTCTACATGGAAGCTTGCCGCATATACACGTTCTCCTGACGAAACCTCAAATAATCTTCGTAATATCTATCAAACTATAGATCCTAAAAGTACAATACATATTTCTCGCTAGAAATCTAATCATAAAGCGTTTTAATGGTGAAACTATCCTACAATTTAGGATTTTACAGAGAGGGTTATTTGTGAATAAACAACCCTCTGTAAAGTTTGCATTCAACGGGAGCACTAGAGGCCGACAATTTTAAAACGTAATTATAGGTCGTATTAAGCGCTTGAACAAACGACATATTTGGTCGTATGAGTTGGAGAACTCATACGAGGACCCCCCCCCCTCCCTGTGAGCCCAGTGGCCGTCTGCGAGACAGCGAGACACAGCGAAACCCAGCCTGGGCACACACACAAACCCGCAGCCTGGCTGGGAGTTTCTGGAGTATTACTCGCTACAGGGTGCACTTTGAGGGTTTGTGACTGTGACGGCCCAGAGACTGGGGCCTGTGAGTGTGTGTGAATGTTGCAGGTCCTGCGATGGGGTGGAGCTGAAAAGGCCAATCAGCGTGATCGGGGACACCTGGCCGGAGGTGCTACTTAAGCCCAGCTGCCCGGAGTCACCAGCCCTGTCACGTCTCTCTCCAAGCCTGCTGCGGAGGGACTTTCCCCTCGTCCAACCTCTGCTGTTTTTGGTGTTGCCGAATAAAGAGCCGAGATTATTGGAAACTTTGAGCGTCTCTCCTGGTTTTTCTGTTGTGGCCAACGGGCCGGTCATAACAGTGACTCTGCAGACCGTTTACATGCAGAAAAAGCTACATAACACACAAGGGGACGGGTAATAACCGGAAAAGCATGACATGGGACCTTTAATGTTTGCCTTGAAAAATGTCCGCATATCTATTTTCGAGGCTTCGCTGTCGGATCGTGATGTGATTGGCCACAGAGGGGCTTGATCACATCATGATCACAAGCCGCTTGACACAAACATGCCTGCGCAGACGCTTCCACTCCGTGAGGTGGCTGCATAGCAACACTAACGTCAAAGACACAAACATTTTTATTTAAATGTTTAAGTGACAAAAAAAAATATTTGGGAAGGCTTAGCCTTCCCTAGCCTACAGTACCCGCCGCCCCTGCCTTTACTGCAGTGTCTGCAGCATCTTCTCTTTGTCTTCCCTGGAGAATGTGCCATTAGGTCCTTGCGTACATCCAGTGGAGGTTGTATCTCTTGGATGGGGCCCTGCTTGGTGGACTCCCGTTGCCTGAAGATGGTCGTCCTCTCTTGGGTGTTTTCAGAGGAGTTGTGTTCACCTGATTAGAACAGAATCAATGTAGATACATGTCAAAAATACATTAGGAAACAAGTCAAAAACATTACAGTGAAATATTTTTAAATATTACAAATGGCAAATAGCAGAAATGCATTCTTACCAGAATGCGAGAGGATGCTAGACCTGCCTGAAGCTGTCTCCTGTTCAGGATCTCCTGCTTTGCCGTCTTTAGAGCTCTGCAGTCCTGCTTGAGGAGCCAGAAGTTGATCACAGCAAGGATGATGGTGTGCCAGAAGATGTACACGTACCAGCATCGGGACTTCATGGGAAACTTGTATTTGGCCGTAAACGAGTCCAACAAATCCACACCTCCAATGTACTTGTTGTAAGTACCCACAATGGAAGGCCTCTCAACTTCTACGTAGCTTTTTGTTGGCTGTGTCCCAGCGTTGCATGTTCTGCACAGGCTGTGGTCCAGCAGAGGATGAGACAAGTGTGACCGCTCTGCTGTCATACCATTTGACAGCACAGATGTTGTGCTTCGCCTCCACTCTGATGTCAAAGCTTCTCCCTTTTTTCTTCAAGCTCTTCTCGTCTTCAAGGTTACGGTTGGATGAAATATTTGTTCAGCCAGCGATACCTGTCACAGGGCTTGGTGTGGTTATTTGGTTGGGGCTCGATGTCCACATAGTCACTGACTGGGCGGTCATTGGGTTGTTGGTTTTCTTTGTCCACAGGCATCTTCATCTGCCTCTTCTTCACTCATAGCAGTGTCACTGTCCTCTGATTCCATCTCAAAATCACTTTCTGCTTTTTGGATGGCAGCCATCACACCCTGCACACTGCATCCAGGACCTCTCTTTGCTGGTGGCATTCTGAAATGGAAAAAGGAATTAAAATATATGTATCAATAATACATATGCTTATTATTGTAACAGATTACCTGAAGGAATAGATAGTTGGACGGGTGGCGCAGTGGTCTGTGCATCTGATCATCAGATCAAGGGGGGTGCTGGGGAACTCCAGTTGGAAACCCGCTCCTGCCGCCACTGCGTCAGGCCGGTGTGTTCTTGGGCAAGACACTTCACCCGGATGTGCTCCTGTGGGTATTGTCCACAGTACATGTATGATACCAATGTATACTTGTAAAAGCGCCTCGATGACCTCGAGGTGTGAAGATGGATGGTGTGGCGCAGTGTGCTGTGCAATGATCATCAGATCAAGGGCTGAAACCCGCCGCTGCTGCGTCTGCAAAGCCGGTGTGTCCTTGGGCAAGACACTTCACCTGAACTTGCTCCTGTGGGTATTGTCCACAGTGACCATTGCATGTATGATATGTGTAATGTAAAGCGCTTTGAGCATCTGGAAAAGCGCTATAATAAATATAAGGAATTATTATTATTATAGGGTGGTGGAACAAGTGTTCATTCTGTCTGGCTTAGACATCATACTAAAAGATGCATGCACCACCCCTTCCAGGTGTCCAGATGCAACAAGCATCTGAATCCTCTTTACATCGTACACTTGAGTCACACAATACTACCTGGCTTAGCCTCTTATCATAATAAAAGGAATACCGACACCCATACATGCAGGTAAACACAATGCTGTCTGGCTAATGATAACAGGTTCATTATCATACTAAAAGGGACACATCCAAGTGTCCCGAAACATTTCAGAAAGAACTGTTTCTGCCAGAACCAGAAAAGAGTTAAATGTATTTTTGTAAGTAGAGTTTAAAATATTGCGACAGATATCATTTCACATACTTTTATCAGAAATAATGTATAACTGTATTCAATTCTGGTCTTAATTCAAAATCTTAACAGAGGACACATTTAGAAGTTAGTTATAGTGAATTATCAAATACATTATATTTATATTAGTCTTTTATTTCCATGTGTGAACATATAAGAAGGGCAATGCCCATGACAGGGACACATTCCTCTTTGACTACCACACCGATCCAGGTTTGTAATATTGCAACAAAGACATAAGCTGCTCAAAATCAAATCAACTAAATATGTACATGTTCTAGACATTGTAATAAACATATATATTTGACGCATTTTACTTACTTGAATCTGACAAATCCAGTCCAATAAAACAAAGAGATGTTGCTCGTTTGAAGATTCGGAAGTTTGTGTGAGTGTGTGGCCAGAGAGCAGGACCTATACACACATTTACTACCCAATAGCATTGTGACGCTGAACAAAAGGACCTTTTGAATATGTAAATGTCATCTTTAAAAAAACAAAACATTTACTGACTTTTTAAGGATTACGTAAAGTAATGTTGTAAAATAACAACCGGGGCCTTACAGGGGACCAATTATTAAAAAATATAAAACTATGTTTTAAAGGAATAATCAATAAAAAATGTTGGACATACAAAGATAAATTAGGAATTCATTAAAGGTATTTCAAAGCGGCTACTTGTGTTTTCTTCCTTTTAAATACATATGCTCAAAGGATGTTTAGCACATGCTAATGCGTTTCGATGCAACAATAATAATAACATGTCATAGCTTACAATGCTACAGAAAGATGAGATTCAACAATGCAGGGTTATTTTGCTACTATTCCATATTTAAATTGCAGGTCACTGATCGTTGATAGTTTTACAACGCAGACTCATACATTGAAGTGAATTTAAAATGAACAAATTCAAAAATTAAAACAAGCAAGAACATAAACAACACAATCTACATCCTGGTCCCCACAGGGAGTGTAATGCAGACCCTAGGCCTAGCCTAACCTTTCATTAGCAAGTTTACATATGATATAAGTCCATGTTTATACAGTTTGCTCACACATCCTGCTAGGACACATGTTCTCACACCTGGATGAACTTTAGAAATGTTTGTTGATCTTGTCAGACATTATCAGTGCAGCTCTTGAGCCAAAGACACATTTCTGATGCAGTTCTGTCTCCCTCCACTCATTCTGACAGCATTTCAAACGGTCAGTAGTCAGTGGCCTGATAGTGCTATGTTCTTAATTTGTATTAACTGAATTCTTTATTTTAAAATCATTTTAAAGCAGATTTTTGGAGGTGCTGAACATGATGTATCATAGCAGCAGCCATGAGCTATGAGACTTTGTGGAACAATGGTGTTACAGTGCCGAGAGATAAGGAGTCGGAGGCGGTCCAATGGAGGTGCAAAAGTGAACTTTATTGCGGAGCAGAAAAGGACATGTTGCTGGCTTGCAGTCCGAGTAGCCAAGAGAGAGAGACAAGGAGGAGGACACAGTATATACACAGGAGGTACCCACTTATTTGTCCGTGCGGAACCATACCAGCCTGTAGTTCCTAGATTGAATTATGACATTATACAGTGGTCACCACAGTGTACACATTACACAATGGACCAACCACCTCTGGATATTTACTTTTGGAATTAAGTGGACATTTTAAGTGGACATGAAAAGTTGTTTGTTGATTGACAAATGTCATGGCTTATGACACTACTGCTGTGTCTGTAGTAAATACTTCTGTACACACACACACACACACACACACACACACACACACACACACACACACACACACACACACACACACACACACACACACACACACACACACACACACACACACAATGAGCACGTTGTGTACATACAACACACCAGTATTTATAATGTTTGTTGCAACCTGATCACACCAGAATGCGTGACTCCACCACGACTCCTTAACACCGCATTGCGTGGGGGAGTCACGAACGTTGTTACATTCACGTGTCGGCACCACGCACACAACCCCAATGTAAAGTGAATGAGGCTCCTTTGTCGCGGTGCACACACGCATTTCTACAACGTCCCGCAGTGAGCTTTTATTCTATACAACGTTTTTAAATCTACTATAAGCTTGTAGTAACTCACGGGAGGCTTCTTTTATTTTATTTCTATTCATAATCATTTTTATTTTTTGTCAGAATGTATTATGGTGCATTAGTTACGCATTTTTGGTCTCAAAAAACAGTGCATTGTGTGTAATACAACTGTGATTTTTATTACATTAGTTCGTTTTTAAGGAAGGCCAGAGCTTCAGCTGTGTCAAATAGATTGTTCCCTTTAGTTAACGTTTTTTAAAATAACATTATATTCCGATTTGATCATGTCCCCTTTATTGTATTACGGAGCAATGTGAGCGTCCATTCCCATTGGATAACGGATAATTGTACACCCGGAAGTAAGTATTCTCCTTACTGTCGATTGATTTTACAGTGATATCTGCACTACTCACCAACTCAAAAACACCAGATTATCCTTGTTGATTACACAACATTGATTGGTTTAAGTTGTGTACAATGCTTTTGTATTTTCCCCTATATTTGTTCAGTTTAGAATGGCCGAAGACACTACACTACCCATAATCCTCAGATATCATTTGGGACTACACCATGTGCTGCTGACCCCCATGATTTGTCCTCAAGCTCTGTGATTGGATGTTGGAGTGGCAGTGCGCGAAGTTTATGACGAGCATCGTCAAACAGCATTTTTTTAAATGGAATGAAACCCGTTGGAATGAAACCCGTTGACTGTCCAGCTGCAGGTGGAGAGGATGGGTGGTTATCCATCATGGACAACAGCCTGTTCAGTGTCCTCCTCTCCACCACAGCTTCAAAGGGGTCCAGCTTGATGCCGATGACAGACCCAGCTTTCCTGATCAGTTTATTGATCCTGCTGGTGTCACCGGCTCTGATGCTGCCCCCCCCAGCAGCAAAGAAGAGTGCACTGGCCACCACAGACTGGTATAGGGAGGGATGTGTCAAAAATGACAAACATGTTTGAATTTCAACACACCTACAGAGTGTGCTCAGGGACAACACGTGTTGTGTTGATTTTCGTGTAAATCATTTTACACATTTTACACACAAACATGTGTTAAGTGCCCTAACACACAATGTGCACATTTTACACATTGTGTGTCATAAATGTGTAACCAAGATGAACGCACTCATTTCTTATTTCTGCACATTTTATGTTCTATTTCTTTAACCAGAATTAACATTTGGTTGTGTTATATCTGCACATTGTGCGTCAATGACGATTACTGGAAGTACCAGGTGGTGGATATGGTTTTTATTCAAAAATCAAATGCAAGAATACATTCATTGGACATTTATTTTACAAGGATTTCATTAGCACAATATCTCATTAAGAAAATAATTTTTAACATTTAAAAACATTAATATTTTTCGAATTCATCAAATGTTGAGAGAACAGATAATTCATAAAATCACACCTAAAAAAACCTTGGTTAAAACACACTTAATCTTCAGCAAACTATTGTTGCATGATCATAATAAGCAACATAATCGTTAAATGTTTAATATCACAGAGTCACTACAAGCAGATGTTATTAAATATTAATATTAAATATACAGTACTTAAGAGTTTTTATTATGAAAATGCCAAAACATTTGAAGTCTTTGACATTGCGATGTGTTTCCATCCAGCTGTTATCATACACATATTTAATTTGCCCAATATTTCATTAAGAAAGTCATTTAAACATGAGAATGTTGTAATTCCTCTAATGTTCTCTCAAGAATAAACAGATCAGTTTATAAAAGCCCACCTAAGAAATCTTATACCTCGGATTCAGATAAAGCTTGTCAGTGCTAAAATCCGAAAGTAGATCAAGAGGTGTAACATCAGCAACATCGCCTAATGTTATCATTTCAAAGTCTTCAGTTTCTTGCATAACGTAGGCTATGCAAATAAATGATCATCAAAGTATTGAACTTGCAGTATTCTAAAGAGATAGTGAAATGTCTCACAGTGGGGTATACGTTGAATAATTTCCACAAATAATAAGTGACTCCCCTTGATGCTGTGTTTTAAGGGGCAGCACAGATCCAGTCCTGTATGGTCAGCCAATGTGTGACATAAATGATGCTATTCATAGTGACATTTTCATCTAGGGCTGATTTCAGTCCTTCCAGTATAATATCAGCTTTTTTCAGAGAACCAATATTCACAGCGCAGGCATTGTCGACGTTGCACTCATTACTGAACGGGTCACCAAGCTGGAAACGATACATCTGTTGAACCTGATGTTTCTGAGCTAGAGTTTTTGCAATATTTTCCTGAGGACAGGGTTGTGTCTTGCGTCTCTGACGTGTACAATATCATGACAGGATACACCCAGAGACGGAGGGTCCCCGTGAGGCTCCATGTTGAGATTGACCCGCACGTAGAAGGAGTCGACGCCTTTAAAAGAAGGCGAGGAGAGCTGGGAGCACAGCTCGGAGTATCCCGAGGACAGAGACGAGAAACAGGGATGGTTTAGTCTCACAGAACATAAGACTGAGGTTTCAAGAATACAGAAGAACACGGACTCACCCTCTGTGTTGATCCGGTGTTTGAGAGACGAAGGGTCGGCCCACCACTGCAGAGAGAAGTGTGCGTGACCGTGAACATTTTTTTTAAAAATGTATATTTTCTGGTACTTGGTTTGCCAAAAAACGCAGGATTTTGTTGCTGTAATGTGAGATTGTGCAGACACCCTTATGTAAAGTAGAGATGTAACTGTTCATTGCCTTTATTTTTATATAAATATGGTGTTAGTGCAAACATTGCACTATAACTTAAGCTGAAGCTAACAGTAATAACTATAAGATCTATCTGAAATAAATAAGTGTACTGAAACAAATACCAATAACTGTATTGCATTGTTTTCATATGCGCAATTACTTCATACTGTCTAGTTCTCTTTTTCGTCCTGCATTTATTGTGCCCCCCCTCAGAAAATAACTGGTCCCCCAGTGGCCCACCCAGTGAAATTAGTCTAGAACCGCCACTGTGCCTCAGCCCCCCCCCAAACAAAATCCGCTCTAGCTGGACGACAAGAGAGAGAACATGTTATGTTTCAGCCTTACTTTCTTATGTTTAGGTGATTTTATTTCATGCCGTTTACATTTTGTGATCAATAAACTTAAAAAACATCTCTCCGCTGTTGTCAGTGAGTATTTTACAAAGACTGAAACAGCGCCCCTCATAATTAATCTGTGGTGAAACACAGTATTGCACGCTACACTCACTATACTACACTCACAATGCGCTGTGTCAGGGACATGTCAAGGAAAGCCCGCCGGCATTCCCTTCCAACGATTTGATTGGTCGGAAGGAAAGCCCTGTCGGCCCTTCCCTTCCGACCAATCAAATCGTCGGAAGGGAAGGCCTGACGTGCGTGACGCTGCGTCTCAACTGCCATAGCGACAAGAGGCAGATATAATATCTCCCTTCTACACAATATAATATTTGCAAGTATAGAGTAGTGGCTGATGTTTTTAGTCAGAAACAGGTAAACTGTAGTGTACACTTACTACTAATAAATAACTTTAGTGCCGGGTTATTTATTTGCACTGTAAGAGACTGTATATTAACGCAGCCTCTGTCGGTCTTCCCACTCTCACTTTCCCGCCACATCTGGCCGAACAATGGAACCTAGCCAAAGTAGCTAGATAGCATTAAACATATAGCCGCTAATGCTATCAATATAATGCCAAATGAAGAATGATGGTCACAGAAAAGAGTGTAAGCCAAATTAAGTTAAAATAAATATAATAAAAAAAGAAGATGGGCCAAAAGGAAAATAATTGTCATCCAGGCAGCTAAACTCAAGCAATATTTAGCTGTTCAGCATTGGCAAAACATATTTATTTAAGTTCCCCCTTGCTCACATTATGACAATATCTGCTCACTTTGTTAAAAACGTTTTGTTTCTGTAACTTACCTAGTGTTAGACTCTCCTCCGCTGACACATCCATCCTCCACAGCAGCCAGAGGTGAAAAGGGTAGTTTGGATATTTGATGGACAGTTGGACAGTTGAAAAATCATACATTTGAAATAACTCAACCGTGATTGGGCAGGACAGTGGACACACTAATGTGTTGGCTATGTGCATTTTATTTTACACGTGTGTGTGTAAAATGCTTCAGAAATGACACTGAATGTGTTGAATTGCCTTTGACACAGCAGTGTGTTAAAAAAAATGACACATTACTTCTAAGAGTGTAGAAGATCTCCAGCATCTTGCTGCACACGTGGAAGGATCTCAGCTTCCTTTCTCGTACACAGTGTCAGTGTTGATCCTCCAGTTCAGTCCATTGTCTAATGGCGCGTTTCCACTGCAGGCCTCGCTCGGCCTCACTTGGTTTGGTTAGGCCTTTTTAGGCCCGGCTCACTTTAATGCTGCGCTTCGATTACAGTTTAAGAACTTGGGTAGTTACTATAGTAACGCAGTGTAGGCGGAGCCGTGATGTCATCTTCAATGAGAGCCCCAGAAAAATAACACAGCCGTTAGCTCTTAGCACTCAGAGCTCACAGCTCCTCATATCTGTTCAGAAACTAGTACAAACCACAGACTGCCTGTGTCATGGCGAATACAGTCGCTGGTTTATTTATGTCTGTAGGCCGTTGTTGTGAGTGTGGACGGTCGGAGCATATATAACGTTAGCTTAGCCAAGCTCCATTTAGAAAACACGCATTTTAAAAGGGTTTTTTGCCTGCCGTCTGTCTGCAGACTTGTCAAAGCATTAATTCATGGTTTTTACTAACCGGTATCAGTATGTTGTTACTTCGGCATCATTTTGAAACGTGCATTACAATTAAATCACGGTCAAATATGTTCATCTTGTTGTAGTTGTAGCTGCCTTGCCAGCGATTCTCTCTCTACTTTAGCATACTCAGCCCGACTCAGCCTGGTTGTTCCTGGCCCTAGAACCCCGATTTTATGGGACCAGAAAAACTGTGAATTAGGCAACCCAGTCTCATGGCATTTCGTGTTCACCAACACAATTTTGAATCTATTGATTCGTGTTCACCAACACGATTTTCACCTTTTTTTTCAACCCATAGATCCGTGGGTGAATAATGTCAATCACCACAATAGATACGTTGTTTTCCCCTGTGCAATTCTCCATTTACTCAACAACAACACATAATTATCCTTGTGTTTATTTATTTGTTTGATTAATAAACACAAGTTGGAGTCCGTCAGGACCGAGGGTCGGAGCAGCTCATTTGCTTTAAAGAATATTACACCCGGAAGTAAATATTCTCTCCGCTTCGCTTGACGAACCCTGTGATAGTCCTCAAGCTCTGTGATTGGAGAGTGTGCCGAGCGTCGAACAGCACTTGAAATGGGATGGAACCACGGCAGACTGTCCAAAACTGGAATTGAACGGGTCCACCGCGTCCCCCCCTCCCCCACCCTGTCCCCAGAACTACACATGCTGGCTATTCTGTTTCGCAACATGTTCTCTATCTATGGCACGTCTCTACAGGGAGTTGTAGTTTTAAAAGACGTTTTCGTATTTCCCATAATAAGAAGTTGCCAGTATTAAACTGTGTACATCCCTGGAGGTTTAGGGGATAGGAAACACTCAAATTTAAAACATATAATTAATAAATGGGTGAAAATTGCTTGTGCCCATTATGGGCAGCATTACTATATACCCACATGATAGCTAAGGTCAGAAGAGCTTTATTTAACAGCTGGTCTTATGTCTGTGAACCCTCCTGTTGTTCATTGATGAGCCTGAAACATGCACTTGTCAAGGTTCAGAGGCACATTGTGCAAATATGGCAGTAGCCATCGATCATCTTAAGATAAGATATACTTTATTGATCCCAAGTTGGAAACATTTGCATTACATCAGCATGTGTATAGTTGTAAATATGCAGTGGTGTTTATTTGTAAATCATTTAGTATAATCACACAAATGCTGTGTTTTATATTTAATAATTCTGTGTTCTTTATTTATTGATTGTTCAATACCTGACAAGGTCGGAGATGCAAAACTTTGGTCACAGGTTCCTCAACAATGCATCACAAGACATCTTTCAATATGTGTACCTCCACCATTAAATTGTCATATTCTGCACATTTCTTATACTATCTACATACATCTTATAAGCGTATAATACATATGTATAATATCAGTTAAAATAAGTGCTTCAACAGAGTTAACATTGCTGGAGGTATGCACAAATATTGATAGATGTCTTGTAATGCACTGTTGAGGAACCTGCGACCCAAGTTTTTCATTCATTGCATAACTTCACCATAGTTGTGTAGGCCTATATATGTCAATAAACCTTAGAAAATCTTGAAATCTTGAAAGGGATGTGCAAAATAGTCATTATATACAGTCTTTACTTAACTATTAGTAGAGAATAACGAGTGATGAACATACTTTATAGGGATTCTATTAATATCTAATAATAAAAATAATGAAATTCAATAACATGCTTTAACCACTAGGTGTCCCTTTATATCAGCTGTGTACCTTTATGGTGTAAATACAGCCTATCTACCAATTGGATCAAATATAAAAGTCCGCCGAATTAGTGTTGATACTTTAAGGAGACGCATTGTGTGAAAAGAAATGTAAGATGTTGTTTAATGGCTGATATATTTATGATCCACGTCACGTTTTCAGTTCCTCATGTTTGTCTTCTCATCAGGGCTCTATAAATACCGAACTACGGCAGATATGTAATATTTAATGCAGCCGAACCGTGTATTACAATGCCGTTATGTGATGACTTTCAAAGAGAAAAGCAAGTACACTCGGTTTAAAGTGTTTTCGGTCTGTTTCCGGTATTTGTTAATGACGATGTGCTGTGAGATGTGAGACTGGAATTGCACAGGGGAAAATAACGTAAAATGAAAAATGAAAACGTTGTATAGACACCATCTCCTGAAGTAATCTTCGTAATAACTAGCAAACTAAAGATCATGTACATCCACTGCACACATAATCTGAAATAACAACTCATATTTCTCGTATCAAATGACATCAAAACGCATTTTAATGGCCAAAGTAACTTTAAATAGGCATTTTACACCGAGAATAAAACGAAGTTCGGCCATATTTTTTTTTCTGCAGGGAGAAATGTGAAGATCACGTGACATAGACGCCAGCCATTGGAATGAATGGTGAAAAAAAACGTAGGGATCTTACAATTTCAGAGGCGTTTTCGTAGAAATACTACGTCCTACGTTGTGGACCAACGTAGTTATTACACGTTTTTTTGTGAGACTGGGTTGATATATCAACAATTAAACAACATCTTCAATTTCTCTTCACACAATACGTCTCCTTGCAGTATCAACACTAATTCGGCTGACTTTTACATTTGATCTAATTCCTAGATAGGTTATATTTACATCATAACGGTGCACAGCTGATATAAAAGGAAAGATATTACTGATTTTCTTTGAATATAAGAATGTAAATACTGAGTCTGAAATAGTATAGCGATATGCTGTACAATTATGTGAAAGCATGAATAAAACTACACATCTTCAGATGTTGTGCATACATAAGTGTCCTACACCAATAATACTAAGTTATTATGGCTGTGTGTACCTTGTGTGCACCGCCTAGTGGTTAAAGCACATTATTGAATTAGTGTTTTTATGTGTTATATTTGATAAAAAAAATATTAAGAGTACATACTTTCATAGAGGGAAAGTAGAAGGTCTGTGATAGAAATATAGAATATAAAAAATCAAGAAGATACTATAAGTGATCTCTACAATAAAACAGTTTAGTGCAGGATGTACAAAGATATTAATAGGAGGATGTGCAAAAGAGAAAAACGAATTAACCTTTATTTAAACATTAAATAATACTTTAGATTAAGGTCTTCTTTTAAATAAGAAAAAAACTTGGGGTATCTATCTACAGATAAATATTAAGGCTGACAAAGTACTTAACATAATTGCTTTCCTGCAATGTTAACTATGTTGAAGCACCTATTGTAACTGATATTATACATATGAATTATACTCTTATGTATGTAGATAGTATAAGAAATGTGCAGAATACGATGGTGGAGTGGTGGAGGTATACACACATATTGATAGATGTCTTGTAATGCACTGTTGAGGAACCTGTGACCTAAGATTTTCATTCATTGCATACACTGTAGTTGTGGATATGATTATGTCAATAAACCTTTGAAAATCTTGAAATCTTGAAAGGGATGTGCAAAATAGCCATTATACAGTCTTTAATTAACTATTAGTAGAGAATAACGAGTAATGAATATACTTTATTACTTGTTTCCATTCATGTCAATTAAAGATAAATGTTTAGTCTTCTCAAGCACCAACTATCAAATATCTCTCCTGATTGTTGGCACTTGACAATCACCTTACCTGAATTTTACTCAGGTGTAACTAAAGTCTGATTTAAGGGTTGTTTATATTTCACATAATTAATCAGAATCTGCAAAGTAACTCAAATAAATGTAGTGGAGTAAAAATACCAGGTTAACCTCTGAATTGTAGTGGAGTAGAATTACAAAGTAGCAATGAGCTGTCATGTGGTTATATATTAATGCTGCGCTTTATGGACACAAGCGATTTTCACCCATTTATTAATTATATGTTTTACATTTGATAACACCAATGTGTTTAATACTGGCAACTTCTAATTGTGGAGAAAACGAAAACGTTCAGTAGAGACGTCCCATAGAACATTTTGCGAAACACAATAGCCAGCATGTGTAGTTCTGGGGGGGTGTTCGATTCCAGTTTTGGATAGTCTGGCGTGGTTTCGTTCCATTTCACACAGCTGTTTGACGCTCGGCGTAACCTTGGCGCACTGCCACTCCAACATCCAATCCCAGAGTTCGAAGATTAATCACGGGGACTGTAGTCCTAAACGATAGCTGGGGATTATGGGTAGTGTAGTGTCTTCGGCCATCCTAAACTCAGAAATGTTGACAATCGCAATGATGCTCGAAATGTCCCTTACAGGCCTACGTCTGTTTCCGGTTATTTTTATTTTGAAATTCAGTTCCTGACGGACGCCAAAAAAGCGCGAGATTATGGAATTAAACCAATAAATAAAAGCAAGGATAATTGTGTGTTATTGGTGAGTAAATAACAGTGTGTTATTTTGAAAAGAATAACAAATTAGAAGAAAAAAAAGATTTAAAAAATACAGATTTCAGTATTCTGAGGCTCTGAGCCCCATTTAATTTCCTCACAGACGGCAACAAAAGTCCGAAATTATACGATTTAAAATAAAAGCAATAATTGTGGCTTGATATTGAGTAAGAACATGTTTTTATGAACCACACAGCTTCCGGTCTTCCAAGACCCGACCGGAGAAAAAGACGTGCTGCAGGCACGAAACACATTACCAGTAGAAATACATTGCTTTTAAAATCGTGCTCTGCAACACGAAAAAAAGGGAAAAATCGTGTTGGTGAACACGAATCAATAGATTAAAAATCGTGTTGGTGAACACGAATCAATAGATTAAAAATCGTGTTGGTGAACACGAAATGCCAAATGGAAACGCAACCAAAAACGGGCCCCGCACGGCTCGGCACGCTTAAAGCGAGTTACCCGCTGCAGTGGAAACGCGCCATAAGTGCACTCCCAGGTACTTGTAGTCCTCCACAGCAGCCACATCCTCTCCTAGAATGCGGCTGTTGTGCCAGACGGCAGCAGACAGAACACTTTGTGGCTGGGGTGATGGGGGTCTTTGATAATCCTGAGGGCTTTTTTTAAGGTTAACCTGGTATTTTTACTCCATTACATTTATTTTAGTTACTTTGCAGATTCTGATTAATGATGTGAAATATAAACAACCCTTAAATCAGACTTTAGTTACACCTGAGTCAAATTCAGGTAAGGTGATTGTCAAGTGCCAACAATCAGGAGAGATATTTGATAGTTGGTGCTTGAGAAGACTAAACATGTATCTGCAGATCTCTATAAAGTATATTAATTACTCTTTATTCTCTACTAATAGTTAATATAATTGCTATTTTGCACATCCCTTTCAAGATTTTCAAAGGTTTATTGACATATCATATACACAACTACAGTGTAGTTATGCAATGAATTAAAAACTTGGGTTGCAGGTTCCTCAACAGTGCATTACAAGACATCTATCAATATGTGTGTATACCTCCAGCATTAAACATATTCTGCACATTTCTTATTCTATCTACATACATCTTATAAGAGTATAATTAATATGTATAATATCAGTTCAAAATAAGTGCTTCAACATAGTTAACATTGCAGGAAAGTTGATTGTCAAGTTCCAAAACAAGCCATGAAAAGATGGTCTTAACATGACCCAGCGGTCTAGTAGTTAATAAAAAACAATAATATCAAAACAAATTATTACTACTAACTTTATTGTGAAATTAAAACAGAACGGTAAAAGAATAGTTTCCGGTCTATTCTGAGGTAGATAAATAAAGAACTACGACAGATGTGTAATATTGAATGCAGCCAAACCATGTATTACAATGCATTCATGTGATGACTTTCAAAGAGTAAAAGCAAGCACTGCTGAATAAAGTATGATTTATCTTTTACGAAACGTTTTTTTTCATATGGAATGCGGAGGTCAACCAATCACAGAGCTTGAGGCAAAGCGGAACAGTAGCTAAGGATTCTGGGTAGTGTAGTGTCTTCGGCCATCCTAAACTGAACAAATATTTGTTTCTCCGAATCGAAGGGGAAAATTACAAAAGCTTTGTACACAATTTAAATCAACCAATGTTGTGTAATCAACAAGGATAATCTGGTGTTTTTGAGTTGATGAGTCGTGCAGATATCACTGTAAAATCAATCGACAGTAAAGAGAATACTTTCTTCCGGGTGTAAAATCCTGCGTTATCCAATGGGAATGGACGCTCACATTGCTCTCCGTAATACAATAAAGGGGACATGATCAAATCGGAATATAATGTTCTTTTAACAAACGTTAACTGAAGGGAACAATCTATTGGACACAGCTGAAGCTTTGGCCTTCCTTAAAAACTAACTAAAAATTACAGTTGTATTACCCACAATGCACTGTTTTTTTGAGAACAACAATTCGTAACTAATGCACCATAATACATTCTGACGAAAAATACAAATGATTATGAATAGAAATAAAATAAAAGAAGCCTCCCGTGAGTTACAACAAGCTATAAAGTAGATTTAAAAAACGTTTTATAGAATAAAAGCTCACTGCGGGATGTTGTAGAAATGCGTGTGTGCACCGCGACAAAGGAGCCTCATTCACTTTACATTGGGGTTGTGTGCGTGGTGCCGACACGTAAATGTAACAAAGTTCGTGACTCCACCACGCATTGTGGTGTTAAGGAGTCGTGGTGGAGTCACGCATTCTGGTGAGATCAGGTTGTTTTTTTCAGTATTTAACCAGAAGATGCATGATGGATGTTAGGTAATACATAACACACACACACACACACACACACACACACACACACACACACACGCGCGCACGCACACACACGCACACCTGGGACGGCCGATCCGGCAGTGCAGCAGTGTAAAACAGGTAAAGCAGGGGCTTTACAACACAACACGACCCGCACACACCCTTTCATACACAGGGGAAAGGCTACCATACTTGCATATTGCTCATCCAAACGCACTCACACACCCATGATGGCACAGATTGGGGTTGCCGTTGCCCAAAGGCACTTCGGCAGGGAGGCAGAGTCACAGCTGAGCAGGTTGCAACAGTCCAGGGTTTTATATGCTGTTAGCTTGGAGGGGACACAATTCCATTTCTCATTTTGGAGATGGTGAGTTTTGTAAAAAGATAAAGAATGAGCATCACATTTCGCTGCAAATGATCATGATAACTACCTCAGGTTTACCTTATCAAAAGTATTGTTCAGCTGCTCTTGCACAGTTTACTTTAGTTACAGAAGGCTATCGGGTTCTGCATCTGAGCCTCAGATGGAGAGGTTAGACTGAGCTCAAATCTGATCATGTTACAGTCTTTAAATGGAGGGCGTGCAAGCGCGTTGATTATAATTGAAAGATGTAAAACATATTCAAAATAAATCATCATCCATATTATATTTTGCTGACCTGCAACTTGCACTTTATTTCAGACATTTCAAACTGACCATTACACGGTTTCTACATGTGGCACGCTTAGAATCCGGTGCGCACTTGGCACCGTTTACGCGCTCCTCTCCAGACTGGGGCCATACAATCCGAAAATAAATTAAGCATCTTTGAACAGACTTTGTAAACTGGGCTACCTGTTGCAAAAGAATCAAACTGCGCAGGGATTTCACAGGTGAGAAAACAGGAGCGCACCTACCGACTACAGTCAGCAGCATGTTGTCCAGCAGCAGAGCGACGAACACGATGAAGAGGCTCAGTTTCCTCGATCTTCTCTCCTCTCTGAGCCAGCTGAGCAAATTAAACTGCCGAACCGCATCTAATCTCCACATGGTGTTAGTCCCGAAAAGAGCAAGGCAACGGAACGGATGGCAAGTCTTCCTGGAGAGACAGTGATGGGTGGGTAACTTCAAAAATCCTTCCCGATGTCAAAGTGAGAGCTGTGGATGTGAGAGAGCTGCAGAGTGGAGTCTCACCTGAGATGAACAGCCAGCTGCGGGAGGAGAGAGAGAGAGAGAGAGAGAGAGAGAGAGAGAGAGAGAGAGAGAGAGAGAGAGAGAGAGAGAGAAAGAGAGAGAGAGAGAGAGAGAGAGACACTGCTAAGTGCCCCCCCGCTGCTGACGTCACTCTTCCTTTTGTATGCGGGTCCCCGTCAAACCTGCCTTCGAACACTCAAACCAGCAGCACGAGAACACAGGCTGATCAGCAGACCGGAAACACTTCATGACCACCAGGGTCAGGAGGGTGGCTATGAAACTGCGATCCGTTACAATGACTATTTACATGTAAAAATATGTAATAGCGTGGTAACAGTCCCACAACAACAACAACAACAACAACAACAACAACAACAACAACAACAACAACAACAATGTAATAATGAATGAAAGACTCAGGGATCTTCCCCCAAAGTTTAAAATAATGAAAGTAAAATTATGATTTACGATTCAAATATAAAAAAACACGCCAAGGGGTGAGGGTATGCATATTAAAATATGTTTGAAGAGTTTTCCCCAACACTTGGCAATTTGCATTTGCGTCATGGATAGGTAGCCTACGTCCGAACAGGAAACTGAGTTTACGGGCTGAAAGTGTCCTTAAAGGCATCATGTTGGCTCTAAATACATAAAGGATTATAATATGCTTACATGGAAACATAGTCAATGCAGAACAACCAAAGAACACAGCAATTGTATTCTTATGATATGCTTTTTTAAATGCTTGATGGATTCTACTTTTTTAAAAGTAATTGTATTACATGTTTTTCAAGGCAGATACATAATACAACAATACGGTGCAAAGACAAAGCTCACACACCAGCCACACTAGCACAGGGTCTTGCATCAGTACATGGATTACTTAAAAACAAATATAATTTCATTATTACCACTATTTAGTTAAATATAGGAATAATGTAGATGTGAGTTTGAGGTTGAGAGAGAGAAAGAGAGATGTTGGGAATGAGTTTCATTCCAAAAGGTGAAAGCTGCCTGTCCTCAGATCATCTTTACACAGCAGCTCCATCTGCTGCTCTGCTTACAACAATACCACACTCAATCCTATTATACACTGAACACAAATATAAACACTTTTGTTTTTGCTCCCATTTTTCACGAGATGAACTCAAAGATCTAAAAGATTTTCTATATATACAAAATAACTATTTCTCTCAAATATTGTTCACAAATCTGAACAAATCTGTGATCGTGAGCACTTCTCCTTTGCAGAGATAATCCATCCACCTCACAGGTGTGGCATATCAAGATACTGATTAGACAGCATGATTATTGCACAGGTGTGCCTTAGGCTGGCCACAATAAAAGGCCACTCTGAAACGTGCATTTTTGCTTTATTGGGGGGGTCTGGGGGGTGTCCGAAAACCAGTCAGTATCTGGTGTGAGGGGTAGGATTAGGGTTAGGGTTAGGCGTAGGGGTAGGGTTAGGGTTAGGGTAATGTTGTGAATCGAGTGGCCTGTGTTCGTCGTCCATAACATACTGTACGCCTGCCCATACCATAACCCCACCACCACCATGGGCCACTCAATTCACAACATTACCCTAACCCTAACCCTACCCCTAACCCTAACCCTCACACCAGATACTGAGTGGTTTTCGGACATGTAAGTATCTTAGATGACTTTGCCACAGAGCTTATTTTCTGCACTATTCCGGAATCCAATTTTAAATTCCAATTGCTGTTAGTCGAGGGATTCCTTCGGACGCTTACTTCGGAGTCTACACAAATAAATCATCATTGCACCACTCCATACTTTGAAATTGTGCTTGGACAGAGACTGGTCAAGGGTATTAGACTATTTTTCAAACAATTTGTCAAACTCACATTGCTGGTATTGACTATTGGTTTTTATTTCAGAACTATTGTGGTGGATTGCATTTTTATCTACAGGCTTTTAGCATTTTGGGTAATGTGTAAGTATAAGCTACACAACACACCATTGTAATAAACTCTGCCGTAATATGTGTCTATGTGAGCGCTTACATTTGAATTAAAAACAAGACTGAATTTAAAGGAATTTTATTATATTTTTCTAAATTAAAAAACAAATCCTGAATTCTGACTTTTATCAATCCTCTGTAATACTTTAGGCACAGTGCAACTATTAGAGTACTCTTTGTATGTACAGCAGAGGTGGGACTGAGGCGCAATCCCAAACCCTACCCCTACACACTACCCCTTCACCCTACCCCTCCGTTCGCGCGGAGGGTCCGCCACATTAAGTGCTGTTCCAAACCAACGAGTGTGGAGCGGTTTGGAGGGGGACAAACAGCGAGTCTGCATCGGTGCTGACTTGAGACCGGTCTCTACCTGACTGGTCTCAACGCTGTGTGTGTCCTCAGGAAACAAGCTGTTAACAAGTACTTCCAGCAAACATCCACTGATAAACTGCGATGTTAACAACCTCATGATGACCTCATGTGTTTTTAACTGAGGATCAAACCTGTGTTTAGTCTAGAAAAAGGTAAATGTGTATTTTATTATAAAGTTGTGTATATTTACAGACTGTTGCAAAAACTAAGAAGCTTATAAACATCAGGTTTAAAACTAAAAGAGCTTTACAAAAAATGAAAGATGTTTGGAGTTTTATTTGAGTTATTAATTTATATTTTTTGTCTAAGAGATGCTGATTTGAAACCGTTGTTACATACAGTTACGGCATTTCCTGTTTCTGCCGGAGAGGGGGGGAGGCCGTCCCAAAGCTTGCTGCTGTATTTACTCCCTCCATCTGACAGGAAGGAGCTTCATGTGTCACTCCACGGAGTTCACTCCGTCACGGAGGGGGAGTGTGTAGGGGTTTGGGTGTAGGGTGTGGTTTGGGATTGGGCCCAAGTCCTGTTTAGCAAGTAACAAGTAAGTCTCAAGTATTTGCGCTCAAGTCCCGAGTCAAGTCCCAAGTCAGGATGGGCAAGCCCAAGTCTAAGCTTTGAAAACAGAGTCTTTAACAAGTAATTATGTGCTGTTCACCAAATGTAATGACATGCAACAACAGAATAATACTATATTCAATTAACAAAAAATCATGAATGCTTTGACAAAATTGTATTTATCTGTTTAACAAGTTGCTCCTTACTAAAGAGTAACATAGCTAAATAATAATAAAAAAATGAAATACAAAATCAGTAAATGCATAGTTGTTCCTTCTTGAACTGCAGATCAAACTGCTTTTTATTAGTCATATTAATTATTTAATACATTTTCTCTCATCTGATAAAGTAACATGTTTTTTTAGGGAACAGTAAAGATAGGCTACTGTGACAGTTTAATTCAGAAGGAGTTTAATTAATAAGATCCCGTGATTAATTTGAACAGAATATGTATTTCCACTCTGTACAACATGTTACAAGGGACCCCACAATCAATTTGAATTTGTATTTATTGTTGTTCCTAATCATTTCTAATGTCATTCACATATACATTCACACTGTGCTCGAAGCAGTATTAATGTTGTTGTGGTTGCAAGTTTTTGCCACAAGGTTGCGCCTATGAGTAGAAAAGAGAAGAAGGAGTAGAAGAAGTGGTGGCACATCACATAATCGGCTCCTGGATCTGTATCAAATGCATTCATTGATGCTACCAAATGAGACAATACAAATACAAGTAGTAAACAAATAATGGTTCTAATAGTAACATTAAACTTGAATTACTTTACATATTAATTTGTTAATATGTGAAAAATGTGTACGTGCTTTGTATTGGTCTGCATACTTAGAGTACAATGTGTGGAAATCTCAGTTCATTTTTAGGGCTGCGCGATTATGGCCAAAAGTATGCTGTAAATCTCACGGTAAACAATTGGATCATAACCACATTCGGTGTTATTATGACTGCTCAGCTTTATGCACACATACATTTAGCATGGTTTAAGAAATGGGCTCCGTGTTACAGGACGGGTCGGGGGTTCTGCAGCTCCAAGGCAGAGACACACGCTCACCAAGGACGAAAAACTATAGCCGGTCACAGAGATCTGCTATTTTAAAATAAAGTCAATACCATATCGACACTAAATATAGTCTAAATTAACAACGAGAACAGTTTTTACGTCGGAGGTGGGGTCTCGTTCTTTCCTATGAGAGCTGCTCATGAGGACAAAATGGCCTGAGATTTTCTAGAGCATACGTCACAGATGTCCCGTCATGCCTGGCTGTCAGAGCAGAAGTACCCGTATGTACGCTCATAGAGCATGCGCAGTTGAAGCCCCGCCCCTCGGGCTCCCGCTCTCGGCTCACTAGAATGAATGGAGAGAGAAAATCTAGATTCGGCTTTTAGTGCATTTTACAACTTTAAGGAATGATTCTAATAAGGGCTATTAGACCCTCCAGAAAAACGTGATTCTGCGATCGCAGAATGTACCGCATAATCAGAAAAATGGCGCAGATTTTTTAAAAGGCCGCATATTTATCAAAAGGCTGCATAATCCCCGCATTTTTCCACACAAAGTTGAGGGGAAACAAAAGTGAACTCGTCTTGATGCGAAGTAGTGATGATGATGATGATGATGACGCAACGTCATCAGCTCGCGCATCACAGAAGGTAAACAACACCGTAGGGTGAACGTGTGGAACTCACACGAGAGAGAAAACACCAAGATGAAAAAATCTAATCTATCTCATTTACCGACGAACATCTCTGCTAAAGACCGGGCAAAGCAGTACCCCGATGTCTTGCATGAAAGTGGGGGGAAACTATTCTGCACCCCGTGCAACTGTGTGTTGGAGCTTAAGAGAACATCGACGGTGACGACCCACTTTGATTCATTCAAACATTCAAAAATGCTTTCTGCTGCTGCGGACAAGAAAGCCAAACAACTCACGTTCACCGAGGCATCGACCTCCAAAACCCTTTCGAGGGCTACAAGAAACGAGGTGAGAAGCCTACAAGATTGAAGCTGGTCAGATAACGAACAAGTAAATGAAAACAGAATGAGGCGGAGAAGTGTGTGTGTGTGTGCGTGTGAGAGAGTGTGATTAAAATAGCCCTATTGCTTTTACAATAAATAAACATTGAATGTGTTTAATTTAATAGTAAAGGGGTTTAACGTTAATGGCAGGTTGTGTGTGAGAGAGAATAAATAAGACCGCCCAATATTTAAAAAATTATATTTCGCATATTTCGCAACTTTTCGCATATTTCGCAACTATCCGCAATTTCACCGCATAAAATCACATAAAAACCCTGCATGTTTAATCGCATAATCAAGGATTTTAGCCCGCATTATCAAGGATTTTTGCCCGCGTTTTTATGGAAAGTCTAGGCTATGACATAGTTAATACTGGGTAGTTTATTTAGTAATTACCCGCTGATTTACAGACGTCTCTTTCCCCATGTTAGTCAATGGAAAAAAGTATTTCTGGGCCGGGTGACATCACGGACATTGAAGGGAGCCACGCTAATTGTGTACACCAATCAGCCGTGAAATACTTATGTCTGTATGACGTTGTTGTGGGTGTGGACGGAGCAGCTACAACTTTAGCTTAGCCTGATCGATCCGTTCAGCATTCAGAAAGCACGCATTTTAAAAGTGTTTTTCCTGCCGTCTTGTCTGCACTAATTCATGGTTCTTACAAACCGGTATCAGTATGTTGTTAGGTCGGCATGCTATGGAAACGTGTATTACAAGTAAATCACTGTAAAATATATTCATTTTGTTGTAGTTGGTATCTACATTGAGATAAGCCACGCCCCCTCGCCAGCGCATCTTGTTTGAAAAACGCAGTAAACACAGCTGACAGCCGCCGGTGAAACTGGAGCGATTAGAGCGATGAGAGCAATGCGATTAGAGCAATGCAATTAGAGTGATTAGAGCAATGCGAATAAGTGAATTCACACAATTAGGGGCCATTCAAATGCCGCAATTTGCCTTTTCTGTTAAAGACTCTGTATTTTGGTATTGGTATTTCCTGGTTACTTTCATTTTGGGTGGCTTCGCGTTAAAAGCCGGAGCAGAGCTTTTAAGATGACGTTTCCTGAAAAAACTGTTAATAGTATACTTGACCTACTGTCAAGTCATGTGACTCTAGTCCACACCTCTGATCAACAGTATAGCTCTATAGATTCTTCATATGAATAATCATTTTTAAATATCACCCTTCTTCACTTGGCAAAAGCATTTGGCACATGCTCACTTTTATTATTTTGCTCATGCTTATAACCAAACAGCCAGCACAAAGAATGCTCTGAACAAGTTCCCACAGTCTCCTGTCTGGACCTGTGTCAAAACCAGGCCTTTGAGCTTGTACAGTTCTTGGATGAGGCTGAGATTCACTTGCTTACTTCGTGACCCTGTTCATTTTTGAATAACTCTACATTTCCCCTGCTGATGAACTTGATGCATTGGCGGTAGCAGCTTACAATTCGTGTTTGGCCTAGCTTGAAAGCCATGGACATGATGGCCATGCCGCCAATGAGGAAGAGTGAGGTAAGCATGAAGTATTTAGGGTGCTTAGGTATAATATCCCCAAAACCAATAGTAGTGAGTGTGATGAAGCAGAAGTAGTAGGGATCAAAGCCCTTCATCTCTGCTTCCCACAAGGGCAGAATCAAACCACCTAAGCAAATGTAGGCAAACACGATGAAAAGAATCAGGACAAAGGGTACATCCAGCTTTTCCATTCCATTCCCCAACCCTGTAAAGTCCCATATGGCATATCCTCTGGTTGGGGGGGGGCAGCCGGTCTAGCTCTGGGCAGGAGAGGGTTCGGAGCAGTGGGCCCTTTCTTAGTAATTTCTCCCTAGCGAGAATTTTCTCAAAGATCTCTTTGTTGTTTTCTAGGTGTATGGACTTGTGCCGTACGTCCGCCTGGCTGTGCAGCACCTGGCGAATGTCAAGGGGTTCACGGACAACAATGTCCTGGCTAAAAAAAAAGTACCTTCCTCCAGGGCCAGGTTGCTTGAGACCTCTTCTCTCTTTTTCCGAGCCTTCCAAGGTGACCATGAGTGGGAGCGGAGGATTTTAAAGAGGGCGTGAATGCGCACATAGGCTCTGGACATCAGAATGGCGAGGAAGTCGCCCACATCAAGGGTGACCAGAAGCATGAGGGGAACGCCCACCATGGCATACAGCACACACACAACTTTACCTATCAAGGTGACTGGATAGATCTCCCCATACCCTGCAACAACAATGGAGAAATGGACAGTTAGGAGTTGTGAAACAGGCAAACATTACTTCTTACCACAGCTATAACATTATGGATTCAGATTAATGGATTTAATGGACTTAATGGAATGGAAAAACAATTGCTTTAAAGGTCACCTATTCTGCAAAATCCACTTTTTCATGTCTTTTATACATAAACATGTGTCCGCTCTGTGTAAAGAGATTCTGAAAGTTTCAGGACAAATTATTTGCTCACTTTTTGTCCTGATCCATTTCTATAAAAACTTGTCTGAAAATGAGCTGATCAGATTTTGGCCACTTTATGATGTCATAACAATTTTTTGGCTTGTGTATCCATTAGCCAATCACCAACCAAGGTAACCCCCCCATCTTATCACCTTCAGTGTTTCTGCCAACGGAGCCCCGCGCCCCCCCTGATATTCAATTTTTTTTTAATTTTCTTATTATATATATACCGTATAGCACCAAATTGCAACTGAAGTAATCTATCTATTAGGGGTGTTGAAAATAATCGTTTCTACGATGCATTGCGATGCGGACGTTGACGATTCGGTCTTGATGCAGTGACGGAAGATAATCGGTTATAGAGTAGTAACGTTGCTTTTCCGGCCGTGGCTTTACTATAACGCTTTTTCTGTCACTTTAATATCAAATCGGTCGGTGACGCAGAGATCAGGGAACAGACGTGACAGCGGCACCAAACACGGAGCAGTCTGCTTTCTCCACCAACACAAGAACACCAGTCCAGAACCGACAACAGCAGGACCCGCTCTGAATCACTCCGTGTCGCTGCGGCTCAGAGACACAGGGAGGGATTTATGTTTTTCAAAAATAATCGCATTACAATCATGTCAGGTTTTTGGTGGATTTAATTAAGTCTTGGATTGCAAAGTATGAATGTCCTCTAGACGATATATACGTGTGTAAAGTTTGTGAAGGCAGGAGGAAAAAAGCTTCCGCGATCACCGTCTCCTCTCCGTTCCTCCAAACCCCGCCCCCTCCCTGAAAATAATGAGTGACAGGCTGATAGTGACCCGATAGAAACTTTGTTATTCACTTAATCACTGAGATATAATGAAGCTAATTTAATCTCATACATTCATGGGATTCATGTAACAGTGAGACAGAGAATGTGAGTGTGCACCCACATGCAGTATTTTAGTTTGTATATGCTGTTGTAAATCCTCCTGCTGTCTGCTGTGTTCAGACTCAAGTCCTGTGTGTGATGCCTCATTCAGGTCATTCAGTGTCCTTTCTTAACAGAAGGCCGTTGCTAGAAGCTGCAGCTCGACTGCAGAAGCATTAGCTTTTTGTTTTTGAGGATGGAACAACTTCACACACGGAGGCTAGACCTATACAATTCATTTATTTTGGTTTATAAATTAATGTCAAGACATTTATGTAATTGATTTCTGAAGCACTTTCTAAATAATAAAAAGAGAGTTCATATGTATTTACTGCATGTATTCATTGATGAAAAATAAGCCATGTGCAGTAATATAGAAAATTGAGGATGCAACACATTGGTATGAATCATGATGCACCGGGATGCACCGGGATATTGAACCAAACCGAATCGTTGACAGGATAATCGTAATCGAATCGAATCGTGAGACCAGTGAAGATGCACAGCCCTACTATATATGGTCACTTTTCACATTGAAAATGTGCTCTTTTATTAAATAAACTTTCATTTTAAGTTGTGAGTTAAGAAACACTGATGCATTAATCAATTACATCACATTGCATTTAGCTGACGCTTTTATCTAAAGCGACTTACAATAAGTGCATTCGACCAATAACAATAATCAACAGCTTCTCTCTTTGTTCCAGAGGATTATATATATATATATATATATATATATAAATCAGCATGTTTCCGGACACAACCACAATAAGGGGCAGACTTTGGAATTTAAAATATCAAAAGGACATAATGTGACTGCACCCTGTGTCATTTTGCTATCACAGATTACTGTTGCATATTATTTTCTTGTGCTCAACTGAAAAAAAACATGAATAAATAATAATACTAAAAATAAAACCTTTAACGATACAGTAAATGCAGTGGGGAAATAAGTACTCAGATCTTTATTTAAAGTGGACCTATCATGCTATATTTGAAACATATATTGTAGGGCCATTTTTAAAAAAAATACCAAACAGATCCTGCATTTTAGCCATGCCTCATTTCGCTCTATTTGCTCTTTCCAGCCCTGTTTTTGCAGGGGGCTGATTCTGTGAGCTGCAGCGGACCACGCCTCGCTGCAGGATAGGGGAGTTGGCAGTTACTTTGGCATTAGGGCAGGGATATCTAGATACTTACCAAGGTTTGACAAAATGAATTGTGCTACTTTTAAAGCAAGCAACGATGTTTTCAAATCTGTAATCAAAAAGCTCCTCAAAAAGTCTATAGAAGCAGTTCCTGCCGTTGCTACGTTAGTTCAAACAGTAACAACGGACTATTTTTCTTAGCGAACGCATGTCAATTGAAATCAACACATGAAACTATTTTTTAAATCAATAAAATCCTTTTCTAAATCCATAAAAGCATTTCAATTAATATTGGGAGTCATGTCGTTACTTTGTCGAGAATGTGGCCGTGTAATAAGCGGGATACTGTGCACATTGCATAATTTGACTTCATGCCGATCTAGATCCCTCCGCTTGGCGTCGGGCTCTTCTCCCCATAATGACCGCGTCGCTGCACATTATCCCTTACATGTGATTATATAGAGTCATTATTCATTTGTTTTAAAGCAGGAGGCGTTACGCTTGCCTCGGGGAGGGAGAAAAAGAGCCACAGCGGAGAATAAACAGAAGGGCAACCATGGCAACCATGCAAGGGAAGTCTTCTCCGCTGCTTTTGTGGCAGACTATAGCGCCACTTACAGGCCTGGCATATGTACTACAGCGTCTCTAGCGCTTTCGAGCAGCAATGGCCGGCCGTGGCCCAACCTCTCATTCCCGCTGATAGGTGGAGAATTGACCAATAGCCGTAGCACCACTTTACTGACGTCAGTAAAGTGTTCAAATCTGGATCAGTCTGTATCAGATCCGTTGCAGTCCCGTTTTTAGAGATTTGGGTACGGAGGAAAAGAGAGAGGGTTGTGTTTTCTGACACTTGGTGAGTTCCCTGGAACACCGGGGACACATATTCATGTACAAAAGACGTACAAAAGTGCATTTTGCATGATAGGTCCCCTTTAAGTGAAAATAATAATACCACAGTGTTGACTCTGTGTCAAGTAAAAGTCTGGCATTCAAAATGTTATTTGAGTAAAAGTGGAAATACTCAAGTAAAGTACAAGTACCTCAAAAATGTACTTAGGTACAATACTTGAGTAAGTGTACTTGGTTACCTTTCGACAGTGAGTAACTGTATTATCCTTTATACAAACAAGCAAATGGCATGCATGCCATGTGTCATAAAATACATGCCTTCCAATCAATCAACACATGCTACTTTTTCAAACAATGGACATTCATGCAATAATACAATGGCAGATAAAAATTGATCTATATGCCTGGAAGCATTGCCTTAAACCCTCATACTCGTGGTGAAAAGATGAAGGAAGTTCCCAACTAAAAGGGCAACACAGAAGACAATGTGCCTCTAACATCTAACATCCTTTAATAAGCTTTTTGTGGTGTAGAAAAGCATTCTCTTCTGAGAGTGCCCTCTCTTCAGTGAGTTGTGGGCTTCCTGTTGCTGCGAAGCCATTAGCCATTAGCTGGTGCTCCTTAACCACTTATAATGTATCTGAAAGTAACAGACATAGGCTACTTATATATCTTCACATAGTTCTACGGATCAAATAATGTCAAGAAAAAGAGCAAGCTCGAGATAAATACAAGATGGAATAAGGAATAATATTAAATAACACAACAATAGTATGAAAAGTAAAACATTAACAAAGAAAATGTTCTGAAATAACTGACTTCTTCCTCCAGATATCTTCAGCTAGTTGGTTTGAGGTTTGAAGCGAAGACAGAGTCAACAGTTTGCCTGTGGGGGTCTGTCAGCCTGCACTTAGTGTTACTTACAGTAGAATTAAATGCAGTCATGCTGATGTTAGCATTATAATTCATCTCGAGAACATACATTTATCTACATCAGGGGTGCCCAACCTTTTTTGAACCGAGAGCTACTTTTAAAGTTGCCAGTCTGCCGAGATCTACCAGTCCAAATAGAGAGGTGTAGCCATTACTGACAGCCTACTACCAGGTACATACACACTTCTACTTGTATAAAACTGACCTTTGTACGATTAATACTTCCTAAAATACTGCAGATCCTTTATTTTACCTCTTTCTAATCTACACACATACAAGTATTTAACTGAAGTTACACAACAGTGTTGTTGATAGAGTTGGAGTTTATTCACACGTCACTACAGTGGGTAATGTGTTCAGGAAAGCATTGAACAGTGCTGCCACATGTGACACAGGGACAAAGAAAAGACTCTGAACCCTTTCTTTGCCATTATATAAAAATAGTGTTGCTACAAAAGTATAAATGAGGCTTACTAATAAGACAACTCAGATCTGAAGTTACACAGGAATCTGCTGCTAACGTGCAATAAAAAAAACAAAATTAATATAATCAAACCCTTTTTTTGTTGCATTTTAGTCGAGTATAAAAATAAATGCCTTTAAAATAGGATGCTAGCAACACTAGTTTCTTAACCTGAATTGATAATAGACTATAATCAATTTAAGTTTGCATTCTTATACCATTTTGTACAATAATTATAATGAATAAGTTCAAACAAACTCAAACTTACAGCTGATTAATAACGGTATCTAACTTGAGTTTTTATCATATAAAAAACCTGTTGAAATGCTACTGTTATTTTTATTACGCAACGGCAGCCTCCAGGAATGCTTCTTTCACAACTTCGCCGTCTTTGAAAGACTTCATGTGTTTCGCAAGAACGTGACTGACACGATAAGATGCTATGTAGCAGCCTTGCTCTTGTTGTTGGGCCTGGTGGAAATGGACTGCTGTGCATTTAGCTGTCCTCTCAGGCCCCTCCCCTTTTGGAGCGTAGGGCAGAATTAGGAGGGAATTCCGTCTCGTAGCGTTTATGCACTGTTTTGAAATGCCGCTCCTAAATTACGCTTCTTCGATAAAGCCACGCTCGCATTGCAGATGAGACAGATGGACTTTGAATTGGAATAGATAAAAAAATAATCATCCTCCCCCTCGGAGTGAAAATTATATATGTGTTTCTTATTGTGTGTGTGCGAACTGTCACTCCTGGCAGAGCTAAATGGCTCTGACTCCTGGTGTTGACGCGGACAACGTTAGCGAACTAGTGCACTGCCCACTGCCCACCAGCCACGCCCCGACAAATGGGGTCACGCCGGCCAATCATAAAGCTTTGATGCGTTCAAGTGCATTATTCTGGCACAGGAAGATTATGTTATAGGACATTAACGATAAAACAGAATATTGTTGTTCTATTTTTAGACACATCTCGCGATCGACTGGGAATCTCCCCGCGATCGACCGGGCGATCGCGATCGACTGGTTGGGCACCCCTGATCTACATAATCACAATGCATGCAATTGATAACAATACCTTATTTCAGTCTTAAATAAAGGTGTTGACCAACTGACCAAACAACCTGCAATCCCAAGAGCTAGCTGCTAGCCTGACTATCTGAATATCTTTTAATGCAAATGAATATGCAAATGTTAAAGTGACAAACTTAGTATTTGCTAAGATATTGGTTCACTAATTGAAAAAAATAAATGTGTTTGGATTCAATCCAATGTAGAAAACAACTGCAAGAGGCTGGCAGATGGACTATGCTTCAGCTAGCATTTAGCTAACATTTGACCAGTGCTACCCCAGCTGTGTGGCTTTGGTCCTGGGGGACTTTCTGTTGCTGACGACACAGGTTGGACCATTCGCTTTATGACCACCAGAATCGTTCACTTATCTCTGCCATGCTGGACCAAAGCATGCCCACAGGCTGTAATCTCACAGGAAACACATATGGCTGTGTATGTATACTGCATGGCAAAGGAGTGATATCAATGAAACTAAAGGAGAGAGCTTGAATGTACCAGTACCTCAGTCTGTCTATAAATGTTGGAAGATTAAAAGGTTAACGCAAACTAATTTATACATTTTTATGGAATCCTAGGGGGAAAAACATGACATAATTGTGGCACATGACACAAGCATAAACAAATATATATCTAAAGGAAGCATTTTAAATCAATAAATGTTTATATTGTTGATCACTTGCAGTAGTGATGCCATACAATGATTTAAGCCTTATTCAAATATCAGATTACATATAATGTAATTTTTTCATCTCGCACGGATAATGAGGACAATGGCCGACATAGATTTATATCCCCCCACTGCCACACTAAACACTCCCTGTTTAGAGAACCCACACCGTTATTGTGAGTAATACAGCAGGATGTTTGGCATGGATTATTGTTTGGAATGTCAATTGATATCTTGTTAAAATCCCAAAACACAATCTCTGCCTGAATAAATAATAATACATAACTATAAATGTGTCATTTAAATTCAAACATAATGACATAAATGGGCCACTGTCTCATCACATTAATGAATCAATTAAAGGTGCGGTAGGTAAGTTTCAGAAACCGGCTCGAGATACACTTTTTGTTATATTCCATGGAATGCTCTTAACATCCCGATAGCAATGAATATCTGAAGTGCTTTGACAACAAATCCATCAAAAAAGTTCATCTGTAGAAGCCGTAATACTGTAGAAAGTACAACCAATCGGATTGCCGCCCTGTCTGTCAGCCTTCCATCTCGTGCACACACAAATGTATCTCGTGCCCTCATTGGGCGTGTATTGCAGCAGCACTTCAATGACTCGCCAGCAACAGGCGGCCACTTCCACCAGTCTGCTGACGTCATGTGTTCGTTCGTGTGTGTTGGAGGAGGTGCTCTGTAAGGAAGTCTGAAGGAAGGGGCGGATTCTTTTCGGCTGCGTACTTTCAAATGTTAGTGCACTCGAGCCGGTTTCTGAAACGTACCTACCCCACCTTTAATACTATATTTAAAGAATAAAATAAAACAGAGAATGTCGTTAAATTAACAGCTTCTCTGAATAATAAACAACTTTCTAAAATGTTCCAGGGGAGGGTGGGGAGGCAGTGACCTCTAAGTATACGAATGGCCAGCTCAACTATTAATAACATGTATTTTTGCCAATTGTTGCCAGGTTTTATCAGAGCTATCCCACTAAAAACAGGATCTACTGGAAACCAGGTGGACCAAAACAGTGAAGCTGAAAACACTATTTTCATTAACATTGGGTGTTCCAAATCAACAGCTATCAAGGCCAATGTGAAAACAGCGCAGAATGTGGTAATGACAGCTCAGCAAGAGAACGCTCTGACGTCGTGAACGACAGACACACCTCTCCACAAAGAGAGAAGGAGGGGGATTTTGCACCGGGTAGCTACTATAATAATGATTTCAATAAGTACAAAATACCTTTATTTGATTTCCATAATTGTAGCAGAACGCTTTGATGCCCCGTTTACATGGATACGGTTCGGGTTGTATCAGCTACTTTTCTCTTACGTATAGCTCGTTCGTTCACACAAGGCTGTAACGGAACCGCAGAAAAGGACCCCTCAAACGATAATGGGTCCCAAAGTGGGTAGATCTGCGGACGGAACGCTCTGGGGGGGCCAAACGGCTCCGTGTGTACGTCCATATGATAATTTTCCTGATAACGATGAAGCCATAGTGGCGAGCCCCAGCTGTTGGCTATTTTTGGGAATAAAACTTGCATTTCTTTTTTGTTAATAGGTTTCTAAATGGAGATAAGCCCCTCCGAAACGTCTTGTTTTAGTGACGCGGCTAAACACAAGCGATGCAGCGGTTAAACTCGAGTGGGAAATGCAAGAGGAATCTTCGCCTCGCGTCTGATGTGAATGCACCATCAGAGTATTAAAGTATTGAGAATATTGAAAGAAGTCTTAAGAATATTTGTATGGGGAATGCACCAATATGTATTTACATATATGAGCCATCAAGTTGCAGAGACTATGACTGATGTAATTGTGTTGACTTACCAACTGTAGTGAATACAGTGCAGCAGAAGAACAAGGAGCCATAAAAATCCCATTTCTTTGGAGACTGGAGCCATGTGGCCTTCAACCCACCCATCTGTTCCTTCAGCACCGAAGAGACGTTATCTGAATCTGTAGAGACAATAAGTAGATTTGGTGTAGAACAAATCATTCATTAAATAAAGTTAGTTGTTAAATGCTGTTTAATAAAGATACGCATGACTAGGTCCCAATTCATAATTTTGTTTTAAATATATATACACAATTGAAAAGTTTGGTGGCACTGAAAAAACTGAAATGTTGACTTCAACTAAATGTATTATGTCAACAAATTTCACACTACAATATTAAGTTTAAACGATTCAAGGTTAGTAGGTTCAACTTAATATTTGTAGTGTGAACAGTGAAATTGGATGCTCACAGAACAGAAACTTACTGCTGAGGTTCTGGACAGTAGTGACGATCTGCTGCAGAAACTGCTGGTACTCCTGGTTGGGAGGGACCGGGTCCCCTCCTTCGATGTGCTCGAACAGGAGCGCCCCCAGAGCAGCGTAGGCCACCAGAGACAGGCATAACAGGAGGTGAGGGAACATCTTCCAGAACCGAGCCGCACATTTTCTGCTCTCGGCCTTAGCACTTAATCCTTTCTTTATTGCCACAGACATCTTCTTGTTCTTCGTGTTCTTCTTCGTCCTCCTTCTCTGCCTCTCCCACCTTCTCTGCCTCCCCACCTCCTCTGCCTCTCCCACCTCCTCTGCCTCTCCCACCGCAGGCTCAGCCACGTGGAGAGCAGCTTTGTGCCGTCTGTTGGCTGCCACTCAGTAAACACACACTATCATCCTTACACACATTACACAGGCCTCCTGGGAGTGTGTTACTGACGCCCTCATCTATTGCTCCCATCTCTGACTGCCCAACCAGTCAATTATGCCATCATCATTGATTATTGATTATTATTATGTAGACAAGCTTCAGCCAGAATCATCAACTAGTGACATCGGAGCCTGAATGCGTATTTGGCCCAATTATAATCAATATTGGTTTAGACACACGTTGTAATCTACATGTTTATATTGTCGATACAAAAAAGAATGATCTGTGATTACTCACCATTACTGACAAGTTTAAAAAAGTTTTCTCTTGTATTTTGGGGAGAGAAAAAACGTTCGGTGATGTAATAAAGAAGGGAGCGGGACACACTGGTCAGAGAATTCAGTTTTTTTCCAGATGAATTGCAAGAATTAAGGTTTAACCTTGAAAACCCTTATTTCGTTATCATCAGTGGTTTCATGGTATGTATTCCACCTGCTCAGAAGTATACCGGGCTCGCTATGCCATGATGTGCTCAGGTCCTGCTTTGGTGATTGCTCATTGCATTGTCTATATTAAGCATCACATCTTTCAACCTGCCACACTAACGAGCCTAATATAGCCTCTTAGATAATTGTATAGGAAGTTCTGTTGTTTAAGACATCATATGAGATCAGCTTTAGCACAGAATTCTTAATTGTTTACTTTATTATAAAACATATTTGTAATAAGACATTGTTTCGACAACATAACAGTTAGTTATCAGATACTATCAGAGAATAAAAGCAATAGCAAAACAGTTTAATATGCATATTTTCTATAAATAGCATCTTCCATTGCAATGTTTGTAACTAAACCACAGGGGTGGCCAGGTCTGTCGCGCTCCAGCAGAACATTAACTGTACTCCGATCCAATGTTCCTATGGAGGTCTCATGGCAACTGCAATTATTCCTCCTTAATCTCTAGAAGCACATGGTCTTGCCCCCTGTCGTGCCCCCAGGGAAGACAGGTGCAGTATGATTGCTACATTTAGTAAACCATGTGAGAGCCAATTGTGAGTCAGAGAACTGGGACCCCGCTCCGTGGATACTTTCAGATGGTTCAGTAAACAGGCCGAAGGATTCTTTTTGAGATGCTACTTTTAACTTGTAAATGATTAAAGGTAAAGTTACCCTTTAAAAGTGCACTGAGCGGCCAGGAAAATACTGAACCAAAGACAATCTATCCTTGTGCTTCGTTTTGTGGTCGGAAATGAGTGTCATGATGTGATATATATTTTTATAAATGGCCCAAAGTGTGATCAAACACCAGCCACATTACAGGAAAGTCTCTCTAATGTACAAAGGTTGTGATGTGCTGGATCATGTCATATTACTTTTGATCAGCAAAGACGAACTCCCTCTGGAGGGAACACAGGGATTGTAGCCTTTGCAGACGATGTACTGTACATGCCCAAGAACCCATAGAACACACCACAGGAGAGTAAACCCCCCCAAAGCATAATGAGGCCCCTTTATAAAGTAGCAGCATTATGACGGGAAAATACAAAGTGACGGAAGTAGCTTCTTGTAATAACACTACTAAACTAAGCATATGTGTACATTTCAACAAGCAGTAGTCCAGGGAATGTTGGCTTCTCACTGGAACAGTGTTTATGCTCAGCATTACTGGAATAAACATTGTTGCTGCGATGTGGTTAAAATAAACAGCCGAGTCACGGTGCTCTGGCCCGTCCATCACTAACAGCAGCTCTTCAGAGGCCTGTATACAGAACATGTGCTGCACAAAGCTTTTAAAGACTCAGTCAGCTGTGTTTGTGTTACTGTGACTTATTCTGAGATACAAGGTCTGCTAAATCACTGATGACTCTGTTTATGTGAGGCCCATTTTTCAAGACCACCCCGCTAAGGGGAGCATCCCACCACTTCGGCAAACGTTACATACAAGCAGAGGTGTAAAGTAACTAAGTACATTTACTCAAATACTCTACTTAAGTACAATTTTAAGCTACTTGTACTTTACTTGTGTATTTCAAATGTCTGCTACTTTGTGCTTCTACTCCACTACAATTCAGAGGTAAATGGTGTACTTTTACTCCACTACATGTATTTAATTCCTTTAGTTACTTTACAGATGTGGATGAATGATGTGAAATCTAATCAAGTGTTGAATCAGACTTTAGTTCCACCTGGAGTAAATCCACCAGCTACCCTGCAGTCTACAAAGTACTTCAGACTAGCTGCACCTTCACCAGCTACCCTGCAGTCTACAAAGTACTTCAGACTAGCTGCACCTCCACCAGCTACCCTGCAGTCTACAAAGTACTTCAGACTAGCTGCACCTTCACCAGCTACCCTGCAGTCTACAAAGTACTTCAGACTAGCTGCACCTTCACCAGCTACCCTGCAGTCTACAAAGTACTTCAGACTAGCTGCACCTTCACCAGCAACCCTGCAGTCTACAAAGTACTTCAGACTAGCTGCACCTCCACCAGCTACACTGCAGTCTACAAAGTACTTCAGACTAGCTGCACCTCCACCAGCTACACTGCAGTCTACAAAGTACTTCAGACTAGCTGCACCTCCACCAGCTACACTGCAGTCTACAAAGTACTTCAGACTAGCTGCACCTTCACCAGCTACCCTGCAGTCTACAAAGTACTTCAGACTAGCTGCACCTTCACCAGCTACCCTGCAGTCTACAAAGTACTTCAGACTAGCTGCACCTTCACCAGCTTTGAGAACACTTTCATGATCAATCATTATAAAACATATCAGATATATTATTCTGAGATGGACCAATCTGCCATTCCTCATTTCGCTCAATTTAACACTGTCTTTGCATGGGCTGATTCTGTGAGAACAGCACCATCTACAGGCCTGACATATGTACTACAGCGTCTCCAGCGCTTTCGAAAGGCAATGTCCGTGGCTGTCTCCTCCTGATTGGTGGAGTTGGCCCAACAGCCGGAGCGCCACTTCTGTGACGTCAGAGAAGTGTTCAAATCTGGATCAGTCTGTTGCAGCCACTTTTTAAGAGATTTGGGTATGGAGGAAAATAGAGAGGGTTGTGTTTTCTGACACTTGGTGAGTTACCTGGAACACCGGGGTTCCGGGGTTGTATAAAAGACATACGAAAGTGCAGTTTTGCATGATAGGTCACCTTTAACTATAACAGTTGAGTACTTCTTCCTCCTCTGCATACAAGTTCTCTAAATGTTTAAAAGAAAACGTTTTAATATTCAAAGAGTGTTTTAAGGATGTTCATTATTCAAAGTAATGTTGATGTTAATGTTTTAGATGCAACATTCAGAGGATGTTTTGGAGGATGCTGTTAATGGATGCTGTTTTTCTTGCAGTGAATCCATGCAGGCAGGGGCGGGACTTTATTTAGCTGAGCCACCATGCGGCCAATCATATGCGAGGACACACTAGGATCATACCATTATGTGAAAGAAGGGTGGGTATGGGCATAGATATGTCTCATAATTATTTGTGTGAACATAACAATAATTTGTGTGTAAATATGTGATTTGTAAATGTAAAACAACATCCACAAATGCATTTAAAAGATTTGCAAACTCACAAATACATTTGCAAGTGTAAAACGGATCTGCAAATACGCTAAATATGTTCACAAATAAAAAAAGATCTGTGAATATCTCTTTAACATTTACAACTTTCGATCAGGCATTTCTGAATCCATTTTGTATTTGTGGACCAAAAATGCGCTTGCGGATCTCAAATCTCTGTTCACGGATCTCAAATCTCTGTTCACGGATCTCAAATCTCTGTTCAGCGGATCGTCTTTTTACACACACGGAATTTTGAGACATATTTTCCGGCGGTCTCGGCTAAAATGTACTCGTGTCACTCGGTTATTTTCGGAAACCACGTGATAGCCCGCTGATGACTACATTTCCGCATGATTTCAAAGTAAGAGCATGATGGTTTGTTTAATGCTCTGTTTTTGTATTATAATGAACAGCAGAACATTAGATGCATTCTTCATCACCATCATCATCATCATGTTATAGTGATACAGTTAGTTTGTGTTATTGGTTCAATATAGCATATATCGAGCACTTTCGTTGATGTTGAAGTGCAGGCTATACGCCACTTTCGGGTCCCGGGGAGCAGCTGGCAGCGAAGCAGCCCAGATCAAACTCTTTCTTCATTGTTTGTTGTGTATTCAGTCAAGCGGGTCAAAGTTACAAAGCACTTCACATCTTATCAATCGGCCTAATTTTACTTTACCAGTGCAGTAATAAAGTAATCTGTAGAAAAGCACCGTATTTAGGTCAGCTTCATAGTAAGGCTACATACATGTATAATTCATCGTGTCCTTTCTACTGATATATTCCTGTCTATTGCTTTCATTTGTATTTCATGTTATTGTGTTTATACTTGTTTCCACACATTTCACAATTTGGGATGAATGAAGTATCTATCTATATATGATATCCATCTATCTATATCTGTTTGTCTGTCTATCTGTCTGCCTACCTACCTACCTACCTACCTACCTACCTACCTACCTACCTACCTACCTACCTACCTACCTACCTACCTACCTACCTACCTACCTACCTACCTACCTACCTACCTACCTACCTACCTACCTACCTACGTACCTACCTACCAACTAGTTGTTTTGTTTGGAAAGGTTTTGTCATTGTATTGCTCTTTACCAGCACCTGCAGAGTACAGGACTTTACATTGTAAATATTATATCAATCCATTGGTTTCTAGCATATATCGTTTGCAAGTGTTTAAAACAAATGTGGGATACTGATTTCATAAAAAGAAAGACATTCATGATTGTCATATTTTATTATGTAGGATACAGGACTGGAATTATTCTTACTTTTTACTCCACTTCATTTATGCAACAACTTTATTTCATTGTATGATTAGATTGTTTAGCTTGTATCATCCTTTGCAAATACATAGTCACACTGCTGGAAACAGGGCTGCTGCTCTGAGAAACGTAGATAACCACTTATGAGAATATAATGCATTGGTGTATATTAAACTAGCCAACAGTATACAAAGCACTACAAAAGTTTTGTCAATATTAACCATACACATTTACATTAGTGAAATGACACATCAATCAATGTTTATTTTAATTTTATTTTTCACATAAACAGCCTTCATAGTAAGGCTACATTAAATGTTACAATATTCATCGTGTCCTTTCCACTGATATATTCCTGTCTATTGCTTTCATTTGTATTTAATGTTATTGTGTTTATACTCGTTTCCACACATTTCACAATTTGGGATGAATTAAGTATCTATATAACCCCTTGCCCTTATTCCTCCAAGCTTAGCACTTTCTACTTTTGTTGTTATTTTGTTTTACTTTCTCGTAAGCGCTTTTAGCACCAGGAAAAGCGCTTTATAAATGTAATGTATTATAATTATTATTATTATATATGATATCCATCTATCTATATATCCATATTTCTATCTATCTATCTATCTATCTATCTATCTATCTATCTATCTATCTATCTATCTATCTATCTATCTATCTATCTATCTATATGTACCTGCAGAGTACAGGACCTAAATATTGTACATATTATATCAATCCTATAATATTTGTTTCTAACATTTAAAGTGCTTAAAACAAATGTGGGATATTCATTTGATAAAAGTAATTGACAAATAAATTAACGATTGTCATATTTTATTATGTAGGATACAGAACTGGACTGTAGTCAAGTAAACTTACTTAATAACACATTCCACATACTTGTTCTTTGCGTCAGTGTTTCAATGTTATATTTTATAACCATATAAATGATTAAAACAATTAAAATACATGCCCTACCGTTGATTGTGCACACTTTTGCCTAAAATTAATCTCCCACTGCCAGGCCCACGCACAGTCAATATAAGTAATTATATTCTTTCATCTGATTTAACCAAATGCTGTTATAGCTACTGAGTGTTCTAGTTTTTCTCATGCAATAATGCATAACACAAAAACACTGCAGCCAGTAGATGGCGGTAGTACCCTCGGGGCTTAGAGCGCTGCGCCGTTTTGATATGAGATGGGTCTGACTGCAGACCGCAGCAAGGGAGAGGGGTCTGCCTGCAGACCTCCACTCTCAGGACAGTTCCGGTGCAGACCTCCACTCTCAGGACACCTCCACTGTCAGTACAGGAAGTGCACGCTAAGAATTCCAAAATAAAATCACCACTATCAGTACAGTGCCACTTTCCAAACAGGAAATGCACGCAAATACAAAATAAAATCGGATCGTGACGGATCGTGACACTTATTATATACATATGTATATATCTATAGATATATACGGACACCTTGTATTGTAGTTACCATCAGTACAGCCGCAGCGCCACATTCCGAACAGGAAATGCACGCAAATACAACATAAAATTGTACTGACACTTATTATACATAAAGTATATATAGATATATATAAAAATAGGGACACCTTGTATTGTTTACTCTCAGTACAGCACCACTTTCCGAACAGGAAATACACGCTAATACAACATAAAATAGCACTGATACTTATTATCTATATATATATATATCTATATAGATATATATATTTATTTATATATATAAATACGACATCTTGTATTTTAGTTACACCCGCTAGACAACAGTGGAAGGTTCGAGAAACAACCGTGTTTGCCGGGTGCACCGCGGCGGAGGTGGGGAGGTTCCAGCTGGGAACCTCCACCCCGCTGCGGGGCCCGTGGGACCCCTGGACGGTGCGTCTTGGTCACGCTTCATATCGGCCGGCGCGGAGGCCCTCTGACAGTGGGTCGCGTTTGCCATTCGATCCGTGAGAGGAGAGGAGAAAAATGCAACAAAAATGGTCAAAATCGGTTAATATAGGGATGAGTGTGGGGGGGGGCTGGACACAGGCTGTGGGGGGACACCCGAGACCGGGCAATGTCCCGGGTAGAAACCGGGTGAAATAGCCAAAAAATTAATAAAACCGGGGAAAAGTGAAAATAGGCACTCGTGAGGCGGGCAGAGTCCCCTGTCAACTCCCGTTACATATCTCCATGGTGTCATTTGAGCAAAAACACTTTTTTACGAGAACCAGGCTGGGGGGGTCAAAAGGGCTTGACCAAGGCCGACCCAAAGTGCACGGTGGGCGGACAAACGAGTCCTTCGGTGGGGGGGGGAAAAAAACGCGTCAGAATCGTCACTTCCTGTACTGACAGTGGAACTGTCCTGAGAGTGGAGGTCTGCACCGGAACTGTCCTGAGAGTGGAGGTCTGCAGGCAGGCTCCCATGCAGAAAGGAGGCGGATCGTATAGGGGCGGATCGTATAGGGGCGGATCGTATAGGGGCGTTTCCTAACTTTTTTTATCCAGCTGCTTTTATAAATCCTCGCAGAAGAAGTCATTGTTCTAGTGATGGGAATTTCGGCTCTTCTTGCTGAGCCGGATCATTTGGCTCGGCTCACCAAGAAGATCCGGCTCTTTCGGCTCGCAAAGGGCTCTTCAGTTTACCACATATTATACCTTTTAATTAAATCAAATGTAGCCCTGTTTTGACTAATGATTTATATGTGTACACATATATTACTTAAATTATTCAAGACATCCTTTGTACTAAATTATTCAAAAGTAAAAATGACATGTTTAATATAAATTATTTGCTGTGGCTAATTGTTTTCATTGCATTTACAGACCCGTGTAACTCTCTGATACCACCCAATGAATGCATTGACTTGCTTGTAGAACCACGCTACACAAAACAGATAGCAACACCTATAAAAACTATTTTAAAAAAGGGGCTACTGTATCAACCTTTATAAAGTATATACATATAGTTTTTCTCCCTGCAGAAGAGGGGAGCGTGCTTTGAGATCAGCTGCTAGGCTGCAGCGGGGAGAAGAGGGGGACAAAAAGAGATCTCCGTCCTCCGTGTTTTATTCTTATAGAAGTAAGAAGAGAAGTAATGGGTCAGAAACCCTCCTTTTTACGCAGCGGTCCAGACATAGACATCATAGCTACGGCGACACATATTCAGTTGCCAGTTACTTTTGGCATTAGGGCAGGGATATCTTTCAAGGTTTGACATAATGAATTGTGCTACTTTTAAAGCAAGCAACGATGTTTTCAAATCTGTAATCAAAAAGCTCCTCAAAAACACTATAGAAGCAGTTCCTGCCGTTGTTACGTTAGCTCAAACAGTAACAACTGACTACTTTTCTTAGCGGATGCATGTCAATTTAAATCAATACATAAAACTATTTTTTAAATCAATAAAATATTTTTCAAAATCCATAAAAGCATTTCAATTATTATTGGGAGTCATGTCGTTACTTTGTTGAGAATGTGGCCATGTGTAATAAGCGGGATAATGTCCACAATGCACATTGCATAATGTGCCTTCATGCCGATCTAGATCCCTCCGCAAAAACAAAACAAAAAACGGCTCGTTCGCAGGCGAGAGCCGGCTCCCGTCGTTCACTATAGGAAACGCCCCTATAGGAAACGCCCCTATACGATCCGCCCCTATACGATCCGCCTCCTTGCTGCGGTCTGTAGCCAGACTCTATTGTTTGATACAGTGATAGACTTGGGCTTGGCAGACATACCTCGATACAAGAGACCAACTTTCAAGATGGACAACCCGAATCAACTCCCTGTGAGTTCCATCTTTTTTAAATATGTTTTATTTTATTTACGATCCAGCGAATGTGTTTTAAATTTCACATTTCAAAAAGGTGTGTAATGTTTAGCATATTTCCCAAAATACTTTTAAGCTAATGCTACCTGGCCACATGCCTGTTAGCCAACACTAGCAAGCTTAACAGATAACATATTCAATGAAATTCTGAAGTAAAATTCCTTTAATGTTTTTGATAACACTTTAACTATAAATTCCACTTTATGTAATTTTTTTACATAAAATATGTCGTTACATGGACATGAATATGGTAATTATGCTTTCTAGGATTAATGTTGTTCTGTCTATTTTTGAGCATGAAGATAACCCAAATATGTTAGTTGGTTGGTCTACAGACATGGAAAGAAACAGTTGTGTGTAACTATATCCAACACACATATCTACCTTATTATCCCGCCAACAAGTTATCTGCACACTTACCTGAAAATGCAAGTAGCGACTTACGGCCCGTACACACTACAGGCGTCAAAAAAGGCTTCCAACGCTTCGCCCATTCATTTGAATGGGGTGACGTAGGATATTTTCAAAATTCGCCGAACTGCATTGTGGGTAGCATGGCAAGGCGTTGCAAGCCTCGCGAGCGTCTATCGGCGTCAAAAGTTCAACAATGTTCAACTTTTGAGGCTCGAGGCTTGCTCGAAGCTGGCGTCAGCCAATCAAATCCCGTTTCTTAATTCCCGTCATTACAAGCGCTAGCCAATCAAACCGTGTGTATGCAGGTCTTGACTATTTTCCATATGTCAGAAAATGGAGGACAAATTAATAATTGCCGTGGCAAATGTCCCAGTCTTGTATGACTGTACTCTGTTCACCTACCGGGACCTAAACCGGAGGAACCAGGCATGGCGGGAGGTGGCAGAGACAGTTGGTGAAACTGGTAGGTTTTCAACTGTTTGGAGAGTTTATATCCAGTTTACTTCGTTTTAGCATTGAACAGACAGCTAGTAATGTAGCATAATAACATATTGTGGTGACCACCTTCGATGCATCGCCTCCGACTCCCATATCTCTCGGCACTACAATATCATATATATTAATATAATAATAAACAAATATTATAATAAGTATAAGCATAATATATAACATAACATATAATACATGCACAGCTATCAAGCATAGACAGTATATTTAGCCAGCTAGTAATGTAGCATAACATATAATATATATTAATAAAAAAATATTATATATAATATAAGCATAAGCATAATATATAACAGAGGGTGTCGTTTTTCTCATACTGATATTCTGAACAATCTGTGCTGTTGTATTTGCTGTAAAGTGTCTCTACTGTAGGCTAATTGTATTTTATGTACAGCACTTTGGCTCGGCCAAACATCGTTTATAAATGTGCTATATAAATAGAACTTGATTTGATTCACAGCTATCAAGCATAGACAGTATATTTAGCCAGCATGGAATGTAGCATACAAATAGCATTCATTAATGGAGGAATAATTTAGTAAATTAAAGAAATTCACTTTATTATTTATTAACTTTATTATTTCATTTCATTTCATTAGAGAACGTCTGCAAGAAAAGATGAAAGAAGTCTGCTGTCTGCCGTGACCAATTTCCCAGCCAACCCCACCAGTGCTGGAGGAGGACGAGGACTTTCAATTCTTCAAGAGCCTCTTGCCCACCATGAGGCAGAGGACAAATGCACAGAGGGCAAGAGTCCGCCTCGGGGTACACCAGCTCATTTTTGAGGTGGACCAGGAGAACAATGTATCATTTTATAATTTTTTCACACGTACTGATCCACATTACATTTTTTTACACTCATCACACACACTTCACTCATCACACACACTTCACTCAAATTCACCAAATACATTATACAACATTATTTCAAGTATGTTATGGCTATACTGTGTGTTCATGTGGTTTGTCAGTTGCAACATACCAGAAGCTTCATGTATGTCGGTATATATAATGTGCTTTCTTCTGTAATTGGTCAGTGAAAACCTGTTGAAATTATGAGTGGTTTATCAGTAAAAACAGGGCTGAAAGAAAAAGGTTGTTAGTCATATCATAATATCAATTCAAGAAACATGTTTATTAGGAATGTTTGATTTTAAAATGGCTCATTTGGAACATTTGCTCTTTAAAGAAAATGGGTAGCTCTTAAAAGAGCTTTTGGTTTGGAGGAGCCATGGTCACCCTACACCACGTTCTGCTGCCATGACACTACACCCTCCTCATTCAGATAGGACCTACACCACGTTCTGCTGCCATGACACTACACCCTCCTCATTCAGATAGGACCTACACCACGTTCTGCTGCCATGACACTACACCCTCCTCATTCAGATGGGAGCAGAAGGTCTCCCGCAGTCGGATGGATTGGCGTGTGGCGTTGTTTGAGCCCATCCTAGGTGCATCGCGCAGGGTTGGAGCTTCATCACTCGACTTTGCGGCGACAGGTGTGCATGATGACCTTCCTATCGTCTTCCTGCGGAGGAAGTTGTGCAACACACAGGTGGCCTTCACACACAACTCTGGGCTGGTGGTGATGACACGCCGGAACATTCTCCACTGAGATGAGAGGATGCCAAACGCCCATTCAACAACCAACCTGGCCCGGATGAGTCGGTAGTTGAACAGCCTCCTTTCACGGGTGAGGTGACGTCCAGGGAACGGACGCAGCAGGTTGTCCAGCAGCGGAAAAGCCTCATCCCCAACGAACACATGGGGAAGAAGGCCGAGCCGCTCTGCTCCTGGGATGACGGTGTCAGGTGGTAGCTGCAGACTGCCATCTCGGAGGCCCTCTCCAAAAGCGGAATTCCGCAGGCTCCCACTGTCGCTGCCCCTTCCAAAGCCTCCGACATCCACTACCCTGAAGAGGTACTGGGCATCCACGACAGCCAGCAGTACCAAGGAGTGGGTGGACTTGTAGTTGAAGTAGAGGGACCCAGAATGTGCCGGAGCCTGGATCACCACGTGCTTCCCATCAATGGCACCAACGCAATTTGGAAAGTTCCAGGGCTCCTGGAACCCAGCAGCGATGGCTCTCCAGTCCTCGGTCTGTGGTACCGGCATGGTCTCCTCAACCAGGGTGATCCAGATGGAACCCGCAACCTCCTTCACGATGACAGCCACTGTTGTATGCCCGACCCGATAGCTGAATGCTATGGTCCTGTACGAGTCACCGGTTGCCAGGTACTTGAGAAAAAAGTGATATACATGATTTAAAAAAGAAAAGAAAGTTATATGCCACGCAGACACACACCCCACAGACACACACACACCAACATACCACAGACACACACATCACAGACACACAATTACACCACAGGCAGACACACACACACCAACAGACCACAGACACACCAACATACCACAGACACACACTTACACCACAGGCAGACACACATCACAGACACAACAACATACCACAGACACATCACAGACACACAACTACACCACAGGCAGACACACACACACACCGCAGACACACACACACCACAGACACACAATTACACCACAGGCAGACACACACACATCACAGACAGACACACACAATTACACCACAGGCAGACACACACACACACACACCAACATATCACAGACACACAATTACACACACACACTTTTCCGAGCAACTCGTCGAACGCGTCTTTGCTCATCCTGAAGTACTGCTGAAACAGTTCAACATCCAGGCGGAGCTCTTGGACAAGAACGTGGTATTCCCCCCGTTGTAGACGTTTTCTGAGTATCGGATGTACCCAACAGCGACGCACTTTACGTGGCCTCCTGCGAGACATTGAATAAACCGTTGCTACAAAACCGGCATCCATTTTGGCAATAGTAAAGAAGAGCCGGGCTTTTTTTTGCTTTGTATGCCGGGGGCGGGCGGGAGATTCCTGATTGGTTGTTGGTCGTCTTGGGCGCGAGAAAGCGCCAAGCCTCGGACACGCCCAGCTTCAAGCTTTTCTGACGCCTGTAGTGTAGACGGGCCGTTAGTAGCTAAGACTAACGGCCCCTACACACGGTGGCGTGCGTTGCCGCTTGGCGGTGGGCGTGTCTTGAGCTTGGGGAATCAACGCGAGCAGCCCGACCAACAACCACATGAATGTCCCGCCCCGGACATACAAAGCAAAGCATTCATGCTACATCCATGCTGGCTAAATATACTGTCTATGCTTGCTAGCTGTCCATTCAAACGAAGTACACTGGATATAAACTCTCCAAACAAGCGAAAACCTACCAGTTTCCCCGACTGTCTCTGCCACCTCCCCCCATGCCTGGCTCCTCCGGTTTGTATCCCTCTATGTTCCCTACCGCCACGATCATTTTCTCCTCCTTTTGTTGACATATGGGAAATAACTGCGGTCTGGCTCTCCCAACATACACCCGGTTTGATTGGCTACTGCTTGTACTGTCAGATTTACATACGAGGGATTTGATTGGCTGACGCCTCCGTCGAGGCGGCAAAAGTAGAACATTGCTCTACTTTTGCAGCGAGCACCTCGAGAGAAGCTACGCTTTGCTCCCACAATGCAGTTCGGCGAATCGTGACGTCACCCCATTCAAAGTGAATGGGCAGAAGCGTTGAAGCGTCAACGCACGCCGCCGTGTGTAGGGGCCGTAAGTGTCATATTGGTGTACATTTTTAAAGCTAAGCAGCAATAGTAGGTAGGAACACATATTAACAAAACACCTCCTTGAGCCAAGTGACTTAACAAAAATACAAACGATGTGGACCGATGTGAATGACAGTGTTAAAGGACCAGCATAGCCGCTAAGTGAGTTTACGTGATGAGCAACTTTTTTCCTGTTTTTACCTGTTTTCTCAGTACCATGTTCAGATTTAGATTTTAACGAAGTACAGTATGTGAATTACTTGAATAACTATGCTCATGTAAACACCCTATCCCAAATATGATCATTACCAGGATAAACTCATAAGCCGCATGCACGGGTTATATTGTCCATGTAGACAACAGAGACAAAGCAACGCAAATAAGTTAATTGGTGTCATTTAACAACTTTTTGAATTACCTTGGGAAATCCTCAAAGTAATATACTCAAAGTAATTTAATTAACATACATTATTTTTCACTGTTGATTATGTATTTGTATCCAATAGGACCTAAAAGATGTCGAGGCACTGGCCTTAAATCTGGTTGAGCTAATTGGCCGAACCATTGGGGCTAGTCCATCCCGTATTGTCACAAATTCTTCTGGAAGAGGGAATTCTTCTGCCGCCCACCCACTTCCTACGGCTGCCGCTGCTGCATCTCCTCCCCCTGCTGCCCCGCTACCTAGTACTTCAGGGATTCAGGTTGAGATGGCAAGGTAATTGTTTAAATTGCAACATATACAGATCTGAAATAATCCAGTTCTTCAATAAGATGCTGTGCATTTAACACACCATCTCATTCATTCTTCATTGCTTTAGACTTTTCCCTGGACACTTTGCAAGAGGTGGACCAAGACCAAAAAGAGGCCAAAAAAGATTTGCACATCCTCCAAAACCCAGGATGGTAAAAAGTGTGAAACTCAGTGTTGTCGCTCTGCCAAGGCCATCAAATAAAACTCCAAATGCAAGCACCGACTTGAAAATGATGCGGGCTGGCCTTCGCAAAAGATGTGCGCTAATCCCAGAGGATGCTGACCATTGTGAGGTAAAACCAAGTTTAATTATTTTTTATATAAATTGGAATGCATTTAATCCATAAATGCTCTAAACTATTTGCATTCTTACATTCAGATCCGTGCTATCTTTGAAATGGAGTTTCCCAAGCTGGAGTCCCTCAACGGAGATTGGCTGTTCTATAAGGCTACAGGTAGAGGTGTTATATTAATATCGGGATCACATAATTATTTTTTACCACATTTAAACAATGTTAACCAATGTATTTACATATTTTATTTTATTTAAGGTGGCAGTGGCCAAAGAAATCTTACGGTAATTACTCCAGAACTTGAAGGGTATACTGGAACTCAACTGAAGAATGTCTCCAGCGCAGGAAAAATGACCCTCTACATTGTCCCTCAGCAAGGACATCTGGATGATTCTCCACTGCCTTTCAATGCTACAGAATTTTCCAAGATGCCAAAGTCAACTTGTCGCAAATGTGGACAGAGCATGCCACTCCAACTCCTCGGCATACATTTGGAGGAGTGCAGAGACTATGTGAGTTGATAACCCTACATTTACTTGAATAAGCCCAAACTTTTTTTTGCATAATTATGACATAAGATTTTACAAGTAATACTTTTAATTCCCAGAATGCTGAATCCGATGAGTTTGGGGACACTGACTGATGAGGTTTTGCTGGTGTCATCCTCAAAGGAAACTGTTGTGGAGGTCATATCATGTATTACATTCCCTTAGATCTTTAACTTAAAGTGACTAACTTTTTGTTCACATCCTTATTTGAGTTTCCTACAAACAAAAACAAAAAATTCAAACAGGATGTGGGAATTCAGTAAAGTGTGTAGTTCCCTGGGGTTTTCTTCTGTTTATTATGAAGCATATTAGGCAATCAAATACAGATACAGTTTATTGCCAAGTGTAATTTTACTGAAGTATTTAGCCTTGGTCTTAGGAGCATACAATAAACAAATGATGTCATTATTTTTAATTGCTTTTTTTTTCTGCGCAGACCAATTGTCCTATTTGCAGTTCAACAGTCCCTGCTGAATTCTTAGAAATTCACGCCAGCACATGCGGGGAGAGGTAAATAAAACCAACGTTTTTTGTTTGTCAAATGTATGTTGTCTGTTCTTGAGTGTATTTCAACGTTTAAGCCAATTTAACAATAAATACTTTGTTAAATTATTTAAAAAACATCTAAACATATTTCTAGTAACCACCCCGCTGAAACTGCAAATCAAGGCTCAGAGGAAAGCCTATATGGACAAGCAGATCACGGGAATGAAGATTGTGTGGCTGGACCGTCACAGATTTACACAATGGCTCCTGATGCAGGTACTTTTTTTTTGGTTTGTATTTTCCACTATGGATAATTATAGCATCCATTTTCCCGTGTCTTTGTTTTCTCCGGTGTAATGCAAACTTTGTGTTAGTACTTAAATGTTATAACCCTCTGATACCCAAAGCAGTTTTTTGTACGAGGGATAAATGTGTTATTATCCCCTAACATTGTGTATTTGAAGAATTGTGCATTCTGGGGTCACTAACAGTCACAGGAATTGCACAAGTTAGATATAACAACATTAGATGTAACAGACATTTGTTGATTCAATAAGCCTACTTGTATTTATGTGCAGTGATGTTAGTTCCCATTTAGTCATTTCATTTTAATGACGCTTTTTTAACTTGACCTTGGTGTATACAATGAGTTGCATTCAGGTTTATGTATTCCTTTATTTAACAGGGACAGTGCACATTAATCAACATTTCTGTAAATGTGCCAGTTAGCCAAGAGGTTTTTTTCAGCATCAAGTCTAATTCAAATTGTAAATGATATTTAATTGTAAATGTAATGTCAATCATGTTCAATCAGATCTATTCATGTAGCGTCGCTCACGTAAGTGTACCAGATTAGCAATGTTGTCCCGTTATTTAGGGCGTCCTGATCCCGATTGGACCATGCTGATAACTTCAATTACCATTTTTCAAATTGCACTTCAATGAATTGGTCCATTTCAAATGCTTTCACACTGTATTTTCAGCATGGAAGACTTCAGGAGGACTTTGCTTGGCCAGAGGGAGGAGATGGCTCCTCTTCGGTTAAGCATTGATATCCGTGAAGATGTGGACAAGCAGGAGATGGCCATAATAAGCTTCTATAAAAGCCGACTAACTAAGTGGTCAAGGCCCTTAAGATAGACTTTAGAAGGTACATACTACAATTATTTGATTGATCTCATTCTGGTTTAGTTGTCTCCTGTCTATCATGTAAGTGCAATTCCTTCTATTTGGTAGGGGATGTCGCCATGGAGATGGTGTGACCCGACACCTTTTCAGCCTGATAATGAAACATCTCCAGCACGGGTTCCACATCAACTTTGGTAGATATTCAAATTCATTTATTTATTTTGTTTCCAAGGGTCAATACCGTAGTAGTTGAGAAAAACACCACAGGGCAAGACACACTAGATGAAAAGCCACACATACAGGTGCACAAATAGTAACAAAAACAATACACAAAAAACAAGTACAAGTAAGTGGTGGACGTCTGATTTAGAACAAAGTTACAATATTAGTGAAACAAAACATTTAACTTTTTTTTGTTTTCCATCTCATATATTTATTTTACAGGTAACTCCAACACTACCTTGCTGTTTGAGGGACAGCAGGACCAGCTAATTCCTTCAACCTCACAGATATTAGTCGAGAGCGACCTTTTCCTTATGGCAGGCAGGATGATGGGCCACAATACAGCTGGAGGATATTGCTGACCTGGACATCCGACAGACAGTTGGGCTGGTATGTATAACAATTTAACAATTTATCATGGCTTATTAGGACACCCACCATGTTATTGTAGGTCCAGTTTAATGCACAGCTGAGTTTTACATATGGAGTCCCTGCTTCTTCTTTAGTGTCCTGTCTCTTTAGATAAGGGGTCCTTAGACAACATTGAAGAACCTGGCTTAGAATATAAATAAATATGTATTCATTCTAACAACTATGTTATTACTAGCGTAAATCATATACTGTAATAATTTACATGGTAATAAACATAATGTCGCAATTATTTTGCATCTTTAAGGTAATTGGGCGTACAATGTGCCAGATCAAACAAATCCGGAAGGGCTTAAAGGAGACAGAAGTGTTCCAACTCCTGACAGGATGTGCCGATGATGTTCCCAAGACTTTCTGCTACAGCTTGTAGTGCGAAGGTAACATTCAATGTAGAATATTAAATGTAATCTTTTTGACTCCAGCATGTTATACATCGAAAATATTATGAAAGTGAACTATTAATAAGTACATTTTGCAAAAGATCATTAAATGTGCAATGTGTTAATGATGTTATTGGACAACATAACTATTTTATGTTTACAATGGTATAGCTTTACAAAATCCAATGTTCCTTGATCTAGATCTTTGTTTATTCCAAAAGACAGATTTTGTTATACCTGTTATCGTTACAGACCGCGCTTGACCATATTGAGCGGCCTTTGGAGTTGTCGTCAGATGACGAAGGGGAGTACTCTATGACTGTCAAAAGTCAGGTTGCAGAGTGTCTTCGCCAGTTCATCGAGAATGGTAATTGATTTTCTTTATATGTGTTCATTCTCTAAGTGTGTTTAAGAGTTAAAGTTTACAAAAGAGGAGTCAACTGTCCCTGTGACATCACTGGCAGGATATCATTAAGATGGCTTTGCAAGTTCTAAAAACAGGGATTTATTATTTCATTTTCTTCCATAAAAAGTGTTGTAACTTTGTTTGGGAGGATGGCTTTCTAACCGATGAGTGCTTTATTAAAGCATATTCATAATATGCTTTCATGTTTCAGTTACTCTTCAAAATATTGTTTTATTTCCATTTCCTTCAGCATCCCCAACACGGCTAAGACAACTGGTCACTTCTGGGTAGGATGGGACGTTGCAATGAAGGGGATGCTCAATGCAGGTGCATGTGGTGAAAGGAGATGTTCCCCGTAGGCATATTCAAAATACATGCCAACATTATGAATTCATCATATTTTTCTTATGATGTGTAAGGCATACTTAATTTGATGGATAGGATTTGTTTATCATTTGTTTAATACATTATGATTATGATTTTTATTGACAGAATGTTCACATGTAAACTTAGTCCCTTTAGCACTCATGACAACATGATCATTTACATTTGGTAAACTTAATCAATGAGACAGAACATTAAAGACACATTCACTATCAACTAACTATGAACATCCCTACCCCCAGGCCGTCCACCTGCTTTCTGACCCTGTGCCTACCTGGCCATCATGACAGCTATTTGGATTGTGCTGCACAGTTAGAGCAGTGCATTGACACCAATGAAACAGGTGTTGGTCTCATCTAAGGTCTGAATCTAATTTTTGCAATTCAGGCCTGTCAATAAAGATTCTCCTGGACCCACAGTTCATACGTTTTTATTTGTGTAAAGTGGCAGAAGCAACTAACACGGGGTGAACCACATGCAATTGAAACAGCCACATTAATAAACCTTGTAAAATATTTGTGAGAAATGTTTCACCATGAATGAAGATGCCTGTCGGCTACGTGTAGTGCTGTACAGTGTTTTTATGTTTACATTTAGAGTTCAATTTGCTTTGACAAAAGTGCAATAACGTCAAAGCCAATTGTCACAATAGTGGTAAAACATTGTGAAAATATTGTACAGTATACATTTTATGGAAATATAAGTGTAATGAGGTATAGGGTGAGATGTAGTAGTCCAACAATATAGCCTACCTACGCTGTATATTATATACAGCTGTATTGAACGTTTCACAGTTACTCGATTCTGAACACGTGACACGTTGTTAATACAGTACTACAGACCATGGATGTATAATAAGAGCTACAGGCCACTGTCAAGGATTATAATGACCTTTGCTAAGGAGGATCAAGAGAGAGAAAGGAAAATAGCTTAACAAAGACGGAGCGCTGGACGTCAGATAAATCACCAGAAGAAGGCAGACAGGAAGAGTAAACAATAACAGGTAAAGAAAAGCGATTGGCCTTCCAGCGTGTGAGAAAGTCGGCACTACATCGCGGTGTGCCCCTTTGGACAAATGCGTCCCCTTATCAGAATCAGAATACCTTTAGTCCCACAGAGGGGACATGTGCAGCCTTACAGCAGGAAAGAGCCACAGACAGCTTAGTGTTGAATATCTACATGCGTTAAAAAAGTACTAAGTTATAATAAACAATATGTAAAAAAATCTAAGTTATAATATAATAAACAATATGCTAAAAAAAAAGATAAAAAGTTACATAATTTTCAAAAATACAGATAAAAAACAAATCAAATCTACAAATCAAAAAAATAAAATAAAGCACATGTTGCACATAGTTTGACGGTATTTAACAGCAGCAAGTTACACAATGTTATAATCGGGAGATAAGTTTCCATTCATTCGGCAAGCCTGGGCAACAACGATTAAAAGATTTCTTGCTCCCAAACAAATTGTGTATTTCATTACAGAAAGCAGTTACACCACTATGTTTAGGTACTAATGAATTATATCCTCAGAGAAAAGCACACATAAATAACAAAGGAAAATACATATTTAATAAATCCACAATATGATAACATTTTACAAAACATAGGTTGATGTTATATCGGGGGGGAAATACATATTTAAACATTTCAATTAGTCTCTGCATATTTAAGTAAAGCTAGTTTATATAACAGATGAACAGATGTGCAATATCCAGAAAGTAGATGCAAAAGATATATATAATGTGTGCATTTCCAACATATCCTCTGAAAGAGTGTTAGTCGTTGAGTTGAGGAGTGAGCCATTAGTTTTTTTTTCGTGGTGCGATGTCTGCTGAGAAGTCCTTGTATACCTCGCTGACTGAGGACATCTGGGTCTGGCAGCCCCCCCCGCACGGCCTTGTAACGTGTACTCCTTTGAACATGTTTATATGATAATTAGGACTTTAAGAACAATGTTACACTCAGACAACAATCACAAAGTTGTAGCAGGCTACTGTACATACAATTACTTAGGACAATAGATATGACCTTACAGCGTCAGCAAGTGTAAACTGCTTTGGCTTAGTGGAAGTGAACACCATGTCACTCACTCTGCCTGGTTTCACACCCTATTCATTACAAAAGAATTGTCAAATGAATTGAAAAGGTCGTTGATGCAACATACTAGATCAGCTCTTGGCACAAAGGAAATACTTAAACCGTGGGTTGGTTGTGAACACATTCTGCACTTACCATGGTTCTTGGCTTGTGCCATCGCTGCTCTGTTTCAGTGCAGCCGAGGACAGGGGGACAGCAGTGAGGACAGGGGGACAGCAGCTGAGGACAGGGGGACAGCAGCTGAGGACAGGGGGACAGCAGCCAGGTTGAGTGTGGAGTAGTGTGCGCTCTGACGCAGTGCAACATGGTGGGTGCAGAGTGCTGTTCCAGCCACACAGGAACACGTTGCCACTGCAATCTCCACAGGTGAACAGTTTTTAAAACAACATGTCAGTCATTTTACATTTAGGACACTGCTTCAACACAACACGGACACATGAGGAAGCTGAGAGCAGCTGATCAGCAGCAGTAGGTGTGGGAAAAGGCTAAACCATGTCAGGTTGTCATCACATCACATACACAGAAGTTCTGCTGTTTGGAATACTGTCATGTAAGGACATTCAAACAGATACGCTTGGATAGCCTGTCTCAGCTCTCTCCATGTATTGTCTTATATTATAACTGTTAGGGAAACTTCTGTGTAGCAATGCAGGGGGAGTCACCGACTCAGGAAGGAGACATGGTAGAGCAGCAGCTTTTGATGTCAAACACTGGAGGTTTATTTGGAGTTTCGGCCGGAGCATTCACATCACAAATCACAGCAGTCACGGTGAGATTGCACGGGTGGGTTGCCACGTCAATTCTAAAGAACTCTCCCTCAGACCCGTGTATTTAACTAGTTCTGAGAGCATCATCAACATGCTGCATAACAAGATACAATCACAACACCTCTATCAGCTGACGCCAACAGGCAGGAACAGGGAGACAGAACACTGAGAGCGCAGCAGCCAAGGTTGCAGGTGCGTGTGCTCAGTCAGGACAGTTTGAACTGATAGAATGGGTCAGTTATGGGCCTTGGAAAATATTTCCACAACAATAACTACATACAATAGTGTTAGTAGAACATTGAACAGCTTAATATAGATGTAGGGTACAAAACTAGCACTTACCTAACACTGGCCAACACAAATGGACCCTACATGGAATATACTAACCATTCAGTAAAGAACAGCAGCCGTCACAACCCGTTTCTGGGGTTTCCATGAAAGCAGAGACGGTTTTCAACCTCATTAAGAATCTTTGAAGAAAGCTAAGTTTGGGTTTAGCTAATGTATTTATCATTTTACACGAGAGGGTTACAAAACGAAAATAAATCTGTAGCCCCTTCATGCTACACACACATAGCTAGCTACCAGTTGATGTGAGCACATGTATTGTCACTATGTAATCTGTTGCAGCACGTCAGCTAGCTGGGTTTATTTGAATCTTAAACCACAGGTTACTACTCTAGCCACATCAGAAACCCCAGAACATGAACCTGACTGAGGCTTTGAACCAATGAACAGTTTTTATTGTCCTCCCTACTCTGAGATCGTGAGGCTTTTCATGCTTTCTCATGGACCTGTAACAGCTATCCCTGACGCTCACTCTCCCTGAAGGTAGATCTTTGTTTGAAACTGTGGGGAATTGGATATCATTCATGTTATCCAAAAAAACGTAATAGTACTAGATTTATTTAAAGATATGCATATGTTTCAATTGTTTTTTTCTTTTTACAGTTACAACATTGTCATTTTTGGAGGCATTGATGGCTTCTCCAGAAAGGTGTGTTACAATACTTAAAAATCCATAGACACGCACACACACACACACACACACACACACACACACACACACACACACACACACACACACACACACACACACACACACACACACATGTATATACATATGAGAAATGCTAATGTTTTTATCCAGTTAACAGCAAATCCACATATTATGTACTACACCAAACCTCTCCGACTTCAATAATCTGACCGCTATTAGTATTCCTTTCAGCTTTAAAAATAAATAAATGAATTGATTGTGTCTCCCTGATATAGATCATGTACCTTGGAACATCGAATGACAACTGTTCTTCTACGACACTGGCGCAGGACCGTCTGTCAAAATCCAATCCTATCACCCAATCATGATACTCGCTGTCCATTGTGAGATTGGACCTAAACCAATCACGACGCGAGTTCACAATGGACGGAGCCAATCACGTCACGGCATCACAATGGACAGAGCCACTCACGGCACGGCTTCTCTCCGAACCCGCCCCCTCACGCTTTTTGATTGACAGTGGACTTGTTGCAGTCCTCGCGAAGCCCAAGATATCCAGAGTAAGTACCAACAGAACACTAAATGTTACTTTTTCCCTGTTTGACAGTCATAAAACCCAATTTTACAACTGTCACTCGATGTCATTTTACTATTTTGCCGTCAACTTTTACATGACGGTATACGGCAACTGCAGTCAGTCAGTCTGCATCAAATTAGTTAGCATCGCCAGCATTGCTAACGCTAATGTTCCGATTTTAAATAAACGTTAACTGTCATTTTAATAATTGTCAACAGCCATGTGTAAATATGTACATCCGATTGTCCGATTGTTATACAATTATCAGATGAATGGACATGTTGTAATTAGCTTATTACACTTTTTGACCTGTGGTAACACCAGCATTAATCATACAGCGTTGTTGACAATAGGTGCGGTGTATACGTGTATACTTATTAAGGTTTTACAATAACCAACTTTAATATTACCCACTGTAATTTGAGATCCCTATCGGTAACGGGGCGTTTTATGAGTTAGTTTATGCGTTGCATGGTTTAAGTGTATTGTTAATATAGACATCTAAATGATATAATGATATGCTTTAACTCAGTATTATATGATAATATGAATCGATGTATACGTGTGTGTTTATGTGATGCAGGAGGGATACAGTATATTGTTAAATATATATTAAAGATAGCTTTATATACTGTATATAAGATTACATTAATTGTAATTCAATATACATACACTCATAATTGATAGAAGGAGAACTTCATGGTATAAATATTAACATGTGTTTATATAAGATAATATGTGTAGATAACATGTATATATACGTGATGTGAGCACCAGGAAAAGCAATATATAAATAACATGTATTATTCTTATTATTCTTATATATAACTGATAACATGTTATCAGTGTTGTTTGCTTTGCACTGTAGTTTGCTCTTAACACTTGTTATTTTACTTAGATGAGCACTAAACCCAAAACCCACAAAGCGATGGGCGATTCCGAATGGCTGGCCCGGCTGAAGGCCTTTGCTAACTCTGGAGTTTGGCCTTCAGAGGGGGGGGCCTGCCAAATACACTGGGATGTATCATTGATATCTGGCTTCATTACACTTTGGGTTTAAGGTCTCTGTGAATTTACTAAGTTAAACAACTATCATTGGTGTTGACTACTTGCTCAGTCAGACTGGACGGCCTCTTCGAATCGTCCCTGATTCCGAGGAGACTGAGAACATGTTGGAGGATGTGGATGAAGGTGAGGAAGAGGAAGATGAGGGCTTTGAGGAGCCCACAGTCCCAATCCTCCTCCTTGCTGACCCAGGGATCTCCATCTCCTCCTTGCCTTGTCCCTCTGCAACACTCTCCTCCTCCCAGCCTGCGGCCTCCTCCCTAGTAGCTTCCTCCTCCCTGGTTGCTTCCTCCTCCACAGCTGCTTCCTCCTCCCTAGTAGCTTCCTCCTCCCTGGTTGCTTCCTCCTCCCTAGTTGCTTCCTCCTCCACAGCTGCTTCCTCCTCCCTAGTTGCTTCCTCCTCCACAGCTGCTTCCTCCTCCCTGGTTGCTTCCACCTCCACAGCTGCTTCCTCCTCCCTAGTAGCTTCCTCCTCCCTGGTTGCTGCCTCCTCCCTAGTAGCTTCCTCCTCCCTGGTTGCTTCCTCCTCCACAGCGGCTTCCTCCTCCCTGGCTGCTGCGTCCGAGCAAGCTGCGGCATACGCCCATGCTGCTGACTCCTTGCACCCTTGTGCCTCCTCTCTGCCCTCCCTGTCCGCTGCCGCCTCTCGACCTTCTGCCTCCTCGCAGGCTCCAGCCTCCATGCCTCAGCCAGGTGTCTCTTCAGCACTTGATTCTGCGCCTCCTGATGAGTCTGGGGTATATAAATCAATATGCAATTATGTGTTTTAGCTGTGGTTGTCCTTTTTCACTGTCCTCACATTCTTCTTCTCTTTTCTATATGTTGGCAGGCTGTGGAGGACTCTGGCATGGCAGGCATGGACCGAGTGGACAGCTTGGCAGAGTGTCTGGTGGAGCTGAGGAACCAGCTGACTATGGTCCTATCAAACCAGCAGGTCAGGATCATGAACAGTCAAGCTGCTTTTCCTCTGTGCATATACAAGTGCAAACTTTGAGATATGCGCTGTCTTATGTGCTGTGTTCTCCCTCTCTCAGGTGAGTTGCTCTGTGGCAGAACCTGCTGGACTATGATACGCAAAGGGTGGTTTTTGCTGCCAGACATCAGAGCAGGCTGGACACAGGGCGGTTCAGGTCTCCTAAGAAGAAGCAGGAGTTCACTCCAGGGCTGGAGAGTTTGAAGAGGCATGCTCTCACCACCACTGCCCCACTTGCACAGTGGCCAGATTGCTGCCGCCTGATGGAGGCCATCTTTGTCAGGCTCTGTGTTATCCACCGTAGTCCCAGGAAGAGGGGGACTGGCACAGTGTCAAGATGACATCTCATCCTGGAGGACTACAGGAAAATCAGGCGCCGCATTCTGTCCAATGGGACCGTGATGCAGCAGACCACCCTGCAGCTGGTGGACGTGAGCAGCCACACCACCCGGTGCAGTGGCACAAGAAGAGGGTGAAAAGGGAAGACCATGCAGTGGTGTTGCAGGGGCTGGTCTTGCCTAGCCGCCTGTCTGTGGCATCTGACCCTCTTCCCCCTGCCAATGTTCGCCCCCAATCAGCAGCCCCCCAGCCAGGTGTTGCTCACTATTACATCCTCCCAAGTAGCACCGTTGGCCAGGTAAAGCTAAAGAGGAAGGCCTCGCCCACAACAGCAACACCGGCAACTTTAAAGCTGCGTCCCCAGCTGCAGCTCTTCCCTGCTCCACCCTCTGGTCCTCAGAGGGTGGTGCGGCAGCTATTCCCGGCTCCACCCCAGCTTCCCTCTGGCCCTCAGATGGTGCGGCAGCGACAGCTCTTCCCTGCTCCAACTTTGGGCCATTGCTCCTGGATTTTTAATCCAGTGACCTCACAGGTGCCGGTCCAGGTCGCTGCTCCACAGGCTCCGAATGCCAGCCTCTCCTCTGTTCTTCCTGCTCCTACTCCTGCTCCAACCACCCGAAAGCTGACCCTCAAGGTTGTGCACAACACGTGCAAAAAGTGTGGGAAGTTTGGCACAGCGGAAACTGGACACAGCCAGTACAAGGGAGTGGTGTACTGCCCCTTGGTTGAGGCTTTGCCAAAGGAGCAGTGGCTGAAGGACATGAGGAACAAAAGTGAGAAGTGTTTCTGCCCCCATAGGCATTGACACTTCATTATGTATATAGTTTGGTTTACAGTTTTATAGTTATGTGTGTATATATCTTATGTATAAATTGTATATAGTAATTTTATCTTCTATTTAAGAGTGTTATTATCATTATTTTGTTATACCGTTTTACTACTGTTTTAAATGTTATTATGTTTAACTAACATAAAATAAAGGTTTGGCTTTTTCAAGTATGCCTAGTGTCTGTCCAATAATTGTAGTGGAGTACTATGTTTACAATTTCTATACTTTTTCGTTCACCTGTTCGAGCAGCAGTTCGAAAGGCAAAAACAAAATAATTATAAAACCTATACCTTAGTTGATATTAATGTAATGGTTATATTTTGTATTATTTATCCACAGCACAGAAACAATGAGCTTCAATACAAATCCATATCGGTGACTTAAAAACTATCCCTGATTTTAAAAAAGTATTTAATAAACTTGAAAGAAGTAAATAACTTTTAGTTAATATTTAATAGAAATATATTAATAGTTAACTGTATAACACAAGTCTTATCAGTCAATATCTCTAATTAATTAATGTTAAGATATGCAACACAAGCACTTTTATTCCTCTCATGTTCTATATATTATACACTTCAATACTGACTGAGTTGGGATTCAATCCTGCAATCTTGTGGATGTGTTTTCCGCCTCAAGAAATAAACAAATACATACTTTTTTTGAAACACTACTGTATATAAACACTTTTAAATGCTACAGAAGGGAAATTGGGAGCAGGAGAATCGTTTTTTTCTCCTCTTTTCTCTTTTTCCTTTTTCTCTTCCTTTTTCTTCTTCCCCCTTCTTCCCCCTTCTTCTTCCTTCTCCCCCCCCTTGCAAGACTATTGTTCCCCAGCTTCTACACTGGCATTCTTCAGAGAGTCTGTCCAACAGTTTGGATACCCACTCAGGTACAAATATCTGTCTAAAGTGGAGGTGAGGTAACAGTAGCCCCACCTAGTGGCAGAACCCTACATTTAAAGTGACAGGTGGTGAACCAAATGCCGTAATCACACAGAACAGGTTACTGATTGAGGTTATGGGGAACTGTATGTCGTATTGTCGAATATATTCACCTAACCTGTTATCTTGATTCGTCAGCAATATTAATCTATCCTTCCTCTAACAAAATCAAATGGGTGGTTTTTGTAATACCTGCTTTTTAGAATGCTTTTACATGAAATGCTAACTTGTACATTTCATGAATATTACTTTTCTTTAGAGTGAGAGCAGACCATGGTGTGGAGAGTGTTGGGGTGGTGGAGCTCATGTTGACTGTGCGTGGGCCTAACAGTGGCAGCTTCATTTCAGGCAAAAGTGTGCACAATCAACGGTAGGGCATGTCTTTTGATTTTTGTATACATTGAAATATTTTTATATTTTTTTCCACATGCTGTGCTGAAAATGTACATTATTTATTTAATTGTTTATAACACTAGCATTGAACGGTTGTGGAGAGATGTCTGGATGGCAGTCACCAGCATCTTCTACATTGTCCTGCACTCACTGGAGGACGAAGGGCATTTGGATCCCAGCATCAGTACCCATTTATTCTGTTGCCACTATGTGTTCCTGCCACGTCTTCAACACAGCCTGAAAGTGTTCCGTGATGGCTGGGACAACCCTCCTGTAAGGACTGAGCAGAACATGACTCCAAATCAGATGTGGGCAATGGGAGACTTGCATAATCCCATTCATGATCCTGATGATGTTGAGGTAATAATAACATCATCATTTGTATGGGATATGTGCATGGAGGAATAAATGCATAGGAATGTAGTGATACTTCTTTATTCTTCTTTTGTATACAATTATAACGGTACATAACAGCGGAAGAAAAGTATACATATTTTTAAAAACGGTTTTGTTTTTTGTGACAGAGATTACAGATCCCCTACATCGACTGGGAGGCCAGTGGTCATCTGCGTGAGGAACACTCGGGAATAGTTGTTCCTGTCAGCCGGAGCCCTCTGAGTGATCAACAGATGGAACACCTTCATGCTATATTGACCCGATGTTACCATCAGATTCATTTGGAAAGGACATCTACTTGAACACATTACAGTTGGTTCTCTTTACGACTGGAAATTAAGAGCAATGGATCCATGGACTACCAGTAGCAGACAAAGTATTCAGATACGTGACTGAAGTAAAAGTCTTGCCTTTATAGTCTTACTCAAGTAACCAAACTACTTTTGAACTGAGCCATGTTGGTTTTCAAAATAAAACGGATCACTTTTGAGTTACTAGCCAAATGGACTTACATTTGAAGTACTCATTATGCTTTAAAAGGTTCTCTGTATGTGTTAAAACGTTTGATTATATAGCTGCATTAATGTGTTTGTGAAAAATTAAATTAAAATAAACATTGATTGATGTGTCATTTCACTAATGTAAATGTGTATGGTTAATATTGACAAAACTTTTGTAGTGCTTTGTATACTGTTGGCTAGTTTAATATTCACCAATGCATTATATTCTCATAAGTGGTTATCTACGTTTCTCAGAGCAGCAGCCCTGTTTCCAGCATTGTGACTATGTATTTGCAAAGGATGATACAAGCTAAACAATCTAATCATACAATGAAATAAAGTTGTTGCATAAATGAAGTGGAGTAAAAAGTAAGAATAATTCCAGTCCTGTATCCTACATAATAAAATATGAATGAATGAATGTCTTTCTTTGTATGAAATCAGTATCCCACATTTGTTTTAAACACTTGCAAACGATATATGCTAGAAACCAATGGATTGATATAATATTTACAATGTAAAGTCCTGTACTCTGCAGGTGCTGGTAAAGAGCAATACACCTTTCCAAACAAAACAACTAGTTGGTAGGTAGGTACGTAGGTAGGTAGGTAGGTAGGTAGGTAGGTAGGTAGGTAGGTAGGTAGGTAGGTAGGTAGGTAGGTAGTAGGTAGGTAGGTAGGTAGGTAGGTAGGTAGGTAGGTAGGTAGGTAGGTAGGTAGGTAGGTAGGTAGGTAGGCAGGTAGGTAGGTAGGTAGGTAGGTAGGTAGGTAGGTAGGTAGGTAGGTAGGTAGGTAGGTAGGTAGGTAGGTACGTAGGTAGGTAGGCAGACAGATAGAGACAGACAGACAGACAGACAGACAGACAGACAGACAGACAGATAGACAGACAGATATAGATAGATGGATATCATATATAGATAGATACTTCATTCATCCCAAATTGTGAAATGTGTGGAAACGAGTATAAACACAATGACATTAAATACAAATGAAAGCAATAGACAGGAATATATCAGTAGAAAGGACACGATGAATATTATAACATGTAATGTAGCCTTACTGTGAAGGCTGACCTAAATACGGTGCTTTTCTACAGATTACTTTATTACTGCACTGGTAAAGTAAAATTAGGCCGATTGATAAGATGTGAAGTGCTTTGTAACTTTGACCCGCTTGACTGAATACACAACAAACAATGAAGAAAGAGTTATCTCGGGACTGCTTCGCTGCCAGCTGCTGCCCCCGGGCAACCTGATCTCACCAGAATGCGTGACTCCACCACGACTCCTTAACACCACAATGCGTGGTGGAGTCACGAACTTTGTTACATTTGCGTGTCGGCACCACGCAAACAACCCCAATGTAAAGTGAATGAGGCTCCTTTGTCGTGGTGCACACACGCATTTCTACAACGGCCCGCAGTGAGCTTTTATTCTATACAACGTTTTTTAAATCTACTATAAGCTTGTAGTAACTCACGGGAGGCTTCTTTTATTTTATTTGTATTCATAATTATTTTTATTTTTCGTCAGAATGTAAAAATTACATTAGTTACGAATTTGTGTTCTCAAAAAACAGTGCATTGTGGGTAATGCAACTGTGATTTTTATTAAATTAGTTAGTTTTTAAGGAAGGCCAGAGCTTCAGCTGTGTCAAATAGATTGTTCCCTTCAGTTAACGTTATTTAAAAGATAATTATCATGTCCTCTGTATTGAATTACGAGCGTCCATTCCCATTGGATAACGGAGCATTTTACACCCGGAAGTAAGTAGCCTATTCTCCTTACTGTCGATTGATTTTACAGTGATATCTGCACTACTCATCGACTAAAAAACACCAAATTGTCCTTGTTAATGACACAACATTGATTGGTTTGAATTGTGTGCAATGCTTTTGTATTTCCCCCCTTCGAATCGGAGAAACAAATATTTTTTCGGAGTTTTTGGACGGCAGAAGATACTACACTACCCAGAATCCTCAGCTATCGTTTGGGACTACACCATGAACCCCGTGATCAGCCCTCAAGCTATTTGATTGGTTGACCTCCAACTGCATTCCATATGAAAAAAAACGTTTCGTAAAAGAGAAAATCATACTTTATTCAGCAGTGCTTGCTTTACTATTTGATAGTCATCACACGAATGCATTGTAATAAATGGTTTGGCTGCATTAAATATTACACATCTGTCGTAGTTCTTTATTTATCTACAGAGATCGGGCATCAGAATAGACCGGAAACAATTCTTTTACCGTTCTGTTTTAATTTCACAATAAAGTTAGTAGTAATATTTTGTTTTGATATTATTGTTTGTTATTAACTACTAGACGACTGGGTCATGTTAAGACCATCTTTTTTTGGTTGCTATGGGTTTTTTCCATCGCTTTTGTGTTACAAATATCAAAACAATAACAAAATAATATTCGTCGTAAACTAAACCGGAAACAGCAGTATATTTTATTTTGTTAACACTGTAAACTTGACAGCTTTTTAACCCAAACCACCTACTGGTTGAAGCACGTTATTGCACGTTTAGAGTAATTGCAATGCAGGAAGATTGTGTTGCTTTTTAATGACTGTTTAAAATGCCTTTTTCTTAATGTCTTTCATTTTTGTAAAGCACTTTTGAATGTGTTATATTTTATGAAAACATTCAAATATTAGGAGTACATACAAAATAGTGGGAAAGTAGAAGGTCAATTATATAAATATAGAATAGAAAATATCAAGAAGATACTCAAATGATATCTCGAGTAAAACAGTTGAGTGCCTGATAGGAGGATGTGCTAACTAATAAGGCTTTATTTAAAGAAATGTGCAGAATACGACAGTGTAATGGTGGAGATACACACATTGATAGATGTCTTGTAATGCGCTGTTGAGGAACCTGTGACCCAAGTTTTTCATTCATTGCATAACTATGCTGTTGTGTATATGATATGTCAATAAACCTTAGAAAATCTTGAAATCTTGAAAGGGATGTGCAAAATATCAATTATATACAGTCTTTAATGAACTATTAGAGAATAACGAGTAATGAATATGCTTTAAACGGATCTGCAGATAAATATTTAGTCTTCTCAAGCACCAACTATCAAATATCTCTCCTGATTGTTGGCACTTGACAATCACCTTCACTGAATTTTACTCAGGTGTAACTAAAGTCTGATTTAAGGGTTGTTTATATTTCACATCATTAATCCAAATCTGTAAAGTAACTCAAATAAATGTAGTGGAGTAAAAATACCAGGTTAACCTTAAAGAAAGCCCTCAGGATTATAAAAGACCACCATCACCCCAGCCACACACTGTTCTGTCTGCTGCCGTCTGGCCGGACCGCAGCATCCGGACTAAAACCACCAGACACAGAGACAGCTTCATCCCACAGGCTATACGGTTATTAAACACCTGAACTTAGAAATAACATTCATCTGGCTGCTACTTAGAAATGATGTATCTAATATATCATATTCCAATCACTTGTATATAGACTCTTATTGCACTATTTCACAATTTTTTCTGTGTATCTGTTTTATTGCGTATCACTGATGGAGGAGCCTGTGACCTAAGGGGGGGGGGAAGACACGTTCGATTCCTGTTTTGAATAGTGTGCCGTCGATGGGTTTCATTCCATTTCAAAGTCCTTTTGGACGCTCTGTGTAAACGTTGCGCATCCAATCACAGAGGTTGAGGACTGATCACTAAGCACATGGTGTAGTCCCAAACGATAGCTGAGGATTCTGGGTAGTGTAGTGTCTTCGGCCATCCTAAAACTCCGAAAAAACATTTGTTTCTCCGATTCGAAGGGGGAAAATACAAAAGCATTGAACACAATTCAAACCAATCAATGTTGTGTAATTAACAAGGATAATCTGGTGTTTTTTAGTCGATGAGTAGTGCAGATATCACTGTAAAATCAATCGACAGTAAGGGGAATAGGCTACTTACTTCCGGGTGTAAAATTCTCCGTTATCCAATGGGAATGGACGCTCGTAATACAATACAGAGGACATGATAATTATCTTTTAAATAACGTTAACTGAAGGGAACAATCTATTTGACACAGCTGAAGCTCTGGCCTTCCTTAAAAACTAACTAATTTAATAAAAATCACAGTTGCATTACCCACAATGCACTGTTTTTTGAGAACACAAATTCGTAACTCATGTAATTTTTGACATTCTGACGAAAAATTAAAATAATTATGAATACAAATAAAATAAAAGAAGCCTCCCGTGAGTTACTACAAGCTATAAAGTAGATTTAAAAAACGTTGTATAGAATAAAAGCTCACTGCGGGCCGTTGTAGAAATGCGTGTGTGCACCGCGACAAAGGAGCCTCATTCACTTTACATTGGGGTTGTGTGCGTGGTGCCGACACGCAAATGTAACAAAGTTCGTGACTCCACCACGCATTGTGGTGTTAAGGAGTCGTGGTGGAGTCACGCATTCTGGTGAGATCAGGTTGGTAGACAGCCAGTCACCCTCTGTGAGGCAGGGTCAGACCCACATTTGCGCAGCGTTGCGTTCACAATACATAGGCTACATAAAAAAATCCTCAGGCCAGCAGGCCACTTAGCAGGCCAGGCCATCGGGAAACCTCCCTCCCGATCGGGCAACCAGCAGGTGAGGCTTCATTGCCCGAGCTAAATACTAGATGGCCCCGGGCCATCGGGCAGTCCTTAATGTCGAGTGCAATCCAGTGAACCAGGGAGTTGGTTATTTTCTCAGACGTGGACTTACTTATCCTGGCCCTGAAACCAGTCCTCTGGTTGAGTGTGGGTTGGGTCAGGGTGTGGTTCGTTGCACTCGGAGTCGGGCTAACGTCCACGCTAGCTGCTACATGCTTTGCATTTAGGTGATACTTTAGGCTTGATGTGCTGCGGTGATATGCACATTCTTTTTTGCATAATTTGCACACAACCGTGCTCTTATCGACGTTTTTTAAAACAACATTTCCCATCCACGGGGCCGACCAAAGCGGTCTCATCAGCTTTTTCGTTCATGTTTGACTATTGTTCACCGTGGTTTGTTGTTGTTTGAAGTCCCATGCTGAAGTCATGAACGTTAGTTGGTGCTCCAGTATAATCGGTACGCCTGAAACTCACCCAGTGAGAAACGTTCCGCTGTGCAAAAATAAGTGCGATTAAAATGCATTAATTTTTTTAACGCGTTAATTTTTGTGTAATTAATTAATCTTAATTAACGCGTTAAAGTCCCGGCCCTAATATATATATATGCCTTTTTTGGAGCACTTTTTTGCAATATTTATTAAAATATCACTAGTTATTTAAACAAAGCATCAATATTTGTATTAACTTCAACCAAAGTCAATTTAAATAGCGGGCACAAATGGGTTAACTGCCATGCATGTGGTGTTTGATATAGTTTATGTTCAATTTCAACTATTTTAGGCAGAAAAACATATATTCACTAAACCTTTTTTAATGATTTACTATAATTTAGAAAGGTTTTTGTGAGAAATCATTTCAAAAGTAAACTTATTTTTCATTTTATATTTAAATTTGAAATGTTTGCACACAACATTATTAATGTATACATTTGTATAAATTTTTCAAAATTATGAATCCATTTATTTTATTGTATTCCCTTGAGGCTGGGGAAGATATCATGTAGTTCAACATGCAAATGTTCTAAGGAAAGTAAGTATAAGTATAACATGGAAAAGGAAATAAAATACGTTTCATAGGAGGATGTGGATTTATTTTCTCTCACCTTGTAAATACACAATCAAACAATCTATAATTTAGCTCTGACCTTCACTCACATTTTGTTGAATTGGACACATTTTTCGAAGCTCTATTATTGACTGACATGCAATGACTGGGACTGATGGAAGAATCTGCGAGGAATGAACTAGGAGCAGAGAAATAATCATATTTTAAAAGACAGCAGCTTCATAAGAGGAAGGATATACCAGCTATCCAGCCCAGACTCTAAGATTTTCCAAGGGGTACAAATGCTGCTGCCGGAGTACTGACTGGAAGTAAGTAAGTAGGCTACTCATAGTACTTGTGGGGGTAGTTTCAGTAGTACTGAGTCCAACAGGATCAATCTCAGGATCAATCTCACAAAGAACTAATGGCAACAAAAAAAGAATTCCCTCATCAAACTGAGCAGAAGTGGCTTGATTTTGTTCTCAGCAGGGGACTTTGACAGAGGATTCCTCAAACAATACACAGTAAAAGTACTTCAATGTATTTTAAGTAGTAGGCTAACTAATACAAAGTCAAACAGTATCAATTTCATTGAGAACTAATGGTAAAATTATATTTTTATCATTCATCAAAGATAGCAAAAAAACATGCATTATGTACTATGGAGGGGACTCTGACAGAGGATTACTCACAAAGTACACAGTAAAGTACTTCATTTTATTTCTGGTAGAAGTCAAACGAGAACCGAGTCCAACAGTGTCAGTTTCCTTAAGAACTTGTGGTAATGACAGTATCACTTGTCAAATATAGCAGGAATAATGAAGAGCAGCTGATTTGCAAAAACAAACTCGAGTGACGGCTGAGTGACCGCAGTGCAGAACCGCTGTATAGTTTAAATCTCCTAACAATGTTGTCCATTTTAGACACAGGCTTATTATATTTACAGCCCTTAATAACATCCATTTTCTGGGCTCAATGTGTGTCTTGGCCGTTTTCGTTGTGATCGCTAAATTCCCCTTGTTTATAATAATCACTGGTCCTTCAGAAGGACTGTAGTGATTCAAAGTGTGATTTTAGCAAACGAGTGCTTTTGTTTTGAAATCACTTCCGTGAGTTTCGCCCTGCCCCTCGCTCCAATGACCATTTGACCATTTAGTATGGTAAAAAGCAAAAAGCAAAAACGCCTATCAGACGCTCTTCCGTTTGCGTGTCTAATAAAGAAAAACAATTGGACAGTAGATACACGGATTGTCAGTGTATGTTTTGGTCATTGGATTTTCACCCCCCCCCCATTTTTTCATATTCTGCTTCCGGAAGTTGTCTTTCAAAATAAGAGCGCAGATGAGGACGGCCAATCGTGTATCGACGGTCCATTTGTTTTCACAACAAAAACAGCCAAGACACATATTGAGTCCAGATAATGAATGTTATTGAGGGCTGGAAATATAATAGGCCTGTGTCTAAAATGGACAACATTGTTAGGAGATTTCAACTATACAGCGATTCTGCACTGCGGTCACTCAGCCGTCTCTCGAGTTTGTTATTATTTTTTCTGCCAATAGTTATTCGTGAGTGAGATCGATCCTGTTGGACTCAGTAGCCTACTAGTGAAACTACTCCCACAACAAGTACTATGAAGTACTTACTGTGTACTTTTTGAGTAATCCTCTGTCAATGTCCCCTCCTGAGAACAAGAATGCATGTTTCTCTGCTATTTTGAATCAGCGTAAAAACACCTTTCTTCATTGTTGGACAGAGTATTTTAAGAGGATGGTAGACATGATATCATGATATCAGCAATACCTCCAGTCAGTAGTCCGGCAGCAGCATTTTTACTCCTTGGAAAGTCTTGCCCGCTATTTTAATTGACTTTGATTGAAGTTAATAACAGTATTGATATTATATAGATATATTGATATAGCATATTTGATGCAGTCTTTCTGAACACTTTTAAAATAAAATACTGCAAATTAAGAATATTTGTAATAGTGCCTTATCCCTCTATGGCATGATTTTTTATTTTGGGAGGAAAAACAATGTTTCACCATGTGTTTTAGGAGCATAGGGGCCAATGATATTATATCAATTATAACATGTGACCCCCCCACACCCCTCAACCAGGGGTTGGTTTGTTGCCTCAGGGCAACAATGATATAATATGACGGTATTGAAACACCAAGAATTTCTACGATTCAGAAGAAATAGAAAAAACAACTCTATATGAATTCAAAAGGTTTTCTTTGTGTGCGTGTGTGTGTGTGTGTGTGTGTGTGTGTGTGTGTGTGTGTGTGTGTGTTGTAGAATATTATCATCTGATATTTAAGAAGTGTGTGACATTTGAAATTTGACTTGTTGCAATTTCCAGATATTAAAAGAGGTCCTTTGAGTTTCTCTGGTAATTATCAATAATTACGCAGTCTGTGTAACCAGAAGTTGGAGATATGAGAGATGAAATCTTTGTGTTATCTTTGGAAGCAAGTAAATAATCTTTAAGACACAATTGAGGTCTCTGGAATGTGTTACTTGGTAGCTCTGGATTCCTTCCTGTATGATAACCAGCTTGTTAGGGACGCACGGAGATTTGAAAAGCGGACCAGTTATCCCATCAGTGTGTGTGTGTGTGTGCGTGCGTGCGTGTGTGTGTGTGTATGTGTGTGTGTGTGTGTGTGTGTGTGTGTGTGTGTGTGTGCGTGTGTGTGTGTGTGTGTGTGTGTGTGTGTGTGTGTGTGTGTGTGTGTGTGTGTGTGTGTGTGTACTTCCTGTAAGAAGAAAGGACAGTAACAGAAGATATCTATGGCTTCAGGCTTGATCGTCGCTCAAATGACAGCGTTGGTTTTTCCCCAAAAGTGGGCGGGCTGTAAAGTCACTTAGATTTGACTCTCACCTATTATTCAAAACCATTCTATTTATTCTAACGTAAATTACATGCCAGTGTTTTATCTTTTTATTTATTTGTTTTTATTTTAAATCGTATAATGTCAGACTTTTTTTGCCGTCTGTGAGGAAAAGAAATGGGGCTTAGAGCCTAAAAATACTGAAATCTGTATTTTTTTTTATCTTTTTTCCTTCTAATTTGTTATTATTTTCTAAATAACACACTGTTATTTACTCAACAATAACACACAATTATCCTTGTTTTTATTTATTCGTTTAATTCTATAATCTTGGGCTTTTTAGCATGCTTTTTAGCCGTAAATAAAGTCACTGGAAACAGACGTAGGCCTATAAGCGACATTTCGAGCAATACACACCACAAACCCACTGAACAGATTACCCAAGATCCTCAGCTTGAAGCTCGTTGATTGGATGTTTTAGCCGCAATGCATGTTGGGATATGATGTTAATGCGATATGATATCCGAAAACATTTAAAAAATATATATATATTTATTCCGAGTGTTCTTGCTTTTCTCTTCGAAAGTCATCACATAACGGCATTGTAATACAAATACACGGTTCGGCTGCATTACATATTACAGATCTGACGTAGTTCTTTATTTATAGAGCCCTGATGAGAAGACTTCTGGACAAACAGGAGAACTACCGCCAAAACTGAATATGTGACTTGGATCATAAATATATCAACAATTAAACAACATCTTGCATTTTTTTTCACACAATACATCTCCTTGCAGTATCAATAGTAATTCGGCTGACTTTTATATTTGATACAATTGGTAGATAGGTGATATTTACACCATAACGATGCACAGCTGATAGAAAAGGACTTGTAATGTTTAAAGATATTACTGATTTTCTTTGAATATCAGAATGTAAATACTGAGTTGAGCGAATAGTCAGGGGATTTGGGTGATGGGAGACACATCTATGGAATCACAATTTCAATAGCTTACCATTAAATGAGGGATATGCCTTTCTGTCTGTGATGTTTCACAAATCAGATATTAATGTGTAATGTTCACATCATTAATCAGAATCTGCAAAGTAACTAACATAAATGTAGTGGAGTAAAAATGAGAAATAGTATAGCAATATCCTGTTAAATTATGTAAAAATGAATAAAACTACACATCTTCAGATGTTATACATACATAAGTGTCCTACACTAATAATAATAATATAATATAATATAATATATAATAATAATACAAAGTTATTATTAGTATGATGTGTGTACCTTGTCTGCACCGCCTTAGTGGTTAAAGCACGTTATTGAATAATTTTTGTTGAATAATGTTATTTTTGTTGAATAATGTGATTTGATGAAAATAATATTAAGAGTACATACTTTCATAGGTGGAAAGTAGAAGGTCAATGATAGAAATATAGAATATAAAAAAAAGAAGATACTGTAAGTGATCTCTACAATAAAACAGTTTAGTGCACGATGTACAAAGATATTAATAGGAGGAGGTGCAAAACAGACAAACTAATTAACCTTTATGAACACATTAAAGAATACTTTCGGTTAAGGTCTTCTTTCAAATAAGAAAAAAGCTACAGATAAATATTAAGCCTGACAAAGTGCTTAACGTCTAATATATTGCTTTCCAGCAATGTTAACTATGTTGAAGCACTTATTTTAACTGATATTATACACATTAATTATACTCTTATGTATGTAGATAGAATAAGAAATGTGCAGAATATGACAGTTTAATGGTGGAGGTATACACACATATTGATAGATGTCTTGTAATGCACTGTTGAGGAACCCGTCACCCAAGTTTTTCATTCATTGCATAACTAAACTGTAGTTGTGTATGATATGTCAATAAACCTTAGAAAATCTTAAAATCTTGAAAGGGATGTGCAAAATAGCCATAATACAGTTTTTAAGTAACTATTAGTAGAGAATAACGAGTAATGAATATACTTTATAGAGATCTGTAGATAAATGTGTAGTCTTCTCGAGCACCAACTATCAAATATCTCTCCTGATTGTTGGCACTTGACAATCACCTTTCCCTGAATTGTACCCAGGTGTAACTAAAGTCTGTTTTAAGGGTTGTTTATATTTCACATCATTAATCAGAATCTGCAAAGTAACTAACATAAATGTAGTGGAGTAAAAATACTAGGTTAACCTCTGAATTGTAGTGGAGTAGAATTACAAGTAACAATGAGCTGTCATGTGGGTATATATTAATGCTGCCCATTATGGATACAAGCGATTTTCACCCATTTAGTAATTACATGTTTTACATTTGTACACACCAATGTGTTTCCTATCGCCTAAACCTCCAGGGCTGTACACAGTTTAATGCTGTCAACTTCTAATTTTGGGGAAAATGAAAACATATTTTAAAATTACAATTCCAGTAGAGACGTGCCATAGAGAACATGTTGCGAAACACAATAGCCCGCATAGTTCTCGGGGGGCGTTCGAGTCCAGTTTTGAATAGTCTGCCGTGGTTTCGTTCCATTTCAAAGAGCTTGATGCTCGGCGTAACCTTGGCGCACTGCCACTCCAACATCCAATCCCAGAGCTTGAAGATTAATCAAGGGGTTTGTCAACGGGACTGTAGTCCCAAACGATAGCTGGAGATTATGGGTGGTGTAGTGTCTTCGGCCATCCTAAACTCTGAATTTTTTTCCGGATATCATATCAAACTAACACCATTTCCCAACGTGCATTGCGGCTAAAACATCCAATCAGCGAACATGAAAACATTCCCAGTTAAACATGCAAAAACAAATCGCTAAATAAAAAGATAAAACACTGGCATGTAATACTTTAGAATAAATAGAATGGTTTTGAATAATAGATGAGAGTAAAATCTACGTCACTTTACAGCCCCGCCCACTTTTGGGGAAACCAACACTGTCATTTGAACGGCGATCAAGCCTGAAGCCACAGAGCTCTTCTGTTACTGTCCTTTCTTCTTAGAGGAAGTGCAGAAACACGTAATTCTGGATTTGTTTTTCATGTTTGAGGTGCAATAAACGACACAGCAGATTTTTGGCATGTTAAAACTATTATTTTCTGCCTCGCTCATGAGAGTAACAGCTGGCGAAATTACAGCCTCCCCTACTGATTTTAATTTAACCATATATCGAGCCCGATCATTGATTTCAAATGTGTGCTCTAAAATGATATTTCTAAATGACTATTATCATTATTATAAGCAAGACAATAAATGGAAAAGATATGTAGAAAATAAACGTATTCAAGATACGTTCATAAGAAACGTAACGTGGGAGAAAATACATTTCTAGCTTAACGTAATTGAGAATGCAGTTTAGTTCTGTGGGAACGTAATTTTTAGGAGACAGCGTTGCAACAGCACTCGATAGCAGCGTCCATGGCAACCATCTTAGCAACCATGAAAACGTTGAATGTGTACAATTTCCTGGAGTAATCTTCATAATAACTAGCGAACTAAAGACCATATACATCCACTGCACAAATAATCTGAAATAACAACTCATATTTCTTATCAAAACACATTTTAATGGCCAAACTAACCTTAAAATAGGCATTTTCCACAGAGAATAAAACGAAGGTCGGCCATGTTTTTTTTGTCTGCGGAAAGAAAGTTGATGATCACGTGACATAGACGCCAGCCATTGGAAATTAATGGTGAAAAAAAACGTAGGGATTCTACAATTTCAGAGGCGTTTTTGTAGAAATACTACGTCCCAAGTTGTGGACCAACGTAGTTATTACACGTTTAGATGTGAGACTGGGTTGGGTGGCAAGGCTATTTTTTAGGGTGGCAGTTGCCACCCCATGCCACCCCGGTAGATCCGCCCCTGTTTCAGCTACAGAAACCATTCAAATATCAAAATATTGAGCCTTTTCAGCACATGATGGGAAACTTTCAACTTTTAAAAAATATGTTATACTTTTAAAAATATTTAACTCAATGGAAGGAACCTACAAATACTCTTTTACCTACACCGTGCGCCAAATGCTACTTCTTCCACATACTTTCAGATATACATTTTGTTGTTTATACGTTTTTAAACCTTTTCTTTTAAATATAAAGCTTCTTCACTATTTTCCCTACTCTTCCAGTTTAACATTTCACTTTCAAGTTTTCAACAGTCATTGCAATGCATTGGAGCTTTAATCATTTTGATTCAAATCAATTCACTTTTCTGCATTTCTCTGCTAAGTTCAGCAACACACTTACTTGGTGTTTGTAGCTAAAAGCAGCTTTAGAGACCATTCAACTAATATAACATTCAGCTTTTTCTGCATTTTCAGCTGAATTCAGCAACACATGTACACAGCTTACAGCATTCGCACAAATCTGTTCAAGTGTCAACAAAGTATTCGTGTGTGTGTGTGTGTGTGTGTGTGTGTGTGTGTGTGTGTGTGTGTGTGTGTGCGTGTGTGTGTGTGTGTGTCAGGCAAGTGACAAACCAAACTGGGAACAGAGAGAGAACAAATGAGGTTTGAGCCCTGTGGAGAAACTCACAGGTGTCTCCACTCTCCACTAACGACCCTCCCTGACTGCTGCTGGCAGAGAGCAGCAGACACAAAGAGCAGAGAGGGAGGGGTCGTAACTAATTGTTTAATACTAACATTACTAATACTAAAATGCTCTTGCATATATAAAAATACGATGATATAAAAACCATAATAATTAAATACTGTGAAAAGATCCATTCTGCATAACAAGTACTTTTACTTTTGTTACTTGAAGTACAATAAGTTGATTTCTGTACTTTATATTAATCTGAAATGGTCCATTGTGCATTATGAGTACTTTTACTTGTTGTCCTTCATTATATTTTGATGCAAATACTTTTACTTTTAATTGAGTACAATTTTGAAATACTAATACATAAGGCTTTCACTTGTTGTGGAGTACTTTACTTTTACTTTACTTTTTTGGTATAGGATTGGAGTACTTCTTCCAACAGTGCACTCTGATGATGAATGATGTTGATGTTCTGAGCTGGTTCTGAGCTTTTACCCTCGGGAGTGTTACCGTCGATGGCCGCACGAGGGCGTCAGAGGATTAGTAGTGACACATCTCCGCTGATACACAACACAACAGTATCTGTGTGTCCCACAACCTTCTAATATTGAATGTTGCCTGGTACAGGAACCCTGCCTTCATATGCAAATGTATGACTGACATGTTTTCCAGCATCTTCATTTATACTGCTGAATTGGCCTTTTGATTATGGGCTGGGAGAGTAACCAATCAGAATATAATTTCATCAAAAGTGTGTTCATTCATTATAGGTATGGGATTGGATAGAGTAACAAACACATTGTAATATGATGTTTGTCTAATGTTGTGATCAGTGAGTTAATATTGTGAATGTCTGGGGAAATGCTTGGTGACTCAGGGTGAGCTAGTGTCAGTGACATAGCTACAACTGAGAACACAGATTTCACTCTTTTTTGTAACCTGAAGGGAATGATTTAAACATTTTCTTTCGACAGCGTATCTTAAAATGTTATTGTTTTCAATTTAAATCCATATAATAAAGTCATTTTGTATTACTCCCAGCTGACTTCACACCTCAGCAGTGTCCTGAAGTCTTTGACAGGATTTAGGGAAGTGTTTCAAAAGTGACAATTAAACATCTTTTATTCTGGACAGACTGTTCTGGTCAGCTATAATCCATAAACAGTAACACCATGGATATAATGTAGAGGATGAGTATTTACATGTCTGAGTTACCCATATATTTACAGCAGTTTAGTTTAATGGAGGTACTTTGGCTTTATACAAACTTCATATCCGCAAAAATGTAATGAAGCACCAAGGACATCTTTTATACGTCAAAATGAAATCAAATGGATGTTTTGATACAGCGGTAATTAGACATTACTAGAGTGAATCACTTTCCTTTGTTCAGCATGTATGCGAATGCTTTTACCTTTAGGTACAGATGCACTGGTCTAAAGCATCATAACAATGTTTCAGTCTCACAGTCAATGCTTGTATCTGACTCTGGCTTCTTCTCATCTCTCTAAAGCTATTCCACTTTGTCCTGAGAAAGCGGACGTAAATACAGGTCTCAAAGCCTGCTGAGCGACTGACGAAAACCGTGTGGCAAAACAATTACGGACCAGAGGTGGGAGAAGTAGATCTTGAACACACGCACGCACGCACGCACACACACACACACACACACACACACACACACACACACACACACACACACACCAGTTTATGTTTAATTGAACATTTAACTGCTTTAAGAAATAGGTCCCAAAGAATGCACTCGCCTTGGTAAATATGCACGGGACATATTTAAAGATATATAAATCAGTAGGAGCCCACCTGTTTGGAGCTGAGAGCCACAGCAAGAGTCAAGAAGAAATACAGTGTCTTTTTATGAGAACAAAACAACCATTTGAATTGTGAGTTTAGCATCTTACAACCTCCACACCTTTTCACTGATTAAACAGGTTTAAATGCAAATAATGTGGCCAAAATGACACACTATTTGTAATTCCTTTCTGCAGACATGCTGCTTTCTTAGTTTCCTGTTCAACAGCTGTATGCAGCTTAATCACTCCAGCTCCCAGCAGGACTAATCTGCTGTAATTCTGCATCAGCCAATACAAATAAGATGAGGTTAAACGGAGAGTCGCGCAGCGTCACAGTCAGGCCTGCCATGTTTCCAAACACTCCCAAAAGATTTGCCCTGATAAAGAAAGAAAATCCATCTGCTCTGACAAATACTGGGCTGAGTGCTGAGAGAGGGGAAGAAAAACCCTGATTTATTTTCAAAGCTTTTATGATGCTTTCCATTGTTCCCCTCACGTTTCAGTCTTGATGCACACTATGACTGCCAATGGGGATGTAACTGTTGCAGAGACACAAAGGAACTGCTCAAATTACACCTGTGACAATTACTACAGCAAGGCGCTGTCTGCGGGACAAAAGAGTGTTATCTAAAACTACTCACAGAGAATGTACAGAACAAATCAATTACTGCAGAGGCTTTGTTGCAGGTTTTAGGCTGTCTGGTATGTCACACTTGAAATGTATTGCTGACAACAGATTAGTGTGTCATTACTGCTATATTTTCTGTCTTCAAAATTACATAATTACATTTAGTACCGTAAACACAAGTCACCTCTGAGTTTAACGGCATTTTTTCTATGTACATACATAAAATGTCTTTGGTCCAAATCATAGTAATAATTATAATAATAATAATAATAATAATAATAATAATAATAATAATAATAATAATAACAGGGTAGGACAATTGGCCAAGGCCTGAATGAGTTTCAGAAACATAATGAAAGCACTTTCAGAAAGCTGGGTGATGATGGAGAACCCTCACACCTCAGAACCTTCATCCCCTCTCTGTTAGGCATCACAAACAAGGTGAACACTGCAGGTCCTGTCATGAGAGGAGAAGTACATTTCTGGAAACGCAGTTCAGGGAATGGTATCAGGGAGGCAGAGCATCCTGAACATAACGTGTTGCAGAATGCATTGTGGGTAGTTAAACTGAATTTATTGACAATAACGCAATGAAAAAAACACCGGATGTCATCCTAAAGGCCTTTCACTTGCACTTTATTGTTCTTTTCAACATTGACATATTGTCTGTTTGCTCCAGTCTCTGCAGCCCTGATACAGCGTGTTGCTGCTGCAGTGTATACCTGCGCAGATCACCTGGAAACCCTCAGTGCCTGCCAACACTGGCCTGAGAGGATACCCCTAGATTCCACCGGGTCCGTCTGCGTCGCGTTACGCCTAGATTCCACCGGGTCCGTCTGCGTCGCGTTACGCCTAGATTCCACCGGGTCCGTCTGCGTCACGTTACCCCTAGATTCCACCGGGTCCGTCTGCGTCACGTTACCCCTAGATTCCACCGGGTCCGTCTGCGTCGCGTTACGCCTAGATTCCACCGGGTCCGTCTGCGTCACGTTACCCCTAGATTCCACCGGGTCCGTCTGCGTCGCGTTACGGCTGCGCCGCGGTTTTGGTCCGGCCTCCTCCGGCGTCATACCCTACTGGGCGCGTTTCAGAAGCGGAGCGTCTTGCTTGCCGGCTCGAAATTTTTTCTTGATTTGGGCTACTTTGTACAGACAAAGTTCATAATAATTGTAATATCCCAGCTATAAACGAAATAAATCAAAGATGTGTTGCTGTATTTAGTGGTAAACAAATGCATTCATCATCATAATTATTCTATATATATAATTTACACAGTGCCTGTAAACCGGAGGAGAATGCCAGCATTTCTCCTCTTGAAAGACTACGGAGGGATGGGTCTGCAAATTAGTTTGTGTGTGTGTATGTAGGCTAGGTATAAATATATATATGGCTGCATCTCCTCAAAAATAGGATTCATCCTAATTTTAGAGGCCGTACACGACGCAGCCGTAAGGTAATGTCGGCCAGGCAGGAAGTGGAACGTTCAGAGCATATATATATATATATATATATATATATATGTACACACACACACACACAAACTAAATGTGCAGACCCTATCCCTCCGTAGTCTTTCAAGTAGGATAAATACCAGCATTCTCCTCCGGTTTACAGGCACTGTGTAAATTATATATATATAGAATAATTATCATGATGAACACATCTTTGATTCATGTTGTTTATAACTGGAATACTATTATTAATATTATTAACTTTGTCTGCACAAAGTAGCCTGTCCAGGAAATATGCCCAAATCAACAAAAACTGCGAGCCGGCAGGCAAGACGCTCCACTTCTGAAATGCTTCTGAAACGTGCCCGGTGGTTTATGACGCTAGAGGAGGTCGGACCAAAACCGCGGCCCAGCCGTAACGCGGCTCAGACGGACCCGGTGGAAACTAGGGGTTACGGTTGCGCCTCGGCGTCCGCCAGGATCGCAGCCACTCTAGTCAATAGGTGCTATTCCACCAGACACGCCGCATTACGGCTCCGCTCATGGGCTCTGCTCGAAATAGGATTGAAGTCTATTTTTCGACACGAGGCGTTGCAGAGGCAGCGGGCAGGAAGTGGACCGGTGACAGCATCCGGCCCATCCCCCAAATAAACTAATTTGCAGACCCTATCCCTCCGTAGTTTTTCAAGTAGGAGGAGAAATGCCAGCATTCTCCTCCGGTTTACCGGCACTGTGTAAATGAATAATTATGATGATAAATGCATTTTTTTACCATTTAAATACAGCAACACATCTTTGATCATGTCGTTTGTAACTGGGATATTACAATTATTATTAACTTTGTCTCTACAAAGTAGCCTGTGCAGGAAATATGCCCAAATCAACAAAAACTGCGAGCCGGCATGCAAAACGCTCCGCTTCTGAATCGCGCCCTGTAGGGTATGACGCCGGAGGAGGCCGGACCAAAACCGTGGCGCAGCCGTTACGCGACGCAGACGTACCCAGTGGGCTTTTACACCAGGAACCAACTCACACAGCAATTAAAGGTGGGGTAGGTCATTTTGGAGAAACCGGCTCGAGTGCGCTAGAATTTGAAAATACACAGACGGAAAAAATGTGCCACTTCCTTCCAGAGCCCCTCCTCCAACACACACGAACGCGCACATGACCAATGAGGGCACACGATAAGTGTGTGCACAGATGGAAGGCTAGGTAGGCCAGGTAGGCCATCCAGTTATTTTAAATGATTGGTCGTGCTTTTCACAGTATTACGGCTTCCACAGATGACATTTTGTTATGGATTTGTTGTCAAAGCACTTCAGATATTCATTGCTATCGGGATGTTAAGAGCATTCCATGGAATATAACAAAAAGTGTATCTCGAGCCGGTTTCTCAAATTTACCTACCCCACATTTAATCCCAATTATTAGCTTAGTTGTTAAAATATGTAAAGTTCAACGGCCCAGATGAAGGTTAATTTGTATGATAGTTTGTTCACTAAACGCCATCAGTAACTACAACAGCCCCTTTTATCAGGCACCAAGGATTTTGAACTAGATGAGAAGCAGGATAATATTCTGCGCTGTGAAAACCGTCACACTGTTTTCAGTTCAGCTGCCAGTGGAGCCCTCGGCATAGATGGAAAGAAGCTCTTTATCTAGAGGGTTCAAGAACAGCTTGCTCTCTTACTGAGGAACATAATCACCACATTTGTAAACGTAAAGCAGGGCTTTGAATGTAACCATTCATCTTCAGTTAGCATGTTGTCGTTCAGACATCAAGGCTCTCCAAGGCCTGCGCTCAACACGGCAACCTACCTTCTGTTAGAGAACCCAAAAGGCTCTGCCACAAAGTGCCAAGTAGCTCTAGGTCCTGATGACAGGGAAACAAAGAGCAGGCTTGCAGTTGGCATTAAAAGTGTCGAGGCATAGCAACAGTTGTTACTTCAGTTTGCCTTGACTGTGTTAACAGACTGCGTGCCACAGTCATAGCAGCAGAGAAGGCGTAATAAACAAACAACAAAATCCCATTTCCTCCTTTGAAAATGAAATCCCTTAATTCTGATTGTGTGTCTTGAGAATATGTGTTGCTAACCAGACATCAGACGGGTTCACAGAACATGTGTCATTTCGGATGTTGAAATAACCCGGTCAGAGCGGGGTCACGTGACAGCGCAGCGTTCAGCTCGGTGGAGACTGACACTGAGTACGAGTGTAAACATGACCAGTGTACTAGTGATGATAATGCTGGTGAGTACACTTCAGTGTGTGTGTGTGTGTGCGTGTGTGTGGGTGTGTGTGCGTGCGCGTGTGTGTGGGTGTGTGTGTGTGTGTGTGTGTGGTCAGGTCATTTAATAAAGTGGAAGGCTTGCTTCCAGCTGACAGCGTGCTACAGACTCTACACAGCTCTTCCCTGTATTTCATACATGTCTCAGTCTGACTTGTCTAACAACATTAATTGTACGAAAACAAAACACAACGTATCATCAACCTAATTTGCATTTTCTCAACTCAGCGTTTCTATGGTTTCTCCAAAGACAGCTACTGAACACAATAAACAAGGACACACACACCTTACCTCTGAAACTTGTACAGCAGGTAATGCACGTTCAGCATAGCATGCTTATGGTGTTATCCAACACATATGATGAGAGGAATGTCTACCTTTCAAATGACTAAATTAACATTAAAGGAAACCTATACACCAGTACACACTCAGGAGAGTCTGTGTCCAGTATCAATGTTCTTTTTCTTGTATTTGTACGGGATTTGCACTACACTGAAACGTTGACTTTAATTGCATGTATTACAGTTGGTTAGTTGAAAGCAATAATATCAAGTTTAAATAATAATATTAGGTCTATCTTAATATTATTGCTTTCAACTAACCTAATACAGTTATGGGAAATATATTGACATACATTTGATTAAAGTCAAGGTTTCAGTTTTTCCAGTGTGCAATGTCTCTGTCGGTCTGCATTGTTTACAAAGCTGGTATCAGTAGCAATGGGCTCTTACACGTACAGATCTATCAATTGGAATCCCATAAAGCAATATACCATTGGAAGATAATGTAAAATAGATAACATGCTGTAAACTATAGGCAATATTCTTCACACGTTGCGGCACTGAGTGTGTGATGTTTTCTGGGAATGTGGACACGGAACGCATCAGTCTTTTCTCCTGCTCAGCCATTGTGTGTCGCTGAGAGGCCAAGACGCTGCGTCCTTGTTCTATTTAGGCTGGGCTCTGCGCGCAGCCTGAAAAGCCCGGGTTCCCTTTAGTCGCTCCCTTTTTAGCCTCTTTTTTACCTTTCTCAAACAATGGATCCTGCCTCTCTATAAGCAGCAGCCCCCAAACACTCAGTGAATAAAGTTAGTCCAACATGCGCCCTTAAACCCACCCCGAGACTGCTGCTGGGCAGCCACACTCGCAGAATTGTTTGTTAATAGTCCAATTAGATAATTGCCATCTTTCACTCCTTTTCCTCTCTGTTTCCCATAAAGGCATGAATGGCACTCGGGGAGGGGGGCAGATTGAAGAGGGCTTCTGGCCAGCTAAGGTGACAAGAAGGGCTAGAGAATGCTCCTTGCACTGGGCCACCGGTTTGAATTGAATCATTGTGGCCTAATCAATGGTCTTATTGGATTACTGGCCACTGCTGTGTTCAGAGATATTGTTGCACTGACAATAAAAATAGCTAAGAGTTGGTGGTTGGATGGGTGGGTGGGTAGTGGGCTGGAAGCGAGTGGTGGAGAGAGGTAGGGGCCATTCCAGAGGTATGCGTGTGAGAGAGAGAGTGTAGGCAGCCTAAACACTAATGACAAGCTTTGTTCCCCTTTTTGTCTTTTCCAAATGTGCAGGTTAAGACTATGAGAGCTGACGATGGCCTCCGGGGTGCAATCATTTGAATACTGAAGGATGTGGCGTTAGCGGCCAGGACCTCCATAGGTAGGCGCGTAGTATCTGAATGAACACGGAAACTTTAACACAATCAGTGTTTTAACTGGCCGGGTCGTGGACGCCTTAATACTTTCTGATCGGCGAGGATTTGTTGGTTATCCTTTTCCGCTGTCTCTCTCTCTCCCAATCTCTGGCTCGCTCACAGTATCTCCTGCCTACAAGAGCATAGTGGTGAGATCCACACATTGCAGAATTCCACTGATTAGTGCGAGAGTCAAAGGGAAAAACAGGATTAAAGTTTCCTGACATGCTGTGGCACTCAGGTGCACTGTGAAAAGTCGGGGGGAAATGTCTGGCTATGTTCAGTGGAAGGAAGGACGAAGCGCCCAGGAACTTTCTTTAGGTACGGAAGAGTCGTACCTCTGTGACTGTTTGCCTTCGTGTTGGGTTCACTGAGGCTTGGTTGTGAGGCAAGACCAATCATTTGTCTTTATTCTCTGGGCTGAGAGCAGGCAAACTGTAGGGGGACGGGACAAGCAAACTCCTCTATCAAGACCTGATCTATTTCCACAAATAATTCCGTGTATTCATGAGGTTATGCAAATGTTGATCCAGCAAAATTACCGTAATCAATTGAAACAGCGAGTGCGCATCCATGGCTCTGATTATTTGGCGATCGTCTATCAGCCTGATGCCTATGTAACGAGGAAAGGGGCTCATTGAATAACTGTTGAGTTCCACTGAGAAGTCCATGATCATTGGGCAAGGGGCTTTGCTCAGTGATAATAGGGCTCCTTGGTCGGCAGGCGGAAGTATTTCACCAGACATTAGATAGCTGTCTCTGCCCTGCTGAAAGGTGCTGTTTTGAAACTAAACCCCACACTGTCCAGACAATCTGGTGCACCGTGTTCTCCGTAATCTCCTACTTTTCACCTGACAAAAGGGAAAAAAGAGCCACAGGTCCAAGAGGATACACTGAGCATGGAGGTCAGGTACAACCAAGAGACAGAAGGGAAGGGGCTGAAGAATGGACTACAGAAGGGGAAAGACGACAAGGACTCCCAAGGAAGCCTGTCCAAAAGCTTCCTGAAGGAGCAGCAGGACTCCTTTTCTCCCTCTGGGACCGTGGACAACTGCGAGAAGAGCAGGGGGAGCACGGGGGACCCGGACTACTGCCGGAGGATACTGGTCCGAGGTAAGGCTGGGGCTTTTCCTTTTTTTAACTTGCAGTGTCGTACTTCAGAGATCATAAAGATTCCTCTGAAACATTGTTTAAACTTCTCTTACAATAGATGCCTTTAAGAACCAGGAAATAAGAGTAGCTTCATTGTGGGAAAGTTGAGACTAAGGAGGACTTCACTTCATTTAAAGTTGATAGCAAAATAAGCCCTTTCACATAAGCAGTTTACAATGGAGACTTTTTTACAATGGAGATTTTTTGTATTACAATTATAGAAACATACTGTAAGAAAACACAATGATTTGTTATGAAAAATAGCTTTTACATTTGTATTTAAGATATTTATCTTAAATTATAGACCAAATAAACATCATGGCCAAAAATTCTGCGCCTTCATTTTGTCACGAGACTTTTTTTTTGTACCATGACGGTTTCATTTTTTCTTTAGATTTCATACTTTGATAATACGTTTTAAAATCATGTTTATTGATAATTATTACGATTTTATTATTATTATTATGATAAATGAACAATTCACATTTATTTCCCTGGGTACATTTAAATGTGTGAAAGGTCAGGCTTATAACAGAACCATTCCTACAGGTTTATGTTGTGTGTGCTGCATTACACGTTGTAGTTGATAAATAATACGACTCAAAATTCACCAAACAAAAGAAGTTTGTCTTTACAGATATTTGAGGCTGTAAATACTGTGCAGCGTTTGCCCCCACAGAGCGATTTATGTCATTTCTCATGCAGGATCAACATCAACTATAAATATAATTTATAAAACAGCAAAACTGGATTCGCATGACAAAATCAAATTAAACATAGCAGCTCGCTACTTAAAATATAGAGAACGAGGTTTTTTGAAAATAAAATAATTATGAATTGATTGATTTCTGCCACATTTATTCAGCACATATTTAAAATTATAGTCAATTTAATAATATATTTGAAAGGAAATAACACATACTTTTTGCTTTCATCTTAAAGCCTCTTTTGTTGTCATTTCTCTCACGTTGTAACATGACTATTTTACATCAGTGAACACAATGACTGTAATATTTATTTCTTATGTCTTCAAATTGTAAACACTTTAATACATATAAATGTATATTTAGAAAGTCATCTTAATTAAATTGATGTCAGATGTTGGAGTTTCCCCAATAAGATTTAATTTTCCATAATAATTACAAACATAGGATGATGTTAACTCATAGATGTAAAGGATAATTCATCCATATGAATGATATATTCTCTATAAGTACATTAACTCCAAATGCACTTTATTTTACAATAACATCTGAATTTGACTCATATACATTCTCCAGATCTCCACTATGCTCCTACTATTACTTCAATATATACTACTACTACTACTACTACTACTGAATTGAATTGATTTATTTAAAACAAGGGACAGTGCACATTAATCAACATATTAAAAACATGTAAAAGTACTCGAATTAGCCAAAAGGCTAGTTTTCATCGATAGTCCCTTTGCCAGATGGTGATGGACATCCTAAAAGCAATAATACAAATACCACGACATTGTTATAACATTGTACATATTTACAATAGATGACATCACTGAATACAGATAAGAGCAAGTCATGATAATAAATAAAACATTCACAATACACACTCATACACAGCTTACTACAGCTTACAACAACAACAACAATAGTAATAATAATAACAATAATAACTATAATAATGCTAAAGCCCATGACCAGTGTGCACCCTGAATGAAAGGCATGTCTCTGTTGTAAGTGTCCCCTCTCTTTATTGCAGATGCTAAAGGCTCTATCCGAGAGATCATCCTTCCGAAGGGTCTGGATCTGGACCGGCCCAAGCGGACCCGCACCTCCTTCACAGCGGAGCAGCTGTACCGGCTGGAGATGGAGTTCCAGAGGTGTCAGTACGTGGTGGGGAGGGAGCGCACAGAGCTGGCCCGGCAGCTCAACCTGTCTGAAACCCAGGTATGAAAGCGGTTCACACTCAACTTGAATCTCAAATGCATGAGCCATAACAGGTTCTTTTCATTAATTTAGTAAGAATGCAAAGTGTAAATATATATATTTTTATGTTTTTTTAACAAATTCCAATCATATATTTTCAATTCGATAATCCTATTACGATCACTTATTTGTCACAGAGAAAGGTGAATTTACACAAACAATTATGTTCACTTCACGTGTAATCAGGGACGTACATAATTAAATCAATTTTAGAAGATTGTTTGAATTATATTGTATTTTAAAAGAGCCATCATTTAGCGTCCATATACCAAGCGGTATTCTGATGGAAAAGGCCTGTTCTACCGGCACGAGAGAAACAATAATGGCACCAATAATCAATACAGATCTGAAGTGTTGTTGTTGAGTGTTAGTATTCGAAGACACACATGTCTATTAATTAAGTAGTGTTTTCTGTTTCCTATTCAGTGTTTTGAATACGCCATGCTGGATGCATTTAAAGATTTCACGCAGAATTATTTCTTATTGTATGTACACTGAAACTGAAACATTGACTTTAATTAAATGTATTATGTTAACAGATTTCACATAACTGTATTAGGTTAGTTAAATCAAGTTTAAATAAAAAGTATTAGGTTTACCTTAATAGTATTGCTTCCAACTCACCTCATAGTTATGTGAAATCTTTTGACATAATACATTTATTTAAAATCAACGCTTCAGTTTTTTCAGTGTATACATTTAAAGTAAATGCATTGGCGTTTTAAATAAAGCTAGTGCGTGTCAGTATAGATGATGGAGTGTTTGACATTGTAACCTAAATCTGCTATAATACCAGATAAAAGGCCGTAGAAGGCTGTCTGCTAATGTGCTGTCAGGGGTCAGCGAAAGGTCTGCTTGTGGTCAGCTCGAGTCTCATTCATCTCTTTTCTTTTGAAATGTGCAAAGCGCCATGGGTTGGTGCGTGGTGCTAACTGTCGGAGCACGGCGGCAGAGTTTGACCTTGAGTCTGCGAGAGGTCAACCTTTCTCACAAAGCCACAACTCTGATCTGTGTGATGATTTTATTTATTTTACTTACTTATTCCTTTTTTATATTTGAAATATTTACCTTTTTTATTGGACCAAAACAGCTGCTGATATTTATTTTGATCCAATATAGATTGTATTTGCTCACATAAAGAAACAATAGAAAAGGACCTTTCCTCCCTACTTACTGTATGCAGGACTCCCACAGTCTGACTCGTGTCCTTATGAACTGAATTGGAATGACTACACGGTGAAGTGTTGTTCCCTGCTGCTCACGGGATGCTGCATTAGAGAGTGACAGCCATTTGCCGTGGGCACAGCTAATCATCTTGGTTTGGGCGAGCAGCTTCACCTCGTGTTCTGTGCACTGGATGTCACCTCTGACATGAGCAAGGTGCTTCTTGGGGCAGTCTGTCGCAGCCAACACACATGTTGGATCTTTGTTATGTGTGATGGTGTGTATCAGCGTGTGAAGATTTCATCCGCCCACTGAAGAGAAGGGGACGATCCGATGTGATCACACTGTCGCTGGGATTAGGGTGATGGGTTCTCCAGAACACATTTAGTTCAGTGTTAAAACTATCAGGTGTGAGAACAGAAATCATACAGATGCTTTGTTTTTTTATTTCGACATGTATTCAATGAAGATTACGTGAAACTGAATAATTAATCACTTAGAATAATTGAATGGATCAGTTGAGTGTGATGGATGACTTTAGCCTAATTGATAAATTATCACTAAGAGTGCATTCCTTTTTTAATTCTTCGATTGAGCTATAAGTATTGTTGACTCCTTTACCCTTATTCAATATTCTGTACGTGCTTCATGCACAATCTCAAAAATCGGAAGAACATTTTCAACATTTCTAGAACAGATGGAATAGATACAATCCTTCTCCAAAGAAGACATTTAGGCTTTCTTCATTTTTTACGAAATCCGAGAAGCTGAATCCCCATGTTCAACATTTGAATTGTATCTTGAAATATCTTCTGTAGACCGACAATTTAAATATTTGTTTTCATGTAAAAAAATTCAAACAATTGTTTCGTCTTTAAAAAAGATTCTTAAAAAAAAATGAAATAAAACAAATGATACTCAATGTTCAACAAACTGAAATGTTAAACACAGAAAGACGTAAAGCTTACACTTATTGTTTGGAGGGTTTGGATTCTTTAACAACACACTTATTATAACTTCAGCGCTAAATAGATTGCACCATACACAATTCAGCCACACGATCACAACATCAAGCAATAAACACATCCACCATAACATATCTCAATCTGTTCTTTCATCGGCAAACCTACGGAAGAGTATTAGTGCCACATGTGATGTTTTTTGGTTCTGACCAAAGTTGAGAAAAAAAATGCGTTCTGCGATTTAAGTCAAAAGTCAGAGGTTTTTTTGCCAAAATTCTGACTTAAATCTCACATCCCAAAGATGTATTTCACTTGTAAGATTCAAGACGTGGCATTAATCCTGTTCCGTATTTTTCATGTTTGTTTCAAAGACAAAAGGACACGAGAGCTGAGATCTGGATCTGAACTGCTTTTAGTGTGAAAGGACCAGAGTTTAACAGTGCTGAAGAATCACTCACTGTGTGTGTGTGTGTGTGTGTGTGTGTGTGTGTGTGTGTGTGTGTGTGTTGAAACATTGACATTAATTCAATGTATTATGTCAACAGAATTCACATAACTGTATTAGGTTCGAGCAGTAAGTAAAGTTGAACCTAATATGTTTGTACTTAATATTATTGTGTCCGATTAACTTAAGACTGTTATGTGAAATATATCAGTATTATATATTACATATCATATTACACTTAACATTTAGTTAAAGTAAACGTTTCAGTTTGTTCAGTGTGTGTGTGTTGTGACTGAGTAGGGAAGGACAGGCATTTGCTTGATTTGTTTTAATTGTGAACACACTGTTTGTGTAACAGCACATCGTGCTCTGTGCCGTAACACATCATCAAAGCTCGCTGGAGATTTCCTCCAACCTGTGAGATTTGTAGACAATAGTCCCCGTAAGGATTGCACCGACACTGTTGAAATGATCGGCCATTTGTTGTGAACACATAGCTACCAAGGCGCTATGGTTACTATAGTATCAGTGAATATGACTTGGTGTACATGTTGTGATTACTACACCACCAACAGACATGTTTTGTTTTCAATTCGTCCGTATTATTTTGGAGACAAAGTTGAAACAGGGAGACCGATAGAATGACAGGCAGCAAATGGTCCCGAGCCGAATTGGACCCCGGGTCCTGGGCGTGGGAACCAGACCCCAGGACTCGGGCTCCTGCTCTGTGGCCCCAGAGACATGTTTTTTAATGCTGTATTTATGTTGATATTGAAATATTTTGTATCTTTTAAAGGCAATAACTTATAAAGATGACCTGCAGTATGGTACCCTACATAGAACAAACACTCTCATCTGTGCTCCTTCCAGGTGAAGGTCTGGTTCCAGAACCGGCGCACTAAGCAGAAGAAGGACCAGGGGAAGGACTTGGAGCTGCGCTCGGTGGTCTCAGAGACCGCGGCCACCTGCAGTGTGCTCAGACTGCTGGAGCAGGGCCGGCTGCTGACCCCTCCGAGCCTGACGGGCATCCTGCCCCACTGTGGCTCCGCCCTGCGTCCCCCCTCCATGGCCCTGGCCAGCAACAGCAGCAGCAGCAGCAGTGGAGGCAGCACGGGCACGGCGGGGGGCAGCCCCCCCCTGCCCGCTATCAGCAGCTCAGGGTCAGTGGCCGGCCTCTTCTCCTTCCCCATGCCCTCCTTACTCAGCGGCGTGGCCAACCGCATGTCCTCTAACCCCCTGTCCATGGCCGGCTCGCTGGCGGGTAACCTGCAGGAACTTTCCGCCCGCTACCTGAGCTCCTCTGCTTTTGAGCCTTACTCGCGGACCAATGGCAAAGAATCCATGGACAAGAAGATTCTGGAATGATGCTTTGTTTCACACAGACAGATTCCTGTTTCCTCTGGACACATTTTGGGTTTTTTCTGGCTTTCACTGTCTTTGTTTGGTTTTGCTCATTCTCTTCCATCTGTGTCTGTTATGTTCTGTAGCAGTTCATGTATTCCAGTTGCACATCTGGCGTCTTACAAGCACAAGCTCATCTGACAAAGACAGGGGGGCGATGGAAAGATGTTGCACAACATGTTAGGTCTGTGTTAGAGGTTTAGAATGACTCTGACACTCTGGGGGATGTGGCAAACATGTGTAGTCCTATCTATGAATCCCAAAATAAGAACACACAGGCAGAGAATATGGCTGCTTCCTATCCCACAAAAGCTCTATCCTTGAAAAAGAAGTGGTAAATACTGTAGAGCAGGAAGTATAGGATTGGTGACAGAAAGTGTAAAGCAACGATACCTTTCTGATCGTGTTTCAATCATTGACTGTGTTGGGTAGATATGTCACTAAAGTGAGTAGAAAGCGAGTTGTCAAACACTTCTTTAGGTTTGTTGGATCTAATCAGCAAATTAAAAGAAAGTTAATTTAAAATGCAGCATTATGAATAAACTAGCAAGGCCAATTTTTCATCACAGAATTGTGGGATAAAAAAAGACCCTCTTAATAAGGTCACTGCAAGGCCAGCGTAAGCACAGACCCGTGCGTCTGACCTGTCAATGCAAAATGCTTACGGAGATACCTCGCAAAAATGAATCTTACAAAAATATCTTTTATATATCCATCTGTATTTGGACCAAACTAAAACGTAATCTATAGAAGGTGTTGTCATGCAGTTAATTGTCCAGTGTTGTTTTCTCTATGGTTTGGTAAGGATTTTAACATTTTCCAACTAAATTCTTCACTTTGTGGCATTTTCGTCTTCAAGATGCGGTACCTGACTATTTGCGTGTGTGATTTTAATACCACTGAGTTTCAGAGTATTGGTATACAGTTTCAATTCCATGCAGAAGCTCGGCAAGGGAATGAGTGTCTGAAAGGGAGCAGCTTTTCAGCATTAGTAAGCTGCTTGCTTTGTTCAACACTAGGCTACAAGGTAACAGGGTATTCAAACATTAGGACAATTCAATAACCGTTCCTTCCTGTGTGAACATTTCAAAATCCACAGCCTTCAACAATTTGGGCAGGCTGATGCATGTGGAGACGGAATGGAATTATTGTAGTATAAAAGTACTGGAAATGAGAAATGTACCTTCAAATTGTTATTTTATTGTAAATTATTAACTTCTGTATCTAATAGATTATTAGTATATCTGGAAAATAATGGATGAATGAATGTATTAGCGGGGTTGAGGAATCAATCAAAAGCTCTTTGGTGCTGTTGTTGTGAAATATCTTGAAATGTGTGAACCGTGTGGTACAATGTGCATATATATTATGTATGGCTACAGACAAAGACAAGTGTTTTTCATTTTCTTTCATACATGTTGCTGTGAATCAAGTTATGATAAAATTCATGACTGTTATACCTCATACACCAGGGCCTGATGTGTCTGAAGTCTTTTCTCCTTTTTTGTACCGTTAATTACGATCAGAACAACAGGGGAACACTATGTAGACCTTTTGGTTAAATGCCACACTTAAAAACAACAGCTTTACACATTGGATGTTAAAAAAAACGATTTTAGCAGTTATTCCATTTTGAGGTTGCGAAGGTCTTATTATTTGCATTCACCAATCCTCAAATATCTTTTTTTCCTCAGAAGTTTTTAATATACAAATATCTCAGTTTTTAATATACAAATTTACAAATATCCGCAGACCTTCAAATGGGGGTAAGTTGGAATCAGAGAACACTTTAATATGACCCTGGATGAATCAATGACCAAAATCTTTCCTAATCATTCTTTTTGATGATGGACCAATGAATTCATTATTATTTATATCACCTCCAGGTCTGATATTTGCCTGAAATGGAAAAGCGACTTGTGGAGGGTCAATATGTGACACACTCCATGCAGGATTCCCATGGGAACCAGAAATTATTATTATTGTAAAAAAATGATGTCATCTTTATTTATTTATTTATAACAAAAGTGAAATGTGGTTCATATATATTTTTCTGCAAAACTAATGTTGATAGGTCAGTATACTGATCCTTATCCTTCAGCATCAGTTTGCACTGCACACGTTATCATGGAGCGGAGCTGAGCTGAGGGAATGAGAGGGGACCCGTCGGATGAGGGGGGTGCAGAGGCCGAGGTGTGCAGTAGGACAACTACTGCTCCCCTCTAAAAACACCCCGCCTGAAGGAGAATTTCACAAATATAACATACTGAATCTTAGGCCCCGTGCACACGGAGACGATATCAGTTGAATCCGCTAACGTTCTCTATCGTAAAGACGGTTCGTCCACACCAGCCCGAATCCGTTACATGTTGATGAATACACAAAGTGGGTAGGTCTGGGGATGAAACGCTTGCGGCTCTGTGTGTACGCCCTATATTCTATACGATCATTCCCTGAAAATGATGACGCCATAGCCTCGCCTCCCTCCACCTCTCCTGCTCACCCCCGTGTCATTGCTGATGCGCTTCGCCAACAACAACAACAACAACAATGGCGGATCACAGGGTTGCGTCCGTGCTTCAGGTGCTACTGACCATGATACAGATTTTAATGCAAAATCTACAGCTCCTTTACCACAACCATCAGCAACAATAATAATATAATATAATAATAATCATCATCGGTCTTATTCACTGCTTTTGGTGTATTTTGTGGCGGAAGTACAGCGCCACTTACAGGCTCGGCATATGTACTACAGCGTCTCCAGCGGGTCGAGTGGTCTCGTGTGGACGGACACGTTTATTGAGCTGATTCCGTGTTAACGGAATACTTTTTTGATATCGAATTCGGTTCGTTTTGGTCTCCGTTTCGTCTCCGTGTGGACGGAGCCTTAAACCCACTGGCTTTATTATGAATGTAGAGTAATTGAATCATTTACATGAATACATTAGGAGCAACAGTCCTCCTGGGGGGGTGAGGATGTAGACCAGGATAAACCGGAGTGTGTACCATGGTGTGTATCTGCTGTGAGCAGTGCTGGAAGAACAAAAGTTAAGCATCACTCTGAGGGACAACATTTTTGTTCAAGTTAATATTATTGCTTTCAACTAGATTCAAGATTCAAAGGTTTTGTCACAAACGAGCTGAGGACCAAAATGCAGAACACGGGAAACCAGGGATAGTCGGTAACCAGCTTTATAGATGGCAATAGGCTGGTAGGAGACAAATTGGCAGATAGTAGGCAAAGGGCTGGTCGGGGACAGGCGAGGGTTCCAGGAGAAAGCAGGACGGGAGTCGCAGGTACAGAACGGGTCAGGGAGCAGGCGAGGCAGGCTGGTCAGGGACAGGCAGGGTCGAAACCGGGAGAGCAATCTGAAGGGTAATGTGGGAAAGACTGGCATGCTGCAAAGTACGATCTGGCAATGAGGTGAAGGTGAAGTGGGCCTAAATACTAATGGAGCTGATGGGTGTAACAGAGTGAGAGAGAGACAGGGTGTGACTACCAGGTGACTAAGGAAAGTTAATGCAGAAAATAGGTGAGTGAGAAAGCAGACTGTGACAGAACCCCCCCCTTAATGGACGGCTCCTGACGTCTAAGAAAATTCTAGGAGAGAGAAAAAAAAATTAAAGAAGAATCAACAAAAACCCTACAAACACAGGGTGGAAGGTGGAGGTATGGGGAAAGGTTAATACTCATCTGAGAATGCTCTCTCGGTTTCTCCCTCCTGGAAATCCTCATCCTCCTCGACTGATGACATTTCCCCCTCCCCCTCGACGAAGCCTCTGGTCTGTAGTGGACGAGTGCCCCCTGGCTTAACGCCTGGTTGAGCGTGGGTCCTAGAAGGCTGCTCCGGGTAACGCAGGTGGAAGTCTCGGATGAGTTGAGGGTTGAGGATATGACGAGCAGGAATCCACTGCCTTTCCTCAGGACCATAGCCCTCCCAGTCCACCAAATATTGAATCCCTCTTCCTCTGCGACGGGAACGGAGTAGACGACGAAAGGTGTAGGTAGGACCCCCATCGATCATCCTAGGGGGCGGGAATCATAGGACTCTCCCGGACAGGTTTAATCCTAGAAAGGTAGAAGGTGGGATGGATCTTCATGTTCCGGGGCAAACTCAGTCGAACTGCTGCAGGGTTAATGACCTTGACAATCTCGAAGGGTCCAATAAACCTGGGCGCTAACTTCTTAGACTCCACCCGAAGGGGAATGTTCTGAGTGGAAAGCCACACCCTCTGGCCTACCTGGTACACAGGTGCCTTGGTGCGTCGGCGGTTCGCTGATGTGGCGTACAGGTTAGCAGATTGAAGCAGAGTTGTTCGAGCCTGCCTCCATGTCCTCCGACAACGTCTGATGAAAGCCTGGACAGACGGACAGGTAACCTCCTTCTCCAATGCAGAGAACAATGGGGGTTGAAAACCGTATGCACACTGAAAAGGGGAAAGACCAGTAGCGTAACTGATGAGGGTGTTGTGGGCATACTCCACCCACAGGAGTTGTTTTGACCAGGTTGTGGGATGATCGGAAGCCATGCAGCGGAGAGTGGTCTCCATCTCCTGATTCTTCCGTTCGGTCTGGCCATTGGACTGTGGGTGGAAACCGGAGGTGAGACTGACCGTCGCCCCGATCAGTTCACAAAACTCCCTCCAAAACACAGAGGTGAACTGGGGCCCCCGGTCGGAAACCACATCAGTCGCCAGTCCGTGAATGCGAAAAACGTGGATAAGAATCAGTTCTGCCGTCTCCTTAGCTGACGGGATCTTAGGCAGGGGTACGAAATGATCCATCTTACTAAACCGATCTACCACCGTCAAGATGGCAGTATGTCCGTGGGACGGTGGTAGACCAGTCACAAAGTCCAATGAAATATGTGACCAAGGGCGACGTGGGACCGGTAATGGATGAAGGAGGCTAGCTGGCGCTTGGTGAGATGGTTTGTGCCGATTGCACACAGGACAGGCGTTCACAAACTCCTGGGTGTCAGCCTCCAGCGTGGCCCACCAGAACCGTTGTAGAACCATCAGTCTGGTACGTTGAATTCCAGGGTGGCAGGAAAGTCTGGAGCTGTGAGCCCACTGAAGCACCTCAGCCCTCAAAACCTGAGGCACAAACAAACGGTTGAGAGGACAAGAACTTGTTGGTCCACCAAAGCGGTCTTAACCCTCTCCTCAATCTCCCAAGCGAGGACGCCGATCACCCGAGGAGCAGGAAGAATAGTGTCCGGAATACCCCAGGTGTCTCCCCCCCTCCCGAACTGCCGGGACAAAGCGCCGGCCTTCACGTTGCGGGAGCCCGGGTGGTAGGAGAGGAACAAATTAAACCGGGTAAAAAATTAAACCGGGTAAAAAATAACGACCACCTGGCTTGCCGGGAATTCAGTCTTTGGGCCGACCTGATGTATTCCAGGTTCTTATGGTCGGTCCAAACCTGAAATGGTTGTTCTGTCCCCTCAAGCCAGTGTCGCCACTCCTCCAACGCCAACTTGACTGCTAGAAGCTCCCGATTCCCCACGTCATTGTTCCTCTCCACCGGACTCAATCTCCTCGAAAAGAAATCACAGGGGTGGAGCTTCTGGTTCTCACCAGAACGTTGCGACAGGATGGCCCCCACCGCTACGTCAGAAGCATCCACCTCCACCACCAACTGACCAGCGGGATCTGGTACCTGCAGGATAGGAGCCGATGTAAACCGGCCCTTGAGGTCCTGAAAAGCCTCCTTGGCTGCAGGGGACCATCGGAACGTCACCTTGGACGAGGTCAGGGCGGTGAGTGGGGCGGCCACGGTGCTGTAGCCACGGATGAACCGTCTGTAAAAGTTGGCGAATCCCAGGAAACGCTGCAGCTCCTTCCGGGAATCAGGGACCCGCCACGAGGTAACCGCTGAAACCTTAGAAGGATCCATCTCCACACTTCCTTGACCCACGATGTAGCCAAGAAAGGCGACCGAAGAAGTGTGAAACTCGCACTTCTCCGTCTTGACAAACAGCGAGTTCTCCAGAAGTCTCTGGAGGACTGTCTGGACATGATGGACGTGTTCTTTGAGGTTCTTTGAAAAAATCTAAATGTCGTCCAGATAAACAAAAACATGTCCAACATGTCCCGGAGTACGTCGTTCACCAATGCTTGGAAAACTGCAGGGGCATTGGTAAGTCCAAATGGCATAACCAGGTACTCGTAATGTGCCGAAGAGGTGTTGAAGGCGGTCTTCCATTCGTCTCCCTCACGGATTCGTACCAGGTGATAAGCGTTTCGTAGATCCAGCTTAGTGAAGATTGTAGCCCCCTGTAGTAACTCGAATGCTGACGAGATGAGTGGCAAGGGATAACGATTCTTCACCGTGACGTCGTTCAGGCCCCGATAGTCAATGCAGGGTCTCAGGGTCTTGTCTTTCTTCACCACAAAAAAAACCCCTGCTCCTGCGGGTGATGTGGAAGGACGAATAATTCCTGCAGCCAGAGAGTCATTGATGTAAGTCTCCATGGATTTCCTCTCCGGTGCCGAAAGCGAGTACAACCGGGCCTTGGGTGGGACTGCGCCTGGATGTAGCTCAATGGCGCAGTCATAGGGCCGATGAGGTGGGAGAGATGTCGCGTTAACCTTGCTAAAAACCTCCTTAAAGTCCAAATATTCTGACGGAACCCCTGTGACATCCGGAACCAGGTTCATATCCACAGATAGTTGAGGTGCTGAAGCCTGCTTGAGGCAAACTTGATGACAGGAGGAACTCCAACCTAGGATGGATCCAGTTGCCCAGTCAATGTTTGGGTTGTGGCGGCGGAGCCACGGATAACCCAAAATCAGAGGGATTTGGGGGGACCGTAGCACATGAAACTGGATTGTCTCATGGTGGTTCCCCGACAAGAGCATATGTACCGGTGTCGTCTGGTGTGTCACCGTTCCCAGTAGGTGACCATCTAAAGCATTAGCCGGTACCGGCTGGAGCAACCGAACCTGTTGGATGCCCAGCTGTAGTGCGAGCTCATCGTCAATGATGCTAACATCTGATCCGGAGTCGATAAAAACAGCCAGAGCCTGAGATTTGCCTGTCAGCAGGAGTCGAGCATGGCACAAGGGTCTTAGATTGGGGATCAGCTCAGAGGTTTGGCCCACCAGTATACTCCCCATTACTGATGAGCTCTGCCTTTTACTGGACAACGGGAAACCATATGTCCAGCCTGACCACAGTAAAGGCAAAGATTACCTCTTCGACGTAATTCCCTGTCCTCAGAGGTAAGACTGGTATGACCCACTTGCATGGGCTCGGCCTCCCCATACCGTGAGTCAGAGTAGTTATGGGAATTCTCCGCCGAAACCGGAAGTCGAAATCTCCCAGAAACCGGAAGTTGTTGTCGCGAGCAGCGGCCCGCCATAAACGGGCTCTCCCCGTCAGATGATTAACGGTGAAAGCTACACAAGCCGCCTCGGAGGCGAAGGTGTGTGGCTGCAGTGAAAACAATATGGAACAGTTTGTGAGAAAAGGACTGCATCCCTCCGGCTCCCCAGCGTAGCGTTCCGGCGTTCCCACACGAGGCTCCGGAGCGTATCCCGTCGGGCCAGGGGCTGGAGCGAGCATCGGAGCTGCGAGCGGAGGCACGGTAGCAGCCATGGTAGCAGCTAGCTGTTGTACGGTGGCGGCCATCTGTTGCAGGGTAGCTAAGGTAGCTACCGTGACCTCCTGTCTTTGGATGGCATCCTCAACCCTTTCAAAGCGGTCTCTAGGAGACCCGGTGTTTGCTTGGTCCATTTCTGGCCAGATCGTTCTGTCACAAACGAGCTGAGGACCAAAATGCAGAACACGGGGAACCAGGGATAGTCGGTAACCAGCTTTATTGATGGCAATAGGCTGGTAGGAGACAAAACGGCAGATAGTAGGCAAAGGGCTGGTCAGGGACAGGCGAGGGTTCCAGGAGAAAGCAGGACGGGAGTCGCAGGTACAGAACGGGTCAGGGAGCAGGCGAGGCAGGCTGGTCAGGGACAGGCAGGGTCGAAACTGGGAGAGCAATCTGAAGGGTAATGCGGGAAAGACTGGCATGCTGCAAAGTACGATCTGGCACTGAGGTGAAGGTGAAGTGGGCCTAAATACTAATGGAGCTGATGGGTGTAACAGAGTGAGAGAGAGACAGGGTGTGACTACCAGGTGACTAAGGACTGTTAATGCAGAAAATAGGTGAGCGAGAAAGCAGACTGTGACAGGTTTTAATGTCATATGCACATAAGTTACAGTGTGGAAATGGCATATGAATTGGTTCTTTTCATATTTAAATCTCATTTGGATTGATTGACAGAGACAAGATACTGATAAGAAGAACCCTTTCTAACATTAAAGTGTTTCTTCTTCGGAGAAATAAAGATGACATCATTTATTGTATTAAACATGCAAAATTCAGTTCCCATGGGAATCCTGCCATGACTGTGTCACATATTGACCCTCCACAATAGGCTTTGCCATTTCAGGCAAATATCAGACCTGGAGGTGATATAAATAATAATGAATTCATTCATCATCAAAAATAATGATTAGGAAAGATTTTGGTCATTGATTCATCATTAAGGTCATCCTAAAGTGTTCTCTGATTCCAACTCATCCCATTTGAAGGTCTTTAACCTAATTATGTGAAATGTGTTGAACGTATCAGTTTTTTCAGTGTACTTTTACTTACTGTAAGTACATCAAAGCACTGCTCCCCCTCTGGCTGTTGCTGAGGAAGAGAAAATGCATTTGAATTGTGGCACACAATGTTTTGCAAATATTTTTTGCAAATATTCTAAGTTGAATCCTGTTTGTATTTTCCTTTATTAGTTTAGTTGTGCTTCTTCCGGCAGATAAATTACTGTAGAAAATCAGGGACCGTCCAGTTGTTCCTTGAAAACTGAAGCTCTTTTGTGAGCAGACTTAAAGAAACCAATCCTCCCCACTGTGTCTTGGGAATCTCCCTGAGGAAAAAAAAGGTCACATTTATGCCGCCTCCCCCCTCTACACCCCCAGCAGCCACCCCAACCCATTCTCTCCCTTCACCCCAAGTCCAATTAGAAGGAAGGTCAGGGAGGTTTTGTAAGCGGGGGATTTCGGGGGGAGTGTGTGTATGTCTGTGTGTGTATGCACGTGCAGGGCCGTCAGAGCAGCAGACCACCAACACATTTGCTTCCATCACATGATCCGGTCTTTAAGCTCAGGTCTTAGCGGGTTAATGAAAGGCTACATCCTGTCTTGTTTTTAGTGTCTGTTTTTTTGGCCTTTTGTTTGTGCGTACTGTGGATTAACACACTAACAAATCGCAGTGAAGACGCGACCCTCTTTAAACAGACTAATCCAGCAGGTTGAAGCTCTACAGTTACGGATCTACAGGTTGTGAAAAACCTGCATAGTTTAGTCATTGTGCTTCTTCATAAAAAATAATGAATCCCATTAAGTAATGAGGGGGAGTGAGGGGAGTGGAAACCCCTCCAAGGCTAGGGTTCCACTTGTGTTTTCGGTAAAACACCTTGCATAAAGCCATGAAATAACTGTAATTTGTGTTGAAATACTACAATTTGTAATTACATCTGCAGCACCCTTGCAACTGTATTGTATGGGCATGTAGTTAGCGGTTAAGAATACCAAGATATTTTCATGTCGCTTTTACAATTTCAACAATCCTCTCAATGGCTACAGTGAACGATACACACATCCTGATATATGAAATAAACAGTAATATATTTATCAGTGGAAGTAAGAAAGTAGAATGAACAAAGTTATTATCAATTAGCCTTTTATATTTTAATTACTTATTTATTGACTGCTTAAAACCCTCCTCCAAATTGACCCGTTTGAAAGTTTGAAAATCTACGAAAAATACTTTCAAGTATTTTTTTTGTATGAAACTTCTTCTACTTTCCTTAATTAGTGTAATAAAAATGGTTCATGTCATGCATTTGGAACCCCCCCCTACATGTCTATATCACAGAGATGGTATTCGGGTCAATTTGACCTGGCAGGGAAAGTGGAGGCCACACACACACACACACACACACACACATGAAAGTGGAGGCTAGAAGGGGTCAGAGGGTTCAAATGCGATATACAGTATATATTAGGGCTTTCAAACGATTACAATTTTTAATCAGATTAATCACAGCTTAAAAAGTAATTAATCATGATTAATCACCATTCGAACTATGTCCAAAATATGCCATTTATTTATGTATATTGTTGTGGGAATGGAAAGATAAATTAAAGAAGGCGGATATATCCATTTAACATACAGTATCTATGTGTACAGTGGCGTTTCTATATGTACAAAAGTGGTGGGGCACAAACAACGTAGATGTTTATATATAAGCTTCTGCAGTGAGGTTCATGGCTGCTGAGGCACTGGCACTGACTCTTCAGGTTTACAAATATTATATTTTGACCTAAATCAAAATATAATATTATTTTCCAAAGCTTTTTTTGTCTGATGCTTCAATTAATTTTAAACAGACAGTTCAACAAAAGGATACCCAAAACATGTAATTGTATCATTTAAATATTGAATTGTTCTCTCTTAGTAAGATCCCATTTTCAATAAAATTGCAGTCTTACCTTGACATGAAGATGAAGTCCATTTGCCTATCCTTCTGGACAAACATCTCTATTACTTTTTTGTAAAAGTCCTCCTTATCTTCTTGTAGTTTCAAAAGTCTATCGTAAATCTAATCTAATCAATAGATTTATGATTAAAAAATTATAAATGTAGGGTAAACATGTGGATATTAACCGGCTGAACAAAACGTGCATTTATCTAACAGGTTTGTTTCCCACAGATCTTATTTTGAGCTATATCTCATTGCTTTTAGGTCGAGGGAAGCCATGCGCAGTTTACTTCCGGGTTTTAGGACGCTTCACTGCAGCTCTCTCGTCTCCTCTTCACACACCACACTTTTCGCGGGACACATACTTACCGCCAATCAGCTCTGAATTATGTGAGATGACGTATGGTGGGGATGGCAGCTCTATGCCCCTCTGGTCATTATTTTTTTGCCACACACATTAAATAGGACAATACTCTGAGCATGCGCAGTGTCATTTGTACAGTCACCATTGACTTAAACAGGGAGAGGGAGGGGCAGGATCGGGTTTTGTCCCACATGGCTCTAAATAGCTCAATAGGCACACACTGTAGACACTCATTAGAAGAACACAGACTAAAACAGCAATGTACAGACGAATCAGATGATTAAACATGATCTTAAAATGTATTTTATATATTATTTTAATTTATTTTTTGCATTTTTTTGAAATCATTATTTGTAATACTTTCTGCTGACACTAGGTGGGGCTGTGCCTAATGACCAGTCGCCACTGTATGTGTATTATAAAGTTTTTCTGCGTGTCAAAATGAAAGACAACCCACACACCTATCAATCATCAAACCGTGGGGTCTTAATTCATTACGTGTTGATTTCCATCAACGGGGGAGTACTTCAGGAAAGTCGAAAGAGGGGCGGCTCGTGGAGTACTTAGTGACCACAGAGTGTGAACGTTGTGATCAGCTGTTTTAGCGCAGTTCTACAGTAAAGGGGGGGGGGTAGTTTTGGCACAAGTCCGTTGTACAGACCGACGTTAACAGCAGCCGGCTCGTGGAGTACTTAGTGACCACAGAGTGTGAACGTTGTGATCAGCTGTTTTAGCGCAGTTCTACAGTAAAGGGGGGGGGGTAGTTTTGGCACAAGTCCGTTGTACAGACCGACGTTAACAGCAGCCCTGTCTGTGCACACGGAGACCGACTCTGTCGTTCGGTGATCGAACCGCCTTCTGGAAAAGCTTCACAAGTACGTCGGTACGCAAATGCGCTTTGTGACACAAGTGATGGTACGCATTTCAGATTACGCACATAACCTGGGTACCAGTTATGTGCACCCCTGTACTACAGCAAAAGTATTCTCCGTCGGGACTTCCTGCAACAACACCACGCTGTTATCAAAGATGTTAGATTGAGAAGACGATCACTACGTGACAACATTTTCAAAACCGTGGCTACTGAAATCAATCTTACTAACTGCTGTCTGTGCAATTTACTCCGCGCGAGTTGGCAGACTTTATTTCTGCCACTGGTGGCACGTATGGGGCACGCCATTCTGCACATGTGTGGCGGTGTGGCTTTCATGTAGAATGCTTGGTTTCCTGACAACGCCACCTGGGGGAGTTTCGCCCCCAGGAAATTACAAAAAAAAACTAAAGTTATACAATTTAATAAAAGGCAATCAGGTTCGTTTGAACACCACAGGCAGAGACAGTATCAAGGATATTACAACAATTGTTATTTTATTGGTACATAATTATATTCCTAATAGTACACAATATAATGTTATAAAAGTTCTCCAGGGAGGAGGGAGAAGGACAGTGCTGGGGCTTACCACGGCGGCAATTAACAAAACGGGGAGGAAGGGGTCAAATCAAAATCACCCGTGACACTGCACATCAGACAAAACGGACACGTGAAGAACACCACCACCAGGGATTGGGTTTGCCGCATCACTAAGCCACCAGGGTGGGAGGAGGGGGTCAGGAGGACGGGACTGAACTGACCGCCCAGGGGCACGGCAGAGGACCAGGAAGGAGTCTCGGGCGGACGGCCCGGGGGCAAGGCAGAGGACCAGGAAGGGGTCTCGGGCGGACGGCCCGGGGGTAAGGCAGAGTCCAAAAAGGGGGATTCGGGCGGACGGCCCGGGGGCAAGACAGAGTCCAAGGTGGGGACCATGGAGGGGCGAAGGCAGCGGCAGGAAGAGTCAGGGGGCCGGGCTAGAGGGCGAAGACCAGACAGCTCCGCAGGCCGGGCAGGAAGGCGCTGACGGGACAGTGCCGGAGGCCGGGCAGGACCTGGTGTCGGAGCTGGTGGGACAGGCCTCGGCAGGATCCCCCACCGAAGTGGACCAGGACACAGGATTGGCAGGACCCCCGGCAGGAGAGCAGTCGGCGGGGCCTCCAACAGCACAGGACAAAGGGTTGGCAGGACCCCCCGGCAGGAGAGTAGTCGGCGGGGCCTCCAACGGCACAGGACTAAGAGTTGGCAGGACCCCCGGCAGGAGAGAAGTCGGCGGGACCACCAACGAGACAGGACAAGGAGCTGGCAGGCCCCCCAGCAGGAGTGTAGGAGGCGGGACCTCCAACGGGACATGACACAGGGTTGGCAGGACCCCCGACAGGAGAGCAGTCGGCGGGACCCCCAACGGGACAGGACATGGAGTTGGCAGGACCCCCGGCAGAAGAGCAGTCTGCAGGACCTCCAACGGCACAGGACATGGGGTTGGCAGGACCCCCGGCAGGAGCTTAGTCGGCGGGGCCTCCAACGGCACAGGACAAAGAGTTGGCAGGACCCCCGGCAGGAGAGAAGTCGGCGGGACCACCAACGAGACAGGACAAGGAGCTGGCAGGCCCCCCAGCAGGAGAGTAGGAGGCGGGACCTCCAACGGGACAGGACACAGGGTTGGCAGGACCCCCGGCAGGAGAGCAGTCGGCGGGACCCCCAACGGGACAGGACATGGAGTTGGCAGGACCCCCGGCAGAAGAGCAGTCTGCAGGACCTCCAACGGCACAGGACATGGGGTTGGCAGGACCCCCGGCAGAAGAGTAGTCTGCGGGACCTCCAACGGCACAGGACCTGGGGTTGGCAGGACCCCCGGCAGAAGAGTAGTCTGCGGGACCTCCAACAGCACTTCAGTATGGACTTGAGATGGGACTAGAGAAGGGACTAGGAAAGTGACCTGAGGAGGGACTAGAGAAGGGACTACAGAGGGGACCAGAGGAGGAACTAGAGAACGAAACTCGAGAGGAGACTCGAGAGGGGAACTAGAGAGGGGACTCGAGGAGGGACTAGAGGAGGGACTAGAGGAGGGACTAGAGGAGGGAACTCGAGAGGGGACTAGAGGAGAGACTATTGGAGGGCTTATAGGAGGGACTAGAGGAGGGACTAGAGGAGAAACTTGAGAGGGGACTCGAGAGGGGAACTAGAGAGGGGACTAAAGGAGGGACTAGAGGAGGGAACTCAAGAGGGGACTCGAAAGGTGATTAGAGGAGGGACTAGAGACGGTACTAGGGAATTGACTAGAGGTGGGACTAGAGATGGAACTTGAGGTGACTCGAGAGGGGACTGGAGAGGGGACTCGAGAGGGAACTTGAGAGGTGACTAGAGAAGGGACTAGAGGAGAGACTACAGGGCCTCGGGAAGGGACCAAAGAGGTGACTAAAGGGGGGACTGGAGAAGGGACTAGGGAAGTGACTTGAGGAGGGACTAGGGAAGGGACTAGAGAAGGGACTACAGAGGGGACTAGAGAAGGGACCAGAGGAGGAACTAGGGAACGAAACTCGAGAGGAGACTCGAGAGGGGAACTAGAGAGGGGACTTGAGGAGGGACTAAAGGAGGGAACTGGAGAGGGGACTCCAGAGGGGACTAGAGGAGAGACTCGAGAAGGGAACTTGAGAGGGGACTTGAGAGGCGAACTAGAGAGGGGACTCGAGGAGGGACTAAAGGAGGGAACTTGAGAGGCGAACTAGAGCGGGGACTCGAGGAGGGACTAAAGGAGGGAACTGGAGAGGGGACTAGAGGAGGGACTAGAGGAGGGACTAGAGGGGGAACTGGAGATGGGACTGTGGCAGCTGGGGCCACATCTGGGTCTGGCACCAAGGCTGCTGGGACCGGGACTGGGGTCGGAATTGAAGCCAGAATCCTGGCTGAAAGGTCCGGTTCTGGAGCCGGAAACATGGCTGTAAAGTCCGGTTCCGGAGCAGGGACCGTGGCTGCTGGGACCGGCACTGGAGCCGGAACCATGGCTGCTGGGCAGGGAACCGGAACACGGATCCATGGCTGTGTGGGGTGGTACTGGGGCACGGAACCATGGCTGCTGGGGCCAGAACTGGGTCCGTAACCATGGCTGCTGGGGAGGGGTTCTGGAACCCTGGCCCTTTGGGCTCGTGCTGCCAACCTGGCCTTGCGACCCCTTCCTTTAGGAGCCGTTTGGAGGCTCCGTGGACCTCCAAAGGCCAGACGAGTACCAGCGAATGGCTCCTGGACAGTAGCAAACACTGGGTGAGAAGCAGGGGCTGACGCCAGACGGACCACACCAATGCGTGTGGTGTCAAAACAGGAGTTGGGAGACCTGGGTCTGTCAGGATCGGGAAAACAAATTGTGAGGTAATCCAAAAGCCTGGCAGGTAAGAATTTCACCAAACCTTGATTCCTCAGTGTAAGGTGGACTGCTTCTGCCAGAGCAGCATCTCGCTGCTGAACCCTGACCGCTCCTATCCATTGATCAGAGCAGGTAGCCAAAGAAAACGTAAAATCCAATCATTCCTGCTCAAAAGGATCTGCTGGGCCCATATTCTTGGTCGGGTTGTAATGTTACGGTGTGTGAAGCAGGTAGGACCCAAATGCAGATTAAAGTCAAAATAATTCCTTTATTTCAAGGCTATATATACACAGACAGAACACTCACCGAGGACCAGCCAAATCACAAGACAACCCGACAAAGAGAGACAGAAAACCCAGAACTTAAATACACCCAGGACTAAAAACATAAACACGAGACAGGTGAGGAGGGAGGAGAAAACACATAGGTACCAGGTGAACACAATTGGGTAATCAGAGAGGGAAACCGACAGAAAGCAAACAGGCAGGAAACGGGGGTGAACACTTTACAAAATAAAACAGGAAACCCAAAGATAGAAAAGGACACGAAAAATACAAACACAGACAAATCCTAACAGGAGTCTCACTGTATTCAGGTTGTACCACTCACGGGCCAGGCCCATAAGGCCAAGCGCTCTGGGTGTGGGTGAAAAATCTCCCCCCCCGCCTGGGACAGTATGTCCCTGCGTAGTGGGCAGTGCTTGAATTGGAATGAAAAAGGTGCCAGTACTCTAAAATCAGCAACTTTTTCAAGTCAATTTTATATATACAGCCCACAAACAAGAATTTGGCTACTATAATGCAGGTGGGTTTGTCTCTTTACTACTGTATATTTTAGAAAGGTTCACTGTACTTAACATTTTTTATGATAGGCAGCGGATATGGCTAAAGCTCAGTAAGGTCAATATTAACTGAAAATATAGCAATCAAAGTCTAGATCTTCTGCTGAAGACACATGAAGCAGAGACCTTTCAGGTGAGAGCCCCTCTGGTGGTGTTCAACATTAATGACAAGGAAACAAAGCTCTGGTCAGAAGCATTTTTTATAAAAAGCTTTAACAAAATTAAGTATTTCTGTACATTTTGAATGCAATCTAACTTTCCAACTCAGAAAACGAAAAACGAAAAAGTGCCAAAAGTCTTCTCACATGGCTGAGCTGCTTTGCAATATACTTCACCACTGAAGAATACAAATATGTATAAAGTAAACTATGATGCAATCTAACTTTCCAACTCAGAAAAATGATAAAGAGCATGAACAAAGAACATGTAAAAACAAATGCAAAATGTGCACAATCAACACAATTTGCCCTTGTCAACACCGAAATGAGACACTGCACACTCACCCCATTCAGTTGACAGTTTCAGTCCTTGTCCAGTGTGTATTCCCAAAGATTTGACATCTCTGCATATCCGACATCCTAGCTTCTTATCTTTAAGAAGGAGCCATGCATTGGTCTTGCAAAAATATTGCACCTGGTCCGTTGTCCAGCAGTCAGGTGCATCGCTTTGCCCGGTGTTGGTGGTGGCAGTTGCGCCAGCAGCAGCTAACGTTAGAGGCTCTGGAGGAGGCAGCGGAGCTAGTGCTAATGCTAAGGCACTAGAACTTGGAGCAGGAGGATCAACCAAAGAAAGCTCCCCATCAGACACAATTTCCAACACAGGCACAGCATTCTCTGTATTTGAAGTTTCTTCCGGCGACAACCGCTGTCTTTTGCACTTTTATTAATCCACGCTAACATTTTAGAAATGCTAATTTGTGACGTGACTTGCTTTCCTTCTCTCGGGGGCGTGTCTGCTCTGTTCTATCACTCTACATAGCCACCCACTGGGTGGGAGTTGCACTGCATAAACACAACACACGTGCATCTAGGTATGTAAATTGTAAAGCATTAAAACATGGTTTTACTAACAGTTTTCAGTATGTTGTTACTTCGGCATTATTATTATTATTATTATTATTATTATTATTATTATTATTATTATTATTTTGAAACGTGTATTACTATTAAATCACGGTCAAATAGGTTAATTTTGACATAGTCGTTTCCACTACAGTATTTACATGGAAAAGATAAGCCCCGCCCCCTCTCCAGCACGTTCTGTTTGAATGACAGGAGTAAACAGCTGACAGCCGCTGTGAAACTCCAGCGGTTAGAGCTATGAGAATGTCCGTTCGGCACCTCATGACGCATCTACTGAGTACCGGGCGGCTATATTTTATATATATATATATATATATATATATATATATATGGATGTATAATAAGAACAGCGGGAGAGTGTTGAGTACTGGCACGGTGCATGAGTACCGGAGTACCGCCAGCATGCCGGTACTGAGCAAGAAGTGCCGGTACTCCATGGGTCAGAACCAGAAGTGCCGGTACTGCGTACCGGTGAGTACCGGCCCAATTCCAGCACTGGTAGTGGGAGCTGCCATGGCTGCCCGCACAGCAGCTGATAAATCTCCGCCAGCCAGTACATAGCGGGCCAGTGCGGAGCTATCAGGATAAGTGTGTGGCGTTGTTCCCTCACTCTGGCCAGAGTTTGGGGAATCAGAGTCAGGGGTGGGACCGCGTACAGAAGGTCCGAAGGCCAAACGTGTGCGAGTGCGTCCACGCCTAACGGTGCGTTTAAGTCGCGCATTGAAAAGAACAGCTGACATTGAGCATTTTCTTTTGATGCGAACAGGTCCACCGTGGCTCTACCATAACTTACCCACAGCTGGCTCACAATCCTTGGATGTAGAGTCCAGTATGCATAAAGTGGTGCACCTCTGGACAGTAGGTCAGCCCCAAGGTTCAACACACCCGGTACGTGCGTCGCTCTCAGAGAGAGGAGACGCCCGCTGCTCCATAAGATCAGTTTGCGTGCCAGCATGTGTAACTGGAGAGAACGCAAACCCCCTTGGCGGTTTATATACGATATTGTAGTCGTATTGTCTGTCCTCACGAGGACATGGTGTCCTCTGAGAAAAGGCAGAAAGCGTTTTAGGGTGAGGAACACCGCTAAAAGCTCTAGGTAATTTATGTGCGCCCGCTGGAGGTCTCTGCTCCAGAGACGCCTCACCGGGCGGCCTTCATAAATACCTCCCCAACCTGTCAGACATGCGTCCGTGGTGACCACCTTCCGTGAAAGGACAGCACCCATAGGCACGCCCCTTACTAGAAAAGTCGGGTGCAGCCAGTGGCTGAGAGACAGTCCGAAGGGAAGTACTCTGTATTCGTAACAGATCCCCTGAAATGCGAACCTCAGATATTTCCTGTGTGGATAATATACTGGGATGTGGAAATACTAGGGCTGTCAGTCGATTCAAATAGTTAATCGCGATTAATCGCAAATTAATCGCACATTTTTGATCTGTTCTAAATGTTCCTTAGAGGAATATTTTTCAAGTTTTTAATACTCTTATCAACATATGAGTGGAAAAATATGCTTTATGCTCATGTTTATTATCATTTGAACAATGACAAATATTCTCATGAATATTAAACACAACAACCTCTGGACATTACAAATATTCGCCTCAATTCAACCTGGAAGTGTGTGTGTGTGTGTGTGTGTGTGTGTGTGTGTGTGTGTGTGTGTGTGTGTGTGTGTGTGTGTGTGTGTGTGTGTGTGATGTATCGTTGGAGCTATGTGCAACTCAAGGCATATGCTCGAACGGGAGCTGCCTGGACGCTGCGATCATGTTGCTGCAATCATGAGTGTGCTGACTTCTCCTACAATGGCCCGCTGGCTGCTTCCTGCATCATGTCAAGTGCTCGGCGCAGTTGTGTGGATAGAGCGCTCCTCTGTTTTCTTTTAAACAGCTCCTTATATCCGTTAGTGCAGCTAGCTAGCACCAGATGCTAACAACAACAATGCACGTAAGGTCTCTCTCTCGCTCGCTCGGGCTACACAAACACACACCCTCCCGGTCCTCCAGATGGCCCGTCGGTGCCTGCCGGTGAGCGTGGAAGTGTGGTCTGCTGCAAGCGGGCGGCAGGAGCGGGGCTGTCAGCATCAGCTTGTAGATGGTATTTTAAACTCGTTGCGCTCTGAAACTACGCAACTAAGCACATCTTCCTTTTCCTGGTCCGGGAGGTTGGTGAGGTTGAGCCATCTAGCTCTTTCCTGCACCACCATGATCCCCATTACCTTGCCCGTGGCCTGGACGGCGCAGCGTTGGACACGGAGACAAATGTCTGTGACCGCGGCTATCTCGTCCAGAGTGGTCGGTCCAGAATTGCTCGACAGATCCTCACAGAGCTCCGCTTGGTATGTGGTTAGCATCGAGGAAACGTTCAGAGCCCTGTCGGACAATGCTGCAGCTTTGTAGGACCGTTCAGTCATGGTCGACTGGAATCAGTCCGCCTTCGCTGGCAGTGTGGGGTTCCTGCTTGGTGACGGGCCCATCCTCGGTAGGAGGTGGGTTGCCACCAGCGGTTCCATAGGTGGTATGCGGAGCAGGCCGAGCCTCTCCATACCGTCACAGTCAAGGGAGGAGGCACCCTGGATTGAGGCCTTGTTGCTAAAGGGCCGGTCTCTCCATGAGACCGACACCTCATCCAACATCTCCGGGAAGACCGGAAGGAGTTGCCTCTTTGTCCTCGTTGTTTGGGAAAAATGTTTTCCCTCGTAACGGGACCTGGAGGTTTCCTTGGCCACTTCGGGCCACGGGATGTCTAGCCTGGCCGCAGCGCGCTGGCACACGGCTTGCAGCTCCATGCTTAGACAGGGTGAAGCTGGTGTGCTATCGCCCGGGAGAGCAGCCATCGCTCCCGGCTTTGCAGCCTGAGCTGGTGACACGAAGATGTCGTCTTCTTGCTCGTCCGAATCAGACAGGAGGAATTCAGAGGCATCCTCTTCGTCCTCCATGTCATCCAATTCTAGGACATCCTCCGCGGGTGAAACCATGGTGAGGTCCAGCCGGGAGCCCCAGCTTGGTATAGCGTGGGGCCCTGTTCCTGCGTTTTTTGCTGGTTTTGCTGGAATCCGGTTCCGCGGCTGCCGCAGTTGATGAGCCCCAGACCGTAAAGGTGAGGGACTCAGTCTCTGCGGCGGACGCCCCCGCGTCTTGATTGCCAGCCGACCAATCAATGGACATGAGGGGATCCTGTCCCGACAGGCTAGCTTGTCGTGCTAACCGTCGGTGGAGGCTCTTCATGGTGAGGCGGGCACAATGCCCGCACGAGCCGGGGTTGTCAATAGCCTCCTGGGCGTGTTCCAGCCCGAGGCAGGACGAGCAGACCTGGTGTGAGTCTGTGCCTGATATCTTCAACCCGCAGCCGCAGAGCCGAGCCTCCGAGTCCCTGACTCCTCTGGTGTGAGGGAGAGAGGCGTCCATCTCGTTCGCCGCGAGGCGTGGACCCGCTCTTAACAGGTACATCGAGAAAAAAAGTGTTACCAATCTGTCTTTAATCCGGAGAAAAAAGGGCAGTGTGGGTCTTTTTTCTCAAAGAATATTACCTGGTGTCGTAATATTCTTTTAATCCTTTTTTCCTCCGTGAGAAGAGAAAAGAAAAAACGTCCTCGCTACCGTGGTGTCGGCAGCAGTGGTGAAAGTGTGCCGGTCCTACCCGGTCCTTAGTACCGGTAAGAGATTTCCAGGCGGTCCGGAGGACCAGGAAGAATTGACAGCTCCACCCGTGGAATTTATACTACGAAGGGAAGATATTTTGGTTTGGATTACTGGTCTGGGGGAAGCTCGCGAGTGTGTGTATACGTGTGTGTGTGTGTTTAATTACTCCGTTCCCCGCTTGTAATTATGCCGTCACAAGCTTCAAAGTTGTATTTATCATCTGAATTTGCCGAAACAAGTTTAATATTCTGAAAGCCAAGACTTTGTTTAATTAAAATCAGATGAAAACAAACTGTCACGGATCCTGCCGTGTTATCTATGATTACTCTACACCTTACATTCATAATGTCAGCCGGAGGGAGGGGGGGCGGCGCTGTGGAAGAGCAGATTGCGAGGGAGAGGTGCCTGTCTTCCTCCCTTTACAAGCTTCAAAAATGTATTTATCGTGTGATTTTGGAAATAAAAGTTTCATATTCTGAAAGCCAAGACTTTGTTTGTTTAAAATCAAATAAAACAACCCAAACCCCGAAAAAATTGTTTTTTACGCAAATCCACGTTTATTTTGAAATGAGCCGTTGAGACTTCCGACTGATTTCGATAGAGCGGGTATTTGCTTTTTCACACTTGATCAGAACAGCGGGAGGAGAAAGGAATAGAGTGACTGAATGACAGCTAGAAAATTAGGCTACGTGGTAATTAAAGCAAAAATGCAAACGACGATGAGATGTTTAAGAGAAAGGAGAGAGATGAAGAAACTCAGAATGTGCTTAAAATTAGAAAAACAACGCCCGCAGATGACACGTGATGATGCTTATTTAGCCCAGAAAATGAACCTGGCCATGATGTATAATAAGTTAGCTAACTAGCAAACTGTATATCTTAAATATAAACATTAAATATTTTTGCTTTGATATCTTCTATTTTAATCTGCACATTGTTGCATACATTTTGAGTGTTGACATAATTCAGAATGTGTCATCACAGATGAAAAAGGAACTTCTAAAAAACATAATAGAGACCAAGAGCAACATCACAGTATTGGCTGATGAGTGTTGGACACAAATCAACACTAATTGTGTTCCTGAAGGCTCGTGTTGATGGAGACATGGAGCCCATTGCCTTTCCATTGGACCTGGTTGAGCTGGATAGTATGTCTGCTGCTCATATCAAGGAACAGATTATGGGTTGCTTGCTTAAAAATGGCTTCACTGTTGAGTTGCTGAGAGAAATCCTCATTGGATTTTGCAGTGATGGGGCCAGTGTCATGCTGGGAGTGAAGTCAGGTGTTGGGAAGTTGCTCCAGGATGACTTGCAGGCATCATACTATGGCACTGCCTTAATCACAGACTGGAGCTTGCTGTTGACCAGGCACTGGATGTGACAGGGGGAACAAAGGACTTCCAGGCATTCATGGACAGCCTATATATACATTATATAGCCAGTTTGTGTTCAGGGATGCATGAAGCTGGGGGCGGGAGGAGAACAATATGAACCAATGAAGGTCGGGGTAGCATTATAGTACCTGCAAGAAATTCAAACCACTTTCACCCCTGGTCGGCAGTGAGGGAAAAACACAAGCTAGCAACGGGTGTGTTGCTAACTTGAAAGTCAAAATATTACCTTAATTCCAGAGGAAGAACGGCGAGGTTGACTATAATACTAACTGGTGTGTTAGTACCATACTCTTCTGCGAGGCAGAATAGGGTAGCCGGCTAACGCCCGTCGACCGAAATTAGTACTTACAAGTAGCGACTTACAGTAAGTACATTCGACCAGGAAGACACAACCTTGAAGAAAACAGAATCATCAAGTACATCAGGTTTCATAGAGCCAAGCGTTTCAAGTGCTACTCAACTGGCTATAGATAAGCCAGTCCTTTATTAGTATATAAGTGCTCTGTTAGCAGTTCTTTGTTGGTAATTCTATCGCTCGAGGTGGAGACGAAAGAGATGAGCTTTCAGTCTGCGGCAGAAGGTGTGTAAGCTATCTGCTGTCCTGATGTCAATGGGAGCTCATTCCACCATCTTGGAGCCAGGATAGCAAACCCACGTGTTTTTGCTGATGGGAACTTGGGTCCCCCTCGCAGCGAGGGTGCAGCGAGTCGTTTGGCTGATGCAGAGCATAGTGCACGCGCTGGGGTGTACAGTTTAACCATGTCCTGGATGTAGTAAGGGCCAGATCCATTCGCAGCATGGTACGCAAGTACCAGTGTCTTGAAGTGAATTCTAGCAGTTACCGGAAGCCAGTGGAGGGAGCGGAGGAGCGGAGTGGTGTGGGAAAATGTAGGAAGGTTGAAGACCAGACAAGCCGCTGCATTCTGGATGAGCTGCAGAGGTTGGATGGGTACTTGAATTAAAATGGCGCGGTAATGTTACAAACAGAAGGCAGTGAGGAGAGAGGGATGTAAAAAGCTCCCTCTCTGTGGTCGGCCGAACAGAAGAAAACCCACAAGCATTCGTCCTTCCCGCTTGCTGGCTGTTTGCTCCTCCTCTCTGGGGGCTGTGGTGACGTAGGAGCGGGCCCGGCACCACGAGGGGGCAAAAGGGGGCATTGCCCCCTCAGTTGTATTCTTTGCCCCCTCACTTTGAGCATCATTCATCCATCAAAAAGTACAATAAATCTCACAATTATTAAATAACTTTAAATAATTATTTTCCCCAATACACATTACTATGTTTAGATCAGATACGTGGGCAGGCAGTCAAGCAACGTGTACAAAAGCCTCAACCCCAAGTGAGCTTGTAGTCTTATGTTAGCCCGGACTCTGCCCGGAAAGCACACACGCTAGCACACACGCTAACATGTGTGCTTTCCGGGCAGAGTCCCCGTTTTCGGTGGCCGGTACCCGGTTGAAACTCCCGAAAATGTTCCCGTTTTTTAACATGCGTTACAAAAAATAGAGCAAGGTGAAATCAAATGTTACATGTCAGTAAAAACAGAGTAACAGTGTTGTGCCTGTTTGTAGCATTAGCGTATTATTTCTTCTTCTTCTTCTTCTTCTTCTTCTTCTTCTTCTTCTTCTTCTTCTTCTTCTTCTCTTCTTCTTCTTCTTCTTTTGTCTTTAATGGCGAATCGCTTGCACTTGGAGCATATATCGCCACCTACTGTTGATTTATTAAATGTTTCTATTAAATCCTTGTCCTCAGACCAGTGTTTTTGAGGAACTTGAAGATCAGCTTGTTTCCTTCATTTCTTGATTTACTTTCGTATATTGACTTGAAATCCATGTTGTTTGACATCAACAAAAAAGAAGACAGACAACTACAGATAGCACCACACATGATGGTTACTTTTTATTATTTAGGGCTGCCTGTATGGATCAGGTTTTTGCCAAAGCGAGCCCTTTTACTAGAATAATAATGTGTTATGTATTATATCAACCGTATTGGTACAATGAGCGACATCTAGTGACGGATTGTGGAACATTGATTTGATTTTTCTCATGGCTGTTGGACGCTAGAGACAAACCAGGGGACTTTATTTTTATTTGTAATCTGTGTCTGTCCATTTGGTGTAGTATTTGATCCAATATTACATTTGGTTTATATATTAGTCACTTTCTTATGAAATGCCAGGTTGTATGCCTTGATTTGAACATTCAATCCTGAAAATAAAAAATCAACCAGATTAATGTTTCTTTAATCCTGACCTGACTAGAGTAGATAATAAGTAAATAAGTAAATCTGTATAGGAAGACGAGTTAAGGGATAGAGGAGAAAAGGTTAACCTCTTAAGCCCTGAGCCTGTTTTTCAGGTTTCAGGCTCGAAAATGCCACGAACACAAGAAAGACTATATCTTCACTTCTAAAAGGGGTAAATTAATAATCTTTTCTCTCAAAGCAAGGTTACATCTGTGAGTTGGATTTAGAAATGTCAGAATCAATATAGACGTTTTTATTTTAAAGTCAATTCAGATGGAACACAGTAAAAACATGTAAATTCTAATGTCTGCCTTAAAAAAAAACATTACTTATAGTGAAAACCACCCTTGAATGGTGGGATAGTAGACTAAAAGCTTTAGGAATCCAAACTATAACATATAATAAATACCCTGTGTCAAGATTGATGCAAAACAAGTGAAATGTTACCTTTTTAGAGAGGTTTAGAAAAATAAAGTCCAAGCGGACTCACCTCTGGGTAATTTGGGAACCATCAGTTCCATTTGAACTTTTTCACTGTAAAAATCATTTTATTACTTTGAATTATCACTATAGGTATTCATTCCATCCAAATACAACTGTTGTGGGAAAAAAAAACATAGGCCCACTCTGTTATCCTCTTACAGCCTCTGAATTAGCCCCGAGCGAAAAATGCTAACCTATTACTGCACCGAAAATCACTCCTAGCTCCCTTATTACTTATCCTAGCTGCACATTCAACACATTGTTTATGATCGTTAAGACACAGAATCTAACGGTGCCCACCTCAACACTGAAAGATACAAACACGCGACATTATCAACAAAAACGTACATCAAAACAAGTGGCGCTAGCGCTAATGCGCTAGGCTAACATGGCTCACCTTCCTCTTTGTCTGGTCTAAACTGGTCTTCAATGGCATTAAACCGATAAAAACGATGATGTAGTTAATCCATAGGTTAATATCCAATGTGGCTGTGTCCCCTTTGAAATGTTCTGATAATCTATAAACAATAAAACTGCAATTCCGTTATCTGCTATCCGCTCTGTGCTCCATGCGCTCTGGGTCCTGCAATTCCTGCTTCCTTACGTAGTAAACAATAAGTAAAGTCTGCTGCGTAATTTACTTAAACTGGCTAGCATTCTTTATACTTTACGCAGGACCATATCTCTGGAACCCATTGGTCGATTTGGGTGATTTACACCTTTTTCTTAACCATTACATCCAATAGAATCGATGGGCAGTTCCCAAATCCACGTGAACATTACCATTGCGGACGTAATAGAGAAGCAAACGAAACATATCTGAAAGTACAAGCCTGGACGGCAACACTTTATACCCAGTATATTGAAATAAATATGATGATGGATTATCAGTAAAAATATCTACGTGACACAAAGACATTTGATTAACCTTGAGCGGCGTTTTTATTCCGTTGAACACAACTTTTGATCACAAATCAAAAAAGGTAAGACGTAGCCTAATTATTGTAATATTTTTGAAACAAGATGTTGTTTACTTTCTCTTTTCTGGCTGATAGCTCCAGGAATTCGAGGTCGTACAGTGATGACATTACATGTGTGGAATCTGTGGAGTCTCAGCTTTAAATCGTATATCTTGTTTGTGCAGTTAAGATAGTAATAAGGGCATTTCTACCGTGAGTTCTGTGTAAAAAAGCGTTAGCATTAGTTAGCATTTTTTGGCTCAATGCTAATTCAAAGGCTTGGTATTACTCTTGTGGTTTTTTTTAGCTAACAAGTGTTCTTATTGTCAGTTAGCGGAGTTTCTTACCTTTAAAAGGGTGTGAAACATTAATAGTTTAATAAATGTTAAGAAGCCCTAAGACATAGTCTCGTAAAAAAACGGTGGGAGAGGTCCACTGGGGGGACCTTCGGGCTTAAGAGGTTAAGGTATAATTACAGAGCCTGTCCATTTATAAATTGAGGAAATCAATGTTAATCTGTTAACCAAAGTGCAGCCATCTATCTATCAACTATCTACTATCTGTTGTTAAAGATCAGACGAAAATAACAGAACGAGAGGGGTAAATCCAGAATAAATATAAAGAAGTGTAGCAGGATGAGAGTCCTAATCCCTTGTAAAGCATATTCTCCTCGTTTGGCTCTTGTGAGCGTGTCGCCGCCAGGGGGCACCCTATAAAGTGGCACCCTATAAAGGGGCAGAGGTTTCTAGCTGGCTGTCTCTTGTTTGTTGGTACACAGACCCGCCCCACTTGCGTGTTTGCCGTGTTTGCTTCCGCTACCGGTGCAGCCTGTCAACGCAGCCATGAAAAGCATGAAGCTCTTCCCTCTCTGCATTATCGATAGGAAAGCCTGATCGGGCCAATCCAATGGTTAAGGGACATCTGCTGTTTTGCTTCCCCGGAGAAAGTATGTTTATCGGCAGTAACGTCACAACTGCTATCGAGCCAGCCTAGATGTTTGGGCTACCGTTACCACATTGTGGCTCCTGATTGCTGCTTCTGGCCAACTTTGCGTTAACCAGTTAAAGTGCTGCTTTAACTGCACGCCTTCCTGCTGCCTTGCTTGGGCCGACACTCGAAGTGTGGACGTCACTGAACTCTGGGGCTAACTCCCTCTATAACTTGTCCTTACTTTGGCCAACTTGATTTAAATTAGTTTGTTTATTTTAGTCTAGTTAATTGTTTATTTTGTTTAACTGAACCTTTTCTCTTTTGATTTATTTTATTCTTAAATGTTTATCTGCTTATGAGAACATATTTGATATTGTGTTTGTTTATTACTTTGATTTACTGATTTAGCCCCCATTAACTGTGTTCCCCTCTTGTTTCCCTCCTTAGTTACTGAGAGCTGAAGGTGGTGGTGCTGGTGTCCAAGGTGGTGGTTTTCCTCTCTTCTTTTGTGTGTGATGTGCTCCCCCGAGATTTGATTTCCTGCACGTATGACTGGTGATTTTAGGTTTGGTTTGTTTGGGGATCCTTCCACTCATTCGTCAACCCTATCCCCCCACTGGTAAGCCTCAGCCCCTAATTCATTTCCCCCCTTTGTGCTACAGTCCGGTGTGACTGTATTTAACTGCATTTTAACTAGTGACTTGTGCCAAATAAAATTGTTTATTTTTGATAACTTGAAACCGCGTCTCCTACTCCATTAGTATTTGAACCTATGTGTCCTCTCTATAACTGAAAGAAGTGTTAATATTTCCTTGGGTGAAACTCCCAAGGTGGCGTTGTCGGAATTGTGAATGGTGTAATCAAACCAACTTTAACAAATCCATTCACCTATCCTCCCCTCTGCGGCTACTGCCACAGAAGCAAAGAGATTGTAGAGCAGTGAGAAGGAAAAAAACTTGGTGTGTCAATTCATTACATTGCCAGTATTTTTCGTTGTTGTGAAAAAAAAATTGCCCCTCGGATTTTTTAACAGCCCCCTCAGTAATTTCATCCTGGAGCCGGGTCTGCATAGGAGACTTCCCCCCCTCAGTCTTCTGTGTCCGATATTGTGTTAAACAGAGGATTTCGACATTTTACATTCATTCCTTACTTCCACATGCATTTTCTCCTCCTTATCTCTTTCATAACTGTATATGTAATACATGTTAACAGCGTCAATAGCCACTTTAATGATACTAATGGACGGTAGTCACGGATGTCGTCATGCAGGATTTTCAGAATAAAAGCTTGGTATTGAGAACTTCCGGTTTTTCCAGAATAAAATAGCATTTAAACTGACGGTATGTTTAAACTGCATTATGCCATCAAAACATTGATTTTAATTTCTAACAGGTCTTATTTTGAATAAGAAAAAAGCTTTGGGGATATACATATTAAGCCTGACAAAGTACTAATATATTGCTTTCCTGCAATGTTAACTACTGTATGTTTAAGCACTTATTTTAACTGATATTATACATATATATTATACTCTTATAAGATGTATGTAGATAGCACAAGAAATGTGCAGAATACTACAGTTTAATGGTGGAGGTACACACATATTGATAGATGTCTTGTAATGCACTGTTGAGGAACCTGCGGCCCAAGTTGTTCATCTCCGACCTTGTCAGGTATTGAAAATTCAATAAATAAAGAACACAGAATTATGAAATATAAAACACAGAATTTGTGTGATTATACCAAATGATTTACAAATAAACACCACTGCATATGTACAACTGTTACACATGCTGATGTAACGCAAATGTTTCCAACTTGGGATCAATAAAGTATATCTTATCTTAAGATGATCGATGGCTACTGCCAAATTTGCAAAATGTGTGCATGTTTCAGGCTCATCAATTAACAACAGGAGGGGTCACAGACATAAGACCAGCTGTTAAATAAAGCTCTTCTGACCTTAGCTGTCATGTGGGTATATAATGCTGCCCATTATGGTTACAATTTTCACCCCATTTATTAATTATATGTTTTACATTTGAGTGTTTCCTATCCCCTAAACCTCCAGGGATGTACACAGTTTAATACTGGCAACTTCTTATTATGGGAAATATGAAAACGTCTTTTAAAACTACAATTCCCAGTAGAGACGTGCCATAGAACATGTTGCGAAACACACAATAGTTACTACATGTGTAGTTCTGGGGACGGGGTGGACCTGTTCAAATCCAGTTTTGGACAGTCTGCCGTGGTTCCATCCCATTTCAAAGTGCTGTTCGACACTCGGCGTAACACTCGGCGCACACTCGGCGCACACTCGGCGCACACTCGGCGCACACTCAAACATCCAATCAGAGCTTGAGGGCTATCACGGGGTTTGTCAAGCGAAGCGGAGAGAATACTAACTTCCGGGTGTAAAATTCTATAAAGCAAATGAGCTGCTCCGACCCTCGGTCCTGACGGACTCCAACTTCTGTTTATTAATCAAACAAATACATAAACACAAGGATATAATGATGTCTTATTGTTGAGTAAATAACAGTGTGTGGTTTAGAAAAGAATACAAAATAAGAAGGAAAAAATGATGAAACAATACAGATTTCAGTATTCTGAGCCCCTACTCTCCCCGTAACTGACGGCAACAAAAGTCCTACATTATTCAATTAAAATAAAGAAGTAAAAACAATAAGTGTGGCTTGATATTGAGTAAGAAAAAGGTTGATAAACGCTGTGAGAATGGATCTTCGGAGAGCATTTTGCCGCGATCCCAACGTGTCTCTACGTTCAGGGATCTCTATGCACATCAATGGGACGCCCTGCCCGTTGAAAACTGATTGACAACTTCCTACTGAGGTCAGTCTTCTGTATTTCTGCAGAGCAGGCAGAGTTTTTTTCACATCTTTAGCAGTGATGTTCAGACGACTATAACTAACAAAAAGTTATACAGTACATCACTATTTGTACAGAGACTAGATGTAAATCGTTGCTGATAAATGTAGGGGAGAAGGGGGTAAATTGAGTCAGTGGGTAAATTGAACCACACCCTGTAACCAGGCAACGCCGTATAGGTGTAATCAAGTGACCAGAAATTATGCAAGCTCCACCCATTTTTCATTGCCAGTGAAAGAGAGATAGGCTGCTCATATGGTCAGGGGCCTCATTTATAATGCCGTCCGTAGGATTCACGTGGGAAGGTTGCTTATGTTGTAGAAATCCAAAAAATAGGTACAGAAATGTACCGACATTTTCCGATTCACCAAAGGTTTCCCTTTATAAATCACAATCGACTCGAAATGCGGTGCAGCTTTTGCGGGCTTCACGTAAAGCCCATACTATAAATAGTCAAAGAAACGCCCATTCATTCATTTTGACTGACTTTATGAAGAAGATTGTAGGAAATGACGACAGAACAGCTAAAAAAGACATCTCACACGTGTCAGATTTTGGTTATTTTGGGGAGGTCGAGATAAATCATATTGTTTGGTGGATGCCGTTTGAACCAGAGTAGCAGCATGGAGGTCGGATCGTCACCAAAATAAATAAATAAGTGGTCCGAAAAAAGTTAATGACAAAAAGAATACACATAGCCTTCCTCAGGCAGTGTGTTTGTACCGGGGACAGGAGACCCCCCCTTGATGAGAGACTCTAAGAAATGATCGGGGAATCCCTCCGGAGTGGAGTCATGACGACTGGATCTGAATTATGTTTTTGTATTTGGTGGTTTGTGTCCCAGCTGTCGATCAGCTGTGCGCAGCGTCTCCACTGCAACCTGTGCATCTCAACCTCCCCGCAGCAACTCTATATCCACCAGTTGAAGGAAATACAACTAATGTGTTGTGTTATATTTGCTGTACAATTGACCACATATGGTGTTCTTAGTTTCCATACGTCCTGTGTTTTATGAGCGACTTATCAAGTCTTAGCAAACGGCATAAAACAGGATTAAACATGGTAGTATATAAAACCATGCTCGTACAATATAGAAATGCAAAACCGCATCATTTATGAGAAAACATTTCATAACATTAACACAACATATTCGAGGTGGTTTTAAATAACATAGGCTATCCGTATTTATTTAGTTCTCCAAGTTATGTTTTTGTGTGCACTGAGGAGTCTCAAACAGGTATTTGTTTAATCATTTTAAGATTGGCTTTAATCAATTTGTGAAAATGAATGCTTCATATATGATAAATGAGAGGTAACATTTTATTTATGGTATTATTTCCACACATTTCTCTCCATTCTTCCTTCTGCCAACGGTGTCGCAGTTTCTCGTATCTCCCGTTTTTGTGCTTAGTACGTTCGCATGGGTTAGAGTTTGCGTGGAGGACCGCATGTTTTCCCGTCAAGTTAGTATTTTATAAATCGCAAACATTGCGTAGAAACTGGCGTACGCCATTTTTTGAGCGTATATCCCTTTATAAATGAGGCCCCTGGTAAGTAATTATCCAGGTTTAAGCTGTATATATTGTATATGTTGATGTGTTGGCAGCGTATTAAACCATGTGAGTCATTAAGCTAAAAAATTACTCTGAATTTTAATGCTAGGCTATTTTTTCTAAAATGGTGGCTATGGGGTAAAGTGAACCATGGGCTTGGGGTAAGTTGAGCCAGTTTTTCAATGGAGAAATTAATGAAAGCAGGCCAATTTGATAATAAGAGCTCATTCTAGGCTACATTTAAAGTTGAATTTACCCTGTGTTTGATTGGTAAGATGTATGAAATTGTATCACCATTTGTATGATTACTTTTCCTTTTAACATGTTAAAAAAAATCAATCAATTCAATCGAAATTTATATTAAAAATATTTGAAAACTAAGCTTGTATTTGGTTTGTTATTTATTGTTTATAGTTACCTTTAAGATGTGTTGTAGGTATGCCCAGGTTTGAACAGGTATGCCCAGGTGTGAACCGTGGTTCAATTCAGTCCCTGACCTGGATCAACTGACCATGGGGCAAGTTGAGCCACAAGACTTTTTTTTTAAAGAAGTAATATTTTCACTGCTCTTGATCAAATATTAATTATTATCATTGCCATTGATAGGAGACATCTTGAATTATAGGTGTTTGTTTTCATTTTTACTACGTGTCATTTCTCTTTGCTTAGAGGACAGCATAACTAAAAAATGGCTCAACTTATCCCACTCTCCCCTGTATGTATAACTAGACTGCCTATACAGTATGAACAATGAAGTCACTGCTTTATTTATGCAGATGACTTTATGTTGAGTATTCATGGAGCAGCTACAATGTTAGCTGAACCTAGGCCTAATTGGTCTGACTCCATTTAGAAAACAGGAATTCATTGTTATTTCTGCATCCTTTTCACATTTATTCCAATGAAATCACAGCTAAATCTGTTTATAGTGAATGCATACCAACCTAGTGCACCAGATTATTTAAGCAGATGTGTGCTTTGCTGAACTGTGAACAGTTTGGTGAAATTCACTGAATTTCCTTCTCGATACTTTTAATATGTACCGAACACAAAGGAATCATAGAAAACAAAAACCTCGGGTAATAAACCCTTTCTTCTTGATTTCTGGGTGTTTACATCAGTGAGCCCTTTAACAGCTCAACAGCAGACATACTGTACAAAATGAATGCATTTGACACCTATTTGCCTTGATGGGTGTATCTAAAGAGTTTGAGGGAAATCATATACTTTGAACTCATCAGAAAAGACTCAGGGGGAAAATTGTATTTTGAAAATGAGGGCACTGATCCTGTAGGCAGAAGCCCTTCAGTTGCATTAATTTGCTATTTTTTGCATGCGGCCTGAAACGTTTGGATGAGCTCTCTAGAGGTTGTCGTCAGCCTCACTATGGCAGTGCCTACCACTTCAGTCTGTAGTGCTTTCCCACCATCAGAGAGCTCTGCATGTCTGTATGTGTGACTGCCAGTGTGTTGGATGTGCAGGGAGCATGGTTCAAAATCATCTTCAAACGGTCGCTGACACGCTATTGTGCAGAACATGCTGCGTCAAATGAGAATGGATCAGAGCTTCAAAAGCATGAAAGTATGGGAAAATATGGGCAATCATGTCATTTGACCTGTCAATTAACAGTGTACTCACCAGGACATTTTGTTGGTGAATGTGTATGTGTGTGTGTGTGTGTGTGTGTGTGTGTGTGTGTGTGTGTGTGTGTGTGTGTGTGTGTGTGTGTGTGTGTGAGAGACACATCCAGACACAGAAGAGGTTTCCAGTTCTTCAATCAGATTTAAAAATACCTTATAATTTATGCAATTAGCTGCATACAGGTTTCAATAAGTGTCTTGGGGCCTTTGTTTACTTTACCTGCAAAGAGGACCAGTCATTTAATTATTGAAGTTTCTTCGGTAGCCTATATTTAGTCATATTCTAATGAGAAGACAGTTTAGTACCCTTTTAATATTGAAATGGCTATGTTAATGTTCATGATATCTTCAAAAGGGAATGGAAATTTGACATCATCAACGACAAGTTGTCTATCTTTGGAGAATACCAGTGACCTCCACCTATTGACTTCCTCTATAGAGGAACTTATATGTAACGTTTGCACTTACATTTTTTTAAAGATGGTTGGGAGGCATGCTTTTATGTCACTGGCTGTAACATCCACTCCTATGACCAACGACAGCCGTACTCGACAGGTGGGAGTTGGCCTCCGCAGACAACTAAAACTACTACTTGTATAAGCAGGGATGGCTAGATGTTTGTGGGCAGGAGAGCTAGATGCTAACAGATGCCAGATGCTAACAGGCAGTGGGAGCCTGTAAAAATTGCGACTGTTCTCTCTGACACGCGACTGCTCTCTACTCCACCTTTGCTTGTTGGTCTTGACTTGAGCGTATGTCAAGACCCAACCCTCCCGATTTCATTGCCGTCTCCCGGTTTCCTCCCGGGGTCATATTTCTCCTGATTTCTGACAAAATCAGATTTACTCAGTACTGTTTCCACTCGGACTTTAATACAGCTACACCATTGTTTGGTTACCATGGTAGCGTGTCTCTTTAGTAGCGCACTCAACTGAAATTCTGAGAGGGTGAGGAAGATAGTCACAGAAAAGTAGACCAAGAATCGACAACTTGACCCTCTGCTCACTCCTTTCCTGTAAAATACAGGTCCAGACCACCAGTGGCGGCGCCAGAGATTTTCTCTAGGGGGTGCTGTGGGGTAGCTTGACGTTTCATAGAGGGTGCTCAAACATTTAGGGTTTCCCATTAATGTGCCAGCGCTACAGATGAATTTTCTACTGCAACACTCCCCACACACACACAGTGCACCCGCGACTGTTACAATGAAGGCTCGATAATCAGCTCACGGCATATAGGCAGGGGTAAAGTGCTATTTTTACAAGTGGGGAGCGGACCTCACCTCCTCTCCGAGGGTCCTCACCTCCTCTAGGAGGGTCCGGGGGCATGCACCCCCGGGAAGATTTTTTTTTAAATATTGAAGTTAAAAGAATCAATCTGGTGCACTTGAGAGCAACATTAAGAGATCTATTGATACATCTCTCAACACCCATATGAAACAGAACTGTCAACAGATTTTCTATTTCTTTATAGATATTTTACAAATCACTCCCCTTTTAAAACAAACCATTTGAGACCCACTGAGATAACTAGACTAAAGTTAACTATCTAAACACTGAGAGTCCTTTACTTCACCTGAGCTGAGGTTATCTGAGACTCTCAGTCTGACAGGAGAGAGTTCCCCCTCCACCTTGTTGTTGAAAAAGCTCTTTATATCCTTTAGCTTGGCTAGCTAGCACCAGATGCTAACCTCAACGATCTCCGGTAGATACCCACTGGTGCGCGAGGCGAGCTCTCTCGCTCGCGCACGCATGCACACAAAATGGCTCGTTCCCCACACACACACACACACACACACACACACACACACACACACACACACACACACACACACACACACACACACACACACACACCCAGAGCAGGGTTTGAATGAAACACAGAGACCCAGAAGTAAGCTACTTGTACTCACGAGGCCTATTATGTGCAGAATCCCTCTCGCTTTCAGGTGGTTTTGATTGAGTGTCCACACATGGACGTTTAAGGACTAAAAAACGATACATTTTTAACTTTGTTAGCAAATTATTTGGCGCTCTAGCTAACACTCAAGTGTCACAAAGTAATTTAGCCTATGGGTAGGTAAAAAATCGAATGGGTGCTGGCCATTGGCCTAATCATATCACCTGTGTTGGCTTTATGTTTTTGGTCAAAAATGTGTTTTTCACATATGCATTGATGTAATCAATAATATTTCTAATTTAATTTAATAAAAATAATAATAATAATTTTAAAAAAACATATTTATTGGGGGTGCTTAGGGGGTGCTTTGGCAATCCCCGCAGTGATTTTGAAATCCTCCCGATTTCTGAGGTCTTAATATTGGCAAGTATGCCTGCAACCCAAGTTTTTCATCTCTGACCTTGTCAGCATAGGCGGCCCGTGAGGCTCAGGTTTGGGAAGGCTAAATAATTTGTTTTCATCTTACGCTGCCCGTCTCTGGCGTCTATAGAAAAGAGATCAACTCAGTGAAAGCACCGCCTGCTGACCGATCAGAGCTCAGTGTGCGGAGTTTAAATATCTATCAAGTCATATTACAGGAAAAAGGAAATGCACGCCGACGCGTCGCACTTATCATTCATCACACTGACATCACATCATCAATCAGATCATCGATCTCACATCGATATCACAATATTTCCTTATCTGAGTCAGCTTCTTCACATTAAGTTGACGAAACACTCAACTCAAATGTAATAAAGTCAGATCCCCTCGTGATGGGGCAGTATCATAAAACTTGTACGCTTTCAAACACTCGGTAGTTTATTTTTTAACGAGTTGTTCTGTATTCTCCTTGCAGGTGCAACTATGTGGCTTGTATCCTGGATTATATGTTTAAGTCATCATGGATGTTTAAAGTTCATATTTGTCTAATATTAGTTTACTTTTCATTAATGAAGTATGATGTTGCGCTGTCAGTACACTTGTCCCTGTTTGTGATTGGTCAAATGTAGCTAACCCCGCCCCTTTCACGTGAACGCGCTCTCAGCTGGAGAGAGAAACCCTGGCTTGATTTACCGAGTTGATAACCAGCGTCGTAGGACCGCTTAGCGAGAACTCGTTTGTTAGGGTCAGTTAAGATAACTCAAACGTATCCAGGGTCTGTTGAACTGGCTTCGTAGTACAGGGCACAGGTGGCTGCATAGCAGCGCAAATGTCAAAGACACACACATTAGACATTATATTTTTATTTTACCAGGATGCAGTTACACAAATATTTGGGAAGGCTTAGCCTTCCCTAGCCTACAGCACCCGCCACCCCTGCTTGTCAGGTATTGAACATTCAATAAATAAAGAACACAGAGTTATTCAATATAAAACACAGAATTTGTGTGATTATACTAAATGATTTACAAATAAACACCACTGCATATTTACAACTGTTACACATGTTGAAGTAACGCAAATGTTTCCAACTTGGGATCAATAAAGTATATCTTATCCTAAGATGATCGATGGCTACTGCCATATTTGCAAAATTTGGCCTTGACAAACCTTGACAAGTGCATGTTTCAGGCTTATCAATGAACAGGAGGGGTCACGGACATAAGACCAGCTGTTAAATAAAGCTCTTCTGACCTTAGCTGGCATGTGGGTATATATTAATGCTGCCTTATTATGGGCACAAGCAATTTTCACCCATTTATTAATTATATGTTTTAATTTGAGTGTTTCCTATCCCCTAAACCTCCAGGGATGAACACAGTTTAATACTGGCAACTTCTTATTATGAGGAATATGAAAACGTCTTTTAAAACAACAATTCCCAGTCGAGACGTGCCATAGATAGAGAGCATGTTGTGAAACACAGAATAGCCAGCATGTGTAGTTCTGGGGACGGGGTGGGGGAGGGGGGGACGGGGGGGGACCTGTTGTTCGACGCTCGGCGTAACCCTCGGAACACACTATCCAATCACAGAGCTTGAGGACTATCACGGGGTTTGTCAAGCGAAGCGGAGAGAATACTTACTTCCGGGTGTAACATTCTCTAAAGCAACTACTATGAGCTGCTCCGACCCTCGGTTCTGACGGACTCCAACTTGTGTTTATTCATCAAACAAATAAATAAACACAAGGATATTTATGTGTTATTGTTGAGTAAATAACAGTGTGTGGTTTAGAAACCCATTAATACAGATACAGATACATATTTCAGTATTCTGAGCCCCTACTCTCCCCATAACTGACGGCAACAAAAGTCCTACATTATACAATTAAAATGAAGAAGTAAAAACAAGAAGTGTGGCTTGATATTGAGTAAGAAAAAGGTTGATAAACGCTGTGAGAATGGATCTGCGGGTAGCATTCGCTCGCGATCTCAAGTCGTCTACAACATAAGTTTAGGGAGCTATAGAGGACTATGGACATCCCGGAAAGTTGAAAATGTACGCTAAGGGCCGCCCCCCCTTGCGTTGCAAAAAGCTGACACAGGGGACTTGAAATAACGTCAACATAGGCCGACCTGGGAGTGAGGATGTGTTGTTTAAAACAGGAACTATCGCAGTATAAATACATATTACATTACATTACATTGCATTTAGCTGACGCTTTTATCCAAAGCGACTTACAATAAGTGCGTTCGACCAACAAGATACAAACTTGAAAACAACAGAATCATATAAGTACATCAGGGGGGTGTACTACGAAGCAGGATGTTCTCTTAGCGGCTAAATTCAGGGGAAACTCCGGCTTTCCGGTCATCCGAAGCTGGTTCTCTTTTTAGCAGGCTAGATCTCCATGGTAACTTATGCTAAGCAGCTAACCTGGTCGGGACCAGGTTAGGTTGCAGGCTAAGAGCTCAACTCAGTGAAAACACCGCCTGCTGACCAATCAGAGCTCAGTGTGCGGAGTTTAAACGATCAAGTCATATCACAGGAGAAAGGAAATACAGAAAACCTGCCGTTGCAGGAAAGACGGCCGGCAAAAATCACCGACTGTGTGAACGTGAACATTCATAGAATATCACCTCCATCTTCAGAGCAATCTGACTATTAGAACATTAGCGTTAAGAAAGCTTACTTAAATATCGGCCACAACATAAGTAACCGGATCAGAGTACATTAAGTACAGTCCGCGGCATATCACTTCATAATGTATCATATGTTTCCTTATCTGAGTCAGCTGAGCCGTATCTGGCCGTGCAACACTCACAGTGTCACAGACTGGATGCAGAAGTATTATTTTAAGCAACACATAAGTTGACGAAACACTCGAGACAAATGTAATGAAAGTCAGATCGTGTCTTAGACGGGCCGTGATATAATGAACCTGTTAATGTACGCATTCAAACACTTGTTCTGTTCCCAGCTGTATTCACCTTGCAGGTGCAGCTATGTGGCTTTTATCCTGGATAAAGTGTTTAAGTCATGGATGTTTAAAGTTTAACTTCTTCATTTTTGACCAGTATTAAAGTTCACTTTTCATTCAGGAAGTATGACGCGGCGCTGTCAGTACGCTTCTCCATGTTTGTGATTGGTCGAATGCTCCAGATACCACCCCTTTCATGTGAACGCGCACCTAACTAGATAGGACACGGCTGGCTTGAGCGATCCACTTGATAACCAGCGTTGTAGTACAGTTTAGCGAGAGCGCGTATGTTTTGGATTAGGCCAACCGGCGAACTCAAACATATCCAGGTTAGGTTGAACCAGATTCACAGGATAGGCCCCAGGTTTCATAGAGCAAAAACATTTCAAGTGCTACTCAACTGGCTTTAGATAAGCCAGCCCTTTGTTAGTATATAAGTGCTTTGTTAATAGTTCTATCGCTCGAAGTGGAGTCGAAAGAGATGAGTTTTCAGTCTGCGCTGGAAGGTGTGTAAGCTTTCTGCTGTCCTGATGTCAATGGGGAGCTCATTCCCACATTTTGGAGCCAGGATAGCAAACCCACGTGTTTTTGATGATGGGAACTTGGGTACCCTTCGCAGCGAGGGTGCAGCGAGCCGTTTGGTTGATGCAGAGCGGAGTGCACGTGCTGGGTTGTACGGTTTAACCATGTCCTGGATGTAGGAAGGGCCAGATCCATTCGCAGCATGGTACGCAAGTACCAGTGTCTTGAAGTGGATTCTAGCAGTTACAGGAAGCCAGTGGAGGGAGTGGAGGAGCAGCGTGGTGTGGGAGAATTTAGGAAGGTTGAAGACCAGACGAGCCGCTGCATTCTGGATGAGCTGCAGAGGTCGGATGGCACATGCAGGTAGATCAGCCAGGAGGGAGTTGCAGGAGTCTAGGCGTGAGATGATGAGAGCCTGGACCAGAACCTGCATCGCTTTCTGGGTCAGCTGGGGACGTATCTTCCTGATGTTGTAAAGCGTGTATCTGCAGCAGCGGGTTGTAGCAGCGATGTTTGCAGTGAAGGACAGGTTATTATCTAGGATCACACCCAGATTCCTTGCAGTCTGACTCTGGGAAATAACAGAGGTGCCGATGTTGATTGTTAGGTCAAGAGTGGGACAATCTTTTCCCGGAAGGAAAAGCAGTTCAGTTTTGTCAAGGTTGAGCTTGAGGTGATGAGCGTCAGCTAGACAAGCAGAGATGCGTGTGACGACCTGGGTCTCTGAGCGGGGAAAGGACAGAATGAATTGGGTGTCGTCAGCGTAGCAGTGGTATGAAAAACCATGCGGGCTAATGACAGATCCGAGCGAGTTTGTGTACAAGGAGAAGAGTAGGGGACCAAGAACAGAGCCCTGAGGGACCCTTGTAGTTAATTGACAAGGGTCAGACTCCGACCCTCTCCAAGTAACCCTGTAGGTGCGGTCTTTGAGGTATGAGGTGAGGAGGGAAAGTGCAGAACCTGAAACTCCAAGTTCTTGAAGAGTGTGAAGGAGGATCTGATGGTTCACCGTGTTGAATGCAGCAGACAGGTCCAACAGGAGGATGACAGAGGAGAGGAAAGCTGCTTTAGCCGTGTGCAGTTCCTCAGTGACAGCAAGGAGGGCAGTTTCTGTGGAGTGACCTGCCTTGAAACCAGACTGGTGCAGATCCAGAAGGTTGTTCTGATGGAGATAACAGGAGAGTTGTTTAAAGACAGCGCGTTCAAGTGTTTTAGACAGGAACGGGAGGAGATACTGGGAGATTAGTGAAGCATGACATGCCGATGTTTTGTTAGCACTCAGTTAGCATAGCATTAGCAGTCTAACCTTTGTCTGGTTGACTCTATAGTCATTAACACCTGTAGACACTGTTCAAAATGGGGGGGAGCCAGTGGGAGCTTGGCTCCCCCGAAGAGGGAGGGAGATCCCCTGAAGGCCGACTTTGAGATCAATAGGAGGAGCCTAAAAGAATCGTGCATATTTTTGTCACACAGATTAGAAATGTTGAGTTTCTGTAAATAAAAGTTCTTGAAATGAATAATAGTCATTGTTCATTACAGTTTCTGAATATTAGAATATAAGATATTTAACTCTGGCTTTGTAATAAAAAATATGGTGAAACGAAAACAGCCAAGCCTCGCAGCTTTTGGATTCACAAGCAATGAAAGTTGTTCCGTTCACGAAAATGACAACGTGAACGGAACAACTTTTAGTTGGCCGGCTGTAAGCGGCGTTCGGGTCGAGTTCGACAGCTCCACACGAGGCAGAGGCCTGCCGATGCGGAGCCTGAAGAGGCTTCAACAACGGCCACAGTCTCCGGCGCCACCTGCGCTAGCGAACTTTTCCTGACGATGCCCATGACCTGCCTTTTAACAGTGATCAGCAGGATTTTGTTCAAAACCATTTTCAGTGAGATATGCATGTAACAGAGCATTCCAGTTTCTGCCTGACTGCTTTAGACCATATAGGGACTTTTGTAATTTGCATACTAACTTTTCTCCAGTTTTTGACTTTTTCTCAAAACCTTCAGGTTGTTCCAAATATACCTCACAATCAATGGGTGCATGCAGGTATGCAGTTTTCACATCCATTTGGTGTAAAACTAAATCTTCCTGCACTGCCTTTTGCATGACAACTCTAACGGCCCGTACACACTACAGGCGTCAAAAAAGGCTTCCAACGCTTCGCCCATTAATTTCAATGGGGTGACGTAGGATATTTTCAAAATTCGCCGAACTGCATTGTGGGTAGCATGGCAAGGCGTTGCAAGCCTCGCAAGCGTCTATCGGCGTCAAAAGTTCAACAATGTTCAACTTTTGAGACTCGAGGCTTGCTCGAAGCTGGCGTCAGCCAATCAAATCCCGTTTTTTAATTCCCGCCAGTACAAGCGCTAGCCAATCAAACGTGTGTATGCAGGTCTTGACTATTTTCCATATGTCAGAAAATGGAGGAAAAATTAATAATTGCCGTGGCAAATGTCCCAGTCTTGTATGACTGTACTCTGTTCACCTACCGGGACCTAAACCGGAGGAACCAGGCATGGCGGGAGGTGGCAGAGACAGTTGGTGAAACTGGTAGGTTTTCAACTGTTTGGAGAGTTTATATCCAGTTTACTTCGTTTTAGCATTGAACAGACAGCTAGTAATGTAGCATAATAACATATTGTGGTGACCACCTTCGATGCATCGCCTCCGACTCCCATATCTCTCGGCACTACAATATCATATATATTAATAAAATAATTAAGAAATATTATAATAAGTATAAGCATAATATATAACATAACATATAATACATGCACAGCGATCAAGCATAGACAGTATATTTAGCCAGCTAGTAATGTAGCATAACATATAATATATATTAATATAATAATAAAAAAATATTATATATAATATAAGTATAAGCATAATATATAACATATAATACATGCAGAGGGTGTCGTTTTTCTCATACTGATATTCTGAACAATATGTGCTGTTGTATTTGCTGTAAAGTGTCTCTACTGTAGGCTAATTTTATTTTATGTACAGCACTTTGGCTCCACCAAAAAGCATTTATAAATGTGCTATATAAATAAAACTTGATTTGATTCACAGCTATCAAGCATAGACAGTATATTTAGCCGGCATAGAATGTAGCATAAAAATAGCATTCATTAATGGAGGAATAATTTAGTAAATTAAAGAAATTCACTTTATTATTTATTAACTTTATTATTTCATTTCATTTCATTAGAGAACGTCTGCAAGAAACGATGGAAGAGTCTGAGGGACAGGTTCCGCAAGGAAAAAAATGTGGAAAAGGAGGCCAAAAGAAGCGGGGCAGGGTCTGCAGGGGGGTACAGGCCCTGGCGTTTCATGGCAGTGATGGGGTTTTGAACCCCATTCATCATAGACCGTGAGACGTCCAGCAATGTCCCCCGGCAGACCCTGCCTCCATCCACCCTGGTGGCAGAGGAAGAGAGCCAGGTAGAGAGTGAGCCAGCCAGCCAGTCAGCCAGCCAGTCCACCAGCCAGTCCGCCAGCCAGTCCGCCAGCCAGTCCGCCAGCCAGTCCGCCAGCCAGCCAGCAGCAGTCAGCATGGAGAAGGCTGAGGTCCGGGGGAAAACACGAGGGAGGGGGAGGGAGATCTCCCCGTTTGAAAGAAGTCTGCTGTCTGCTGTCAACAATTACCCAGCAATTGCCCAGCCAACCCCACCAGTGCTGGAGGAGGACGAGGACTTGCAATTTTTCAAGAGCCTCTTGCCCACCATGAGAAGGATGACAAGGGCACAGAGGGCAAGAGTCCGCCTCGGGGTACACCAGCTCATTTTTGACGTGGACCAGCAGGACAATTTATAATTGTATAATTTTTTCACACGTACTGATCCACATTACATTTTTTTACACTCATCACACAAACTTCACTCATCACACAAACTTCACTCATCACACACACTTCACTCATCACACACACTTCACTCAAATTCACCAAATAAAACATTATTTCAAGTATGTTATGGCTATACTGTGTGTTCATGTGGTTTGTCAGTTGCAACATACCAGAAGCTTCATGTATGTCGGTATATATAATGTGCTTTCTTCTGTAATTGTTCAGTGAAAACCTATTGAAATTATGAGTGGTTTATCAGTAAAAACAGGGCTGAAAGAAAAAGGTTGTTAGTCATCTCATAATATCAATTCAAGAAACATGTTTATTAGGAATGTTTGATTTTAAAATGGCTCATTTGGAATATTTGCTCTTTAAAGAAAATGGGTAGCTCTTAAAAGAGCTTTTGGTTTGGAGGAGCCATGGTGACCCTACACCACGTTCTGCTGCCATGACACTACACCCTCCTCATTCAGATAGGACCTACACCACGTTCTGCTGCCATGACACTGCACCCTCCTCATTCAGATGGGAGCAGAAGGTCTCCCGCAGTTGGATGGATCGGCGTGTGGCGTTGTTTGAGCCCATCATAGGTGCATCGCGCAGGGTTGGAGCTTCATCACTCGACTTTGCGACGACAGGTGTGCATGATGACCTTCCTATCGTCTTCCTGCGGAGGAAGTTGTGCAACACACAGGTGGCCTTCACACAACTCTGTTACCTCTGGGCTGGTGGTGATGACACGCCGGAACATTCTCCACTGAGATGAGAGGATGCCAAACGCACATTCAACAACCAAGGCGGTAGTTGAACAGCCTCCTGTGAGCTGACGTCCAGGGAACGGACGCAGCAGGTTGTCCAGCAGCGGAAAAGCCTCATCTCCAACCAACACATGGGGAAGAAGGCCGAGCCGCTCTGCTCCTGGGATGACGGTGTCAGGTGGTAGCTGCAGACTGCCATCTCGGAGGCCCTCTCCAAAAGCGGAATTCCGCAGGTTCCCACTGTCGCTGCCCCTTCCAAAGCCTCCGACATCCACTACCCTGAAGAGGTACTGGGCATCCACGACAGCCAGCAGTACCAAGGAGTGGGTGGACTTGTAGTTGAAGTAGAGGGACCCAGAATTTGCCGGAGCCTGGATCACCACGTGCTTACCATCAATGGCACCAACGCAATTTGGAAAGTTCCAGCGCTCCTGGAACCCAGCAGTGATGGCTCTCCAGTCCTCCGTCTGTGGTACCGCCCTGGTCTCCTCAACCAGGGCGGTCCAGATGGCACCCGCAACCTCCTTCACGATGACAGCCACTGTTGCATGCCCGACCCGATAGCTGAATGCTATGGTCCTGTACGAGTCACCGGTTGCCAGGTACCTGAGAAAAAAGTAATATAAAAGATTAATACAAAAAAGGTTATACGCCACGCAGACACACACATCACAGACACACACATACAATTACACCACAGGCAGACACACATCACAGACACACACCACAGACACACACATCACAGACACACAATTACACCACAGGCAGACACAGACACACACATAACAGGCAGACACACATCACAGACACACACATCACAGACACACACATCACACCACAGGCAGACACACATCACAGACACACACATCACAGACATACAATTATACCACAGGCAGACACACAATTACACCACAGACAGACAAACACACATCACAGACATACAATTACACCACAGGCAGACACACACCACAGACACACAATTACACCACAGGCAGACACAGACACACACATCACAGACACACAATTACACCACAGACAGACACACACAGGCAGACACACACCACAGACACACAATTACACCACAGGCAGACACAGACACACACATCACAGACACACAATTACACCACAGACAGACACACACGTCACAGACACACAATTACACCACAGGCAGACACAGACACACACATCACAGACATACAATTACACCACAGGCAGACACACAATTACACCACAGACAGACACACACATCACAGACATACAATTACACCACAGGCAGACATACACCACAGACACACAATTATACCACAGGCAGACACAGACACACACATCACATACATACAATTACACCACAGGCAGACACACACCACAGACACACAATTACACCACAGACAGACACACACATCACAGACATAACATTACACCACAGGCAGACACAGACACACATATCACAGACATACAATTACACCACAGGCAGACACACACCACAGACACACAATTACACCACAGGCAGACACAGACACACACATCACAGACATACAATTACACCACAGGCAGACACACACCACAGACACACAATTACACCACAGGCAGACACAGACACACACATCACAGACATACAATTACACCACAGGCACACACACACCACAGACACACAATTACACCACCGACAGACACACACATCACAGACATAACATTACACCACAGGCAGACACAGACACACACATCACAGACATATTACACCACAGGCAGACACACATCACAGACACACCACACACACACACACACACATACACACACACACACACACACAGGGGAGCAATACTGCGTTTACCTGGCTATCTTAATTAATGTCATTCATCTGAACTAAATCACAGACTTCATTCATCCATAGCATGCATTCTCTCTCTTTATATACAGAGTCATATTAAATCATTAGAAATACACAAAACGTACCGTAAGCAGATGACGAGTCGCTCGGCGGGTCCGATTGACAAACGCATACGGGTGTCTGCCTTTGCAATCAGTGGACCGACTTTACCGAGCAACTCGTCGAACACGTCTTTGCTCATCCTGAAGTACTGCTGAAACAGTTCACCATCCAGGCGGAGCTCTTGGACAAGAACGTGGTATTCCCCCCGTTGCAGACGTTTTCTGAGTATCGGATGTACCCAACAGCGACACACTTTACGTGGCCTACTGCGATGCATTGAATAAACCAATGCTACCGTTGCTACAAAACCGTCATCCATTTTGGCAATAGTGAAGAAGAGCCGGGCTTTTTTTTGCTTTGTATGCCGGGGGCGGACGGGAGATTCCTGATTGGTTGTTGGTCGCCTTGGGCGCGAGAAAGCGCCAAGCCTCGGACACGCCCAGCTTCAAGCTTTTCTGACGCCTGTAGTGTGTATGGGCTGTAACAGTTGTCATGTCAGCTGTAGGTGCTAAAGTTTCCTCATAGTCAATGCCTTGTTTTTGGCTGTAACCTTTTGCAACAAATCTTGCCTTATACTTGTCTGACCCATCAGTATCACACTTGAGAGTATAGACCCACCTACCCCCACTGCCTTTTTGCCTCGAGGCAACTGGGTGATCTTGAATGTGTCATTCTCTTCTAGTGACTGCATTTCTTCATTCATTGCATTGATCCACTACCGTGACTTGGTTGACCCTATGGCCTCCTGGTAATTTGGTGGTATGTCACAAACTGCTCTATAACAAGAGTCTACACATGTTACCAGTTGGTCTACTGTATCCTCAGTCTCATAATCCTGTAAGTGCATTGGCTTTCTCCAAGCTCTAGGTGGGTTCTTTAGCCTCACTCTCAGTGCCTGGATGTTCACATTCAGCCACAGAAACATCACCTTGAACACTTTGACCTGATGCATTTCCCATTTTTTCATCAACATTTTCCTCATTGTCAAGGACCCTGGGGTCCACCTCTCTGTCCTGACATTCAATGTGTGACCCAGGTGTCTGTGTGTCTTTCTCTTTGGCTGTCTTGTTTGTGAATTTCACCAACCTGTGTTTTTGGACCTTATCTGTGTCTGGACAGTACACAAGATAAGCTGGACTGTTCTTATCATATCCAATAAAAATGCCCTGCTCACATCTGGAATCTAACTTCCCCTTCTCTTGTGTGTAGGCAAAACACACAGATCCAATTTCTGAAGTTTGGACATGTCTGGCTTCTTGCCTGTGAGCATCTCATAAGGTGTTTTCTTTGTGCGATTACTGTAACACCTGTTTCTTACATAGGTTGCCGTCTGTACAGCATAATTCCACAGTGTGTCTGGCAACTTACTGTCTAACAGCAGACACCTGCCCATTTCATAGAGGGTTCACCAACCTCTCTCTGCTGTGTCGTTTTGGTGAGGTGAATAGGGTGCAGATGTCTCATGTCTAATCCTATTTTTGGTTAACAGTGATTTGAATTCTCTATTAGTAAATTCGCCACCATTGTCTGAACGTAAACATTTTACTTTTCGATAAGGTGCTGAGTCTGCCAAAAACCTCTCTGTGGCATGTATTGCATCACTTTTGGATTTGAGAAAATAAACAGTTATGGCACCCGAATAGTCGTCTGTAAAAGACTGTGCATATTTGTGCCCTTCAAAGCTTGGGGTTCTCATAGGACCAGCTAAAGGTTCTGTAGCCTTTCTGTCTGGCTCCCTATTCCTTGTCTGGGTGAATTTTACTTTTGTACAAATTTCACACAGCTGTGCTGGCCTGACTGCACTGCCTCTTATATCCATGCCTTTTACCACACCCAGTCACTTTTGTACATCCTCATAATTGCAATGTCCCAAAATGTCATGCCAAGTTTGCATGTCGTGGCACACATTACATTTATCAACATTTTTCTGAACAGTTGGCAAGTAAAACAGATTACCACTTTCATGGAGGTCAAACCGGTTGTTACCACTCTTGGTGATCATGTGGCTGTCCCCCTTCTTGAAAGTGACTGTCGCTCCTCCATTTGTTGCTCTTGCCACTGAGAAGATATCGTGTGGATACATCGGCATATACAGTGCCTCATGCAGCTGTGCTCTTTGTTGACGTCCATCGTTGTCTAGCAGGTAGATCAGCGCCGTCCCTCTGCGTTGTGCCATCCCGCTGCATCTGGTCCCATCCGCCAGCTCGATTGAATCGGGCTGGAATGTGTTGTCAAAGCTCTTGAACTTGGCGATATCGTTCACTCTGTGGGATGTCGCTCCGGCGTCCATCATGATGCCTTTCTTCTTTACGTTGGCTGATGGCCTCTCGCTGTTTGCCTGCTTGGCCATGAAGCAATGATCCTCGTCGCCGTTGTCCTCCTCTTCTTCCTCTGAAGTATAATATATTGTATATTATCGGGGCTATTAATTCTGGTATCGTGTTTATCAGGATGACGTCATAATTCCTAATATCGGACCGATAATTATCGGGCCGATAATTATCGTACATCCCTAGATAGAATCAAACATCAAATCAAATCAAAAAGTGCAGCTTACACCTTACAAAGGTTATCTGGTACAGAGAGTGACCGTTGTTCCTATGCAAAATTGTGCAACCAAGTTAAATGGGAGTGTCGGAAAGCTAAAAGAGAGCATAAAAGAAAAATTGCAAAGGAAGCCAAAGAGAATCCGAAAGCTTTTTATAAATATGCCACAAGCAAGCTAAAAGTCAATGCCACAGTCGGAGATCTGAAAAAAGCTAGTGGCATCCTGGCTCAAAATGACAAGGACAACTTAGATGCCTCAAAAGCATCAGGACCGGATGGCATCTATCCCAGGATTCTCAAAGAACTGTGTGACGAACTAGATAAACCCTTACTTACTATATTTAAAAAATCGCTTGATGAAGGTGTGGTACCACAGCCTTGGAAGGATGGTCATGTAACTCCTATATTCAAAAAAGGTGACCGAAGCAATCCTGGAAACTATAGGCCTGTCAGCCTTACAGCAGTAGTATGCAAACTCCTTGAATCCTTGATGCGTGATGCCGTCATAGAACATCTTGACTCAAACAACCTATTATCAGACCGCCAACACGGCTTCGTCCAGGGCAGATCCTGTTCAACCCAACTTCTGGCCTGCCTTGACATATGGTCTCGTACCGTTGACGAAAGAGGAAGACTCGATGTCATTTATTTGGATTTCCAGAAAGCATTTGATACTGTACCTCACAAAAGATTACTGAATAAGCTCTATGGGTATGGTATCCGTGGAGACATACTCACCTGGATCTCAGACTTTCTCAAAAACAGGCGACAGAGAGTCTTTGTTAATGGGAAACCATCTGGATGGTGCCCAGTTCTCAGTGGAATTCCACAAGGTAGTGTCCTGGGTCCTGCACTGTTTGTCCTCTATATCAACGACCTACCCAATAATGTGAGCTCCAGGGTCCAGATGTTTGCAGATGATACTAAAGTCTTCAAGGAAATTAAGTGGAAAGAGGATGCAGAAAAATTCAGAGAAATACAAAGATGGTCCGAGTGTTAGCAGCTCAAATTCAATGCAGCAAAGGGCAAAGTAATGCACTTAGGTTTTCTGAATAAAAAATATGAGTATAATATGGGTGATAATTCAAACACTATAAACCTATCCGAGACTCAGATTGAAAAGGACCTTGGTGTGAATGTTCACAATACCCTGACATTTAGTGACCATATCCGTCGGGCAAGTAACAAAGCGAATGGTATCCTAGCAATGATCCGCAGATCATACACTTATTTGGACTCTGACATAGTACGTAGTTTATACATCTCTCTTGTATGACCACTCCTCGAGTATGGGAATGTCGCTTGGTCCCCCATGTACAAAAAGGATGCTGAACTCATCGAGAAAATACAGAGAAGGGCAACGAAGCTGGTTCCAGAACTAAAGGACCTACCATATCAAGAACGACTGCAAAGTCTTAAAATCCCGAGTATGTATTATAGAAGGGCGAGGGGAGATATGATCGAAGTTTTCAAATATCTCCACAACATCTTCAAAACATCATGCCCACTACAACGGGATTATAACACCAGGACTCGTGGACACTGCCTCAGGTTGAAGAAACAGTACTCAAGTCTGGCTATCCGCCGCAACTTTTTCAGCCTGCGTGTGGTTGACTTGTGGAATGATCTGCCAGAAAGCGTTGTCACATCCAAGACGGTTCACTGTCTCAAATGCCGCCTCGAGCACTACTGGTCAAACATCACCTTCACTTTGGACTATGTGACTGTTGCCAGCATCCATAGTAAATAAAGAATCAGTGATCTACTCATTTATTTATGAGCGACTAAAAGGCCTTAGGCCTATTACAGCCGTATCCTATTGATTGATATTGATTGAATGTGTCCTTTTTCTCCACACTTGTAACAAGTCACTGAACTCAGAGTGGCTTCTCCATTCTTCCAGTGTGTCTTTGTTAGGATTTGTCTGTGTTGGTTTTTTTTCGTGTCCTTTTCTATCTTTGGGTTTCCTATTTTGTAAAGTGTTCACCCCCGTTTCCTGCCTGTTTGCTTTCTGTCGGTTTCCCTCTCTGATTACCCAATTGTGTTCACCTGGTACCTATGTGTTTTCTCCTCCCTCCTCACCTGTCTCGTGTTTATGTGATTAGTCCTGGGTGTATTTAAGTTCTGGGTTTTCTGTCTCTCTTTGTCGGTTCGTCTTGTGATTTGGCTTGTCCTCGGTGAGTGTTCTGTTCTGCCTGTATATATATATATATATATATATATATATATATATATATATATATAGCCTTGAAATAAAGGAATTATTTTGACTTAAATCTGCATTTGGGTCCTACCTGCTTCCTTCGCTCCACCGTAACATTACGAACCGACCAAAGATGGACCCAGCGGATTCAGCTTTTTTGATGCCACAGGCGGCTGCTAAGAGAAGGAGGCGCAAAGCCAAGCTAGCAGCCATGCCTCAATGCTCCAGTACCGGCCCACGCAGCTTTGCGTCCACACTGGATTACCTGGCTTACACAGCCAGGGTCCAGGCTTCCGCTCCGGACCTTACAGCCAGGTTTCCGGCTCCAGCTGCCACAGTCCCATCTCAAGTTTCCTCTCGAGTCCCATCTCAAGTTTCCTCTCGAGTCCCCTCTCCAGTTTCCTCTGGAGTCCCCTCTGGAGTCCCCTCTGGAGTCCCCTCCTCTAGTCCCTCCTCTAGTTCCCCTCGCGAGTCCCCTCTCGAGTTCCCTCCTCTAGTCCCTCCTCTAGTCCCTCCTCTAGTTCCCCTCTCGAGTCTCCTCTCGAGTCCCCTCTCAAGTTCCCCCTTGGTTCCCCTCTCGAGTCTCCTCTCGAGTCCCCTCTCGAGTTCCCCCTTGGTTCCCCTCTTGAGTCTCCTCTCGAGTCTCCTCTCGGGTCCCTACTCCGGGTCCTGTCCCGTTGGGGGCTCCGTCAACTACTCCTCTGCCGGAGGTCCTGCCAATCGTATGTCTGTCCCGTTGGAGGCCCCGCCGACTACTCTACTGCCGGGGGTCCTGCCAACCCTTTGTTCTGTCCCGTTGGAGGTCCCGCCGTCTACTCTCCTGCCGGGGGTCCTGCCAGCTCCATGTCCTGTCCCGTTGGAGGTCCAGCCGTCCACTCCCCTGCCGGGGGTCCTGCCAACCCCTTCTCCTTTCTCGATGGAGGTCCCGCCGTCCACTCCCCTGCCAGGGGTCCTGCCAACCCTAGGTCCGGTCTCGTTGGAGGTCCCGCCGTCTACTCCCCTGCCGGGGGTCCTGCCAACCCTTTCTCCTTTCTCGTTGGAGGTCCCACCGTCTACTCCCCTGCTGGGGGTCCCGCCAACCCTGTGTCCTGTGTCGTTGGAGGTCCCGCCGTCTACTCCCCTGCCGGGGGTCCTGCCAACCCTTTCTCCTTTCTCGTTGGAGGTCCCACCGTCTACTCCCCTGCTGGGGGGTCCCGCCAACCCTGTGTCCTGTGTCGTTGGAGGTCCCGCCGTCTACTCCCCTGCCGTGGGTCCTGCCAACCCTATATCCCGTGCCGTTGGAGGTTCTACCGGGGGCCCTGCCAGCCCCATGTCCATCACCTGTCTCGCCGGGGTTCCTGCCAGCTCCTGGTCCACTTCCGTGGGGGATCCTGCCGAAGCCTGTCCGATCGGCTCCGGTTTCTGTCCGGCCGACACCGGGTCCTGCCCGGTCTCCGGAGCTGTCCCATCAGCGCTTTCCTGCCCGGCCTCCGGATCCGGTCCGGTCGACACCGGTTCCTGCCCGGCCTCCGGAGCTGTCCGGTCTACGCCCTCGAGCCCGGCCCTCTGAGAGCCGGAGTCTTCACCCTCAATCCCGGTCCCCTGAGAGTCACGGCCTTCGCCCTCGAGCCCGGCCCCCTGACTTTCCCGGCCGCGTTGGCCTTTGCCCCTCCATGGTCCCCACCTTGGACTCTGTCTTGCCCCCGGGCCGTCTGCCCGAGTCCCCCTTTTTGGACTCCGCCTTACCCCCGGGCCGTCCGCCCGAAACCCCTTCCTGGTCCTCTGCCTTGCCCCCGGGCCGTCCGCCCGAATCCCCCTTTTTGGACTCTGCCTTGCCCCCGGGCCGTCCGCCCGAGACCCCTTCCTGGTCCTCTGCCGTGCCCCTGGGCGGTCAGTTCAGTCCCGTCCTCCTGACCCCCTCCTCCCACCCTGGTGGCTTAGTGATGCGTAGTGATTATGCTAAAGCATAATCAGGCTATACAGCCGTTCTGTATTTTATTATGTGAAGCACTAAATGGTCTTGGAAAAATATCGACTCTTTAGTTGTAGTTATCTACTAAACTAAAGCAAATAAAGAGAGTAGGCCTGTTATACTGAGTGATATACATTTTACACACTGCTCTGCTTTCTGCATGGACCTCACAGCTGTTCTGGATCTGGATTAATACTGAGCAGAACCCAGAGGTATCACGCTCAGTGGGGGATGGATGATCCCCGCTAAATGTCTCTTAAAATTTGTCGGAAGCACTCCACGGTTTCTGCGATGACAGCTTCTTCTGGTAGCAAATTCCACTCTCTGATTGTTCTCGGAAAGAAGGAGTATTTAAGAGTGTCACTAGTTGTGAAAATTCGCTCGAAGTTCAAAGAGTTGGCTTTGCGGGTTGCACTTCTTCTAACTGGCTCTAGGTAGGCTACATTGATGCATCAATGGCTGAGATGTTATGGACAATCTTGAAGAAGAGAACCAAACGAGCCAATCGCCGCCTTTCACTTAATTCCACCCAGTTCAACCGCTTGAGCATTTCTGTGACACTGCTGTCCCATTCATAATCTCCAAAAAATGAATCTTGCACCTCTTCTTTGCAACCCGATATCACGGCAAGACGTGAACATGTGTCGATTTACCATGCTGGGAGACGTGAAGATGTCACGAAATGTCATCCCTTCAAACGTGACAGTTACACGGTATTGTTAACCCATGTTAACCATTGGAGAAATAACCGGAAATGCCAAGCAAATGCTACCCCGACGGTCGGTTGTTATTGTCAATATTAATATAATAATGATTTATTTTTTAATAGTCACACTCGATTACGCCAATTTTCTTGTTACCCCAGCTGGTCGACACCTCTTTTAGCAGGAACAAAGGCTACATTAGTAAATCAATGTTAATCCATGCGTGTAGATCTGGTGTGGATGTGGAATTAACGGACGTGATGTTGTGCGATTGAGTTGCCAGGCAACAGCTTCGGTTCATGTTAAGGCGAGACACCCCAGGTGAATAGAGTAATTTTTTTAACTTAAAGGTATCAGCTTTAAATTTCTCCAGTTAATTACTTACAATAAGGCAATTGTCTTTTGTATGACAAGTTTTCTGAAATATCATGTTTAAATATGCAAATTAGCCATTATCTCATTAAATATGCACATATTTTAACACATTTTAGGAATCGAAATCTGAACTGTGGATAAAGCCAGATTAAAAATTATTGTTTCATTTTGTAGTCATATTAGTATCTAAGGCTTTTACAGAAGGGATATTGGATACCTCTTTTTATCACAAAGTGATGCTCCTGACTACCATACAAGTTTAAGAAGATACTATTGGTTTTAAATAATTCAAAGCTATAAATAAACAACAACAGGCTCTTTAACCAAGGCACTGTTGGTAACATGTAAACTAGTTGTTCACACTAATCCTAATATTATCACTTAATATTAGCAAATTCTATTTTATAAAACATATTGATGTAAATACATACACATATCGATTTGTTGTATAAATATTGCAAATCAAAACCTTTATTCACTAATAATTACCAAAAATCGTAGTTCTATCTCCTGTTATCATTGCATTCACATTGCCCGCCATGAACTTCCGGGGAATGATCCTCGTCTACATGAACCACGTGACGATAACCGTTTTTGGACTTCCGTTGTTGTAACTCTTCTATTATATGGCTCTGATTGGATGGTTTAGCCGCAATGCATGCTGGGATTTGGGGTTTATGTGATGTGAAATCTGAAAACGTTTTTTAAAAACAAAATAAAACTTTATTCCGAGTGTGCTTGCTTTTCTCTTTGAAAGTCATCACATAACAGCATTGTAATACATGGTTCGGCTGCATTAAGTATTACATATCTGCCGTAGTTCTTTATGTATACAGCTGTGAGGGCTACAAGCCTCGCAAACGAACACACATCGTAAAGGTTATGATTACCATTCACGGACTGGCGACTGATGTGGTTTCCGACCGGGGGCCCCAGTTCACCTCTGTGTTTTGGACTCGAACAACTCTGCTTCAGTCTGCTAACCGGTACGCCACATCAGCGAACCGCCGACGCACCATGGCACCTGTGTACCAGGTAGGCCAGAGGGTGTGGCTTTCCACTCAGAACATTCCCCTTCGGGTGGAGTCTAAGAAGTTAGCACCCAGGTTTATTGGACCCTACGAGATTGTCAAGGTCATTAACCCTGCAGCAGTTCGACTGAGTTTTCCCCGGAACATGAAGATCCATCCCACCTTCCACGTTTCTAGGATTAAACCTGTCCGGGAGAGTCCTATGATTCCCGCCACCCCTCCACCACCACCCCCTATGATGATCGATGGGGGTCCTAACTACACACTTCGTCGTCTACTCCCGTCGCAGAGGAAGAGGGGTTCAATATTTGGTGGACTGGGAGGGCTATGGTCCAGAGGAAAGGCAGTGGATTCCTGCTCGTCATATCCTCAACCCTCAACTCATCCGAGACTTCCACCTGCGTTACCCGGAGCAGCCTTCTAGGACCCACGCTCAACCAGGCGTTAAGCCAGGGGGCACTCGTCCACTACAGACCAGAGGCTTCGTCGAGGGGGAGGGGTAAGTGTCATCAGTCGAGGGGGACGAGGATTTCCAGGAGGGAGAAACCGAGAGAGCATTCTCAGATGAGTATTAGCCTTTCCCCATACCTCCACCTTCCACCCTTTGTCTGTATGGTTTTTGTTGATTCTTCTTATAAATATCTCTCTCTCCTAGAATTTTCTTAGACGTCAGGAGCCGTCCATTAAGGGGGGGGGTTCTGTCACAGTTTGCTTTCTCACTCACCTATTTTCTGCATTAACTTTCCTTAGTCACCTGGTAGTCACACCCTGTCTCTCTCTCACTCTGTTACACCCATCAGCTCCATTAGTATTTAGGCCCACTTCACTTTCACCTCAGTGCCAGATCGTACTTTGCAGCATGCCAGTCTTTCCCACATTACCCTTCAGATTGCTCTCCCAGTTTCGACCCTGCCTGTCCCTGACCAGCCTGCCTCGCCTGCTCCCTGACCCGTTCTGTACCTGCGACTCCCGTCCTGCTTTCTCCTGGAACCCTCGCCTGTCCCCAACCAGCCCTTTGCCTACAATCTGCCGTTTTGTCTCCTACCAGCCTATTGCCATCAATAAAGCTGGTTACCGACTATCCCTGGTTTCCCGTGTTCTGCATTTTGGTCCTCAGCTCGTTTGTGACACACATTTACACTTGTAAAAAATATCCACGTAACTGTGAACCAAATTTTAAGTCACAGAAGAAAAAAAAAGTTTTGTAGCTTGTAGAAAAAAAATGAACTTAGTGATGAAATGTTCACTTGCAGAAAAATACATATTTTTTAAATATATTTTCCATTACAACTGCAACTTTATTTATTACAACCTCTCAAATCAGTCATTACAACTTGAAGAATCTGCTCTGTGGCAGTATAAATCGACGAATCTGCGGTCTTGACTTTTGCTACACTTCTTGCGATAAATGTGTCGCAACAGTAATTTTCACCTGTTATTGTGATTGAGGATTAAATCCGCTTTGAAGACCACTGTTTTATATCGTGCAGTTTAGCGGCAAAATAACGTCAGTTAGCCAGCTAACGCTAGCTTTGTTGAGTTTATGCTAGTTAAACAAGTAGTGGTTGTAGTCTATACAGCAGTAATTCATATATTATAGCCTACTTCTTTGGCACTAACGGTTGATAACCGTTTATGAAAATAAAACCAATTGAACTGTACTGAAAGAATGACAAGTTTTTATAATTGTCTTGGGCTCCTGCTGTGTTTTTAAAGCCTTTGTAAATTATCTATGCTATTTTCTATTTAGAACGAAGACTTCAGAATCTTAAAATCCCTTAACGTTTGTATGCAATTGTGCTAAATTCAACTTTGGAATCAAGCAAATATTAATATGTTTGCATGACATTAGTTATTTATATTTTGCCATCACTGAACTATACGTTTAATACATTTAAGTCAAGCTAAGGTACATGTGTTACATGTGTACAGCTAGTTAGTGCTCTTACCTGTGAGGCCTCCTCCAAACAGCATAATAACCAGACTGTATCATTAAAACTAAGTACCAGTTCTAGATCCTTGACTTTAGACAAAAAATTCAAAAGACAACATGTATTTAAAGACCAATCTTTATTTGAAGGTGCCTCTTAACCTGAGATATTAGTTATACAGTAATAGTATTGACAATCTAAAAAAACTGAGCAACTCAACAGTCAACTTTATATTTCTTATTGTCTAAAGCATTTATTATTTTCATTTTCCCCCTCTCATATTCAGTGTGGACGGATTGAGACAGCGTGGTGTCCAGAGGGCTGCAGAGACTTCAGGGAGAAACCTCCGTGTGATAGACGTCCTGTCTGTTGGTTTGGAGAGGACTGAGGGTCTTTCCTCAGCGAGGAGGACCAGGCCTGATGAAGGAGCCCATGCTGGGCATAGGTGATACCAACTGCACAGGCCTAGTCTGTCACGTTATTTGACTAAATGTGTTTACTTATACATTTAGGTGTACACCTTCTGTCCATATGTGCTTTTTATTTAAAACATTTGATTAACTTTTGGTTCACATTTCAATAAATTGTATTTGTATTTGCACTCCTTTTGTCCATTATTCTTACTGAAAATGTTAGATTACACATTCACATCTGACTGAAGATTGGCCCCATTTATTTGTGACGTTGCAAACTCTGCGATACAAGGCACAGGTGATGTGAAGCTCATAAAGTGAGGCAAATAGAAATAATCAGCGGATGGAGTGTAGATGTGGAAATAGGTGCATTCGATCAGTAGGTATGTAGTATGTTTTTCGCCACACTTTATAAGCCTGACTATAACCACCCCTTCTCTGAGGTGCAGGCAGTGTCACAAACAAATGATGGTCCTGATAGACTACAAAAATAATCGGTGTGCAGATCTTTGTTTTCACAATAAAAGTAGTTTCTTAGTGAATGTCCTGTACTGGTCTTACAATCTCATAACATCAGCTTTTAATGTTCCTCTTGGATGTTCTTCTTGACCCTCAGAGAAGGAGAAGATGTCGTGTCTTTCGGGCATGTCCTTTCCGAACAAAAATGACAGGAAACATAAAACATTATTGCAGAACAAGTGTGTTATTTATGAAAGAGGTGTGTTTGTGTGTTATGGTGCTGTTGATATAATTATTTTTTAATTGTAATCAGATTATGAATGAACAGTATGGAATTCATCAACATTGAAATATATGTTATTATCAAAATAATATTTAACTGTTATCAAAACGTAGTGCAACTGTAGAAGCTTGCTCTGTTGTCTCACTGAAAGAATCACTTTTACCACGTTTTTTACAGACAATATTGAGAGATAAATAGTAGCAGTTCTCACTATGTGTTAAATATCTTTGCCTTCAATACATTAAATTAGAAAGCTGACAAAGTCATATTGCTAAATATCTAAATGTAACTTTTTGCATGGAATAAACCCTCAACTTAACTGATGTGTAGGTGATCTAGTATTTAGTATTGTTTAATGGAATGTATATCAGTGTATTCAAGTCAATACTTCATTCATTTAAACCAATATCTTTCTTGATTCTTTTTACAGTATGAACAAAGAGTCTTAGTACCTGTGCTGAAGTTCACTGCTGTGAGGAGTCCAGTTCTGTCTCTCACTCTCTGGTCCAGCCTGTCTGCATCACCTGGACACTTTAAAAAAACAGATATATATATGTAAAGTACCATGTGTACAAACAATATAACTGATTCTCTTCTGTTGAACATGTTGGATTGTGTATTGTCCGAGTCAGGGTCCTTTTTATTTTACTGTAACTTTGGAAATTGTGTTACCAATGCTTACTGTTTATTTGATATCAATGTGTAATACAATTAATAAAAACAACAAGGTTTGGGTTCGTTCTTCAGATGACTGTGACGTTAACTTGTAAGCTCAATAATGAACTCCAGCTCAATCAACCATATTGTAATATCTAAGTAATCATCTTGAAATATGACATTAATAATTGTAATATGCACACATCTTATTGTGAGGTTGCTTTCACATACACTACTTCGACTTTAGCTAAATAGAAAATAGCATGGATAATTTACAAAGGCTTTAAAAACACAGCAGGAGCCCAAGACAATTATAAAACTTGTCATTATTTCAGTACAGTTCAATTGGTTTTATTTTCATAAACGGTTATCAACCGTTAGTGCCAAAGCAGTAGGCTATAATATATGAATTACTGCTGTAAACTACAACCACTACTTGTTTAGCTAGCATAAACTCAACAAAGCTAGCGTTAGCTGGCTGACTGACGTTATTTCGCCGCTAAACTGCACGATATAAAACGGTGGTCTTCAAAGCGGATTTAATCCTCAATCACAATAATAATATTCAAAGTAATACTGGGCAAGTAATGGGCAAAATGTACCGTTGATTGACGCGCCATGTCAGCGGACTGGTAGCGACACGAACCGTTAGCGAACAGTTACGGCCCGTCCACACTACATCGTCGACAGCGTCGACAACTCCAATCTGCCCATTCACTTTCAATGGGGTGACGTCACGTTGCCTCGCTTTTTCGCCGAACTGAATTGTGGGTAGCATAGCGGTCCGTCTCCGCCGTCTCCGGCGCCAGCCAACAAATCCCGTTTCGGAAAATCTGACAGCTCAAGCCGTAGCCAATCAAACCGTGTCTAAACTGGGAGAGATATCAGCCGTTCATTTCTATATTTCAACCCGGTTTTGTATGACCAGACCCTCTTCACCTACCGGGATTCAAACCGGAGGAACCAGGCATGGAGGGAGGTGGCAGAGACAGTGGGTGAAACTGGTAGGTTCGCCTGTTTGGGGAGTTTATATATATATTGCTCCCATAAAATCCCCGGGGTTTTTTGCTTTGTATGTCGGGGGCGGGAGATTCATGTGATTGGTTGTTGGATCGTGTTGCTTGAATAAAATCCCCAAGCTCCAAGCTTTTTTTGAAGCTGTAGTGTGGACGTTCCGTTAGCCCCGCTGTCATTCGGTTCGACCTGACTGTGACTGTGACTGACCCAAGCCTCGTTGTTCTGATAGTTCCGCCCCTTCGCTCCAACCCCCCTCCCTCCCCCCACATCTACAGGTGAAAATTACTTTTGCGACACATTTATCGCAAGAAGTGTAGCAAAAGTCAAGAACGCAGATTCGTCAATTTATACTGCCACAGAGCAAATTTGTCAAGTTGTAATGACTGATTTGAGAGGTTGTAATAAATAAAGTTGCAGTTGTAATGGAAAATATATTTTAAAAATATGTATTTTTCTGCAAGTGAACATTTCATCTCTAAGTTAATTTTTTTTCTACAAGCTACAAAACTTTTTTTTTCTTCTGTGACTTCAAATTTGGTTCACAGTTACGTGGATATTTTTTACAAGTGTAAATGTGATTCACAGTTACGTGGATATTTTATACAAGTGTAAATGTAAGCACACAAGCTCAGATATTTTTTCAGGTTTTACACGCTCTCACATTTTGCACCATATCTACCTTCATAGTTAGAGCTCCTCCAGAGAGCCTCCTCGATGCTCGGTCCTCGAAGTGCATTTAGAGAAATGAGATGTCCTTCAACATGGCGCGCTGAAATTCATTTCCGGGTCACTACCGGAGGACCGAGGAGTCGAGGAGGGGAAATTTGAGTATTGAGAAGCCTCTCTATAGAGAGGCGAAGTCCCGCCCATCTACTTCCGACCCATGGGACCTTATTTCGGAAACATTATGTATTGAAGTCAATGGGGAGAGAAAGATTATCTTTCAATCCCGTTTGAATTGTGCCACCAATTACAAATATGATGTTTGTCAATCTTAAAAACATTATTTCCATTTAAAAAAGTCACAGTTTGTCATAAAACTGTTAAAATATAAGACTATAGAGGTTTCTCAATTCTCAAATGTCCCCTCCTCGACTCCTCGGTCCTCCGGTAGTGACCCGGAAATGAATTTCAGCGCACCATGTTGAAGGACATCTCATTTCTCTAAATGCACTTCGAGGACCGAGCATCGAGGAGGCTCTCTGGAGGAGCTCTAACCGAGGAGACACTAGGCTTGTTTGAGACAAGCAAGACCTGCGCAGACCTGCGCAGACCTGCGCAGACCTGCGCAGACCTGCGCAGTTGCGATCAATGTCTTGCTAGTGCGTTGCATGATGGTTAGTCATTTTGTCCGACTTGCTCTGGAGGCTCGCCCACATGAGACTTTGAAATCTCGCGGGACAAAGACGCCCGCAGCATTGAGAGCGAGGCGAGCCGAGTTGGCGCAGTTGCTCTCCACGAGCTCCGGAAGCGAAATGCTTGATGGGAAACGACTCGCTGGTATCTCGAGCTGAGCGCTCATTGGTGGTTTTTACCACGTGCTGGTGATGAAACTCTCCAATTGGCTGGCAGAAGTTTGTTGTTGTTTTGTGTCAGTTCCACATCCATTCCCATTTTTCATCATTGTTCCACAATGTTTATCATCATGAAATTAATATCTATATGTTTTATACTATACTGCTTACCGTTTTCATACTTTATATATCTTAGCATATTCATACACACTGTTCATACTGCTCACAGGCTGATATCTAGTGTATTCATACACACTGTTCATACTGCTCACAGGCTGATATCTAGTGTATTCATACCCCACTGTTTATTCATCATTCAATTCATTCTATATGTTATTCTGTAGATGGTGTACATTACTTTCCACTTCGCTGCTTGTTGCTCCTGGTTAGAAGCTAAACTGCATTTCCTTGTCTCAGTACCTGTAATCTGTGCAATAACAATAAAGTTGAATCTAATCTTGAGCAGGAACAAATGTATTTACTTAGTACATATCTGACATTAACGATTAAACACATGTGCGCATTCTTTATGAAGGCAAACCGAGTCAAGCCGACTCCGGAGGTGGCGGTATGCACTTTAAAGTTGTTTGCAATCCGCCAAAATACCGAGAGAAGAAGAAGAAGATGAAGAAGAAGAAGATGAAGAAGAAGAAGCCGACTCGGAGCTGTCTGACTTCAGGCGAGCTTTTTGACACCTCCCCCGGCTGCGATCGGCTACTCTCGTCTACTTTCCAGGCGAGCCGCAATTAGGGTGACCAGATCCCAACAAACCAAATGTGGGACAAGGAGTATGGTTGTGTGGGACAATATGGGACACCCTCTCAACAGCCCCGGGGGAAAAAAAACTTAACAAATATATAACAACAGAGCAGAAAGTGAAGTCAAATCAAGTGTGTAGAAATGCATCTTCTTAATTCAACTAGTGTATTACCTGTACAAGTAGGCACAACATAAATTAATAGATAAAATAAAACCAAAAATACAAATCAAAACTGGCCAGGAGGGAACAGAAACATAATAATACATAACAATAAAATATCTTTCAGTTTTGTCCATCACAGCAACAGAAGGTGTCTTTGACTCTGTCAAACAACTCTCCACAGAGGCAGGGGCAAGCACATCTGTTATTATGGACGCTGCTTTTGTACGACCACATGACATTTTCTTTACTATCTCAGAGTCTGGAAAAATGGTCGGCGCTAGCTTGTTACCAGTCATGTGACCGGTATGTTGGGAGTGTTGCACAATATGGTAAACATTGGTTATTTCTGCTGCTGTCACCTTGTCTGAGTGACCATCATGTTTGGTTTGAGTAGGAATGTCTCCATAGAGTGGGATGTCTCTTTTTGGGCGACACGTTTCTTGTGAGAATCGCATTCTCTGTGTCTTTTGACGTCGTATTCACCGCCATGTGAAATTTAAAAATTACTCTTGCAAAGATTGCAAACAACTCTCTGAGAGTCGCCCTGCACTGGCTGCACCCACGGGTAAGTGTCTCCCCAGTCTTTGTTGTATGTGCATCTTCTTTTCTTCTTAGCTGTAGTTTCAGTTTCCTCCATTTTCCATAACCTTCTGCGTCGCCTGCGTTCGTTGTTGTTGTTTGGTGGGGTGGGGGGGGGGTGTGTGAGTGAGTTACTCTCATTGGTTAACACTTGACCAGCACCCGCCGTGTGTTACAGTTTGATTGACAGCAAACACAGCCCCCTGATGATAGCCTTCCCTGCGTGCTTTCTCAACAGCCATTGGATGAATCTGATTTTAAAGACAATCAAAATGAAATATGCGGGACATCGTCTCAATTTGCGGGACGCACCAAAAGTCGTGAAAATGCTGTGCAGTCCCGCGTAAAGCGGGACATCTGGTCACCCTAGCCGCAATGTGTCTCAAACAAGCCTATTTTTTCCACTGCAACTGGGTAGCCCCGTTTAAGCGTCCCTACGCGTCCTCGCTCAGGCCTCGGGCTGCCTCGCTGGCCGGCCGAGGCCGTGGCGCATTTCCATTACAGTTTAGGACCTAGGGTAGCAACGCAGTGTAGGCGGGGCGTCGGCTTTTTGGCGGGCTTTGTGGGCGGAGCGACGCTGAGTAAAACTGCAGTGGCGTCATCTTCAATGCGACACAACTCACAAAACACACACAACAATGGAGGATGTGGAAGCGATCGTTTACTTGTTTCTTGGTGTGTGGCTTGTTATCACAGCAAGAAGGAAAGTGATCACAGCAAGCAGGAAAGTGATCACAGCAAGAAGGAAAGTGATCACAGCAAGCAGGAACGTGATGTTTCAAAGTAGGCTGCGTATAGCAAGACGAGATGCAGAAGAAGCTGACGAGAGAGTTGTGGAAGTCCTACAACGCTGTAGAGACTACAACAGGACTTACTACTCGGTAAGCTAACGTTCGCTAACTAGCCATGTGTTTAAGCTCACGCTCACAATACGACCAAAGTGTTTCAAATATTGAATTAATTGTAGCTACCACTTTTACGTATTAAAATATGTATGCTTTTGTTTGTGTATTTCAGAAGTGACGTCGCTGCAGACCATGTGTTTGGATGCTCGACCGAGCTACCGAGTGGTGGGGTGTGATTGTTCCATCTTTCACACACACTCAGTGGGTGGAGAACTTCAGGATGTCTGAGGAAACATACACCTACCTGTGCAACAAACTGCGGCCAGCGATGGAGAGACGGGACACAACATTCCGCGTGTGTATACCTCTAAAGAAGAGAGTGGCCATCGCACTGTGGAAGCTTGCTACCGGCTCAGAGTACAGAAGCATTGGACATCTTTTCGGAGTGAGCAACACCACTGTGTGCCGGTGTGTGCGAGACTTCTGTGCCGCTGCAGAGGCGTTGTTAGTACCGGAACTAATTCGTTCACCAGACCGGCAGAAGTTTGCAGAAATGGCTGCCTACACTGAGAACAGGTGGGGGCTCCCTCAGTGTGTAGGTGCTATTGATGGATCACACATACCCATCTTGGCACCACAGGAATACCACTGTGACCATTTCAACCGGAAAGGCAGGCACTCCATCGTCCTTCAAGGAGCTGTAGATGGAAAGGGACATTTCTGGAATGTGTTTGCAGGAATGCCTGGGAGCTTGCATGACGCTCGCGTTTTGAGGCTGTCCTCATTGTGGGAGTTAGCCAGTCGTGGCAACTACTTTCCACCTTGCACCAGGGACATTGGTGGGGTGAATGCTGGCTATTACATGCTTGGAGACAATGCCTATCCCTTGCAAAGCTGGCTCTTAAAACCCTTCCCAGACACTGGACGGCTGACAGCAGAACATGTGGTATACAACAAGAACATTTGCAGCTCACGGGTTGTGGTTGAGAACGCATTTGGTAGACTGAAGGGAAGGTGGCGTTGCCTCATGAAAAGAAATGACTGTGATGTGAAACTTGTGAAATCCATGGTGCTGACATGCTGTGCTCTGCATAACGATGACGATGGATGATCCCAGGTTTAAAAAAACAAAACACAATTCCAGTCGTTTTGCCATTTCTATTTCTTACCTAGAACCACACGCTGCGGTGTCGTGAGGGCACTCGGTGTTGGTGGTTGAGTCGGGTTAGGGTCTTCGGCTGGGGTCCGTTCTGGATTCAATGACGATGTGGACGGAACACTGCCATCAACCGTTGTTCGGGAATGTTCCTCCTCACGAGTCCCAATGTAATCATCTAGAACAGCAAAATGACTTGTTAATTCCACAAACTACTGCAGTACGATACTAAATAGCAACAATAACTATAGAAAAGAAAAACTGAACGTAAACAATGGCACATATGGTGTTAGCAAACAATAGACTACTGCAGCACAATACTAAATAGCAAGAACAACGATAGAAAAGAAAAACTTTACGTAAACAATGGCACATATGGTGTTAGCAAACAATAGCTATGTAGCTCTTCGGGGCTCCATAAAAGCATGGGATGTCGAACATTAATGTAAGGATAAAATAGACTTCTTTGTTAGAAGTGAGCGTACCTTGCAGGGACTCCAGTAAAGCCGTTGCAGAGTCCAGGCCTCCCTCCCTCCCTCCCAACGTTGGCCGGTCTATGGCTGTACATCTGGTCCGACAAGTCGAACCACTTCCATTGTTTGCGACCCGCACCACTCGTGTTATTGTTGTCCTTTACTTGGCGATATTCACTATTCATCTTTTTAAGTTTTTCAAAAAAGGGAAAAAGTACCCGCTAGCCGGTACTAGGCTATATGGAAATGCCACCAAAAACTGGCCTGGCCGCTTGAGGACGGTTAAGGACGCTTAAACGGGGCTACCCGCTGCAGTGGAAATGCGCCATTAGTAGGCTTGTTTGAGACACGGCTCGCCTCGAAAGTAGACAAGAGTAGCCGATCGCAGCCAGGGGAGGTGTCAAAAAGCTCGTCTTAAGTCGGACAGCTCGGACTCGGAGTCGGCTTGACTGGCTGGGTTTGCAATGGCGGAAATTCCATTTGACCCACTGTAGACAAAGGTGATCTCCTTTGCTTTATATAGGTTTGTTAATTCAGTCATGATGATGAACCACACCAGTGACTGGGTTCCATAATTAGAAATGCTCCTCCCTCTTAATGTTTGCAAAACTGATAGGTGGACAGGCTAAATGATCAGTCCCTTCAGATGAACATGAAGCTTAATGAGCATGAACTGAACAGACCTGCTGCTGTGTTAATGCTTTAGCTGCCACTTTAAGCTTTATGATGTGTACAACATGGATGTAATTTGATTTAATCTTGCCATTTTAAATGATGTATTCAATAAATAAGGTTAAACCAAATCATTACATTACAATATATTTTATTTTAATGATTTGGTTTAACTTAAAGAGAAACGTTATTGTTATTGCACATATTACAGGTACTGAGACAACGAAATGCAGTTTAGCTTCTAACCAGGTGCAACAAGCAGAGAAGTGGAAAGTAAAGTACACAATCTACAGAATAACATATATAATGAATTGAATGATGAATAAACAGTGGGGTATGAATACACTAGATATCAGCCTGTGAGCAGTATGAACAGTGTGTATGAATATGCTAAGATATATAAAGTATGAAAACGGTAAGCAGTATAGTATAAAATATATGGATATTAATTTCATGATGATAAACATTGTGGAACAATGATGAAAAATGGGAATGGATGTGGCGATGTAAAACTGACACAAAACAACAACAAACTTTTGCCAGCCAATTGGAGAGTTTCATCAGCAGCACGTGGTAAACACCACCAATGAGCGCTCAGCTCGAGATACCAGCGAGCCGTTTCCCATCAAGCATTTCGCTTCCGCAGCTCGTGGAGAGCAACTGCGCCAACTCGCCTCGCCTCGCTCTCAAGGCTGCGGGCGTCTTTGTCCCGCGAGATTTCAAAGTCTCATGTGGGCGAGCCTCCAGAGCAAGTCGGACAAAATGACTAACCATCATGCAACGCACTAGCAAGACGTTGATCGCAACTGCGCAGGTCTGCGCAGGTCTTGCTTGTCTCAAAAAAGCCTAGGAACTGCTTTCATCGCAACACGATGTTTACAGTGAGAACAGCTGTGAGCTCCGTGCAGAAAGCAGAGCAGTGTGTAAAATATATATCACTCAGTATAACAGGCCTACATTACTTTCTGTATTTGTATTTGCTGTACAGTAGTTTAGTAGATATCTACAAACAAAGAGTCGATATTTTTCCAAGACCATTTAGTGCTTCACATAATAAAATACACAACGGCTGTAGCCTGATTATGCTATGGAGCAGTAGGTGTGTGTGGTACAGTGTGTAGGTGTGTGTGTGGTACAGTGTGTAGGTGTGTGTTGTACAGTGTGTAGATGCGGCGGACAGACGGGTCTCGTTTGGTTTGGTGTCCTATGCTTACTTTTAATACTTGTACAACTTTTGGCCCGTAATTTCAATTCCCCATTTCAGCGACCAGAGAGAGGGGTGGGGTGGGGGGGGGGATATATCCAGTCTCTGATTGTGTTACGTTATTATGAGAGTGCTCTCATGTATTGTTTGTTTGTTTTGCCATACATTTTTGCACACATTCACAGTAAATATGTATTCAGTATGATAGCTGTCTAACGGAAGTTAAATCCATTTCTCACTTATTCTGACAATGTACTTAACCCCAAATAAAAGAACCCAATAAAAAGAGTTGTTAAATAATAGGGAAGTCACGTTGTAATAACAATAACTCATCCCTCTCGAGTTTTCCTTTTTGAGCTTTGCCAAAAGCCACTGTGTTAAGTGTCCTTCTTGGGTTGCCGTCAAATATGGCGGACCATCTCACACATGCGCACTGCAGATCGGGCAGAGCTGCAGATCGGGTAGTGACACCATATTCACTCCATCACACATCCGGGTCCTCAGTGTCATATGACCAGTGCTGTCATTTAAGTAATTCAGCTGCAGCTAAAAAAGCACATCGACCAACGTTAGCTTTCTGAGGTTTCCTGTTCTTTATCCAACGATGGCAACATTGGTGGCAAACAGAGCGATGGACATCAACGGCTTGTCAGCAGCTGCAAGGACACACACCCAGGCTGTGACGAGAAATTACATCTCCCAACCTCGGCTAAGTATGTAACGTTAGCAGACTGCGGGAGCTAGCTGCAGCTGTAGCTAGCAAGGTTGTTGTGCTGCATTCAAAGACAGGAGAACGATGAGGAATGTAAACTCCTCAGTATACTCGGTGTATCTCAAGCTTTTATTTGTAAACTACACCAACAAACCTAATTCCTTTGACATTTTGCATGAACATATTTGAGCTTTCATTCAGGACAGTAATGGGTTGTTATTAGGGTCCTGGAAAAGGAAAATAGTAGTTGGATGACCCAATTGGATTTCAATGAATTCCTGAATTGTAAATCTTGGAATAATCTGTTCCCAGCAATAAAACCGTTTAATTTCAGTCACGGGACTGTTGGTTTCGATATGTAGCCTAAATATGAACTTGGTGTAATAATGATGAAGATGATGCTTTTTCATTGAAGACTGTGTATTCCCAGTAAACCTCAATGCAGCATATGTTGGTTAGCTATAAATTGTGGATCACGACTGTAAACAAGCTAATGTTTGCTATTTTTACGATGGCAATTCAATCCGTATTGATGTTGCCGTTTTTCTTTTCTATGTACATGTACGTCAGTCAGTCGGGTGAAATGGCAAACCAGCTTAGCTAGCATGCTAGCTGTAGAGTGGCTAGTCATGCGCAGAGTCTTCGTTAACCAATTTCGCACACTTAAAACTGTGCTCATTTATTTTTACCAAGCATAGTATGATTTTAAAATCGTACGTTACAACATAACGGGGAAATCCCATTATTGTCACTAGTGATTACTGCGTACAAGCTCAGCGTTTCTACAACCCGATACCGCTAACGTTAGCTTAATGTCACTACACAGGATTGGCAAACACTGCAGACAGTCAGCTGACTGATGGTAGCCACAAGAATAAATGAGTGTTTTAATCTATTGACTTGTTATTGAAACATGTAGTGCAAGCTAAACTGCCTTACTGTTACTGTGTGGTGCTATAACAATTCATTGTTAACATTTGTTTAGATGTGTTAAGAGCAGACTGATGACAGATAGGATGATCAGTCATGTGACATGAGCGTGCAGCCTGCAGTGTCGTTGACGCAACAAAACCTTCAGTTTCGGGCCTGATGGAAAGACAATGCTTTTTTATTCATTATAGCTACAGTTGTTGAAAAGGTTTAGTAAAGCTCACATATTGAATAATAAAGCAACACACATTAAGCCACACACCTATTGGTTTACTGTACAGTGACCCATAGTTGAATATTTGGAAGATTGCTCAAATATTTATCCATGAGACATTGTAGCCATCTTTTGAGGATAGCATCAGGGTTGGGAGGGTTACTTTGTAAATGTAATCAGTTACTGATTATATGGCTCTGAAAGTAATCCATTCCGAATACAGTTACAGTTAGGTGTCTTAAAAAAGTAACATAATCAGATTACTTTTAGATTACTTTATTTTTCCATCACAGATGGTATGTTTTGGTGAACAGGAGACACAAAAAGCAAAAGGAAACTGAACGTGTTTTTACTGTTTTAATGGCTTATCAAGAGCACAACTGAAACAACACATCTGAAACGATGTAACAACATAATACACTTGTTGGGGATGCATCTTGTGATGTGAGGAGTGAGGGACACGGCTTAGAACGGGCGTGTCGCCTTCTGTCCTGCCAGTGTTGCCAGGACATTAATTAAAATGTCGAACTCGGACTTCATGTTAAGGACATTTCGGCCAGGGGTGTAGAGCTATATTTGTTTAAGCATCGGATTGGAAAAAACAGGAGAGTGTGTGCACCAGTCTGCCTTGATCTATGAAGTAATGTCTGTGACTCTCACAGTGTCTGCTGCCCACAGCTGCTTTATAGAAGGAACACCTCCTTCACTTCATGACCTCTCTGCAGCACCAGGAGGCAGCGGGAGGGTTAACTCAGCCTCTGAGAAGACGAGTGCGCCGCGCAGTGCCTTTCACGCACCGCCTTTCACGCACCGCCTTCACTGTGTTTACCTTCAGAAATAATCATTAGTAAGGCTAAAGAGCGACCGCAGGCTGATGTGTTTTAACCACACACACCTATACACACACACGATTTAAACGCAGACTTTTGTTCCTCCATGTTTCGTTGTTATTGTTTCACTGAGCGAGCGGGCCCGCGATTTTTCGGTCGTTTGCGTTACTGTTTAGTGTCATATAGACCGTACGGCCACACGAGGACGACCGAATACGGCTCTAAACGACTGAGGAAACGATAACGGGTCCCAAGGTGGATAGAAAGGCATACGCAACTCTCTCGGGGGTCAAACGGCCCCGTGTGTGCGGCCTATCCGAACATTTTCAGATCACTGATGGTGATTGCACAATAGCCCCGCCTCTCCCCACCTCTCCCGCTTACCCCGCGCCATTGCTGAAGTGTTTCGCCACCAACAACAATGGCGGATCGCAAAGTTGCTATCGTGCTCCGGACGCTATTGACCATGCTACAGTTGTTTGTGCAACATCTACAGCAATAATGATGAGGCAATAGCCCCGCCTCTCCCCACCTCTGCTGCTCACCCCCGCCTCAAAGTAAACTGCACCCTGAATTCAGATTATTTATCTTTCTCTCGATATGGACCTAAACGCGAGTGAAGTCTAATCTGACAGGAGACACGCAGCTCTGCTCCCCTGCAGCTCCTCCCGCTGCAGCAACACACACACTTCAAGTCAGATCATCACCCTTAGCTATTTTAATTACCTCTCAAACTCCCTAAACTAGTTATACATATGTTTATTTTTACAGTCGGCCGGGTCACTGATTACTGGATCAGCTGCTGCATGAGACAGACACTGACGCTGTCCGAAGAGAGGGAGGAGAAAGAGAGGCTCTGTGTATTTTATTATTATATTATATATAGTCGTTATTCATTTGTTTTAAAGCTCAATAAATAAGAGAGAGAGAGATTCCACTCCGCTCATTCCTCCTGTGTTATTATCCAAAGTTAATGTAAACTTGAATAATGTACTTCATTTGAATGTAATCATTATGTTGGTTGTTGTTTGTGGAAGCGTCAGTGAATGAGCTGAGTTTTAAACATCACTTCAAATGGAAGATCTGGGATCGGCCCCAAAATTGCCGATCGGAGCATCCTTAGTACTAGAGTAAAAGTAGAAGTACTCGGATCTTGTACTTGAGTAAAAGTAGAAGTACTCGGATCTTGTACTTGAGTAAAAGTAGAAGTACTCGGATCTTGTACTTGAGTAGAAATGCCAGAGTGTAGGAAAACTCCTGCAATCCAAATGTTATTCAAGTAAAAGTAGAAAGTATGATCATCAACATATAGTTAAAGTAGCGACAGTAAAAGTAGTGATTGTGCAGATTGGTCCATCTCAGAATAATATATATGATGTGTTTTATAATGATTGATCATGAGAGTGTTCTCAAAGCTGGTGGAGGTGCAGCTAGTAGTGATGAAAGTTACGGCTCTTCGAAGGGAGCCGGATCTTATGGCTCCGTTTCCTTTCTGAGAGCCGTTCAAAATAGCCGTCTTTTTGCTCTGAGCCTGATGTTGAGCCTCTGACTTTAATTATGCTGTTGAGCACAGCTCAAGCCATGAAGTCAGCAAGGTGATGTTTTTCCCTTTTGTGTATGTGTGAGACAGCCAAGCATGGACTGAATGCGTCTTGGCAAACTATAAGGAAATGACCTAATGGAGCTGGGTCCATCTGGAAGATACCTGATGTTCCATGGATGTGACCGGCGCACACTGGCAGTCGTCTCGCTCAGCGACCCCTGTAGAGGCACAACTACATACCTTTAACATGTCATTATTAGTAGGGATGCACGATATTGGTTTTTTGAAACCGATACCAATAACTTCCTGCTTCTCAAGACCGATAATAATATAATATATATATATATATATATATTAAATATACCTGTAGTTTTTGCACACCTGGTGGTAAAATAAAGACTAGTAGTGAGCAAATGACATGAGCGTTACTGCTATGAACAAAGCAAAGCCAAGAACAGCTGTGACTCTTCAAAGTGACCATATTTATTTTCCCAAATAAACTTCTTGCCTTTCTCCAAAGCCCCGTGGAGAGCTGAAAGCCCGGTGCCTTCGCAGCTGGCTTTGGATTCACCGCTAGTTTAGCAGCGCAGGCGTCTTCGTACGCTTTTAACACACCATCGTAGCCATGGCGATGTTTCAGGTGACTGATCAGGTTGGAAGTATTATAGCTCGTTGCCTTCTTCCCTCCTCGTGGAACTTCTGCTTTGCATTTGTTACAAATAGCAAGCGAACTTTCCAACTTTGAAATAGTCCCATACCACCGACGACATGTTTGTTTACTGTCCTGGCTTCACGGCCGCACGCCATTTACGTCACAGCCAGGCATGCGTTAGGGAGCGCTGGCTTTGTGAAGAACTCCCCTCTTCCTAAACCACTAACACCACAGTACTGGCAGAACGGGAGGAGCCGAGTGAAAAACAAGCGCCCCTCATCACAACCCCCCACACCGCAGGATCTTTTTATTTTTTTTTAACCAAAAAATATATTTTATATTATCGGGGCTATTAATACTGGTATCGGGTTTATCGGGATGACGTCATAATTCCTAATATCGGGCCGATAATTATCGTGCACCACTGATTATTAGCCAAGATAGTGCGCCATGCTTGTGTAAAACATGGTGGATGAGAGCAAATTGAAATATTTGTTCTGCATCCTATTGGCTTTTTACTCTTGAAGAAGAGGGGCGCCCACTCCAGTGATCTCCATGTTTCCGATACAGCAGGAGGGCTGAGACATTGCAGAGAAACGGTGTATGGTTCAGATAAGATGAGGCACAATGTTCCCGTCAAGAAGAGGGACACTTGTTTTTCTTTTGACTGCAGATAATACACATCAGTAGGTTTTAGTACTCTTAATCAGTTGACAGTGAATCATTGAATTACAGCATCATATTTAGGACTGTTGTAACTTGAGAATGTTTTTTGTTCCTGTTGTAACTTCCCCATTTGTATTTTTTTAAATCCCATTTTGTGCCCAACCATATGAAGAGACGAACATTAAATACATGTTTACTTTTGCAACCATTTTCACTAAAACATACATTTTCAAATAAATGTATTGAAATAACTTGGTACACACACATTACAGTAAAACAAGTGACCTTTTACAGAATGGCTCAACTTGTGTCTCCTCGCTTCCTGCTTCCTCCGTCTTAGATGAGAAGAATCCAACTAGAGCTACTTTTTTGATGATCCTCGCTCATGTAATCATGTTAAATCCAGTTAGCTCCTTGACTCTGAAGCAGAGCATGGTGAGGGAGAGGAGGAGGGGGGTAATAGTGTAAATGTGTTTATCCTTGCTGAATAATAAATACAGAGAATGTGATTGTTTGCCCCGACTCAGCAATGTTGTGTTATCAGAGTGGTAATGCCGTTTTCCATCATTGGGGTTTATATGGCAGTGATTACATCCAGCTATGTTGGTTTTAGTGATGGTCCAATTGGGCAACACTATAATTAAGGGTTATAAAGTAAACCTTTAGTTATTTTTCCTAAAGCTATCGTGCTGGATTTACTGAATTAAGCATTGCCATTATTAAAGTAATATCTCGGGATATAATATCTTCATGATTGCTTCAATTGAGTTTGAATGTCTCAGATGAAAGGCAGCTGCAATTGATAAATACCCTCAGAATTAGCTCTCCCTGTGAAGTGAGCGCTCCTTCTGACGTCAGGGTGTAGTCGAGGTGAAAGCTACCTGTCCTTGAGTCGAATCAAAGACATGTTGTTCAGTATAGCCATAACCCAGTGTATAAGATCACAATGTGGATATGGGTTTTCACTAGCTTATTGACTTGACAGAGCTCTAAGAGAGGCAGCTGTTGAAAAGCCACTCTGACGGAGCAAGAAAATAAACAAATAAAGAGATTTCTCATCAGACCAAGTCCTTTCTTTAAAGAGGCCTTTGTCTCTCATGTCAAATGCGACAAAGGCTATGAGCCCACGGAATGGCTGGTCTTTGTTTTAGTAGTGCATTCTGTCATGTAGTGCTATGAAAAGACATGGAGCACGGCACTATACTTCTTTGTGAAGATTTAATTAATGGTAATAATGTAGTCACGATAAACAAATGTCTCATCTGTCTTCTTGAAAGTAATTTCTATAAAATCAATGTTATTTGTGTAACCGTTCTATAATCCACATTCTAATTAGGCTTAAGCAGCTAGCTTGTCAGTAGAAAAGAAGAACATTAAAATGTATGCGAAGGATTTGACACCATTTCTGTCTGTTGCATGAACACAAACCAACCCACTGTTGTTTTGCTGACCACTCATCATTCATTTCCTGTCATGCTTCTGCTTAACAATGGGAGGGTAATTTAGGGAAGAAAGCGCGCATTTAATAAAACACATTTTTACAACATGATAGACATGGGCTGATAGGCCACCCGACTATTTCTGTAAGCTGACGTACAACACGCTGTAGGGCTGGACCCATCTCACCTACCCCTTTCTGCTCTTTGTGACAATGTGTCTCTTACAGTTGTTCATGCTTTTGAGTTTTCTGGTACAAAGTGACGTCTCTGTTCTTAACTACAACCACAAACCTCTTGCGGTTGTCTGTCTCTGCCGTTAACACATTCCACTGCTTCAGAGGCACACACAGTGAAGTCTTTCAAAGACGGCGAAGTTGTGAAAGAAGCTTTCCTGGAGGCTGCGACGCACTTTTAGGGGACAGTAAAAATAACAGAAGCATTTCAACAGGTTTTTGATATAATAAAAAGTCAAGTTAGATACTGTTATTAATCAGCTGTACGTTTGAGTTTGTTTGAACGTATTCATTATAATTATTGTACAAAATGGTATCAGAATGCAAACTTAAATTGATTATAGTCTATTATCATTTCAGGTTAAGAAGCTAGTGTTGCTTGCATCCTATTTTAAAGGCATTTCTTTTTATACTCGACTAAAATGCAACAAAAAAGGGTTTGATTCTATTAATTTTGTCTCTTATTCCACGTTAGCAGCAGATTCCTGTGCAGCTTCAGATCTGGGTTGTCTTATTAGTAAGCCTAATTTATACTTTTGTAGCAACACTATTTTTATATAATGGCAACGAAAGGGTTCAGAGTCTTTTCTTTGTCCCTGTGTCACATGTGGCAGCACTGTTCAATGCTTCCTGAACACATTACCCACTGTAGTGACGTGTGAATAAACTCCAACTCTATCAACAACACTGTTGTGTAACTTCAGTTAAATACTTGTATGTGTGTAGATTAGAAAGAGGTGAGATAAAGGATCTGCAGTATTTTAGGAAGTATTCATCAAAGGCTAGTTTTATACAAGTAGAAGTGTGTATGTACCTGGCAGTAGGCTGTCAGTAATGGCTACGCCTCTCTATTTGGACTGGTAGATCTCGGCAGACTGGCAACTTTGAAAGTAGCTCTCGGTTAAAAAACGGTTGGGCACCTACATCACCATTAGATTAGAAAAATAGTTGATTAGCTTAGCCCCATGACTTTTATCTATGTGTTTGGGCTACTTTATATATTTGTGTGACTACATTTTTTACAATTTTTTTTTGTAAGATGTTTGCTCTCAGCCTGAATGAGCTTCACCGCTCAGTCTGACAGCTGTAGTTCAGGGAGGACAGTCAGTGTGTGGCGATAGAAATGCAACAACTAACGGCAGCAACATCCAGTGTTGGCCTGGCTGATCTGCTCCAACAAATGGGCTTATCAGTCTGTCATTATAGTTGTCTGTCTGGAAGACGAGGCCAAAAACAAACGTCTCCTCAAATATCAACAGTGACATCAGTCACCGGCACTTCTCTGATGAGTTGGGAAATTCCCAACTCTAAGCGCTCAGAGCGGTGGCACAAAAACTTGAGAGCAACAAAAACAAAAAAACTGGAGTGGCGAAGTCACTTTTTTTGTCACATGTTTTTGTGTGAAACTATCAATGAACTACATCTCTTGCACAACAACACACGTCACTACTGTCTTGTCAAAAAAGGAATTGACTCCCCTCACTATCAACACGTCCAGAAGAATGTCATGCAAAGCTGACTGCCTTTGATTGTCTCTGAACTGCCTGGTCTTTTTAATGTTTAATGTCAACCATTTGTGCAGATGGCATGAAGTAGAAAAGATCGCCAATGTAGCATTAGCGTTAGCATTTCTGCTCCGGGCTTAAATGATGTATTATAGAATGATCACACCGTTGTGACAGTACTCTGCTAATGTCCTGCAGGTCACCCTTGAAAAAGAGATATTTCAAAAGTTTTAAGACAAACTGTGACTTTTTTGACATGGAAATTATTGTTTAAGATTGACAAAGATAATATGGGTAATTAATGGCACAATTCAAACGGGATCGAAAGATACGTTTTTCTCTCTCCATTGACTCCAATACATAATTCTTCCGAAATAAGGTCCCATGGACCGGTAGTGACTTCGCCACTCTATTAGAATAATGTTCTAGTTTGATTTTTAAATCCTATGCCGACATTACCAAAAAGCCAGAGTTATGACCTGTACCACAACAGTGTGTACCGTCTTTGTGCCTGTAGACCTATCTCGTCATCTGACCATTTTTGCACACAAATGTATTCTGTAAGCAACAAAGCTTTCCTACCTTTTTTTAAATACCGACACACTGTGAACGGGGCTCTAACGCTCATTGTAATACACCTCCTGCTCCAGGTTACAATGTGAAGCTAGTGCCAGTGATTACAGTAGTTTGAAGTATTGATACTAAATCAAAAAAAATGTCATTATAAAGATGGTTATGTTTTAAAATGTAATGGTTGTGCAAACAAAGCCTATAACTTTGAAGACATATAATATCTGTTTAGTGAGCACAGTACGTGGACATATGCCTCCACCACTGCAAATGGCTGTAAACTGTGTCTTTATCAAAGCATGTGCATCCAACTATTGTACCCTCAGCACTCCGCCACCTTTGTAATGAAGCTGTAGTGTTAACCAGCTGCCTTCCTGTATAGACGGCTTTGTTCCTCTACTATACTGCCCGCCTGCAAGAAGTCCATGCAGACAAGAGGCCCTGCTCTGCTCCCATATTTGAGCATTTCCTCACAATCAGAGCAGTGAGGTACGGAGTCCTCTTTATGTGGAGTACATGTATGGAGTTTAAAGAAATGGTTGGCGATTGGTTAACAGAACTTGATATTCAATTCCAAACACAATCCCCTGACATATGGTGCTGTTGTATAACAAAGGAAACACTATGTAGACTATAGAAGAAGGAGGAGAAGCAGGAAACTCATGCTGACCACCAAAGTGGGCATTATGCTACATCAGGGGTCTCCAACCTTGTTTAGGATGAGAGCTACTTTCACAAAATAAAATAAATCATGAGCTACTTTTACTCCTCTTTTTATAGTTTTTTGCAGTGTATATATTTAGCTCATTTTAACATTATTATATGCTGACCTTCAACCTTTGTGCTGTTTGGGTCTGTGGGACCCGTTTTCAGTGTTTACTAAAATAACATGTATTCATTTTAATTATTTTAACCTGCTTTATTTGGGGGAGGACCTCCCCTCCTCTAGGGGGATCCGGGGGCATGAAACCCCCGGGAAGATGTGTTTTTTAAATGTTGAAGTGAAATGCATCAATCTGGTGCACTTTGAGCACAACATAATTTATGGATACAGCTCTCAACACTCAGATGAAAGGGAGCGGTTTACTTTTCAATAATCCAAACGTCTTTAGAATATGATCACAACCAATAACAAATCATTTATACTTGTTTATTCTTATGTTACCAAGTTAGCATTCTTTCTTTTTATTTATGCATATTTTACTAATCACTCCCCTTTTTAAACAGTTTTTTTTACTGTCCACAGTGATTCTCAAACTTTGTTCAATAATGTACCCCCTTTGAAAAAATTCAGCCAAGTACCCCTGATCAGCGCAACAACTATTTGTTAGGGAAGAAAAGCCTATATAAAGAGGCACAGCGCTGCACCATCAGTGTCTGATTTATTAAAACAACAACCTTGTAACTGAGAAACACTTAAATGCTACATTTCAAATGTTTACAATCCATCACTAAATTCATGGCCGACCAATTTTAACATCATGCAATAACACTGAGACGACATTATTGCATTGAACTGATCTTTTTAATAAGTTGTACTTATAATTTAGTGAGAAACATGGGCTTTGTCATTCTGACAAGGAGGCAACCTGCAGTTATTACACTTCGTGTTTTGAAATATGTGTAACTCTAGTCTATTAATATAAAACCCACACTGCTCAAAGTTTGTTACTTTTCCTAAAAAAAATGTCATTAACATAAAATAAATCTCACCTTCCCTCTGTAGTACTCCAACGTACCCCTAGGGTTCCGCCTACCCCCATTTGAGAACCACTGCTATCGTACACATTGAAATGATTTCTTACTTTATCTATATTAAATAGATAAAGGTGTGCTCTCTCTCTCGCTCTCCCTCTCTCCCTATCTCTCTCGCTCGCTTACAGAGGTTGTGTGCTTCTCCGTGGCGATGACGGCTTGCGTTAAACAATAAACATATTTGTAAAGTGGGGGGGACACAAACGGGATTTCTAAACGTGGGGGGGGGACATTACGCCATGCGTGTGTGTGTGCGTCAAGTGCAATAAATAAATATGCAAGTTGCAACACACAGTAAAGCTCTGGCCCTCATGTGCTGTATAGGCTGGCATGACTAGGCTGTTCAATGGGGCTAATGTGTTGTGTAGATTCTGCCAGAAGGAAAGGTCACACTCAGTGGTGGCCGGCCCATAGGGGCACTAGGGGCGCCGCCCACCTCTTCCCACAAAAAAAAATATATATATCTATATTTAAAAAAATATTTAAATTTTTAATAAACAAGGTAAATATTATATAATTGGTATCAGTAAAATGTATAATCTACAATAAAATCTCGTTTAAAATTGTGTTACGATGATGTCTAAAGTTACATGTTTCCTGCCTGGCCTTGCCCATGTGTCATTACCTCTTTATTAGGGATGCACGATATTGGTTTTTTGAAACCGATACCGATACCGATAACTTCCTGCTTCTCAAGACCGATACCGATACCGATAACCGATAATAAAAATTAAAATTACGCCACTAATTATTTTAATGCGATTAACGCATGTGTATTTTGTTTTCCTCGGCCGCCCCGTAGCTTCAGAGCGCATCGAGTTTAAAATACCATCTACAAGCTGATGCTGACAGCCCCGCTCCTGCCGCCCGCTTGTGGCAGACCACACTTCCACGCTCACCGGCAGGCACCGACTGGCCATCTGGAGGACCGGGAGGGTGCGTGTGGTCCGAGCGAGCAAGAGAGAGACCTTACGTGCATTGTTGTTGTTAGCATCTGGTGCTAGCTAGCTGCGCTAACGGATATAAGGAGCTGTTTCAATGAAAACAGAGGAGCGCTCTATCCACACAACTGCGCCGCGCACTTGACTTGATGCAGGAAGCAGACAGCGGGACATTGTAGGAGAAGTCGGCACACTCAGCAACATGATTGCAGCGTCCAGGCAGCTCCGGTTCGAGCATATGCCTTGAGTTGCACATAGCTCCAACGCGCGCGCGCAGACACACGCGCAGACACAGACACACACACACACACACACACACACACACTGTATTGTATTATTGTCTTCGTACGCTTTTAACACACCATCGTAGCGATGGCGATGTTTCAGGTGACTGATCAGGTTCGAAGTATTAGGGAGCGCTGGATTTGTGAAGAACTCCCCTCTTCCTAAACCACTAACACCACAGTACTGGCAAAACGGGAGGAGCCGAGTGAAAAACAAGCGCGCCCCTCATCACAATCCACCCACACCGCAGGATACCCAAAAAATATATTGTATATTATCGGGGCTATTAATACTGTTATCGGGATGACGTCATAATTCCTAATATCGGGCCGATAATTATCGGGCCGATAATTATCGTGCATCCCTACTCTTTATACTTACAGTCTATGGTCATTACCCTCTTGGTCTGGGCGGTAAGAAAGGAGCCCTCAACCAGTGCAGCAGCCGCCACTAGCAGCTGACTGTTGCTATCTGTAAACTATGATGCCGAAACATAATTTCAGCCAATCAGCGTCGTCAAATCTGATGATCTGAAACCAGTCTGAGTAGTTTGGACACTAGTGACTCGTATCCGGTGGGGTGACGCAGTACGGCAGTAGTTGATGAGGATGGCTTCATGTGGAGTCTCCGGACCTCGGTCCCCGCCCAATTCCGTTCAAGAGCTAATCTCCAATCCTTTCGAAAGGAGAAGTTTGGGAGATAAACTGTTGCTTAAAGACCTTGGACCGGACCAACCCGATTTGTATATATTGCAGCAAGCTCGTGAAAAAGACAAAACGTATCAACGAGGCTTCTCACGTAGCTGGTACACCAGAAAGGCATGGCTAGCTGGATGCAAACAGGTAAATGCTGTCTTTTGTTTCCCATGCTTGCTCTTCAAACAGCCGGGGACAGATACGATCTGTTCAGAAACTAGACAGAAGGTAAACAAGTACAAACCACATACTGACTGTGTCATGGCGAATACAGTCGCTGGTTTATTTATGTCTGTATAGGCCGTTGTTGTGAGTGTGGACGGTCGGAGAATTTACAACGTTAGCTTAGCCAATCTCCATTTAGAAAACATATCGGCACGCTTAAAGCAAGCTCCGCGCTGCAGTGGAAACGCGCCATTACATCACCAGAAGTCCTAATTTAAGGAGTAATTTCTCCCAAAAAAAATGTTTTACTCACTCTATCAACAGCCCCACCAAAAATATTTCCCACCAGCCGTCACTGGTCACACTCCTTATGAAACGGTGAGCTGCCGATCCACATTGCTTTTCTTCTCGACTGCAACGCTGGTCCCGCAAATCAAGCAAAAACGTGATTGGTCGATATTCATTGTGGGGGGAGGAGGGGTGTTGGATAGATATAGAGTTGTAGATGGAGTTCGCTATGGTTGATGTTTCGTTTATGCATAGGATAGATTCTTTTAATTACATTGAGCTATTTTTAGAATATGCCCGGCGGCGACTCACGTTGCCTACCTTGTTGGCTACCCCTTTGCTACATGTGGAGGACACTTCTGTGTAGCAATGCAGTGGGAGTCGCCGACTCATGAAGGAGACACGGGATGAGCAGGAGATAAAATAAACCATCAGACACTGATGGTTTATTTGGAGTTTCGGCCAGAGAGTTGACGAGACAGGTGGTGTCACGAGTTGACACAGCGGTTGCCAAACCAATTCTGAAGAACTCTTTCTGTAGCTCGAGGTTTTATCTAGTTCGGAGTGTAATAATCAACATTCTTCATCAGTGAGACTAAACATTATGGACCCTGAATCTAACTAGAGCTCTCGTCCATAGAAAAGAATGCGCGCCAGGGAACCTTCGTCGCTGAACAGTAAATTACCTCATGGCGGCTTGTGCTCTGTCACAGACTGGCAACAACAAAGCGCCCAAGCTGCTCCTCCTTAAGAGAGATGGCAGCAATACCCAAGGCTGTAGACCTGTGCCATGGGAAAGAGACGGTGAGAGGAGAACATTACATATACACTACATATATTGTCTTTTTAATTAAATTCTAACAATAACATCTTAGTTCTAATACAATCTGACTGAACTTTTGGAAAAGTGACAGCCTACTTTAGATTTTGTCCCCCACCCGTTACATTTTCCTTTATGAAGGGGTATCTCCTGGCCTGTCCCACAGGGGAGGCGACAAAGACCAATCACTCGCTTAACATGCATATGGTGAATTTGGAAGAAAGTTGAAACCATTCCTTTAAATCATGTTATCTGGCCTTGCTTCTTACCCCAGACAATGTTCTGACATTTGTGCTTCATAGTTTGTTTTATTGAACCACTGGAAGTGTCGAGAGCAGTCTGATCCTGACCGGCAGACTTTGCCGGAACGTTTTGGGGCAAGCAGTGTGCGAAAAAGTACACGTCCCACCGTCCGGGACGTGTTATTTACAATATCGGACAAGTAGATCTTTCAATTGACTTGTCCGGCGGACAAGTGATGTTTTTCGCCCCGATTTATTGACAAATTATTGATACATTCAGTTTACAAAAGGCAGAACTCATTCGCAAATTGTCCGTGTTCGCCATTGTTCGTTTAGAAATGTTAGTTTCGGTTCTGAAAGTCGATTCCTAAGGAAATGCATCTCGCCGCTTTCTGTACAGTTAGACGGGGGCGGGCGGAGCGGGGCGGGAAGTGTAGCACAGAGGCCGGGTTGGGAAGCATTGGGATGCTCCGTATCAGCTGATCGCTGCATGGTGCAGCTCAGCGTCTCTCTCTCTCTCTACACACAGCGGATCCGCTGCCCGTTTGACAGCCTCATCTTTGTCAAACTTTCTTATGTTCCTTCTCTTACACGTAGTGAAGGTTATTTAGCGTTTTAGCTCCTGTGTCTTTAATATTGATGCCATCTCCTTTATGAAGTGAAGCAGCCTCCCTGTCTGTGTCCTCGCGCTGTCCTCACATCCCCGGACCCCCAGACTCGGAGGAGCACAGGGATGTCAGTATTGTGTATGAAGCAGGGTATAGAAAGTACATTATTGAAATGAAAATACTATTTCTTTACTTTTACAAACAGTGAGCTGCTGGGCAGCTGCAGCATGTGTATTGTAGGACATGTGGAAGCGTGCAAGCTCTTTGAGTTGTAGAAAAGCGCTAGGCCTATAGGCTATAAATATAATAATAATAATAATAACTGTATTTGTATAGCACCTTTCATACAGGGGATTGCAGTTCAATGTGCTTTACATCAGTAACAAATAAGACATCAAATCAGTGTAAAACAAGCAGCAAGAGCAAAGCATAAAGTGGGATCAAATAATTAAAAATAAAAACATGGGGAATAAACATAGAGAAATAGTGCAGTATAATAGTGTAAACATGCTTTGGTAAAGAGATTTGGTTTTAAGCTGCCTTTTAAAAATGCCTAATGTATTGTCTTCCCTAATATTGTTGGGTAACATGTTCCACAGTTTTGGGGCGTAGTTTACAAAGGCTGCATCACCGATCTTCTTAGGACTCTTTCTGGTGACCTCTAATAGACCTGCATCTGATGATCGCAGTGTGCTGGCAGGTGTGTAGTTCATCAGAGAGTCAGCAATGTAGCTGGGTCCTTGTCCATTTAGAGCTTTGTATGTGAGGAGAAGCAGCTTCAAATCAATTCTAAGAGTTACAGGAAGCCAGTGTAGAGTAGCTAAGACAGGACTAACGTGTTCCCTCCTTTTGGTATTCGTCAGTAGTCTAGCTGCAGAGTTTTGAATGAGCTGGAGTCTTCCAATAGCTTTCTTGGTGAGACCAGTGAATAGTGCATTGCCGTGTCTAGTCGGCTAGATATAAAAGCATGAATTAGCTTCTCTGCATCATGTGATTTATGAATGGTCTTACCTTCGCTATGTTTCTGAGATGAAAGAAAGCTATTTTGGTCACTTTGTTTAAATGGGTGTTGAAGTTCAAATCTGAGTCCAGGATGACACCGAGACTTGTCACCTCCGGTTTAATCCAAGTGGTTAAACTTCCTAGATTATTTGTTAGCATCTCTCTTTTTGAGATAATAATAATGAATTATTATTATTATTAGGTTATGGCCTATGTGTTGGACATGTGTGGTTGGACTCTGTCTCACAGGCAGGTTGCAGTGTAACATCAGAGGACACTGGGCCAATTGTACATTCTCAAACTGCACCATTTAGGACTAACTAAACAATGCAGAGATTATTTTTATATAATTGTATTCAATAACCGTAAGAAATTAAACGGTATGAAGTGATTTGTAAATGGGAATACCGATTTGACTTAATGTTTTCATAAATATATTTTTCTCCCAGTTTGTCATGGGACTTATTTTTACCCTGTCAAAGAACCGGAATCGAGAACCGAAAATAACCGGAATCGAAAAGCAGAACCAGAATCGTTAAAATCCAAACGATACCTAACCCTATGTGTGATGCAATAAAATTCCAGTGGCCCCAATTTTTGTCCATTCTGGACAAGTGAAGAATGTATTCGGACAAGTACATTGCCAAACTCACTTGTCCATGGACAAGTACTCTATAAAAACTTTTTCGCACACTGGCAAGTACAGCTTTGAAAGTGGAATGCCACGCTAAACCTTCAACTGTTGATGAAAAAGTGACCATGACAACTGTAGAATGAATGCAAGGATAAGAAGTCATGTTATCGTGTTGGTGTATTGTCCCTCTGTTGCATGATGTGTGTGTGTCTGTGAGGTGCGTGAAGGCCGGTTTAAGGCAAGCATTCCCATGTCCAGTGGGGCTGTGGGAATCCCTTGAAGTAGACGCTAAGACGTGATTGTCAGGCTGCTCATCACAGCAGCCACTGCTTTGTAGCGCTAATTTATTATCAGAACGATGATGCGCCCCATCTTCATCCCAGCTCTGACCCGCCTCCCCTCGAGTTCCCCCTCTTTCAGCTTGGAAATTGAATTGTGTTGGAATGCTCTGTGCCTCTTTTCTCTGGCACTTGAATGGACTCTTTAGTATTTCACACCAAGGTGTCCTTCAGGGTGCGAGGTCAGGCTACCAAAACAGCTTCTAGTGGCGGATTAGGACCAATTAACATCTTTGTACACAAAGGGCCCTGGCAGCTGAACAGGCTGCAGGGTGACCCACACTGCCGTTGCATGCCAAGCCAGGGGGCTGCGGCACTTGAGCTGAAGTAGCAAAAGAGGGGTGGAGAAAGTTTTCCAAACCTAATGGGAAATGTTGCTACTTCACACCTCATGGCCGTCGAGCCCATTGAGCTATCGTTATCTTGTGAAATGAGAAAACAAACCACTTTTTTTTTATCATCACAGTTCTACATAAGAGGGCACCGTGGAAATGTTCTTTGATATAACCGTGGGCATATAGGTCCAGATCTTTAATCCTTCTCAAACCACCCATTCAATTCACACACTTCAGACTTTGTGCGAGTAAATACATTTCTGTTACATTTAGGAAACACAAATACTTGTTGTCTTGAAAGTGATTATTAATAACAATCATGCAGTGTTATCGGTGTCTCAAAATGCAATGTTGGTGGCATTTCTAACAAAACACAATGTTGTACAAAATAATATGGAATTTCTTTAGCAGTGTTTTCTAATTGGCACGTTGGTTTTGGAAATCTGTCTCTGCCTTTTTAAACTGCAATTCCTTTTTACTGAATTTGCCAACGTATGCACTCATACAATTGTAGTCGCAGTTTGTAATATTTCCTTTCTCGTTGTCTGTGCATTTCTCTGAAGTGTCTCTTTATGGTTGTCAAATGTTTGATGATTATAGATTTCTGGATCGGTTCCTGTATACAAATGTGGCCCAACATGTCCCTGCATCATTATCACCCTTCAGTCGGTTGCCAATAATATATATTTTCTCACAGTTGGTGACAGAAAATGTTATGTTAAAATGTGATGCAACTTCAGAAAAAATATTTTTGTAAATGCCATCTTTGGTTCTGGTGAGATGTCTTGGTCAGAGAAATCTATCATCTGTCTTGTCTGTAAGCACGGGGACAATCGGATAGTCAAAGCATTAACAAGTCTGTATGGGCTATACATTAGTATGCAATGCAAACGACAAATTACAATTGTATTCTTTATCAAGATGTTTGATTATTTTTGGTTTGTGCAGTGGTGCGGTTGGAATAGTGCAGGAAAGAAGCCACAGACGTTATCTATATTTTAGATCCATACTGATAAAAACGGATCATTTGAGTAAAACTGTATATATGCTATTGTAACCCAATACAATGTTAGTACAATTATTAAAGCATGTTCTCCTTGAATAGCTTGCTTCCTGCAAGGTCTTGTGAAACAAACGGGAACATGTGTATAAGAACTTGAGTCATTCACCAGAACGAGGGCCCTGAGATAAAGGAAGGCTGTTTAGAGTAAACCATTTTATTTTTTACTAGAACATCTATTTGTGGTGCCCTTGGTTTTCACACTTGAACCTTTTTTCAATACACACACACTGTCTGTCTGTCTGTCTGTCTGTCTGTCTGCCATACTGTAGCATTGACAGGTGATTTAGTTGGCCTCTGCCTAAATAGTGGCATAGTGCAGGGGTTCCCAACCTTTTATTGTGCCAAGGACCGGCACCCACCGTGTGTGTGTGTGTGTGTGTGTGTGTGTGTGTGTGTGTGTGTGTGTGTGTGTGTGTGTGTGTGTGTGTGTGTGTGTGTGGTGTGTGTGTGTGTGTGTGTGTGTGTGTGTGTGTGTGTGTGTGTGTGTGTGTGTGTGTGTGTGTGTGTGTGTGTGTGTGTGTGTGTGTGTGTGTGTGTGTGTGTGTGTGTGTGTGTGTGTGTGTGTGTGTGTGTGTGTGTGTGTGTGTGTGTGTGTGTGTGTGTGTGTGTGTGTGTGTGTGTGTGTGTGTGTGTGTGTGTGTGTGTGTAAATTACTGTTCATGGTCACGGACGTACACACACACATCATGCGCCTTGGTGACAGTCTCCTTCCTAAAACTAATAAAAGGGGAGTAATCGGGCAGTTCGATGTGTGTGTGGTTAAAACGTAAGCTGTTCTGATGAAGGTAAACACAGCGAAGGCGGTGCGTAAAAAGGCACAGCTCTCGGCGCGCGGGTCCTGCGTTTCTCAGAGGCGGAGTATACGTCCCGCTGCCTCCTGGTGCTGCAGCCATTTCATGAAGTGAAGGAGGTTTTCCTTCTATAAAACAGCTGCGGGCAGCAGATACTGTGAGAGTCCCGGACATGAATGCATAGATCAAGGCAGACTGGGTTACTCTCCTGTTTTGCCAATCCGGTGCTTAAACAAATAGCCCTGGCCGACATGTCCTTAAAATGAAGTCCGAGTTTGAAATATCTCAAATAATGTATGCACTGCCATTTCCCCACATAAACATAACAGTCTGCAATGAAACAGTCGTCTCCTGTGCGCTCCTCTTCCTACTTGGCGCACCGGTAACTTTCTCGTGCGCACGAGAGGCTGAGACCCTAAGCCGCCGAATCCCTCGGAACATCATAAAAGCCATTTTCAATGGTTTTCTGGTGAAAGATTAACTAGCTACTGGATGAAATAATATGAGCGAAAATTAAACACTTTTTAAAAAAAATATTATGACAAAATATTTTTATATATTTATAATTCTGCAAATATTACGATAAACTCCCAGCTATTTCACGGCCCGGCAGTAACATGGACCGGGGGTTGGGAACCCCTGGCATAGTGGATGCACCCTGCTAAGCTTGCTGCTTTATGTTCGTACCAGTCTGTTCTCATTTCCTTACGCCTTTGATATTGGCCCAGAGATTGACGGTTCGCACAGAAAGAGGAACACCAGACCATGATGGACAGTCTGGTGGAAACAATGGCGGTCTGCAGATGTGCACACGTATAGTGATGGGGGGGGGGTAAATTGGCCTGCATGTCAGCAGAGTGAATGTTGCTGCTCGATTCAGAGAGAAACATGTTCTTCGCTCCTCCTTGTTTCTACCAAGGCTCTTCTGTTATCACTCCGATAATCATTAGAGCTGTCTTTTTGTTCTACACTTAACCACGGAGTGGACCTGTAGCCCTGACATGGTAGCACACTTTCATTATTGAGATCCGATTAGCTGCTCTTTCATATCAGTTCCACTCAACAAGGGCTGCTCCAGGTGTGCTGCAGTCCGACAGGTATACGTTCGCTCACTTAGGAGCACACAAGGTTTATTATGCTATTGCTCAGAGGCATCTGATGGAATTTAAAACATTGTTTGTGTGGAGTATGGTTTAATATTAGCTGACTTGAGTGTGGCTGAGAACGATTCGGGACCATATTGGGAAAAAAGGAAAAGCAGAGAACGGTTAATGTGGGGTGGAATCGGCATCAAATATATAAAAGCTTCATGATATTGGATTTGTTTGAATCAAAACCAATATACAAAATAACATCAGTCGATAGCATTATTGTAGAGCAGGGGTGGGGAACTTCCGGCCCCCGGGCCGTATACGGCCCGCGAGACAATTTGGTACGGCCCTCGAGGTAATTTATAAACACACGCAAAAAAGAACATGTCATCACGTGGTATATGTCTAGTCTGACAGGGGTGTAGTTCTGACGGAGAGCACCAGAACACGGCTCCGGCACTACAGAAATTGCAGTACCCATAAGGAGCCGTACACATGCCGGAGTTTTTGCGTGGCTGTGTCTTTAGTTGAAGGCCGAGTGTTTCGTCAACATAATGTGTTAAATAATACTTCTGCATCCAGTCTGTGACGCTGTGAGTGTTGCACGGCCAGATGAGGCTCAGCTGACTCGGATAAGGAAATATATGATATATTATGATATTATATGATCGATGATCTGATTGATGATGTAATATGAATGATAAGTGCGACACGTCAGCGTCTTCTCTGCATACCGCAGTTTAAACTGTATTTCCTTTATCCTGTAATATGACTTGAGAGATTTAAACTCCGCACACTGAGTGGATCTCTTCTCTATAGACGCCGGAGGCGGGCAGCGTCAGGTAAAAGAAGTTATTTAGCCTTCTCAAACCTGAGCCTCACGCGCCGCCTATGGGGGATATGCTGGTGACTTATCCGACCGGCCCACTTCGGTACCGGCCCATCGGGATTCGTCCCGATGGCCAGTCCGCCACCCACCCAGCCCACGTAAACTGTCAACGGAGCCTCGCTGCGTGGAAACGGTGGACCTCGTGTCCCGATCGGAGTGGGAATAATAATAATAATAATCCGTGCATTTTATCCATTAATTTCCCAACATTGTGGTAAAAAAACACACGTTTAATCCATGTTGTTGGTGTACTACAACTACAACAAGCATCGGTTTGTTTTCTCATCAGGAAATGCAGACAATTTCATTGCACAACAGTTGTTGGGATGCTGTCACAGGCTCTTTAAGCCTCTGAGCATCCGCTTGGTGGGTGTAATTGACGCAAACAATTTTGCTGCCGAATAAAGGTCAGAAACAAAGTTTCCAGTTTGAAACAGTCCATTTATTTCCATTTACTCGCTTCTTTCCATATTCACCACACGATATGACCGTTTACACAATACCGTTGCTTTGCTTGTAATCCCGTGTGTGCTCTGTGCGTGTTCTCCGTGCGTGCTCCTTGTGTGTGTTTTCCGTGTGTGGTCAAAAACGGTATGGGCCTTCCGGCGGAACCTCTCACCAACACACATAGGTTCCTACCTTTATACCCACAGGTAATTGGCTCCTACAATTTTATTTGAAAAAGAAAGACGACAACGATTTTAAAATGAAATAAAAACCTTTTCCAGAAATGAGACCTAGATGTGAGCAGGACATAACACTAGATGTGAGCAGGACATAACACTAGATGTGAGCAGGACATAACACTAGATGTGAGCAGGACATAACACTAGATGTGAGCAGGACATAACACTAGATGTGAGCAGGACATAACACTAGATGTGAGCAGGACATAACACTAGATGTGAGCAGGACATAACACTAGATGTGAGCAGGACATAACACTAGATGTGAGCAGGACATAACACTAGATGTGAGCAGGACATAACACTAGATGTGAGCAGGACATAACACTAGATGTGAGCAGGACATACACGCTGACACTGGTCAGTGCTCTCGGGGACTAACTCTAACACCGTCTCATCATTCTGCTATGTGAAATGTCAGTGTGTGTGCACAACTAGGGACTAACTAAACACATTTAATAAAAGATATAATAAGGAAAATAATGCTTTCAAGTTTACCCTGTACCTCCAATCTCACGACACAGTGTATCTGGATGTGGCACATGTACTACTTTAATGTCATTCAAAGAGGAGTAACAACACATTTAACAATAAATAGTTTGCTGTGAATTGTGTTGGATTCTTGCAGGATGTTGAGAAAGCACTTTCACGAATGTATGAACAACCTATTACATGGAGCTGAAAATGATTTCCGATGCTGCTAAACTTTCTAATAATGGACCAATCACTGAGCGCTATGCATTTGTTGACAGATGACCTGTACGTCCAGTGCTGCGGTGTGCTGGAGCTTTAATCACATGGAGTATCAGATTGCGCTTTCATCTGATTGAGGATGAAAGGAATCAATAAGCTGAAGTCCAGGTGTGATGTGTTTCGGGACATATGTCTGCGAGTGAACGTCGTTCAGTTCTTTGTGCTGCCGTTAGTGTTGGGTAAGGCCACGGGTTATTTCCACTTCCCCTGATCAATAATGACCCTTCAATTAGTCCTGTGTTACTGCGAGGCAGAACTAACCACATGTCTGTGCAGTTGATCTTTCCACATGTGAATTTCATGCATTTGTGCTGACATTTGCCTGCCTTTGACATTTGGGTCTGAAAGTGCATGGAGCTGTTTAAGTCTCAGCGTGAAAGTTCAGCTTGTGATTATTAACACGGGCCGGTTGTAACCACGTCTACTTATTCTCAAGTGGCTCGTGGCTGTCAGCTGCTCACAGGCGTGCATAATGTCAGCATTACCTGCCTTGTGTTCCTGTCTTGTGGCCTCTCGAACAGAATGAATAATGAACTCTGTTGTCTCCTCTCCGTCAGCCTACTCCACCGTGTCCGGTGTGAACGGACCGCTGGTGATCCTGGATAACGTGAAGGTGAGGCTTTTATTCAACTTGATATCCTCCTGGGACCCAGCCCATTGGAAATGTCCACTGTAGTGAACATTTTGCGAACATGCATCTCCTTTGACTCTTTTGAGCTACTCCATCAATCCCTGATGAGCTGTACAGAGGACATCCTGGTCTTTCCAGTGAGATGTCATTGGTTAAGATTGCATGCTGGGAAGTTCCTCTTTCTTTTCATCCAAAATGGCTGGCATACGAAACACAAAATGGTATAGAAGCAGGAGTCAAATATTGTTGAATAATTGTAATTGTTACCTTGAAAATCATATATGTTCTTGTGTATTAACACGTGAGGAACTATATAATTGGTTCTGAAATAACAGCCCTTTTATAAATGTCCATCCTAGTGGACGTCAGGACCGTCTTCATGGACTTTATGACTCAATATTGTTGCAGGAGACGGAACTGAAGCAGACATCTTCTGTACCAGAAAGTTCAGGGAGATTGAGATGTTGAGCTCTCGGGTGATGAGAGAGGTGAGGCTTTCACACCTGGGATAGAAGGGGGGGATGCAGGAGGCTCCATGAGCGCACGGAGACAGATAGGGACAGATAGGGACGAGCTGGAGAGACGTGGCCCCATGTGGGCCAAGAGTAGCACGTGTGTCTTATTGTTTTAATTTTAAGTGGAGCCATGACACATGAGAGTTGTTTCTATGAGCAGGTCAGACGGAGACACGTCCATAAAGCTAGTCCAGATGACCTGCAGCCCGTGCTCACTGGAGTCAGTGAGGTACTTTCCCTACATCCACTACTAAGTCTGAAGATCTGGAACGATTCACCAAAAACCAAGTCATGATTTAGTTTATTACTACTACTGGTCTAAAACTGTTAAAATGTATTAAAGAGGGCCAATGTACTAGTATATATTCTATTATCGTGATGCATTTGCAGATGTACTCTTGTTTAGTATATTAGGGTAGTTTTCAGGCAGTTGTGGTGCAATACTGTGACTTGGCACATTCCGGTACATTTCATTTGGCTGATGCTTTTATCCAAAGCGGCTTCTAATAAGTGCAAAGACCATAGAGATGCAAACCCTGAGCAGCTCGGGGCGTGCACAGATATTCACTGTAAGCTAGTCATACCATCGTAAGTGCTGGTGAACCCGCTACGAGGCGAACTGGCTGCGATGCAGCAACAGGCCGATGGGTGCAGTGCACATGCTGGAGGGTATGCTTCAGCCGAGACCCACGTGTCTGCACAGAGCTGCCAGTTCAAACGGCACAGCTGCTTCACTTCAAGTTATATTATACTTCAACAAATGTTCTTTTTCTTACTTTCTATTTTGTATATTTATATTTCTTTAAACATCTTATTTTATTATTTAACACAATGTTTTTTTAAATATTGTTTACAATGGTTCTATGTTAATATTTGCTGCTTTCTTTTTTACCCGCGAGTGATTCTTCCAGTGCTTCTGCTCTGACTCTGTGCTGATCTCCGGACTAGTTCCCCAGGTACGCTGAAATCGTTCACCTGACGCTGCCGGACGGCACCAAGAGGAGCGGGCAGGTTCTGGAGGTGATCGGGAGCAAGGCCGTGGTCCAGGTGAGGAACTCAATCCAGATGTGCCGGCTGGTGTTTGAATGAATCCACAGCTGGAAATAGTCCACATCAAATTCAAACTGAATTGGTCCTGGGGGAAGGTCCATTGCAACAGTTGCAATGCAAAGTGGAAGGAGAACAACAACAACAACAACAACAACAAGCACATTCTAAATGAATGATATACCAGATAACAGGATGCATCACACAATATGAAGGGCCAGTTTGAGTAACACTGTTACAAGAACATGAATTTTAAACAAATGATGATCAATGATTCCTCAAAGTGCCCTCTCGTCTCCATGAGAACATGGCTGCTGGGCTGCACCTGCATTACTGCGGGACTACCAGCCCAGAGAACTCTGCTGTCTCAGTGGCTGGTGTTAACATTCCCCCAGATACATTGTTATCAAATGCCCTCCTGTAGTTATTAAATGGATCCTTAAAGAGTTGGCCTCAAAGTGGCGTTACAAAATGTTGGTGTACACGAATTCAGAGAAACGGCACGTCTGAAAACTGCTCTCAAGTTTCACGTCAAGCAACAATCGGCAAACACATGTCTCAGTGCAGGACGACTGTGTCTGCTGTCGGACTCGATGTGTACAGTACACTAGGTGTGTACACTAGGTGTGCACTAGGTGTACACTAGGTGTGTACAGTTGGTCAAGTGACTCAAGACATCACTAAGTTATTGTTCTGGCTCTAAAGTCACTGACTTAACCTAATCTGAGTACATACAAAAGGACATCTCATCAAATAATTGGATTTGTCTTCAACTAAAACTTGAAAGGATATCAATGACACTAAAACTAACTTTGTATTTTGTGTGTGTATATATATATATATATATATATATATATATATATATATAGTAAAGTATTTTAGTTGAACAGTTTTGTATCTTAACCGTCCGTTTGCTTGTCCAGGTGTTTGAGGGAACGTCAGGTATCGATGCCAAGAAGACGGCCTGTGAGTTCACGGGTGACATCCTGCGCACCCCCGTGTCAGAGGACATGCTCGGTATGATCAACCTGGTTTCTCTTTGCATATGTAATCCTTATTCAGAAGTAACATTCTAAGAATGAAAGTAGATGATGTGATCAGCTGCACAGTACCCTCATTGTTCTGAGAGGTGGAGTGTACCTTAAAGTGTTGCGCTGCAGTTTCCCTCAATGTGCTTAGTGTTACTCATGTTCTCATGATACCTGTGTCTCTGAGTATTATTGAGCGCTCGTCAGTGTGAGTATCTCAGTGCAGAACAAGGTTACACGCATTTACACAGCAGTAGAAAGTAAGCCTGCTTTTGTTTCTGAAGTATCCTTAATCCTGTCCATGGCGTGATAATGACTTGTACTTGTTACTTGTAGACTCGACGAGAGCCACTCTGACGTGTGTAGAGTTTGATACGAAGCAGAACAGATCCGATGTGTATGGAAGCGTCATCTAATGAATCTCATGCTATCCGTTCTGTCATCATGCCTGAATTCAGCGCTACTGATAAACCAAATAGTCTTTTATTCGATAAATAACTACGATCTGCTTGGCTCAAAAAGACTCTTCCTCTTTCAGGGCGCGTGTTCAATGGCTCAGGCAAACCCATCGACCGCGGGCCCACCGTCCTGGCTGAGGACTACCTGGACATCATGGGTACGACCCCCGGCTTCACAGTGCTCTGAGCTGGACAGATGTCTTGAGCAGAGAGCTGCACCTTCATGCAACAATGAAATAAAAAGAAAATGCTGTTTGAATGAGCAAACTCCCCAGAGAGTATGAAACGGCACATCGCATGTTCACATATAGATGATAGAATATAGATCTCAGGGACTTCCCATGAGAATAAGGTTACATCCAGATGCCCGACTACGTGTGTTGTTCTCCTGTCAAGTCTGTGTGGGTCCACGGCAACATGTGACTAACACTGAACCATGAGAAGTGACAAGTAGGGGATTTGGCCACACGTGTCTGGCGACATTATTAATCCTGTTTCCTGTTTTTGTGAAGCAAAAGCTTCAACGTTTTGGAACTTTAAAAAAACCAAAAACTACTTCAACTAAAGAAATATGTGATATTGGGCTATATAAATAAACATGGATTGATTGAAATATGAATTTGGTAACTGAACTAAAAGTCGGGTATGGTAATCTTCAAACACACATGTGGGACCTTGCTAGCCACAGGGAGCCTGCGGACACTACAGAGTATTATTTGTACATAAAAAGGAGTGGCCACTGTACAGCAATGTGTCTCATAGCATTTGAGTCGTCTACTTTGAGTCTGATTCGGTCTTTATATTAGAGTTTTAGAGTTCCCTACTTATTAACTTCACAGTTGCTCTACACCTACTCGGATTCTCACTGCCACCTCCAAAGCGTCCTCCCAGGATCCTTCCAACTGTTTTCTTTCAACACAAGTTGCAGTTAACGATTTGTTATAAATACTGTATCCATTGAACTGAAGTCTCCTAGTTACGAACAGGATTCCTCAGTGACGGGTGTGATTGATCCGTTTGTGTGTTTCCAGGTCAGCCCATCAACCCTCAGTGCCGCATCTACCCCGAGGAGATGATCCAGACGGGCATCTCGGCCATCGATGGCATGAACAGCATCGCCCGCGGACAGAAGATCCCCATCTTCTCTGCTGCTGGGCTGCCCCACAACGAGGTGAGCGCACAGCTCCAGGATCACATCCTCCAGTGCCTTGTTGCCCGCGTCCTGGGAGTCTCTTCTGCATGACTTGAAGCACTCTCAGAAGTACATCAGTGCAGCTTTCATTTAATACGTGATTTGTCCATTCATGTATTAGGTTCAAATTACAAATGTATGTTTTTACTAGGGCTGTCAAACGATTAAAAATTTTAATCAGATTAATCACAGCTTAAAATTAATTATTCACCATTCGAACTATGTCCAAAATATGCCATTTATTTATGTATATTGTTGGGAATGGAAAGATAGATGAAAGAAGGCGGATATATCAATTTAACATACAGTATCTATGTTTATTATAACAAGGCAACCGACACACCTAGCAATCATCAAACCGTGGGGTCTTAATTCATTACGTGTTATCAACGTAAAGTACTTCAGGAAAGTCGAAAGAGGGGGGGGCGGCGGCTAGTGGAGTACTTCGTGACCACAGAGTGTGAAAGTTGTGATCAGCTGTTTTAGCGCAGTTCTCCAGTGAAGGGGGGAGTCTCCCTCCGCAGCCGGTTGGCGTAGTGTTGGCACAGTTCCGTTGTACAGACCGACGTTAACAGCAGCCCTGTCTGTGCACACGGAGACCGACTCTGTCGTCCGGTGATCGAACCGCCTTCTGGAAAAGCTTCACAAGTACGTCGGTACGCAAATGCGCTTTGTGACACAAGTGACGGTACGCATTTCAGATTACATACCCTGAGTACCAGTTATGTGTACCCCTGTACTACAGCAAAAGTATTCTCCATCAGGACTTCCTGCATCAACACCACACCGTTATCAAAGATGTTCTATTGAGAAGACGATCACTACGTGACAAAAGTTTTCAAAATGGCTACTGAAATCAATCTTACTAACTGCTGTCTGTGCAATTTACTCCGCGACTTGGCAGACTTTATTTTGCTTACTTTAACATCATTTTTCATGGTGGGGCTAAGCCATTTCTTGGTATGGGTGTATCCTACCCCAGCCATACCCTGGCGCTGCCACTGGTGGCACGTATGAGGCGGGCCATTCTGCACATGCGTTAAATGCGTTAAATATTTTTAACGCAATTAATTCAAAAAATGAATTACCGCCGTTAACGCGATAATTTTGACAGCACTAGTTTTTACAGCACTAGTTTTTACATAGAGTATAAATATAACAAGAAAAACTAAACCCCCCATCAAATGCCTTTTTTTAATAAAAGCACATATTTTGTAGGTAATGTAAAAAATACATATAATACAAGTAATACATATATAATATTCTAAACATAATGGAATGTGAAGTGGCTCGGCTTCCCTCTGGAGCTCTTCGTGCTGCAGGCTGCATCATCCACCGTAAGCATTTCACACCTGATCCTATATATATCCAGGCGGCCACGTTATGACGAAGAATGGCGGATAAAATAGACTCTGCAGCATCGATGTGCACTCTTTTCTTTTTTCACAGTTCCAACATTTTCACAAGAGTGCAATACTATGAGAAGAGTAATAATGCAACCTTTCCCTGGAGTTACTGTGTGGTTTGTTGTTAGCTGTTTCTACGTGGATAACTAGCCAGACGTAGCTGTATGTCGTTCTCGCTCTGCCGCGATTGAATCAAGTCCCAGGACACGTCAAAGTGCAGTGGCTTTCAACCGTCTGACAACTCCAAGCAGCAATCCACCACCATCAGTCCCCTCTCCACTGCTCTGAGATGCGTTATAGTTGACATGGAGACGGTATAAACGGCACTAGATTGTCACAAAATAACCCCTCAACTAACTCAATGCCTCATTTGCTCAAATGTAAATGCAATCCTTTTTTTAAAATGTGTTCATCATTTATTAAGCTACTGGGCTAACTGACAGTAAACTAAGCTTCTTCTAATATTCCTGCAACTGTGCGTGCATGCGTGTTCCCAAGGTCAACAACGAACCTCCATGCTCCAATGGAAATACATGTTTCAATCTTTCCACATGGAGTGCCAAAATCTAAAGATAAAAGCTTTCATATCATCTAGTGTTTCTTTCTGTGGCTGCCTCAGTGGAAATGCTTAACATTGATGACTCAGCTCCTCCATGTGGGTCAGCTGTCTCCGTGTCACATGACAACAAGTGGACCTCTGCTTCCTCCTTAGGGTTTTCATGCCTCACAATGGAAATATATGACTCAGTTTTACCATAAAGTATATGATAGTTTGTTTTACAAACTACAATATCATGTTTAAAAGCGTTTCAGGTAAAGTCCGAATGTCCTAGTGAGTGGCCATGTTTAAAGAAGTGAAACATGAATTACACAAAGAAGAAATAACCTGTTTCTGGGATGTGTGCTTCAAAGCAGCTGTGCCTGTACTTCTCTGGCTTCTGCTCCAGCTTCTGTTTCCATCTTGGTGACGTACAGTTTGCTGCACAAAGCTTTATTGTGGTCCAGCAGAAAGCCAACGAGATCAGGTCATACTTTGCAGATAAACACATTTTGTGTGGCACCATACGCTAGTTTAAGTAGGACAGCTTTGGAAATCTTTTCATGGCAAAAAAACAAATAAACAATGGCCCAAAAAAAACCCAATATTGAGTGATTCAATCGACTGAAGCACACCTTCACAAAGCAGCTTTCTTGAGTTGGCTCATTGGCAGGCGAGATGCTCTTCAGATGAAGCAAGGGGCTGTGGAAGTGTGGACCATGTATCTCTGTTTGGCTCATGCAGTCCTGTACACATCGATGCTCGGGGACTACACGTAATGTGAGCGACTGTCCGTATGGTATTTCTTTCAGGATGCACTATGTTTGAGTTACGACAGCTTTTATTAGAAATCCCAATGTTATTCTGTTAAATAAATAAGCATTTATTAGCTCATTGGATGTTTGTTTTTTTAAATAAGTATATTTGGGGTTTTACTGTTGTCTTCTCTCAGACAAATGTATTGTTAAAATGTAGCGAAGCCAGAAAACAATGTAAGCTTTTAAGAAAGTAAAGGGACAAATATATTTAAACGGTTATTCTTTAGGACTTTGCTGAATTGGACAATGTTGGAGTGGTTATTGAGAATGCTGAATCCATTTCTGATTTATTCACGATCAAAGTTCTCACCAGAAAGTGGACATATCTGTACCTCTGTGGGCTGTTTCCGAGTAGCTTTGTGACCATTGGATATAGAGAGCACAAGATCAACATGTGTATCTCTACTGTGGACAATTGTCTTGCAAATAAATAAGCAATCTGTCCAATCCAAATGATCCAGTCTCCTAAATCTTCCAAATCGACCAAAAATGTGTGAAAATCCGCCCACAGGGAGAACAGATATGGCACTATCTGGTTAAAACCAGATATGTTCTGATTCAGATTCTAAAAATGTCTGAAATGGACTCGGAATAACCCCCATTCAGACCAAGCTTTTTACATTTTTTACAATTGTCCACATAGGCTGTAATGGTGATTGGTGTAACTTGTGCTAATTGTGAAAATGGCCCAATGTATGCAAGTGAGCATCCGGCAGCTTCTATGTGCTGGAGACCCTACTATACATTTCTAACATAAAACGTTGGTCTACTCAAAATGTCCCGGCTTCACAATAGGACTTGCAACTACACTTTTACAAGTTTGTGTTATGAGCGTTAGTCAATCCCACTTAAAAAAAACCCAAAGTGTCCTACTGCGGGGCCGTGTGGTGTCCCGCTAATGATGAGCCGCTCGCATGCCATGGGATGGTGTGAACACGTGTCTCATTGTTTCATTAAGCACATGTCAGAGAGGTCATGCATGCTGCTCTCCTCTATGGGCCAGGTGCTGGACTCAAGGTGCTGGACTCAGGGTGCATGCAGAGGTCAGGCAGAGGTCAGGCAGATCAACCCCGCGGCCATGACTTCATGTGATGAGCGTGAAATTCCTCTTTCATTCCACAGATCCATCAAGTAGAACGCCAGCTCTTCACGATGCACCAGTTATTAGTTTCACTGAAGCGTTGGGTTGTGGTCCGAGATGTCAGAAGTACCCACATCTTGTACTTAAGTGAAAGTAGAGTATAATACTCTGTTACAAGTAAAAGTCCTGCTAAAGTATAGGCATCCAAGTACACTTAAAGTATCAAAAGTGAAAGTAGTCGTTGTGCAGATTGGTCCATCTCAGAATAATATATATGATATGTTTTATAATGATTGATCATGAAAGTGTTCTCAAAGCTGGTGAAGGTGCAGCTAGTCTGAAGTACTTTGTAGACTGCAGGGTAGCTGGTGAAGGTGCAGCTAGTCTGAAGTACTTTGTAGACTGCAGGGTAGCTGGTGAAGGTGCAGCTAGTCTGAAGTACTTTGTAGACTGCAGGGTAGCTGGTGGAGGTGCAGCTAGTCTGAAGTACTTTGTAGACTGCAGGGTAGCTTGTGGAGGTGCAGCTAGTCTGAAGTACTTTGTAGACTGCAGGGTAGCTGGTGGATTCACTCCAGGTGGAACTAAAGTCTGATTCAACACTTGATTAGATTTCACATCATTCATCCACATCTGTGAAGTAACTAAAGGTATTAAATACATGTAGTGGAGTAAAAGTACACCATGTACCTCTGAACTGTGGTGGGATAGGAGTACAAACGAGCTCAAGTAAAGTACAACTATCTCAACATTGTGCAATGGGTACAGTACTTGAGTAAATCTACTCCGTTGTTTGGTATTTATAGAATACTGTAATCATCTACTGATAATCTAAATGTGTTTCATTGTTAACTTATCACAATACATTGATCTACAAGTAAGTATTGGAGTAGTGAACTGACTCCGAGCCCATTGGTTGGTAATGAAGATATGCAAGGCAAGAAGGCAGACGTCTTATTCCCCCACACATGCACGTGTGTTCTTCGAGTTGACATCCAGCATGCACCTAAAGTCTTGACTGTCTTCTCAGATCGCTGCTCAGATCTGTCGTCAGGCCGGCCTGGTGCAGAAGTCCAAGGATGTGATGGACTACAGTTCTGACAACTTTGCAATTGTCTTTGCAGCCATGGGGGTAAGCAGACAAACTGCAGCGTGCAGTTGACACTTGTTCAGAGCCCCCCCCCCTCCCATGTGTGACTAATCCTCCTTTAAACCCTGGCAGACACCCTGTCCCTTCTCCCCGCCCTGCTTTCTGTCTTTTATTCACCAGGTGATTTAACCTTTAAGTCCCTCTCGTTACTTCTGCACCTCTGAGCATATCCCCGGCCATGGACACAGGTTACTAATTCAACAGGTCCTTTTAAAGCTGCCACACGAGTATCGGGTTCTCTGCTCCTCAGCTGCCCCTCACTCTGCTATAATTCCCTCAATTGTGACAGGTTGACCTCTACCACACACACACGCATGCACGCACACACACACGCACAGATGTGCTTCACTTGCTTAGTAATAATCCGCCCCTCTTCCTCTACTTCACCAGTTCACATCTGGTTGTGGAGAGTCTGTGTTAATAGGGTTTCACACATGGATATACTTTTATAACATAGACAATGTAACTTCAATGTATCTGTTTATTGGTCAAAAGGTTTCTCTAGACTTGCAGTAGGAGCTGTGTGTTTTTATTTTTCTTATTGTTTATGACAACAAATCTCAGACTCAAGACATTTGTCAAGAAGTGTAACTAGTTTAAAATCATTGCTGGCTATTTTAATAATTATAAGAGCTTTCCATCAAATGTAAAACAAAGGATCCAAAGGGAGCTTTTGTTAAATAAAAAAGATTGTATTGAGGTTTTTAATGTTTGACTCTGTATCGTTAACTTGTATCATGTGTGTGTCAGGTCAACATGGAAACGGCCCGCTTCTTCAAGTCTGACTTTGAGGAGAATGGCTCCATGGACAACGTCTGCCTGTTCCTCAACCTGGCCAACGACCCCACGTAAGAGCCAATCAGAAAGGATCTCAATGAGACCGTGTTTAGCTTACTTATTGATTCTGAATGATGTTTTTTACATTATGTTTATCGTGTTAACATTCTTAAATGTATCGCTAGTCTTTAAAAGACAAGTTGGAAACACATTTAATTCCTCAAGTTGTTGTGAACAATAGAATAAGTGATCTTTTTCTGTGACCAATCAGCATCGAGCGTATCATCACCCCTCGCCTGGCGCTCACCTCAGCAGAGTACCTGGCCTATCAGTGTGAGAAGCATGTGCTGGTCATCCTCACCGACATGAGCTCCTACGCTGAGGCTCTCAGAGAGGTAACCACTCCTCTGCCTCGCATGCCCTTTACCATCCGGAGTATCAGTCGTGTGTTTGGTGTATTTACCATGCGGAGTATCAGCAGTGTGTTTGGTGTATTTACCATCCTGAGTATCAGTCGTGTGTTTGGTGTATTTACCATCCTGAGTATCAGTCGTGTGTTTGGTGTATTTACCATCCGGAGTATCAGTCGTGTGTTTGGTGTATTTACCATCCTGAGTATCAGTCGTGTGTTTGGTGTATTTACCATCCTGAGTATCAGTCGTGTGTTTGGTGTATTTACCATCCTGAGTATCAGTCGTGTGTTTGGTGTATTTACCATCCTGAGTATCAGTCGTGTGTTTGGTGTATTTACCATCCTGAGTATCAGTCGTGTGTTTGGTGTATTTACCATCCGGACTATCAGTCGTGTGTTTGGTGTATTTACCATCCTGAGTATCAGTCGTGTGTTTGGTGTATTTACCATCCTGAGTATCAGTCGTGTGTTTGGTGTATTTACCATCCGGACTATCAGTCGTGTGTTTGGTGTAGGCGCTGCTGGAAGCTAGCGGGAAGGTACCCGATGTGTTTCAGTGTTTGTATATCGTCACAGCTGAACATTTTGTTATGTACCTAAAACTGCATTGAACTATCCCAGGCTTGATGTGCTTCAATCCTTAAACATAGAATGTTTAGGACAGGCCTTTTTTTTTACAAGATCTACAAATCTCTCCGACTGTATCTGGCTGTGGAAAAACCACATTCATATAAACTACAGAGCATTCATATGATCCATCTCAGAGATGGCTCATTTGAACCCTCGACCAAACTGACACAGCTCTTTATTCTCCGTCAGCAGAAAGGCTCTTTGGCATAAGGAACGGTTTTAAAAAACTAAAAGGAGAAAGGTGGGGACACTTTTATCTGGTAGCCATCAAGGTAACCAAAGCAAGCGGTGCATCTGAATGAATCCTACATGGGGTCAAAGATTGATTCGTCGTGTCTATATTGATTATTTTCAATATTTATCTTCCTGTCAAGAAATCTCTAAAAAGTGAGTCCGTCTTACGTTCTGAGTTCTCTGACATGTCTGCTCTCTCAAGTATAGCCCAATTAAACACAGAGTTACTCTTTCTCAGTGAATATTGAAGTCCACATAAACCAATCTTCATGTTGGCTTTTATAGATCCCCTGTTCAAGCTGTCTAAGCCGGCCTCTCTACCCCAGTTATTCTGCCCTCCCATAACACAATGATGCCAGAAGTTTAGTTTTCAATAATAAACATGATGACGAGTATGTCAACTGCACAGTGCCCGCTCACATTAAAGGCTGTATGATCCCCTACAGCAGGGGTGTCAAACTCAAGGCCCGGGGGCCAAATCCGGCCCGCGACTTCCTTTTCTGTGGCCCCACAAGAGCTCTGAAAGAATATAATAATACATTACATTTATAAAGCGCTTCTCCTGGTGCTCAAAGCGCTTACAAGCAAATATAATATGTTTATACGGTTACATGGCGATTTACAGAAGCACATTGCCCATAAACTACATGTCCCACAATGCATCTCAAAATGTCACTTTTTTTCTCCCCAGAATTTAAATCATTTTGTGACATTCTCACTGAAGATACTTGCAATTACTTTCCCTAGACTTCTGCTTTCAGACGTAATTAATGATGAAGTTATTACCCGATAATAATCCAATGCAGAGGCAATAATGTAATATAATGCATTATTTGATATCTATTAAATATTTATATATGTATTTCGATATAGTCTTAAAGTTACAATGAGTGCAACCATAATTCCTACGTGGCCCGTGGTGAAATTGAGTTTGACACCCCTGCCCTACAGCAAACTACAGAGAACAATAAAGAGAAAACGCCATCACCGATCTGATTGAACTGATAGCTCGGCTCTAAACACAGAGTTGGTTAGTACGCTAGCATATTCTCGTACTGACACTTCAGTGGCCTCTCCTCTGCTCCGCTCTGTGTCGAGAGGAGACACTGTGTTCTGTCTCTTAATTAACAAAGCCCACATGTCCACAGTATCCAGTATGAAGTTCAGGACTGGCAGCATGTGTACATAACACACCAGTGTGGATTCTCTGCAGAATTAGCACCAAGGTGATGCATTAACTCAAGTCTTGTGCTCTCTGCTGAAGGGAAGATAATGTGTCCTTTATTCATCCCTTCATCTTTGTCCCGTTGGCTTCTAAAGGAAATGCCGCCTGCCAATGTCCTCCTCTCCCTTGTGGCGAGGGGTCAGAACCCCCCCCTCACTCCTTAGCGCCTCTGTGATAACCCTTTTATGTTGTACAGTTGGCTGTCTCAAGGCGCTGGCAGCACAATGGCGTTTTTAAATGGTTCATGTGCATACGTCCCTTCCTGCTTTCGCTCTTCATAACCTTGGCAGATGCACACGGCAGCAACATTCAGCTAAGACTTCTTCAGCCTGATGGGTGTTAGAGCAGCGACAAAGAGCCGCGAGGACATAACATGTATCTGCTGTTCCATTCATGCATGTGAAGGTTGAGTTCTGCGTTGATTGTACAGTTCACGAGTATTTAGCCTGCCCATCAACCTTTGGATCTGGCATGAATGGGACACACTTTCTTTCCCTCTGTTCCCGTTTCAATGACTTTGGGAACAAGGAACTGCTTTGGTCCTTTTTGTAGAAGACCTGGACACAGAAGGAATCTTTTCAACCTCTTGCGAAACCTACTAAAAGAGTCACTCGACTCCTACAGTAAATGCTCTTAGTTTATTATCTATTCAGCAAGATTATGTTTTACTTTAGATTAGATTTAGATTAGATGACTGGAAATGAATCAAGCCGCTCTACCCAATAGGTCTGGACGGCTAGACTTGTATTTCTATAACATGTGCAAGGTGTTCCTTTAGTGACTGTCTCTTATCGAGTGTCTATTCTATTGTGGCAGTTCACAGTGATTGGAGTATTTACCATTCAAGATCCGTTTTTAAATGGTGCATACTTGATTTCAGACAACCAAATACACTGGCTTTACTGGCAGCCATCGTCTTTGGTTTGTAGAAACAACTGTCCCCTGCTGTTTCCATGAACCCATGATAGGGTCGTGACTAACTTGGACTCAGTCGATAAGCTCACTGCAGTCATCTCACCTCCTAGCTGGTGAACAGAGTGCAGCACTTAGCAGCTAGGGAGCCACATATTCTCCTGAAGACTTGATGCAGAGCTAAAAGAGTGAATCTTGGCAAATCATTCATCATGTTGTAGTGGGACAATAGTTTGCCACAGGACATGATCATGACTCGGCCTGTTCTTGTGTTCTCAAGTCGTCAATGTGAATTGATGACAACGTACATGCAGCAGCTCTCACTCACTCACCACCCTCTCCTCCCTTCAGGTTTCTGCTGCCCGAGAGGAAGTGCCCGGCCGTAGAGGTTTCCCCGGCTACATGTACACTGATCTGGCTACCATCTACGAGCGTGCCGGCCGGGTGGAGGGCAGAAACGGCTCCATCACACAGATCCCTATTCTGACCATGCCCAATGACGGTGAGAGGAGATGAGCTTTCTGCTTTGAGATCACAAGATCAGATCTCCACAGCTGTCAAAGCAGTGTTTGTTTATATATATATATATATATATATATATATATATATATATATATATATATATATGTGTGTGTATTTTTTTTCTTTTCTTTCAGTATGGTCTTGCAGATTTTGCTTTAAGTCATTCATTTAATTACTGTAGTGGGCTTCTCAAATAGACGGAGACATTTGTGATGCTTGCAGTAACCAAGGCAACACATATGAAGAGCCTACTTTTATTTAGTTGAACAGGAGTCCCCCATTCGAGCATTACAGGAGGTGATTGTCGGCTTTTACTAAACACTGCCGCGGTTCCCAAGAGCTCTTTGCTCTTGGCTTAGAGTTGAGGTGTTTAAAAGCGAAGCTGACAGACTTTCTGTCCCGTGTGTGGATCACATTATTTTATATCAGCGAATGATTTGAATCGTCTCGAAAGAAGGTTCTTCACTGTAAACTTAGCTGAGGCTTTATGAAAGTGTTGACAGTGATGAACTGCAGGGATAAAGGGTAGTGGTGGCCTAATGGATAGTGAGGTGGCTGAAGATCAGAAGGCTGCAAGTTCAAATCCCGCCAGGAACACCACCACTAGTGTGCCCTTGAGTAAGGCCCTTAGCCCTCAGGTACTCCAGGGAGAATGTCCCTGTAAGTCGCTCTGGATAAAAGCATCAGCTAAATGAAATGCTAAATGTAAATAAAGGCACAGTTATATGTTGTGATTTAATACATGTGTTTGTCTCTAACAGATATCACCCATCCTATTCCTGATCTGACTGGATACATCACGGAGGGGCAGGTGTATGTTGACAGGCAGCTGCACAACAGACAGGTACTCACCAGCTCTTTGTAAAACTGTCTCTTTAAAACAGCATCCATCTGGATTCCAGGTCGGATGCTTTCAGTGGTAACTTATTTTCAGTGTGCCCATGATGTACTGCTCATGTTGCTGTAAATGTACATGTACACATGGAGTGATTACTAGTCACTACCTATAGTGGGGTCAGTTAACGAGCATCAACTAATACAACACCAATTCCATTCTTCGCCATTCTCCAAACCTTTTAATAAAGCAAACATGCGACTAAGAATGGATAGAGGACCAAGGAATTCATAATGTTCATATATTCTGAGCTTTTTAAGATATTTATATTTTACAACACAAAGCAATCTGAAACTAATAATAATAATATCCAATTAGGTCTTTGTTTTACTTCAATTCTCTTCAGAAGAACCCGTCATGCTTCAGAGTTCTAAACGGGAGGAATACAGTTGTCATTTAGCTGTGGGCTACACCTTGAGAAGTGTTTCTTTGACACATCCTGCATTAACGATACATTAATCACAAAATGTCCTCCTGATTTTCAGATCTACCCACCCATTAATGTGTTGCCCTCACTGTCCCGTCTGATGAAGTCAGCCATTGGGGAGGGGATGACCAGGAAGGACCACGCTGACGTTTCAAACCAGCTGGTAACTCATCTCACTTGTTGTCCATAAATCCTGTGACCCGGAGTCGAGGTTTTTCCTTTGAACAGAAATCAGATTTAAACTAAAAGCCGATGATAATATATGGAGGAGGAATGATGTTTAACAAGATTCCTTTGTTCGCCATCGTTTGAAGTGATTGTCACTATAACAAAATGTATGTTCCCGTCTACAGTATGCCTGTTATGCCATTGGTAAGGACGTCCAGGCCATGAAGGCTGTGGTGGGAGAGGAAGCCCTCACCTCGGATGATCTGCTCTACCTGGAGTTCCTGCAGAAGTTTGAGAAGAACTTCATTGCTCAGGGTAGGAACAAGCTTAGGGAACCACTCGCATCTGTTCAACCTACTTTCCATGTCTTAGTTAGAGAGGTAATTCATCTAGACCAGGGGTCTCCAACACGTCGATCGCGAGCTACCGGTAGCTCGCAAGCCCTCAATAAGTAGCTGGCCAAGCAAATCCAAAATGTAAAAAATACACACAAAAAAAGGAATTGTAATTGAAAGAATCTACCTTATGCATAAATGAAACCTCAATCATAGCGAACTCCATCTACTTAGTACAACTCTATATCTATCGAACACCCCTCCTCCCCCACCCCACAATGAATATCACGTTCTTGCTTGATTTGCGGGACCAGCGTTGCCGTCGGGAAGAAAAGCTATGTGGAGCAGCGGCTCACCGCTTCATAAGGAGTGTGACCGTGTGTCCCCCTACTTTACAAATGTGTTTTGAGAGAGAGAGAGAGAGAGAGAGAGACCCCCCCACTCCTACCACCACAAAGCCCAAGAGTCCCCTCTCTCAGCTGGTCCTGACACTCTGTTCACAAACCGGTTCCAACTGTGATCAGGACCAGGCTGAGCCCACATCTATTAGTCAACCAGATGATAACAAAACACACACACAAAACTACCTCACTTATAGGAACACTCGATTCTTCTTCTTCTTCTTCTTCTTCTTCTTCTTCTTTCTTCTTCTTCTCTTCTTCTTCTTCTTCTTCTTCTTCTTCTTCTTCTTCTTCTTCTTCTTCTTCTTCTTCTTCTCTTCTTCTTCTTCTTCTCTTCTTCTTCTTCTCTTCTTCTTCTTCTTCTCTTTTCTTCTTCTTCTCTTCTTCTTCTTCTTCTTCATCTTCTTCTTCTTCTTCTTCTTCTCTTCTTCTTCTTCTTCTTCTTCTTCTTCTTCTTTTCTTCTTCTTTTCTTCTCTTCTTCTTCTTCTTCTTCTTCTTCTTCTCTTCTTCTTCTTCTTCTTCTTCTTCTTCTTCTTCTCTTCTTCTTCTTCTTCTCTTCTTCATTCTTCTTCTTCTTCTTCTTCTTCTTCTTCTTCTTCTCTTCTTCTTCTTCTCTTCTTCTCTTCTTCTTCTTCTTCTTCTTCTTCTTCTTCTTCATCATCATCTCTGGAGAGGTCCTCAGAGGTGGAATTGAGAATCTCTTGTGCTGCCTTGTTGAAGGGGAGGCGGGACTTGAGCCTACTTAGGGGCGCTGCTCTCATTGTCGTGTTATGCAGGATGTGCCAGTCATGCTTTTGGGCTTTCCTGGCCAGGGCGAGGGTGGCAGCCTCCCGTCGGAGGCCGGCCGGAGCTATTCCCGCGAGGACTGGCAAGAGGGACACAGGGGTAGGCTTCAAGCATCCAGTTATAATCCTGAGGGCGTTGTTGATGACCACGTCAACCTTACTTGCGTGAGGGCTTCTGCTCCAGGTTGGGGCGCAGTATTCCGCTGCAGAGAAGACCAGGGCTTGGGTCGATATTCGCAGCGTCTTAGCCGCAGGCTCCTCAGGTTGTTCCAGCGAGGCGGCGGATCAGCGTGACCCTTGATGTTACCTTGGCCTTGACTTCTTCAAGGTGTTGTTTGAAGGATAGTGTCCGATCCAGACGCACACCGAGGTACTTCGGGGCTTGCTGGACCTCCAGACGTTTGTTGACATTGCCTTCCAAGTTGGTCGTCTCAGCATGATGGCTAGATCATCTGCATAGCCGTACTTTCTGGATGTTGTGTTGGGTAGGTCATGTACATAAATGTTGAACAGCATCGGCGAGAGAACCGACCCCTGCGGAACACCGGTCCTTAGTCTTCTGAGCCTGCTGCGTTGGCCATTGCTGGTCTGGAGGACAAAGCTGCGGTTGGTAAGCGTCTCCATGATGAACTTAACCACATGCCGGTCTGGTATTGTCCTCAACAGCTTCAGGTGGAGTCCACGGTGTCATATGCGGCAGTCAGGTCCAGGTACACTACCCCAGCTTTCTCATTGTCCTGGGAGCTGTCTTCGATGTCCTGAGAGAGTAGCATTACCTGGTCCACTGTTGACCTGCCACGTCAAAAACCAGCTTGTTCTCGTGGAAGCTGTGAGACCACCACTGGCTCGATGCGGCTATGGATCATCCTCTCCAAAATCTTGAATGGGACACAGAGCAGCGAGATGGGTCTGTAGGACTTTGGGTCTTCGGCAGGTTTATTTGGCTTCGGCAGAGCTATGACGGAGACGCGGCGCCATGTCTTTGGGAGCTTTGACTTCCGGTAGCACGACGAGAAGAATGCGCAGAGCCAGCCAGATGTTGTTGTGCTCTTGTGGGTGACGAACTCCGGGTGGATGTTGTCGCGGCCCGGAGATTTGCCTGGCTTGAGCTTACTTATGTCCTCACTGATTTCATCGGCTGTAAAGTCTCCCAAGAGGTTGGAGTTGACACTGTCCGCTCCCAGGATGGAAGACACCTCGCGCCATGTCAGTCGGGCAAAGTCTTTGTCTGCGTCCGGGAAGTTGCCGGTCTTCAGGAGCTGGGATGCGATGGCATCTGCTGTGACAGGGCACCTGGGGGCCGTTGTATTTCTGCCTGTAAGCTGGTTGATGGTCTGCCACGCCTTACGACTAGAGTGGGTGAAGTCGATTGATTCGACGACTTCTGTCCATCTGGTCCTGCGGGTGACGTCCAGCCTCTGGAGCAGTGCTGTTGCAGTCACGGCCACCTCTTCTCTGGAGCTAGCACTCTGGTGGTCACACAGAAGATGGCTGCACTCCTCGTCCCAACCCGGGATGTAGTTCCTGTTATAGCCACGCGGAATGGTCTTCTTTGCCGCACCCAGGTGGACCTCGCAGTAGGCTGCGTAGGCCGCGTCCGCATCGGCTGCCTCTGACCAGCTGACCTTCTTGCCGTCTCCTCAACAAATGACTCCCAGTTGGCCTTTCGAAAGTTCCATCGTTTGACAGGTTTCCCTGGTACCGGTTGCACCAGTGCTGGAATTTTAATGATTTCCGGTTGGTGATGTGAGCGGGGGAACCTGCCCAGGACGCGTCTCTCCGGTTTCGGGTCGTTACTGCGGCAGATGGCGAAGTCCGGGTTGGTGGAGGTGTTCCAGCGTGCAGAGAAGAAGGTTGAAGGCTCCTACAGTAGTAGTATCTGGCCCTAAAAAGACGGTACACTGTGGCAGCCTGCCTGACCACAGTGACTGATGTTAAACACAGGAAGGTGCTGACAAAGTACAGACTGACTTGGGGGGGAGAGAGAGAGAGACTCCCTTTCATCTGAGTGTTGAGAGCTGAATTCATGTTGTGCTCAAAGTGCACCAGATTGATGTATTTCACTTCAACATTTAAAAACAAATCTTCGGGACCCCCCTAGAGGAGGTTAGGTCCACCCCCAAATAAAGCAGGTTAAAATAATTAGATTGAATACATGTTGTTTTAGTAAACATTGGAAACGGGTCCCACAGACCCAAACAGCACACAAAGGTTAAAAGTCAGCATATCATGTTAAAATGTGCGAAATATATACACTGCAAAAAACAAAAGATGTGTCCCCTGATGTAGATAAATAAAAATAGTAGATAATAATAAATAGTAATATAATATTACAGGGTGTCTGCGGGGTCTTAAAAAGTATTAAAAGTTGATAGCCTTAATTTTCACTAAATTGATTTATTAAAAAGTATTAAACGGCATTTTCCAAGGTATTAAGAAGGTCCGCAGCAACGACAACATGAAACGCCCTTTAATTTACTGAAACAACATGTCGGGAAACCCCCTCAAGGTGGCCCCATGCACAGGGTGCCATAAAATGCTGCTTCTTATTTTAAGTTTCGTTGCCTTGCTCCGCTCTGTGGGTTTTATCTGCTGGTGGACTACCTGAGAGATATACAGCAGGAGAACACGCCGTCCACCGCGGAGAATAAACAGAAGGGCAACCATGACAACCATGCTCCGAGGTCTTCTTTGCTGCTTTTGGTGTATTTTGTGGCGGCAGCAGCGCCACTTACAGGCCTTGCATATGTACTACAGCGTTTCCAGCGGTCTAGTGTGAACGGACACGTTAATGAATCGAATGCGTGTGAACGGAAGACTTTTTTGTGTTTGCGTATGTGTTTTACTGTATGCGTCCTCGTTGGGCCCGGGTCTAAGCCAAACTATATCCGGTCACAGAGATCTGCTATTTTAAAGTAAGGTCAACACATATCGACCCTAAATATAGTCTATATTAAGAACGAGAAAAGTCTTAACATATATGTCGTTTTTTGTAAACATATGACAAATGTGTGAGGGTGATGACGTCAGAGCATCGTCCTATGTGCCGGGCTTAGCCCCGGACAGCCCCAGCCCAATGTAACCCCTGGGTATTTGTGAGGGAGCTCCGATATGGCATTACCCCGCTGAAGTTTAATATATTTCATCATTCAAAGTTTTGTAAATTGTTTTGTTTATTGGTCAAATACTGGTTTCTACTGGTTTCTACTGGTTTCTGAGGAGTTCTACTGGAATGAAAGAGCACGGAGTACAGAAGCAACAAAGCAGCATGCTGCATTAAACCTGACCTTCACAGAGAGGTTGAAGGTCATGTGGAGAGGAGGCTTCAGTAGTCTGTCTGCACTCTAGTTGTGCTATCTTACAATCAATATAGTAAATGTGAGGTAAAGTGTGTCGCCAAGGTAACCGGTTAGAACTCGAAGTTGCGATGAGGTCTTAAAATGTATGGAAAGGGTCTTAAAAAAGGTCTTAAAAGGTATTACATTTGACTTCAGGATTCATGCATATACCCTGTATTAAGAGGGTTACCCGGCAACCACGGTCTCTTTACAAAGGCAGCCTTCACTCACTCGCTGTATGTAAGCTGATTATTCACTTGACAGAACGTTTATCACCAACCATTTCTGTAGTTAAGAAATCAGTCGAGGCATAATTTAAGTACAAATATTGAATATTTTCTGGTTCCCGCTTCTCAAATATGAGTTTGTAATTTGTTTTGTTCTGTTGGTCAGACAAAGCTTCATTTGAATAAAAACATGACCTTTGGCTTTAGGTCAGACTTTACAGGTCAGGGAGGCACGGCGGAAGTGATTTGAGGGTCGGGTTCTTTTTATACCGGCACCCGCCGAACATCACAAGAGCCAATCCGCATGCCCACACCTGTTAATGATGCGCCAAAAAGAATGAATAAACCCACCAGTAAATATGCATTTGAGTAGACGATTGTTAAGACTGAGACAAGGACAGACGGAGTGTCTCTGTCCCACATCACTGCAGGGGAAAAACCAAAAGGCAGATGGCAGGGCATCTAGACCACCATAAGGACTTGGTTTCAAGACTCCGACAGGGGCCACTGTGGCCCCCGGGACATTCCTTCTCTTTAATAGACAACCTTTACCTAAAATGAGTTTGCACTATGTCACTAAATTTCTAACACTTTTCTCTAAAGTATTCAACATTATTAACGTTTTCTAAATGTTGGAATGATTTAGTATTTAACTAAACACCATGTACAACTGAGACTTTCCATTGGAAACGAAAGTATTCTTTTGACTGGACGATGGTGCTAGTCACATGACCGCCAACACATTTAAATTCTTCCTGAGGAACTGTGAGTCTGAAGCGAGACATTAGTGTTGTCACAATACCTACATGTTTGTTTCGATGCCAAGTCAAGAATTGCGATTTCTGTCTTAAATGCCATGTGTTTATATTTCAGACATGTTTCAGTCATAACACAAACTTTTGAACAATAAATAAAATGAATTTTAAAGCAATGACATTCAAAGTAAAATGACAAGTGTGATGAAGGGCAGGGGTGGGGAACCTCCGGCCTCCGAGCCGTATACGGTCCGCAAGACCGTTTGATATGGCCCTCGAGGTCATTTCTAAACACACATTTGAGTTCAATCATTTGTACGGCCCTCGGAGGATGTTGTAAAAATTGAAATGGCCCTTGAGAGGAAAAAGGTCCCCCACCCCTGTATTAGGGTCATATCGCTATCCCCTTAAGAGAGAGAGGGGTGTGACGCGTGTGTGTGTGTGTGTGTGCATGGTGGAGCGAGAGGCGGCATGTGTTTTGAAGCAAACGAAGCAGCAGCAAAGTAGGTCCGTGGAGTGTCTTCAACGTTAGATCTGTAACAACAAAGACCTTCATCAACCCAACGGCCAGCTCGCCTGTCCGCCCGATTGAAAAGTGGGTTATTGAACCCGAAGTCTGTTGCTTTGGCTGGAAGACTGCAGAGAGCCGTCCCCTGTTTTCCTCGACTACGGTCTGGGAGCCGACGGGACGGTTTAACACAAGAATCCAGATGAACTAACACAGCACCATCTCAAACAACAGACCGTCTCTTAGAGGCGCTGACGGGCTGCAGGGAGTGGAAGCAGAGCGCTGAGCACACGGGGAATACTGCACTTATTAGAACAATGTCATTCTTAAAGTACCGGTGCTAATGAAATGGAGGAATCGTAGCGGTTTTAACGGCATTGGTGCACCGTGAAACACTACAGGACATTGTTTGTACAGATTCCACCTAATGAACGTTACTGAGGAGTTGTTGCTACGCAGACGGGAACCGGAACACGACAAAGATGCAGGTTTTAAAATCTCATACAAAGTCCTTGATAAAGAATTGTTGTCGTGCCAAAAACAATTTGTGAGGTTGCTGTGGTCACAATAAAAGCTCTTGGTATGGTGCCCTTGGAAAACACATTGAATGATGTTGTTATGATTTCTCAGTATTTGAAAACTCCAGCATGACCTGGAGAGCACATATTTCTGTTTGAGTAAGCATAAGATTACCCATAGTGCCCTTCTGTCAGACAGTGTTCTGACCACTTGTAGGCAGATTGTACCTTCTATTTATTTGTTATAAACAAATGTTTAAAAGAATACTTTACTCTCTGTATAACTTACAGTCTACATCTCAATCTTAACATTGTTATCTATTTAGAAGATTTGACACGCCACACAAAATAAAACCCCTTCCTCCCGTCCTCCTCTGCCCCCCATCCCTACATCGCCCAGCCCATCAGTCTGTCGTGTGTCTGGACTTTATCGAAGTAGACTTTTGTAAACACTGACCGCATGCCAGCTTTTGGTTCGTCACTTATGCAACTTTAACTAAATGAGGCGTGGGGATATGACCTGGTTCTCTGCTAGTGCTGTGGCTGAGGATCATACTCTTCAGATACGCACACACGATACCACAATTAAACCTCCGACGAGACGTTTAGCCTGTTTTCCCGCATTGTTTTGGTTTAAACTCAGCCCTTATTTATCTCACTTGCAGTCGCCGGCAGCTGTTTCTATTGCTTAAATAAGTCCTCTGTGCACTTCCTGCTGAGCACACGCTAGACGGACACTGTTGGCGAACAAAGTGGAACATAGTACCTGATATCAGCAGGTGGTGGAGACCAAACTAGAGCAAATATTAGACTTAATTAAAAAAAGAAATATGTTCCAATGTTGCTCTTTGTCTGCTGCTTCTAGAAATCAGCCAGATGTGAAACCGTTCTAATCCTGCAGCTTTAACACTAAATGTTTTGACATCTCTTCCTTCACGGACAATGTTCCGGAACATCTCAGCTGGATGAGATGTCCAGTAGAAGAGACGGTAGAGTGCATTGTGTTTGCTCACCAGCAGCGTTGTGCTCTTGCTCCTCAGGCCCGTACGACAACCGGACCGTGTATGAAACCCTGGACATCGGCTGGCAGCTGCTGCGAATCTTCCCCAAGGAGATGCTCAAGAGGATTCCTCAGAGCACCCTGGCTGAGTTTTACCCCAGGGAGTCTGCGGCCCGTCACTGAGGGTTCCCTGCTCCCCCTCCACCCATCCTCCTCCCCTCCATCCATCCTCCTCCCCCTCTGTTCATTTCTTTCTTCTCACCCTACAGCCCAAACCTCACCTCCTCTTCTCCACTGTTCCTATCACCTCCAGTTTATCTTCTTCTTAATCAACTCACCCCCACTTCCCTACCCTGAGGGTACCCGGGGAAATAATAGCCCCTTTCTGTAGATGTTCTGTAATGTAAGTGTCCAGAAGTTGTGTATGGAGTGTCTGTGGATGTAATGTTTACCCCATTGATTGCAAAAACATGAATATATCCTTAAAATCATAAATGAGTTCTTATTTATTGGGGTGTGGTACTGCTGCACCCTCTCTCCTTTTCTTCTTTAAATACATGCTATGTAATATCGATCGGCCACTTAAAGCAAGAGGTTTCCGACTGAGGAAAGATGTCTGAGCAGTCTGTATCAGTACTCATACATTTCTAATTTCATTGATACTGCCACAGATGGTGATTCAAGCCTACAAGCATCACAACATATACATGACATCATATTAGTATTTACCTGAGGGTGGACATATAGTGGACTACTTATTGTCACCACGCCCAGTCAGTGGCATCACATTTGAACAAGTTGAGCGTCCATAGTGACCAGACAAACCTAGAGTCGAGATGTTTACGGTGTGTTGCCCCAACCCTTTCTTCCCTCTTGCTCCCTCTACCTACTCTGGAAGGAATACAGTGGGTGTTACTAAAGAAATTCTGTGTTTTGTTGTTTTGATTTGTGTTACAAATATGAGTGTATTTTAAACATTCCCATCTGTCTGAAAAAACGAATGCTTTGTTGTGCAAAAATAATGGTTTTGTGAGGTAACGTGTCCAAGAATAAATTAAATGATGAGTATGCGGTGTCATCTCGTAATTTGTTCAAAGGACTGACGCAACCTTGTACTACACGGTAAGGAAGTGGGTTCCTCTCTTGCACATGTAACCCACCTTTACAATCTTAACATCCATGTGTAAAATGTTTCATTTTAGGAGCTCCAACAAGCCGTTTAGGACAGAGTGAATACATATACTATACAGAGATGCTGTGAGAAACCAATGTGAGTTTGGAACAATGTAAATCTATTCTAGCAGACCTCAATAATGGAATTATGATCAGTAGAAATGGCCGTGACATGGGACCTTTAAAGGTGGGGTAGGTAGTTTTGGAGAAACCAGCTCGAGTGCGCTAGAATTTGAAGAAATCGGCTACTTCCTTATAGAGCCCCTCCTCCAACACACACGAACGCGCACATGACCAATGAGGGCACGAGATAAGTTTGTGCCCAGATAGAAGGCTGACAGGCAGGTAGGCCATCCAGTTACTTTAGCCGGGCCGCTCAGATGATTGGTCGTGCTTTTTACAGCACTACGGCTTCCACAGATGACATATGGATTTTTTCTCAAAGCACTCGAGACATTCATTTTCATTGCTATCGGGATGTTGAGAGCATTCCATGGAATATACTGGAGTTACGTACTGTAACCCAGCTTCTATGAGTATAGGCCATAGACTGTATATATAAATGGACGTAGTGTCCGTGACGTCACCCATAGGATTCTGCAGGGTTGCAGAGAAGCGCGGAGTCGGCCACTCAGCCCGTCCACACAGCGGCGTGCGTTGAAGCTTCCAACGCTTCTGCCCATTCACTTTGAATGGGGTGACGTCACTTTTAGCAGAACTGCATTTTGGGAAGCGACGTGGAGCGATGCTGGCGTAGCTGGCGTCAAAAGTTGAGCAATGTTCAACCTTTGACGCCTCGACGGAGGCGTCAGCCAATGAAATCCCGTTTATGCAAATCTGCCGGTACAGCGCTAGCCAATCAAACCGCGTGTATGCTGGGAGAGACTACGCAGGTCTTTTCCTCATATTCCAAAAAATGGAGGAGAAATTAATTATAGCGGTAGTGAATCACCCGGTGCTATATGATCAGTCTCTGTTCATCTACCGGGATACAAACCAGAGGAGCCAGGCATGGAGGGAGGTGGCAGAGACAGTGGGTGGAACTGGTAGGTTTTCGCCAGTTTGGGGAGTTTATATTATATATGATATTCTGAACAAACTGCTGTTGTATTAGCTGTAACGTGTCTCTACTGTATGCTAGTTTTATTATATGTACAGCACTTTGGCTCGACCAAAAATCGTTTATAAATGTGCTATATAAATAAAACTTGATTTGATATCCAGTGTACTTAATTTTAACATTGAATGGACAGCTTGCAGGCATAGACAGTATATTTAGCCAGCATGGAATGTAGCATAAAATAGCACCATAGACATTGTCGTAAATGTTCATCATATAAAGTGTGAATGTAAAACCTGTTGTACAAATGACAGTGATAAAGGGATTTGCTTTTCATTAATGTAAGAATAATTTCGTCAATTCTCCAAGTAGTTCAACAAATTAACTTTATTTCATTTCATTAGAGGAATTGTGCAGGACAAGGTCTCTGAGGGACGGCGTCTCCGGCGTCAGAAGTTGAACATTGTTCAACTTCTATCGCCGGAGATGCCTGAGACGGACTGCTCTGCTACCCACAATTCAGTTCGGCGAAAAAGCGAGGCTACGTGACGTCACCCCATTGAAAGTGAATGGGCAGATTGGAGCTTTCGACGCTTTCGACGCTGTCGACGCTGTAGTGTGGACGGGCTGTAATACGACTGTGTGTAGGCACAACTGGGACAGAGGAAAAACCGCGCTGCTTGTTACCCGAAAGGATAGAAGCGGCCGATTTAAATGTCATGCCCTGCTGTCTTATAACCGACTGGCTAAATACCGCAGGCTTATACAGCGAGCCTAGCTGTTTGCTAACCGACAGATTAGAAACAGCTGGCTCAAACGACGAGTCCCTCTGTCTATTAACCGACCGGTTAACAGCAGATGGATTATGCAACAAGTCCTGCTGCCTTTTAATCAATAGATTAATGGCAGCCGGCCTGACTAGTGTGGGGGACATGTGAGACACAGATGCTACAGACACACTGTTGAGATTTGAATCATTTTTATTAATAATTCTCTCTTCCCACATAACCCCCCCAAAGAGTCATCTTCGGTTCTGCTTCCTCGGAGGTTCTCTCTGAGGAGCAGACCAGGAGCGGGGGTTCTTCTTTCCTCTCTGACTCGTCACCTGCAGATCCTGTCTCTGTGGCGGAGGAGCGGAGACCTGGGACGGAGCCCCTGCCGCTGCCGAAGGGCGATTCTGACGCCGTGGCTGCTCTCGCCGCTGTCCGTTCTGCCCCCGTTGAGACTGTTGCGGGGGCTGCGGGTGCTGTCGTTGCTGTCGCTGCTGTTGCTGAGGACGTTTGTCCTGAAGCCAGCTAGCGTGACGCCTTACGTCGTCTGCCTGCTCTGCCGCAGACTTCATACCTTCCACCATGGCATGGAACTGTGGTCCAAATAGTCCGTACGGACTGATTGGAGCCTCCAGCAGATCCTTTCCTGCACCCTCCGGTATATTCCCCTGCTGTAGCCAGAGATACCGGTGGACCTGTGTCGCCCACGTCGCAATCCGCGCCTGCGAGACTGCGACTGCTGCGCACAGGGTGAGTGCAGTACTGGCCGCCTTACCTATCTCCTCAGCCTCCACTGAGGACATAGTTTTTGACTGCATAGCAACCCTATATTGTTCGCCGCCGCTGACACCTGAAACGCACACTGGTGCATTCGGTCCGTCTGTCTGCGCCAAACCGATCTTTGGTGGCAGCCAACATGGGTTGCCGTCCGGTAACCGTGCTGGCCTGCCTAGCCCCAAAGAACGCTGTGAGGTTCGGCTCTAGCGGAGGCACAGTCGGGAAACCTACATCCGTGAATCCCTCCACTCTCGTGAGGGGCACGTATGTCCTTATCGGAGCCCTCATTGCTCCAGGGTCCGCCGCCGCCCCCTCCTGGTACTTCCAGGCCAGACCGGGTCCCTCCTGAACCTGTGTACCTGGGAGAACACCCCGGACATATCATCCGGAGGCGAGCTCTCCTGAGCTAGGGGAACGGGGATATTTCTCCAGGCGGCCGCCTTAGATATATTCTCCGGAAGTTCCAGGAGAATCCCGCCAATCGACGGCAACGCCGTGATGGCAGAGATAGGGATCACGGGATCATACATCGGGCCCCCTACCTTTCTCCTCCGTCCGGAGGGGAGAGATGATGGGGGAATCACCCGGTGATCCCTGAATGGAGGGGACGTAGTCGTCCGACTCGTGCCCGCCATTCGGATCCAGGAAGTCAAGGGCTTTGTCCCCGGAGTACTCCTCCTGGACGGGCCAATCGTCCTCGGCAGCCTGCTGTCTGAGGGCCAGCGGCAGTCGGGCACAATGCGAGCATGATACCCCGGGAGTGAGAGCAGCGTTCACATGCTCTATTCCCAGGCAGGACTCACACTGTGAGTGCCTGTCAAAGCTCATAATGTAGCCCGACCCGCATACGAGGCAATCCCTGACATAACCTTGACTTTCCTGCCCAGTCTCCATTTTACCAGAAAAACAAAGCTTTTTAGGAGGAATGTTTGCTTTTCAGTAAGTAGCTCTTAAAATAACTTGTTTTGCCTGTCAATGCTTCTGCAACCGAGTGCTGAAGAAAAGTAGGAGTGGATTGTAGGGCCTACTTCCTATTTATACGGAAGTGAGCCTGGAGGTGGGGCCCACGTCATAGGTGGGCGTGAAATAAGTCTGTCAGTGCTGCACACGTGCAGTGGGGATTACCCAATAGCGATAGCCTTTTAGAGGGCGAAATGGACATGGGTTATTAATTGAGTAGGTGTGTTTTTGTGCTTCTGGTAACGGACGGAACCAATGGGGCGTAGACTACATCCTGCTTTGCCCTTAACCCAATACCGATAGCCTTAGAGGGCGAAGCCTTATACGAAATAGCCCTGAGGTTACGTACTGTAACCCAGCTTCTATGAGTATAGGCGCAGCCCTCTAAGGTTCGGGCCCCACTGGCTCCGCGAATAGCTGAAGATAAGTGTATCTCAAGCCGCTTTCTCAAACTTACCACCTTTAATGAAGCTTTAAATTACGTTTGTCATGTTCTTTATTTTACTTTTCTTCAAAACAAAAGTCAACCTTATGAATAAATATATTAAAAATAAATAATAAATACACAACTATCTAATCAATTATTTACAATGCTCATTCTTGTACTCATATCATATTTGACTTTTGCAAATTGTATCTTTATTCAATCGTATAAAGCGCAACATACTTAAGCGGAAGCAGCACCCAAACTGTTACAGTAATTGGTGTTACAGGATGGTCAGGTCATAGAAAACACCATCCACAAATGCATTTAAAAGATTTGCAAACTCACAAATACATTTGCAAATGTAAAACGGATCTGCAAATACGCTAAATATAAGTTCTGTGAATATGTTATAGAGATACAGTTAGTTTGTGTGGTGCGAAGCAGTCCCGAGATAACTCTTTCTTCATTGTTTGTTGTGTATTCAGTCAAGCGGGTCAAAGTTACAAAGTACTTCACATCTTATTAATCGGCTATAGTTTTACTTTACCAGTGCAGTAATAAAGTAATCTGTAGAAAAGCACCATATTTAGCTTAGCCTTCACAGTAAGGCTACATTAAATATGTTATAATATTCATCGTGTCCTTTCTACTATATGCATATATTCCTGTCTATTGCTTTTATTTGTATTTAATGTTATTATGTTTATACTTGTTTCCACTCATTTCACAATTTGAGATGAATGAAGTATCTATCTATCTATCTATCTATCTATCTATCTATCTATCTATCTATCTATCTATCTATCTATCTATCTATCTATCTATCTATCTATCTATCTGGATTCTAGATGGATGAATGGATAGATAGGTCCTAGATAGATCGATACTTCATTCATCCCAAATTGTGAAATGTGTGGCTGCGTGGGGTCTGGGTGCCACAATGCATTTGTGGATGGTGTTTTACATTTACAAATCACATATTTACACACAAATTATTTTTATCTTCACACAAATAATTACGAGACAAATCTATGCCCATAGTCATGGCTTGTGCAGGTGCTTTGCCTTTGAATCCTTCTGTAGGTGTGTAGCTCGCGCGCGAGGAGTCTACAGGTGTGTCGCGAGGAAGCACTTCCTGTTGGACTTTGGTTACATAATTCCTCACTATGGCTGCTGAAGAGCTGAATAAAATTAATGTTATTACAAAGTTGTCAAACCAAGGTGAGTTAGCTTCCCGCCGTCACATGCTAACACAATGTACTGTATAGTCTATGGTTAACATTCTAACACGTTCTTCAGTATGAGACAGAGTCAGTAAGCAGTCACCGCTCTCTGTGGGAGAAAACAGCACTATTAAGAAATGTAAAAGATTCAGTTGTTTAGCGGTAGTTTGTTAAAGTAGACTACACTGCTCTTTGAAAGTGTGTTTGATAAACGAAGCGTCTTTTACACCAGTAAGATGTGAAGCTGATATTCGGGGTCAGGTGCTTTTGGGAGGAACGGGACCATTGGGCGCGGGATATAAATGAAGTAGCATCTTGTGGTCCATGTTCACTAACTTCTGCTGATTTCCAATAATGTTTGTTTTCATGTTTAAAGTCCATGTGATCTATGGCAGGAGTATTTGTACTCCTTGTAATCCCCGGGCAGGGCTGCTGGCCCCCTGCTTTCCAAATGATAATACTGCAATTTAGATAAGAAACACCAGAAACATGTGTTAAATTGGAAAAGTAAGAGCAGAAATGATGCTGGCAGAATGGCCCCTGGCAGTACAACACAAGTTAAAGTGTAACATTAATTCTCAGTTCACCTGTAGTTGAAATATTTCTGCAAAACCAGAGGACAAAAGTGATTTAATACAAGTGTAAATATAGAAGCATCGAGACAGAAAAAGAAAGAAAGATATAAAGTGTATCAGGGCTTGGAACCATGTAAATATATTATAATGTGTCATTGTTGTTATGTTATCGTATGTGAATGAATGATTTACATTACTCATGCATTAATGTGAGCATAATGTCAAAGTATTTGTCTGTCAAGGGAGAGCTACTGTAGTACTGAAGTGCAATTAGATTTCACAGTATTTGAATACATGTTTTTAACTTCTTAATTCCATTATAAGCTGTAATGCAGCTTGTTCTCTGGTGATATGTAATGAAAAAATACCGTAGCATTCACACCAAAAGTCATTATTTTCCATGTTGCATGTTGCAACAGTATATCATTAGGTTAGCTGTACGGACATTGTTCATCTTGTGAAGTATTCTAGGTAAATGGGGTGGGTGGCAGGTCTGCCACTGTTATAACTCTGCTTTCAGAACAACATGTTTTGATATTTTCAGTTATTTCTACTCTGTATAGTATGTAATGAGGTAAAGTATGTTCTGATCTATCTCCGGTACGCTTTGTACTGTACATCCCAACATGTCAGACTCTTCCTTTACATTGCGTTGAGTGTGAGGGTCATATATGCTAGATCAAACAAAGGTCAGTTACAGTAGAACCCCTGTGATAGAAGAACAGGAAAAACCCTAAACCTCTATTGGTACAGTCTAACAAATAAAACACTTATACTTATTACTTATAAGACACATGTATCTTAGAAATACACATGTGATTGTAAATGTTTGAGAGAAGGCAACTCCCTTTACTATTGTAGTTACACCCAAGGCTCACTCAGCCGTGTTTCCATATTCTACTTCCCTGCTATAAGTCACTGAATGAGAAGTTATCACATGATGGAGAAGTCCCCATGTGTTGTCCTATTTTAAACTGCAGGGTGTGAGTGTGTGTGGTCTTCACTGATAAGTGCTTTATAGTGAGTTACTGGTGAACATGGCTTACTGGTATCCTCTCCTCCCTACAGCCCTGCAGGAGTATGAGGTTCTGCAGAGGAAGCACGAGACAGCCTCCATGGAGGTAAGTGCTAACATCACTCTGGGTGTACGTCGGACCATCTCTATCAGGACGAATATCATGGTTCAGCCGCAGCAGTAACAGCAGTAGAATCAGCAGTACTGCAGCATCACTACACAGTAATAGTTGAACGAAGTTGGGCCTAGAAGTAGTAGAAGTAGCATAACTCATTAAAGAAGTAGCACAGGCAGCAGAAATAGTGTAACAGTGTCAGTGAAAAAAGATAAGTCTAATAAATGGTTGTTTTCTTTAGAGAGTGTGGGATCAGAAGATGATGATACATGTCTGGTTTCTTCTGCCACGCCATGATAAAAGAGGTATCAGCAGGGAGATATTTTAAGTGGTGTTGGTATCAGCTTTCAGAATCAATTGTTACGTAGCCCTAGGGGCTAAGTGTTGAAAGGTCAAAGCTTATGAGAACAATAAACACATTCTCAATGTATGTGGGACATATTAAAAAGCCTTTATTCCTAGTGGATTATCATAACGCTGATACAAACGTGCAGTTCTTCCAAGCAAATCAAAGGCTTCTACATACTGCCTGTCTACAGCACTGCTACAGTACTAGCAAATGATAATGCATTATAAGTACGTTTATATCACAATAGTGATATGAGTTTGTCAGGAAGAGAGACTTTTAGCTATTAAATTGTATTATTTCAGTTATTTAAGGTCCTGATGATGACATACTCAGATGGTTCTTAATGCATTTGTATCCAGAATGGTTCAAATCTGTGCTCATTATTCCATTGAATAGTGTCCTTTAAGGATCATACACAGTGGAATTGGGCATTTTAGTTCAAACATTGTTTTAGAGTTCTAGTTCCTAGTGTTTATACAGTTGCAATAAAAAGTATGTGAACCCTTTGGATTCTCCACACATAGCGTCGTGTGTTCCTTCCAAACAACTCAGCTTTGGTTTCATCTGTCCACAGAACATGTTGCCAGTAGTGCTGTGGAACATTCAGGTGCTCTTTGGCAAACTTCAAACGTGCAGCAATGTTGTTTCTGGACAGCAGTGGCTTCCTCCGTGGTGTCCTCCCATGAACTCCATTGTTGTTCAGTGTTTTACGTATCGTAGATTCGTCAACAGAGATGTTAGCATCAGGGTTTCCGTTAGCCGGTAATTACGGGTTTTTAGCAGGTAAAATGTATCAAAAACCGGTAAATTCAAAACCTGACTGACAAATTGTCTGGTAATAATTAGGGAGGCTCCGATCGATCGGCCGCCGGTCATTATCGGCCGATATTCACTCTTAATAGTTTGATCGGTGCTCTCTATAAAGGCCGATCAGGAGAGCTGGATCTGATCGATATGGACATGAACGCAAGTGAAGTGTAACCGGAACGAGAGAGAGATCAGATCAGCTGCTGAGTCTGACCAAGACACGCAGCTCTGCATGAGCACCTGAAGCCCCGCCCTCTGTTTAGCGAGCTGCAGGAGCTGCATGAGAAACTGACGGGCTGTCAGGAGAGAGAGGGAGGGAGGGAGAGGGGAAAAGAGAGGATCCGTTTCTCCCGTGTTATTATTCAAAGTTGATGTAAACTTCTGAATAATGTACGTTATCTACTACAAGTAGTTTGTTTGAATGTAATAATTATGTTGTTTGTTGTTTGTGGAATCATTTATTGAAAAATGAATCTGAATTTTTCGATCTGTTACGATTATAAACTGAAGCAATATAAAAATGAGCCCTGTGAACTGAGTTTTAAACTGAAGCATATCCGCTCATAGTCTGCTAATTACCTGCTAACGGAAACTCTGCTACACAACTATTATTATTATTATTGAAATATGACCGGTAAGTTTCAAAGATAAAGTCCGGTAAAATAAATTCTGCCCGGACATTTGACCGGCGAGAAAAAATCCTAGCGGAAACCCTGGTTAGCATGTGCCAGAGATTTCTTTAAGTCTCTAGCTGACACTCTAGGATTCTTCTTCACCTCATTGAGCATTCTGCGCTGTGCTCTTGCAGTCATCTTTACAGGACGGCCACTCCTAGGGAGAGTAGCAACAGTGCTGACCTTTCTCCATGTATAGACAACTTGTCTTACCGTGGACTGATGAACATCGAGGCTTTCAGAGATACTTCTGGAACCCTTTCCAGCTTTATGCAAGTCAACAATTCTTAATGGTAGGTCTTCTGAGAGCTCTTTTGAGCAAGGCATGGTTCACATCTGGCAATGCTTCTTAAGAATAGCAAATTCAAAACTGGTGTGTATTTCATATAGGGCAGGGCAGCTTTAACCAACACCTCCAATCTCGTCTCATTGATTGGACTCCAGGTTGGCTGACTCCTGACTCAAATTAGCTCTGGAAGAAGTCTTTAGCCTAGGGGTTCACATACTTGTTCCACCCTGCACTGTGAATGTTTACATGGTGTGTTCAATACAAACCAACACATCCTCACTCCCAGGTCGGCCTATGTTGACGTTATGTCAAGTCCCCTGCCGGCTTTTTCCAACGCAAGGGGGGGGCCTTAGAGTCCATTTTCAACGCAAGGGGGGGGGGCCTTAGCGTCCATATGCTTCTATGGACGCTCATGGAAGCACGGCATTCGTTTGTGTCGACTGCCCTTAAAGGCAATGAGAGCGTCCATTCTCATTGGATAACGGAGAATTGTACACCCGGAAGTAAGTATTCCCCTTACTGTCGATTGATTTTACAGTGATATCTGCACTACTCATCGACTAAAAAACACTAGATTATCCTTGTTAATTACACAACATTGATTGGTTTAAATTGTGTGCAATGCTTTTGTATTTTTCCCCTTCGATTCGGAGAAACAAATCTTTTTTCGGAGTAAAGGATGGCAGAAGACACTACACTACCCAGAATCCCCAGCTATCGTTTGGACTACACCATGTGCTCTGTTTGACATCACGTGATCTTCAAATTTCTCCCTGCAGAAAAAAAACATGTCCGAACTTCGTTTTATTCTCGGTGTAAAATGCCTATTTTAAAGTTAGTTTGGCCATTAAAATGCGTTTTGATGTCATTTGATGCGAGAAATATGAGTTGTTATTTCAGATGATGTGTGCAGTGGATGTACATGATCTTTAGTTTGCTAGTTATTACGAAGATTACTTCAGGAAATTGCGTCCAACGTTTTCATTGTTACCAAGGTGGTTGCTAGGGACGCTGCTATCGATATTATTTCTGTTATGTTGTGTAACTGTTTAATGGTGTTATCTTTATTGCTATCCCCTTCCCCGTCAATGTATAGTGTTGGTCCACAGCGCAAACATATTAGTTTAACAAAATCCGCATCTAAAGATACATTATTTTCCCCTGTGCAATTCCAGTCTCACATCTCACAGCACATCGTCATTAACAAATACCGGAAACAGACCGAAAACATTTAAAAAAATAAAATACCTTATTTCGAGTGTGCTTGCTTTTCTCTTTGAAAGTCATCACATAACGGCATTGTCATACACGGTTCGGCTGCATTACATATTACATATCTGCCGTAGTTCTGTATTTATAGAGCCCTGATGAGAAGACCTCTAGACAAACATGAGGAACTGAAAACGTGACGTGGATCATAAATATATCAGCCATTAAACAACATCTTGCATTTCTTTTCACACAATATGTCTCCTTGCAGTATCAACACTAATTCGGCTGACTTTTATATTTGATCCAATTGGTAGATAGTCTGTATTTACACCATAAAGGTGCACAGCTGATATAAAGGGACACCTAGTGGTTAAAGGATGTTATTGAATTTCATTATTTTTATGATTAGATATTAATAGGATCCTTATAAAGTATATTACTCGTTATGCTCTACTAATAGTTAATTAAAGACTGTATATACTGACTATTTTGCACATCCCTTTCAAGATTTCAAGATTTTGTAAGGTTTATTGACATATCATATAGGCCTACACAACTATGGTGTAGTTCTGCACTGAATGAAAAACTTCGGTCGCAGGTTCCTCAACAGTGCATTACAAGACATCTATCAATATGTGTGCATACCTCCAGCAATGTTAACTATGTTGAAGCACTTATTTTAACTGATATTATACATAATGTATTATACTCTTATAAGATGTATGTAGATATTTCATCTCTGACCTTGTCAGGTATTGAACATCAATAAATAAAGAACACAGAATTGTTAAATATAAAACACAGAATTTGTGTGATTATACTAAATGATTTACAAATAAACACCACTGCATATATAACTGTTACACATGCTGATGTAACGCAAATGTTCCAACTTGGGATCAATAAAGTATATCTTATCTTAAGCTGATCGATGGCTACTGCCATATTTGCAAAATGTGCCTCTGAACCTTGACAAGTGCATGTTTCAGGCTTATCAATTAATGTAATGTAATGTTATCAATGAACAACAGGGGTCACAAACATAAGACCTGCTGTTAAATAAAGCTCTTCTGACCTTAGCTGGCATGTGTGTATATATATTAATGCTGCCCATTATGGGCACGAGCAATTTTCACCCATTTATGAATTATATGTTAAATGTGAGTGTTTCCTATCCCCTAAACCTCCAGGGATGTACAGTTTAATAATGGCAACTTCTTATTATGGGAAATACGAAAACGTCTTTTAAAACTACAACTCCCAGTAGAGACATGCCATATAGAGAACATGTTGCAAAACAGAATAGCCAGCATGTGTAGTTCTGGGGACGGGGTGGGGGAGGGGGGGGACGCGGTGGACCCGTTCAAATCCAGTTTTGAACAGTCTGCAGTGGTTCCATCCCATTTCAAGTGCTGTTCGAGGCTCGGTAACCCTCGGAGCACACTCTCCAATCACAGAGCTTGAGGACTATCACAGGGTTTGTCAAACAGAGCACATGGTGTAGTCCAAACGATAGCTGGGGATTCTGGGTAGTGTAGTGTCTCCTGCCATCCTTTACTCCGAAAAAAGATGTGTTTCTCCGAATCGAAGGGGAAACATACAAAAGCATTGCACACAATTTAAACCAATCAATGTTGTGTAATTAACAAGGATAATCTGGTGTTTTGTAGTCGATGAGTAGTGCAGATATCACTGTAAAATCAATCGACAGTAAGGGGAATACTTATTTCCGGGTGTACAATTCTCTGTTATCCAATGAGAATGGACGCTCTCATTGCCTTTAAGGGCAGTCGACACAAACGAATGCCGTGCTTCCATGAGCGTCCATAGAAGCATATGGACATCCCGGAAAGCTGAAAATGGACGTTAAGGGCCCTCCCCTTCCGTTGAAAATTGACTCTATGGCCCCCCCCCCTTGCGTTAGAAAAAGCCGGCAGGGGACTTGACATAACGTCAACATAGGCCGACCTGGGAGTGAGGATGTGTTGTAAAAACATGGAAACATATCATTGTTTGTGTGGTATTAGTTTAAGCAGACTGTGTTTGTCTGTTGTTGTGACTTAGACGAAGATCAGAACACATTTTATGACCAATTTATGCAGAAATCCAGGTCATTCCAAAGGGTTCACATACTTTTTCTTGCAACTGTATGTATATGGAAACATCAGTAGGTAACTTTATGGTTGTTTGGTTGGTTGGTTGGTTGGTGACTCTGCAGTGATAGGGTGTTTCAGGGATGGACGGGTGAGGAGTACAGAGCATGGTGAGTGATTTTTTGGAGAGGACTGGAATACATAATCTGCTTCTTAATGTGGCCAAGACCAGAGAGATGGTAATAGAGAGGCGAAGTCCCTCCCTTTCCGGTGGACCTCATGGGACCTTATTTCTGAAAAATTATGTATTGAAGTCAATGGCGAGAGAAAACGTATCTTTCAATCCCGTTTTAATTGTGCCATGAATTACACATATGATGTTTGTCAATCTTAAATAATCATTTCTGTGTCAAAAAAGTCACAGTTTGTCGTAAAACTGTTGAAATATAAGACTACGATAAAAATGCAACTAGAAAGAGTACAAATCCCAGAGTAAGTGATGTCATAACTGATGTCACAATTGTTTTCCTCCACTAAATATAAGAGATAGCTAAGATAAGATAACAAGATGCCTGTGTGCTTAGTACCAGGTTGTTATCATACCAGCAATGGGTCTTGCTCGTTCTTTCGCTTCCCATCTGATTAAAGGACCAGGAGTGGCTGGATCAAGTTAGCTACCTAGCTAGTAGCTAGCACGTTTGTTAGCATTACAGGGTAGTCAATCCCTTTTTTGGCAAGACAGTAGTGACGGACATCTTGGTGACATGTGTTGTTGCGCGAGACCATAGATGTAGTTCATTGAGCGGTTTCACACAAAAAAAGTCTTACTTCACAGTTTTACGGCAAAACTAAAATAAATAAATTGACAAATATCATATGTGTAATTCGTGGCACAATTCAAACAGGATCGAAAAATAACTTTTCTCTAGCCATTGACTTCAATACATACTTTTTCCGAAATAAGGTCCCATGGAGGTCCACCAGAAAGAGAGGGACTTCGCCTCTCTATTGACTTCAGGAGGAAGAGGACGTCTCCACTGCCCCTGTGCATTCTGGGAGAGGGTGTTGTTGTGGTGGAGGACTACAAGTACCTGGGAGTGCACTCCCACATGGGAGTACAATGGACTGAACTGGAGGATCAACACTGACGCTGTACGAGAAGGGGATGAGCAGACTCTATTTTCTGAGGAAGCTGAGATCCTTCAACGTGTGCAGCAAGATGTTGGAGATCTTCTACCAGTCTTTGGTTGGTGATCTGATCTTCTACCAGTCTGTTGTTAGAGATCTTCTACCAGTCTGTGGTTGGAGATCTGATCTTCTACCAGTCTGTTGTTAGAGATATTCTACCAGTCTGTGGTTGGAGATCTTCTACCAGTCTGCTGTTAGAGATATTCTACCAGTCTGTGGTTGGTGATCTGATCTTCTACCAGTCTGTTGTTAGAGATCTTCTGCCAGTCTGTGGTTGGAGATCTTCTACCAGTCTGTTGTTGGAGATCTTCTACCAGTCTGTTGTTGGAGATCTTCTACCAGTCTGCTGTTGGAGATATTCTACCAGTCTGCTGTTGGAGATCTTCTACCAGTCTGTTGTTGGAGATCTTCTACCAGTCTGTTGTTAGAGATCTTTTCCCAGTCTGTTATTGGAGATCTTCTACCAGTCTGCTGTTGGAGATCTTCTACCAGTCTGTGGTTGGAGATCTTCTACCAGTCTGTTGTTAGAGATCTTCTTCCAGTCTGTGGTTGGAGATCTTCTACCAGTCTGTTGTTAGAGATCTTCTACCAGTCTATGGTTGGAGATCTTCTACCAGTCTGTTGTTGGAGATCTTCTACCAGTCTGTTGTTGGAGATCTTCTACCAATCTGCTGTTAGAAATCTTCTACCAGTCTGCTGTTAGAGATCTTCTACCAGTCTGTTATTGGAGATCTTCTACCAGTCTGCTGTTGGAGATCTTCTACCAGTCTGCTGTTAGAGATCTTCTACCAGTCTGTTGTTGGAGATCTTCTACCAGTCTGTTGTTAGAGATCTTCTCCAAGTATGTTATTGGAGATCTTCTACCAGTCTGCTGTTGGAGATCTTCTACCAGTCTGCTGTTAGAAATCTTCTACCAGTCTGTTGTTAGAGATCTTCTACCAGTCTGTTGTTAGAGATCTTCTACCAGTCTGTTGTTAGAGATCTTCTACCAGTCTGCCGTTGGAGATCTTCTACCAGTCTGTTGTTGGAGATCTTCTGCCAGTCTGTTGTTGGAGATATTCTACCAGTCTGTTATTGGAGATCTTCTACCAGTCTGCTGTTGGAGATCTTCTACCAGTCTGCTGTTGGAGATCTTCTACCAGTCTGTGGTTGGAGATCTGATCTTCTTCCAGTCTGTTGTTAGAGATCTTCTACCAGTCTGTGGTTGGAGATCTTCTACCAGTCTGCTGTTAGAGATATTCTACCAGTCTGTGGTTGGTGATCTGATCTTCTACCAGTCTGTGGTTGGAGATCTTCTACCAGTCTGTTGTTGGAGATCTTCTACCAGTCTGTGGTTGGAGATCTTCTACCAGTCTGCTGTTAGAGATCTTCTACCAGTCTGCTGTTAGAGATCTTTTACCAGTCTGTTGTTAGAGATCTTTTACCAGTCTGTTATTGGAGATCTTCTACCAGTCTGTTATTAGAGATCTTCTACCAGTCTGCTGTTGGAGATCTTCTACCAGTCTGCTGTTAGAGATCTTTTACCAGTCTGTTATTGGAGATCTTCTACCAGTCTGTTATTAGAGATCTTCTATCAGTCTGCTGTTGGAGATATTCTACCAGTCTGCTGTTAGAGATCTTCTACCAGTATGTTGTTAGAGATATTCTACCATTCTGTTGTTAGAGATCTTCTCCCAGTCTGTTATTGGAGATCTTCTATCAGTCTGCTGTTGGAGATCTTCTACCAGTCTGTTGTTAGAGATCTTCTACCAGTCTGTGGTTGGAGATCTTCTACCAGTCTGTTGTTGGAGATCTTCTACCAGTCTGTTGTTGGAGATCTTCTACCAGTCTGTTGTTGGAGATCTTCTACCAGTCTGCTGTTAGAAATCTTCTACCAGTCTGCTGTTAGAGATCTTTTACCAGTCTGTTATTGGAGATCTTCTACCAGTCTGTTATTGGAGATCTTCTACCAGTCTGCTGTTGGAGATATTCTACCAGTCTGCTGTTAGAGATCTTCTACCAGTCTGTTGTTGGAGATCTTCTACCAGTCTGTTGTTAGAGATCTTCTACCAGTCTGTTGTTGGAGATCTTCTACCAGTCTGCTGTTGGAGATCTTCTACCAGTCTGTTGTTAGAGATCTGCTACCAGTCTGTTGTTAGAGATCTTCTACCAGTCTGCTGTTGGAGATCTTCTACCAGTCTGCTGTTAGAGATCTTCTAACAGTCTGCTGTTGGAGATCTGCTACCAGTCTGTTGTTAGAGATCTTCTACCAGTCTGTTGTTAGAGATCTTCTACCAGTCTGTTGTTGGAGATCTTCTCCCAGTCTGTTATTGGAGATCTTCTACCAGTCTGCTGTTAGAGATCTTCTACCCTGTTGTTGGAGATCTTCTACCAGTCTGTTGTTGGAGATCTTCTACCAGTCTGTTGTTGGAGATCTTCTACCAGTCTGCTGTTGGAGATCTTCTTCTGCTGTTACAGTTATTCTACCAGTCTGCTGTTGGAGATCTTCTACCAGTCTGTTGTTGGAGATCTTCTACCAGTCTGCTGTTGGAGATATTCTACCAGTCTGTTGTTAGAGATCTTCTACCAGTCTGTTGTTAGAGATCTTCTACCAGTCTGTTGTTGGTGATCTTCTACCAGTCTGTAGTTGGAGATCTTCTACCAGTCTGTTGTTAGAGATTTTCTACCAGTCTGCTGTTGGAGATCTTCTACCAGTCTGTGGTTGGAGATCTGATCTTCTACCAGTCTGTTGTTAGAGATCTTCTACCAGTCTGTGGTTGGAGATCTTCTACCTGTCTGCTGTTAGAGATATTCTACCAGTCTGTGGTTGGTGATCTGATCTTCTACCAGTCTGTGGTTGGAGATCTTCTACCAGTCTGTTGTTGGAGATCTTCTACCAGTCTGCTGTTAGAGATCTTCTACCAGTCTGCTGTTAGAGATCTTTTACCAGTCTGTTATTGGAGATCTTCTATCAGTCTGCTGTTGGAGATCTTCTACCAGTCTGTTGTTATAGATCTACTACCAGTCTGTGGTTGGAGATCTTCTACCAGTCTGTTGTTGGAGATCTTCTGCCAGTCTGTTGTTGGAGATCTTCTACCAGTCTGCTGTTGGAGATATTCTACCAGTCTGCTGTTGGAGATCTTCTACCAGTCTGTTGTTGGAGATCTTCTACCAGTCTGTTGTTAGAGATCTTTTCCCAGTCTGTTATTGGAGATCTTCTACCAGTCTGCTGTTGGAGATCTTCTACCAGTCTGTGGTTGGAGATCTTCTACCAGTCTGTTGTTAGAGATCTTCTTCCAGTCTGTGGTTGGAGATCTTCTACCAGTCTGTTGTTAGAGATCTTCTACCAGTCTATGGTTGGAGATCTTCTACCAGTCTGCTGTTGGAGATCTTCTACCAGTCTGTGGTTGGAGATCTTCTACCAGTCTGTTGTTAGAGATCTTCTTCCAGTCTGTGGTTGGAGATCTTCTACCAGTCTGTTGTTAGAGATCTTCTACCAGTCTATGGTTGGAGATCTTCTACCAGTCTGTTGTTGGAGATCTTCTACCAGTCTGTTGTTGGAGATCTTCTACCAATCTGCTGTTAGAAATCTTCTACCAGTCTGCTGTTAGAGATCTTCTACCAGTCTGCTGTTGGAGATCTTCTACCAGTCTGCTGTTAGAGATCTTCTACCAGTCTGTTGTTGGAGATCTTCTACCAGTCTGTTGTTAGAGATCTTCTCCAAGTATGTTATTGGAGATCTTCTACCAGTCTGCTGTTGGAGATCTTCTACCAGTCTGCTGTTAGAAATCTTCAACCAGTCTGTTGTTAGAGATCTTCTACCAGTCTGTTGTTAGAGATCTTCTACCAGTCTGTTGTTAGAGATCTTCTACCAGTCTGCTGTTGGAGATCTTCTACCAGTCTGTTGTTGGAGATCTTCTGCCAGTCTGTTGGTGGAGATATTCTACCAGTCTGTTGTTGGAGATCTTCTACCAGTCTGCTGTTGGAGATCTTCTACCAGTCTGCTGTTGGAGATCTTCTACCAGTCTGTGGTTGGAGATCTGATCTTCTTCCAGTCTGTTGTTAGAGATCTTCTACCAGTCTGTGGTTGGAGATCTTCTACCAGTCTGCTGTTAGAGATATTCTACCAGTCTGTGGTTGGTGATCTGATCTTCTACCAGTCTGTGGTTGGAGATCTTCTACCAGTCTGTTGTTGGAGATCTTCTACCAGTCTGTGGTTGGAGATCTTCTACCAGTCTGCTGTTAGAGATCTTCTACCAGTCTGATGTTAGAGATCTTTTACCAGTCTGTTGTTAGAGATCTTTTACCAGTCTGTTATTGGAGATCTTCTACCAGTCTGTTATTAGAGATCTTCTACCAGTCTGCTGTTGGAGATCTTCTACCAGTCTGCTGTTAGAGATCTTTTACCAGTCTGTTATTGGAGATCTTCTACCAGTCTGTTATTAGAGATCTTCTATCAGTCTGCTGTTGGAGATATTCTACCAGTCTGCTGTTAGAGATCTTCTACCAGTATGTTGTTAGAGATATTCTACCATTCTGTTGTTAGAGATCTTCTCCCAGTCTGTTATTGGAGATCTTCTATCAGTCTGCTGTTGGAGATCTTCTACCAGTCTGTTGTTAGAGATCTTCTACCAGTCTGTGGTTGGAGATCTTCTACCAGTCTGTTGTTGGAGATCTTCTACCAGTCTGTTGTTGGAGATCTTCTACCAGTCTGCTGTTAGAAATCTTCTACCAGTCTGCTGTTAGAGATCTTTTACCAGTCTGTTATTGGAGATCTTCTACCAGTCTGTTATTGGAGATCTTCTACCAGTCTGCTGTTGGAGATCTTCTACCAGTCTGCTGTTAGAGATCTTCTACCAGTCTGTTGTTGGAGATCTTCTACCAGTCTGTTGTTAGAGATCTTCTACCAGTCTGTTGTTGGAGATCTTCTACCAGTCTGCTGTTGGAGATCTTCTACCAGTCTGTTGTTAGAGATCTGCTACCAGTCTGTTGTTAGAGATCTTCTACCAGTCTGCTGTTGGAGATCTTCTACCAGTCTGCTGTTAGAGATCTTCTAACAGTCTGCTGTTGGAGATCTTCTACCAGTCTGTTGTTAGAGATCTTCTAACAGTCTGTTGTTAGAGATCTTCTACCAGTCTGTTGTTAGATATCTTCTACCAGTCTGTTGTTAGAGATCTTCTACCAGTCTGTTGTTGGAGATCTTCTCCCAGTCTGTTATTGGAGATCTTCTACCAGTCTGCTGTTAGAGATCTTCTACCAGTCTGTTGTTGGAGATCTTCTACCAGTCTGTTGTTGGAGATCTTCTACCAGTCTGTTGTTGGAGATCTTCTACCAGTCTGCTGTTGGAGATCTTCTTCTGCTGTTACAGTTATTCTACCAGTCTGCTGTTGGAGATCTTCTACCAGTCTGTTGTTGGAGATCTTCTACCAGTCTGCTGTTGGAGATATTCTACCAGTCTGTTGTTAGAGATCTTCTACCAGTCTGTTGTTAGAGATCTTCTACCAGTCTGTTGTTGGTGATCTTCTACCAGTCTGTAGTTGGAGATCTTCTACCAGTCTGTTGTTAGAGATTTTCTACCAGTCTGCTGTTGGAGATCTTCTACCAGTCTGTGGTTGGAGATCAGATCTTCTACCAGTCTGTTGTTGGAGATCTTCTACCAGTCTGCTGTTGGAGATATTCTACCAGTCTGTTGTTAGAGATCTTCTACCAGTCTGTTATTGGAGATCTTCTACCAGTCTGTTATTGGAGATCTTCTACCAGTCTGCTGTTGGAGATCTTCTACCAGTCTGCTGTTAGAGATCTTCTACCAGTCTGTTGTTGGAGATCTTCTACCAGTCTGTTGTTAGAGATCTTCTACCAGTCTGTTGTTGGAGATCTTCTACCAGTCTGCTGTTGGAGATCTTCTACCAGTCTGTTGTTAGAGATCTGCTACCAGTCTGTTGTTAGAGATCTTCTACCAGTCTGCTGTTGGAGATCTTCTACCAGTCTGCTGTTAGAGATCTTCTAACAGTCTGCTGTTGGAGATCTTCTACCAGTCTGTTGTTAGAGATCTTCTAACAGTCTGTTGTTAGAGATCTTCTACCAGTCTGTTGTTAGATATCTTCTACCAGTCTGTTGTTAGAGATCTTCTACCAGTCTGTTGTTGGAGATCTTCTCCCAGTCTGTTATTGGAGATCTTCTACCAGTCTGCTGTTAGAGATCTTCTACCAGTCTGTTGTTGGAGATCTTCTACCAGTCTGTTGTTGGAGATCTTCTACCAGTCTGTTGTTGGAGATCTTCTACCAGTCTGCTGTTGGAGATCTTCTTCTGCTGTTACAGTTATTCTACCAGTCTGCTGTTGGAGATCTTCTACCAGTCTGTTGTTGGAGATCTTCTACCAGTCTGCTGTTGGAGATATTCTACCAGTCTGTTGTTAGAGATCTTCTACCAGTCTGTTGTTAGAGATCTTCTACCAGTCTGTTGTTGGTGATCTTCTACCAGTCTGTAGTTGGAGATCTTCTACCAGTCTGTTGTTAGAGATTTTCTACCAGTCTGCTGTTGGAGATCTTCTACCAGTCTGTGGTTGGAGATCAGATCTTCTACCAGTCTGTTGTTAGAGATCTTCTACCAGTCTGTGGTTGGAGATCTTCTACCAGTCTGCTGTTAGAGATATTCTACCAGTCTGTGGTTGGTGATCTGATCTTCTACCAGTCTGTGGTTGGAGATCTTCTACCAGTCTGTTGTTGGAGATCTTCTACCAGTCTGCTGTAAGAGATCTTCTACCAGTCTGCTGTTAGAGATCTTTTACCAGTCTGTTATTGGAGATCTTCTATCAGTCTGCTGTTGGAGATCTTCTACCAGTCTGTTGTTATAGATCTACTACCAGTCTGTGGTTGGAGATCTTCTACCAGTCTGTTGTTGGAGATCTTCTACCAGTCTGTTGTTGGAGATCTTCTACCAGTCTGCTGTTAGAGATCTTTTACCAGTCTGTTATTGGAGATCTTCTACCAGTCTGTTATTAGAGATCTTCTACCAGTCTGCTGTTGGAGATATTCTACCAGTCTGCTGTTAGAGATCTTCTACCAGTATGTTGTTAGAGATATTCTACCATTCTGTTGTTAGAGATCTTCTCCCAGTCTGTTATTGGAGATCTTCTATCGGTCTGCTGTTGGAGATCTTCTACCAGTCTGTTGTTGGAGATCTTCTATCAGTCTGTTGTTAGAGATCTTCTACCAGTCTGCTGTTGGAGATCTTCTACCAGTCTGTTGTTAGAGATCTTCTACCAGTCTGTTGTTGGAGATCTTCTGCCAGTCTGTTGTTGGAGATCTTCTACCAGTCTGCTGTTAGAGATCTTCTACCAGTCTGCTGTTAGAGATCTTTTACCAGTCTGTTATTGGAGATCTTCTACCAGTCTGTTATTAGAGATCTTCTACCAGTCTGCTGTTGGAGATCTTCTACCAGTCTGCTGTTAGAGATCTTTTACCAGTCTGTTTTTGGAGATCTTCTACCAGTCTGCTGTTGGAGATCTTCTACCAGTCTGCTGTTGGAGATCTTCTACCAGTCTGCTGTTAGAGATCTTCTACCAGTATGTTGTTAGAGATATTCTACCATTCTGTTGTTAGAGATCTTCTCCCAGTCTGTTATTGAAGATCTTCTATCAGTCTGCTGTTGGAGATCTTCTACCAGTCTGTTGTTAGAGATCTGCTACCAGTCTGTTGTTAGAGATCTTCTACCAGTCTGCTGTTGGAGATCTTCTACCAGTCTGCTGTTAGAGATCTTCTAACAGTCTGTTGTTGGAGATCTTCTACCAGTCTGTTGTTAGAGATCTTCTAACAGTCTGTTGTTAGAGATCTTCTACCAGTCTGTTGTTAGAGATCTTCTACCAGTCTGTTGTTAGAGATCTTCTACCAGTCTGTTGTTGGAGATCTTCTCCCAGTCTGTTATTGGAGATCTTCTACCAGTCTGCTGTAAGAGATCTTCTACCAGTCTGTTGTTGGAGATCATCTACCAGTCTGTTGTTGGAGATCTTCTACCAGTCTGTTGTTGGAGATCTTCTACCAGTCTGCTGTTGGAGATCTTCTTCTGCTGTTACAGTTATTCTACCAGTCTGCTGTTGGAGATCTTCTACCAGTCTGCTGTTGGAGATATTCTACCAGTCTGTTGTTAGAGATCTTCTACCAGTCTGTTGTTAGAGATCTTCTACCAGTCTGTTGTTGGTGATCTTCTACCAGTCTGTAGTTGGAGATCTTCTACCAGTCTGTTGTTAGAGATTTTCTACCAGTCTGCTGTTGGAGATCTTCTACCAGTCTGTGGTTGGAGATCTGATCTTCTACCAGTCTGTTGTTAGAGATCTTCTACCAGTCTGTGGTTGGAGATCTTCTACCAGTCTGCTGTTAGAGATATTCTACCAGTCTGTGGTTGGTGATCTGATCTTCTACCAGTCTGTGGTTGGAGATCTTCTACCAGTCTGTTGTTGGAGATCTTCTACCAGTCTGCTGTTAGAGATCTTCTACCAGTCTGCTGTTAGAGATCTATTACCAGTCTGTTATTGGAGATCTTCTATCAGTCTGCTGTTGGAGATCTTCTACCAGTCTGTTGTTATAGATCTACTACCAGTCTGTGGTTGGAGATCTTCTACCAGTCTGTTGTTGGAGATCTTCTACCAGTCTGTTGTTGGAGATCTTCTACCAGTCAGCTGTTAGAGATCTTTTACCAGTCTGTTATTGGAGATCTTCTACCAGTCTGTTATTAGAGATCTTCTACCAGTCTGCTGTTGGAGATCTTCTACCAGTATGTTGTTAGAGATCTTCTACCAGTCTGTTGTTAGAGATCTTCTCCCAGTCTGTTATTGGAGATCTTCTATCAGTCTGCTGTTGGAGATCTTCTACCAGTCTGTTGTTAGAGATCTTCTACCAATCTGTGGTTGGAGATCTTCTACCAGTCTGTTGTTGGAGATCTTCTACCAGTCTGTTGTTGGAGATCTTCTAAAAGTCTGCTGTTAGAGATCTTCTACCAGTCTGCTGTTAGAGATCTTTTACCAGTCTGTTATTGGAGATCTTCTACCAGTCTGTTATTGGAGATCTTCTACCAGTCTGCTGTTGGAGATCTTCTACCAGTCTGCTGTTAGAGATCTTCTACCAGTCTGTTGTTGGAGATCTTTTACCAGTCTGTGGTTGGAGATCTTCTACCAGTCTGTTGTTGGAGATCTTCTAACAGTCTGTTATTGGAGATCTTCTACCAGTCTGCTGTTGGAGATCTTCTACCAGTCTGCTGTTAGAGATCTTCTACCAGTCTGTTGTTGGAGATCTTCTACCAGTCTGTTGTTGGAGATCTTCTACCAGTCTGTTGTTGGAGATCTTCTACCAGTCTGCTGTTGGAGATCTTCTACCAGTCTGTTGTTAGAGATCTGCTACCAGTCTGTTGTTAGAGATCTTCTACCAGTCTGCTGTTGGAGATCTTCTACCAGTCTGCTGTTAGAGATCTTCTAACAGTCTGCTGTTGGAGATCTTCTACCAGTCTGTTGTTAGAGATCTTCTAACAGTCTGTTGTTAGAGATCTTCTACCAGTCTGTTGTTAGAGATCTTCTACCAGTCTGTTGTTAGAGATCTTCTACCAGTCTGTTGTTGGAGATCTTCTCCCAGTCTGTTATTGGAGATCTTCTACCAGTCTGCTGTTAGAGATCTTCTACCAGTCTGTTGTTGGAGATCTTCTACCAGTCTGTTGTTGGAGATCTTCTACCAGTCTGTTGTTGGAGATCTTCTACCAGTCTGCTGTTGGAGATCTTCTTCTGCTGTTACAGTTATTCTACCAGTCTGCTGTTGGAGATCTTCTACCAGTCTGTTGTTGGAGATCTTCTACCAGTCTGCTGTTGGAGATATTCTACCAGTCTGTTGTTAGAGATCTTCTACCAGTCTGTTGTTAGAGATCTTCTTCCAGTCTGTTGTTGGTGATCTTCTACCAGTCTGTAGTTGGAGATCTTCTACCAGTCTGTTGTTAGAGATTTTCTACCAGTCTGCTGTTGGAGATCTTCTACCAGTCTGTGGTTGGAGATCTGATCTTCTACCAGTCTGTTGTTAGAGATCTTCTACCAGTCTGTGGTTGGAGATCTTCTACCAGTCTGCTGTTAGAGATATTCTACCAGTCTGTGGTTGGTGATCTGATCTTCTACCAGTCTGTGGTTGGAGATCTTCTACCAGTCTGTTGTTGGAGATCTGCTACCAGTCTGCTGTTGGAGATCTTCTACCAGTCTGCTGTTAGAGATCTTTTACCAGTCTGTTATTGGAGATCTTCTATCAGTCTGCTGTTGGAGATCTTCTACCAGTCTGTTGTTATAGATCTACTACCAGTCTGTGGTTGGAGATCTTCTACCAGTCTGTTGTTGGAGATCTTCTACCAGTCTGTTGTTGGCGATCTTCTACCAGTCTGCTGTTAGAGATCTTTTACCAGTCTGTTATTGGAGATCTTCTACCAGTCTGTTATTAGAGATCTTCTACCAGTCTGCTGTTGGAGATCTTCTACCAGTCTGCTGTTAGAGACCTTCTACCAGTCTGTTGTTAGAGATCTTCTACCAGTCTGTTGTTGGAGATCTTCTACCAGTCTGTTGTTGGAGATCTTCTGCCAGTCTGTTATTAGAGATCTTCTACCAGTCTGCTGTTGGAGATATTCTACCAGTCTGCTGTTAGAGATCTTCTACCAGTATGTTGTTAGAGATATTCTACCATTCTGTTGTTAGAGATCTTCTCCCAGTCTGTTATTGGAGATCTTCTATCGGTCTGCTGTTGGAGATCTTCTACCAGTCTGTTGTTGGAGATCTTCTATCAGTCTGTTGTTAGAGATCTTCTACCAGTCTGCTGTTGGAGATCTTCTACCAGTCTGTTGTTAGAGATCTTCTACCAGTCTGTTGTTGGAGATCTTCTGCCAGTCTGTTGTTGGAGATCTTCTACCAGTCTGCTGTTAGAGATCTTCTACCAGTCTGCTGTTAGAGATCTTTTACCAGTCTGTTATTGGAGATCTTCTACCAGTCTGTTATTAGAGATCTTCTACCAGTCTGCTGTTGGAGATCTTCTACCAGTCTGCTGTTAGAGATCTTTTACCAGTCTGTTTTTGGAGATCTTCTACCACTCTGCTGTTGGAGATCTTCTACCAGTCTGCTGTTGGAGATCTTCTACCAGTCTGCTGTTAGAGATCTTCTACCAGTATGTTGTTAGAGATATTCTACCATTCTGTTGTTAGAGATCTTCTCCCAGTCTGTTATTGAAGATCTTCTATCAGTCTGCTGTTGGAGATCTTCTACCAGTCTGTTGTTAGAGATCTGCTACCAGTCTGTTGTTAGAGATCTTCTACCAGTCTGCTGTTGGAGATCTTCTACCAGTCTGCTGTTAGAGATCTTCTAACAGTCTGTTGTTGGAGATCTTCTACCAGTCTGTTGTTAGAGATCTTCTAACAGTCTGTTGTTAGAGATCTTCTACCAGTCTGTTGTTAGAGATCTTCTACCAGTCTGTTGTTAGAGATCTTCTACCAGTCTGTTGTTGGAGATCTTCTCCCAGTCTGTTATTGGAGATCTTCTACCAGTCTGCTGTTAGAGATCTTCTACCAGTCTGTTGTTGGAGATCATCTACCAGTCTGTTGTTGGAGATCTTCTACCAGTCTGTTGTTGGAGATCTTCTACCAGTCTGCTGTTGGAGATCTTCTTCTGCTGTTACAGTTATTCTACCAGTCTGCTGTTGGAGATCTTCTACCAGTCTGTTGTTGGAGATCTTCTACCAGTCTGCTGTTGGAGATATTCTACCAGTCTGTTGTTAGAGATCTTCTACCAGTCTGTTGTTAGAGATCTTCTACCAGTCTGTTGTTGGTAATCTTCTACCAGTCTGTAGTTGGAGATCTTCTACCAGTCTGTTGTTAGAGATTTTCTACCAGTCTGCTGTTGGAGATCTTCTACCAGTCTGTGGTTGGAGATCTGATCTTCTACCAGTCTGTTGTTAGAGATCTTCTACCAGTCTGTGGTTGGAGATCTTCTACCAGTCTGCTGTTAGAGATATTCTACCAGTCTGTGGTTGGTGATCTGATCTTCTACCAGTCTGTGGTTGGAGATCTTCTACCAGTCTGTTGTTGGAGATCTTCTACCAGTCTGCTGTTAGAGATCTTCTACCAGTCTGCTGTTAGAGATCTATTACCAGTCTGTTATTGGAGATCTTCTATCAGTCTGCTGTTGGAGATCTTCTACCAGTCTGTTGTTATAGATCTACTACCAGTCTGTGGTTGGAGATCTTCTACCAGTCTGTTGTTGGAGATCTTCTACCAGTCTGTTGTTGGAGATCTTCTACCAGTCAGCTGTTAGAGATCTTTTACCAGTCTGTTATTGGAGATCTTCTACCAGTCTGTTATTAGAGATCTTCTACCAGTCTGCTGTTGGAGATCTTCTACCAGTATGTTGTTGGAGATCTTCTACCAGTCTGTTGTTGGCGATCTTCTACCAGTCTGCTGTTAGAGATCTTTTACCAGTCTGTTATTGGAGATCTTCTACCAGTCTGTTATTAGAGATCTTCTACCAGTCTGCTGTTGGAGATATTCTACCAGTCTGCTGTTAGAGATCTTCTACCAGTATGTTGTTAGAGATATTCTACCATTCTGTTGTTAGAGATCTTCTCCCAGTCTGTTATTGGAGATCTTCTATCGGTCTGCTGTTGGAGATCTTCTACCAGTCTGTTGTTGGAGATCTTCTATCAGTCTGTTGTTAGAGATCTTCTACCAGTCTGCTGTTGGAGATCTTCTACCAGTCTGTTGTTAGAGATCTTCTACCAGTCTGTTGTTGGAGATCTTCTGCCAGTCTGTTGTTGGAGATCTTCTACCAGTCTGCTGTTAGAGATCTTCTACCAGTCTGCTGTTAGAGATCTTTTACCAGTCTGTTATTGGAGATCTTCTACCAGTCTGTTATTAGAGATCTTCTACCAGTCTGCTGTTGGAGATCTTCTACCAGTCTGCTGTTAGAGATCTTTTACCAGTCTGTTTTTGGAGATCTTCTACCAGTCTGCTGTTGGAGATCTTCTACCAGTCTGCTGTTGGAGATCTTCTACCAGTCTGCTGTTAGAGATCTTCTACCAGTATGTTGTTAGAGATATTCTACCATTCTGTTGTTAGAGATCTTCTCCCAGTCTGTTATTGAAGATCTTCTATCAGTCTGCTGTTGGAGATCTTCTACCAGTCTGTTGTTAGAGATCTGCTACCAGTCTGTTGTTAGAGATCTTCTACCAGTCTGCTGTTGGAGATCTTCTACCAGTCTGCTGTTAGAGATCTTCTAACAGTCTGTTGTTGGAGATCTTCTACCAGTCTGTTGTTAGAGATCTTCTAACAGTCTGTTGTTAGAGATCTTCTACCAGTCTGTTGTTAGAGATCTTCTACCAGTCTGTTGTTAGAGATCTTCTACCAGTCTGTTGTTGGAGATCTTCTCCCAGTCTGTTATTGGAGATCTTCTACCAGTCTGCTGTTAGAGATCTTCTACCAGTCTGTTGTTGGAGATCATCTACCAGTCTGTTGTTGGAGATCTTCTACCAGTCTGTTGTTGGAGATCTTCTACCAGTCTGCTGTTGGAGATCTTCTTCTGCTGTTACAGTTATTCTACCAGTCTGCTGTTGGAGATCTTCTACCAGTCTGTTGTTGGAGATCTTCTACCAGTCTGCTGTTGGAGATATTCTACCAGTCTGTTGTTAGAGATCTTCTACCAGTCTGTTGTTAGAGATCTTCTACCAGTCTGTTGTTGGTGATCTTCTACCAGTCTGTAGTTGGAGATCTTCTACCAGTCTGTTGTTAGAGATTTTCTACCAGTCTGCTGTTGGAGATCTTCTACCAGTCTGTGGTTGGAGATCTGATCTTCTACCAGTCTGTTGTTAGAGATCTTCTACCAGTCTGTGGTTGGAGATCTTCTACCAGTCTGCTGTTAGAGATATTCTACCAGTCTGTGGTTGGTGATCTGATCTTCTACCAGTCTGTGGTTGGAGATCTTCTACCAGTCTGTTGTTGGAGATCTTCTACCAGTCTGCTGTTAGAGATCTTCTACCAGTCTGCTGTTAGAGATCTATTACCAGTCTGTTATTGGAGATCTTCTATCAGTCTGCTGTTGGAGATCTTCTACCAGTCTGTTGTTATAGATCTACTACCAGTCTGTGGTTGGAGATCTTCTACCAGTCTGTTGTTGGAGATCTTCTACCAGTCTGTTGTTGGAGATCTTCTACCAGTCAGCTGTTAGAGATCTTTTACCAGTCTGTTATTGGAGATCTTCTACCAGTCTGTTATTAGAGATCTTCTACCAGTCTGCTGTTGGAGATCTTCTACCAGTATGTTGTTAGAGATCTTCTACCAGTCTGTTGTTAGAGATCTTCTCCCAGTCTGTTATTGGAGATCTTCTATCAGTCTGCTGTTGGAGATCTTCTACCAGTCTGTTGTTAGAGATCTTCTACCAATCTGTGGTTGGAGATCTTCTACCAGTCTGTTGTTGGAGATCTTCTACCAGTCTGTTGTTGGAGATCTTCTAAAAGTCTGCTGTTAGAGATCTTCTACCAGTCTGCTGTTAGAGATCTTTTACCAGTCTGTTATTGGAGATCTTCTACCAGTCTGTTATTGGAGATCTTCTACCAGTCTGCTGTTGGAGATCTTCTACCAGTCTGCTGTTAGAGATCTTCTACCAGTCTGTTGTTGGAGATCTTTTACCAGTCTGTGGTTGGAGATCTTCTACCAGTCTGTTGTTGGAGATCTTCTAACAGTCTGTTATTGGAGATCTTCTACCAGTCTGCTGTTGGAGATCTTCTACCAGTCTGCTGTTAGAGATCTTCTACCAGTCTGTTGTTGGAGATCTTCTACCAGTCTGTTGTTGGAGATCTTCTACCAGTCTGTTGTTGGAGATCTTCTACCAGTCTGCTGTTGGAGATCTTCTACCAGTCTGTTGTTAGAGATCTGCTACCAGTCTGTTGTTAGAGATCTTCTACCAGTCTGCTGTTGGAGATCTTCTACCAGTCTGCTGTTAGAGATCTTCTAACAGTCTGCTGTTGGAGATCTTCTACCAGTCTGTTGTTAGAGATCTTCTAACAGTCTGTTGTTAGAGATCTTCTACCAGTCTGTTGTTAGAGATCTTCTACCAGTCTGTTGTTAGAGATCTTCTACCAGTCTGTTGTTGGAGATCTTCTCCCAGTCTGTTATTGGAGATCTTCTACCAGTCTGCTGTTAGAGATCTTCTACCAGTCTGTTGTTGGAGATCTTCTACCAGTCTGTTGTTGGAGATCTTCTACCAGTCTGTTGTTGGAGATCTTCTACCAGTCTGCTGTTGGAGATCTTCTTCTGCTGTTACAGTTATTCTACCAGTCTGCTGTTGGAGATCTTCTACCAGTCTGTTGTTGGAGATCTTCTACCAGTCTGCTGTTGGAGATATTCTACCAGTCTGTTGTTAGAGATCTTCTACCAGTCTGTTGTTAGAGATCTTCTTCCAGTCTGTTGTTGGTGATCTTCTACCAGTCTGTAGTTGGAGATCTTCTACCAGTCTGTTGTTAGAGATTTTCTACCAGTCTGCTGTTGGAGATCTTCTACCAGTCTGTGGTTGGAGATCTGATCTTCTACCAGTCTGTTGTTAGAGATCTTCTACCAGTCTGTGGTTGGAGATCTTCTACCAGTCTGCTGTTAGAGATATTCTACCAGTCTGTGGTTGGTGATCTGATCTTCTACCAGTCTGTGGTTGGAGATCTTCTACCAGTCTGCTGTTGGAGATCTGCTACCAGTCTGCTGTTGGAGATCTTCTACCAGTCTGCTGTTAGAGATCTTTTACCAGTCTGTTATTGGAGATCTTCTATCAGTCTGCTGTTGGAGATCTTCTACCAGTCTGTTGTTATAGATCTACTACCAGTCTGTGGTTGGAGATCTTCTACCAGTCTGCTGTTGGAGATCTTCTACCAGTCTGTTGTTGGCGATCTTCTACCAGTCTGCTGTTAGAGATCTTTTACCAGTCTGTTATTGGAGATCTTCTACCAGTCTGTTATTAGAGATCTTCTACCAGTCTGCTGTTGGAGATCTTCTACCAGTCTGCTGTTAGAGACCTTCTACCAGTCTGTTGTTAGAGATCTTCTACCAGTCTGTTGTTGGAGATCTTCTACCAGTCTGTTGTTGGAGATCTTCTGCCAGTCTGTTGTTGGAGATCTTCTACCAGTCTGCTGTTAGAGATCTTCTACCAGTCTGCTGTTAGAGATCTTTTACCAGTCTGTTATTGGAGATCTTCTACCAGTCTGTTATTAGAGATCTTCTACCAGTCTGCTGTTGGAGAACTTCTACCAGTCTGCTGTTAGAGATCTTTTACCAGTCTGTTATTGGAGATCTTCTACCAGTCTGTTATTAGAGATCTTATACCAGTCTGCTGTTGGAGATATTCTACCAGTCTGCTGTTAGAGATCTTCTACCAGTATGTTGTTAGAGATATTCTACCATTCTGTTGTTAGAGATCTTCTCCCAGTCTGTTATTGGAGATCTTCTATCAGTCTGCTGTTGGAGATCTTCTACCAGTCTGTTGTTGGAGATCTTCTACCAGTCTGTTGTTGTAGATCTTTTACCAGTCTGTTGTTGGAGATCTTCTACCAGTCTGCTGTTAGAGATCTTCTACCAGTCTGCTGTTAGAGATCTTTTACCAGTCTGTTATTGGAGATCTTCTACCAGTCTGTTATTAGAGATCTTCTACCAGTCTGCTGTTGGAGATCTTCTACCAGTCTGCTGTTAGAGATCTTTTACCAGTCTGTTATTGGAGATCTTCTACCAGTCTGCTGTTGGAGATCTTCTACCAGTCTGCTGTTGGAGATCTGCTACCAGTCTGTTGTTAGAGATCTTCTACCAGTCTGCTGTTGGAGATCTTCTACCAGTCTGCTGTTAGAGATCTTCTAACAGTCTGTTGTTGGAGATCTTCTACCAGTCTGTTGTTAGAGATCTTCTAACAGTCTGTTGTTAGAGATCTTCTACCAGTCTGTTGTTAGAGATCTTCTACCAGTCTGTTGTTAGAGATCTTCTACCAGTCTGTTGTTGGAGATCTTCTCCCAGTCTGTTATTGGAGATCTTCTACCAGTCTGCTGTTAGAGATCTTCTACCAGTCTGTTGTTGGAGATCTTCTACCAGTCTGTTGTTGGAGATCTTCTACCAGTCTGTTGTTGGAGATCTTCTACCAGTCTGCTGTTGGAGATCTTCTTCTGCTGTTACAGTTATTCTACCAGTCTGCTGTTGGAGATCTTCTACCAGTCTGTTGTTGGAGATCTTCTACCAGTCTGCTGTTGGAGATATTCTACCAGTCTGTTGTTAGAGATCTTCTACCAGTCTGTTGTTAGAGATCTTCTACCAGTCTGTTGTTGGTGATCTTCTACCAGTCTGTAGTTGGAGATCTTCTACCAGTCTGTTGTTAGAGATTTTCTACCAGTCTGCTGTTGGAGATCTTCTACCAGTCTGTGGTTGGAGATCTGATCTTCTACCAGTCTGTTGTTAGAGATCTTCTACCAGTCTGTGGTTGGAGATCTTCTACCAGTCTGCTGTTAGAGATATTCTACCAGTCTGTGGTTGGTGATCTGATCTTCTACCAGTCTGTGGTTGGAGATCTTCTACCAGTCTGTTGTTGGAGATCTTCTACCAGTCTGCTGTTAGAGATCTTCTACCAGTCTGCTGTTAGAGATCTTTTACCAGTCTGTTATTGGAGATCTTCTATCAGTCTGCTGTTGGAGATCTTCTACCAGTCTGTTGTTATAGATCTACTACCAGTCTGTGGTTGGAGATCTTCTACCAGTCTGTTGTTGGAGATCTTCTACCAGTCTGCTGTTAGAGATCTTCTACCAGTATGTTGTTAGAGATATTCTACCATTCTGTTGTTAGAGATCTTCTCCCAGTCTGTTATTGGAGATCTTCTATCAGTCTGCTGTTGGAGATCTTCTACCAGTCTGTTGTTGGAGATATTCTACCAGTCTGTTGTTAGAGATCTTCTACCAGTCTGTTGTTAGAGATCTTCTTCCAGTCTGTTGTTGGAGATCTTCTACCAGTCTGTAGTTGGAGATCTTCTACCAGTCTGTTGTTAGAGATTTTCTACCAGTCTGCTGTTGGAGATCTTCTACCAGTCTGTGGTTGGAGATGATCTTCTACCAGTCTGTTGTTAGAGATCTTCTACCAGTCTGTGGTTGGAGATCTTCTACCAGTCTGCTGTTAGAGATATTCTACCAGTCTGTGGTTGGTGATTGATCTTCTACCAGTCTGTGGTTGGAGATCTTCTACCAGTCTGTTGTTGGAGATCTTCTACCAGTCTGCTGTTGGAGATCTTCTACCAGTCTGTTGTTAGAGATCTTCTACCAGTCTGTTGTTAGAGATCTTCTACCAGTCTGTTGTTGGTGATCTTCTACCAGTCTGTAGTTGGAGATCTTCTACCAGTCTGTTGTTAGAGATTTTCTACCAGTCTGCTGTTGGAGATCTTCTACCAGTCTGTGGTTGGAGATCTGATCTTCTACCAGTCTGTTGTTAGAGATCTTCTACCAGTCTGTGGTTGGAGATCTTCTACCAGTCTGCTGTTAGAGATATTCTACCAGTCTGTGGTTGGTGATCTGATCTTCTACCAGTCTGTGGTTGGAGATCTTCTACCAGTCTGTTGTTGGAGATCTTCTACCAGTCTGCTGTTAGAGATCTTCTACCAGTCTGCTGTTAGAGATCTATTACCAGTCTGTTATTGGAGATCTTCTATCAGTCTGCTGTTGGAGATCTTCTACCAGTCTGTTGTTATAGATCTACTACCAGTCTGTGGTTGGAGATCTTCTACCAGTCTGTTGTTGGAGATCTTCTACCAGTCTGTTGTTGGAGATCTTCTACCAGTCAGCTGTTAGAGATCTTTTACCAGTCTGTTATTGGAGATCTTCTACCAGTCTGTTATTAGAGATCTTCTACCAGTCTGCTGTTGGAGATCTTCTACCAGTATGTTGTTAGAGATCTTCTACCAGTCTGTTGTTAGAGATCTTCTCCCAGTCTGTTATTGGAGATCTTCTATCAGTCTGCTGTTGGAGATCTTCTACCAGTCTGTTGTTAGAGATCTTCTACCAATCTGTGGTTGGAGATCTTCTACCAGTCTGTTGTTGGAGATCTTCTACCAGTCTGTTGTTGGAGATCTTCTAACAGTCTGCTGTTAGAGATCTTCTACCAGTCTGCTGTTAGAGATCTTTTACCAGTCTGTTATTGGAGATCTTCTACCAGTCTGTTATTGGAGATCTTCTACCAGTCTGCTGTTGGAGATCTTCTACCAGTCTGCTGTTAGAGATCTTCTACCAGTCTGTTGTTGGAGATCTTTTACCAGTCTGTGGTTGGAGATCTTCTACCAGTCTGTTGTTGGAGATCTTCTAACAGTCTGTTATTGGAGATCTTCTACCAGTCTGCTGTTGGAGATCTTCTACCAGTCTGCTGTTAGAGATCTTCTACCAGTCTGTTGTTGGAGATCTTCTACCAGTCTGTTGTTGGAGATCTTCTACCAGTCTGTTGTTGGAGATCTTCTACCAGTCTGCTGTTGGAGATCTTCTACCAGTCTGTTGTTAGAGATCTGCTACCAGTCTGTTGTTAGAGATCTTCTACCAGTCTGCTGTTGGAGATCTTCTACCAGTCTGCTGTTAGAGATCTTCTAACAGTCTGCTGTTGGAGATCTTCTACCAGTCTGTTGTTAGAGATCTTCTAACAGTCTGTTGTTAGAGATCTTCTACCAGTCTGTTGTTAGAGATCTTCTACCAGTCTGTTGTTAGAGATCTTCTACCAGTCTGTTGTTGGAGATCTTCTCCCAGTCTGTTATTGGAGATCTTCTACCAGTCTGCTGTTAGAGATCTTCTACCAGTCTGTTGTTGGAGATCTTCTACCAGTCTGTTGTTGGAGATCTTCTACCAGTCTGTTGTTGGAGATCTTCTACCAGTCTGCTGTTGGAGATCTTCTTCTGCTGTTACAGTTATTCTACCAGTCTGCTGTTGGAGATCTTCTACCAGTCTGTTGTTGGAGATCTTCTACCAGTCTGCTGTTGGAGATATTCTACCAGTCTGTTGTTAGAGATCTTCTACCAGTCTGTTGTTAGAGATCTTCTTCCAGTCTGTTGTTGGTGATCTTCTACCAGTCTGTAGTTGGAGATCTTCTACCAGTCTGTTGTTAGAGATTTTCTACCAGTCTGCTGTTGGAGATCTTCTACCAGTCTGTGGTTGGAGATCTGATCTTCTACCAGTCTGTTGTTAGAGATCTTCTACCAGTCTGTGGTTGGAGATCTTCTACCAGTCTGCTGTTAGAGATATTCTACCAGTCTGTGGTTGGTGATCTGATCTTCTACCAGTCTGTGGTTGGAGATCTTCTACCAGTCTGTTGTTGGAGATCTGCTACCAGTCTGCTGTTGGAGATCTTCTACCAGTCTGCTGTTAGAGATCTTTTACCAGTCTGTTATTGGAGATCTTCTATCAGTCTGCTGTTGGAGATCTTCTACCAGTCTGTTGTTATAGATCTACTACCAGTCTGTGGTTGGAGATCTTCTACCAGTCTGTTGTTGGAGATCTTCTACCAGTCTGTTGTTGGCGATCTTCTACCAGTCTGCTGTTAGAGATCTTTTACCAGTCTGTTATTGGAGATCTTCTACCAGTCTGTTATTAGAGATCTTCTACCAGTCTGCTGTTGGAGATCTTCTACCAGTCTGCTGTTAGAGACCTTCTACCAGTCTGTTGTTAGAGATCTTCTACCAGTCTGTTGTTGGAGATCTTCTACCAGTCTGTTGTTGGAGATCTTCTGCCAGTCTGTTGTTGGAGATCTTCTACCAGTCTGCTGTTAGAGATCTTCTACCAGTCTGCTGTTAGAGATCTTTTACCAGTCTGTTATTGGAGATCTTCTACCAGTCTGTTATTAGAGATCTTCTACCAGTCTGCTGTTGGAGAACTTCTACCAGTCTGCTGTTAGAGATCTTTTACCAGTCTGTTATTGGAGATCTTCTACCAGTCTGTTATTAGAGATCTTATACCAGTCTGCTGTTGGAGATATTCTACCAGTCTGCTGTTAGAGATCTTCTACCAGTATGTTGTTAGAGATATTCTACCATTCTGTTGTTAGAGATCTTCTCCCAGTCTGTTATTGGAGATCTTCTATCAGTCTGCTGTTGGAGATCTTCTACCAGTCTGTTGTTGGAGATCTTCTACCAGTCTGTTGTTGTAGATCTTTTACCAGTCTGTTGTTGGAGATCTTCTACCAGTCTGCTGTTAGAGATCTTCTACCAGTCTGCTGTTAGAGATCTTTTACCAGTCTGTTATTGGAGATCTTCTACCAGTCTGTTATTAGAGATCTTCTACCAGTCTGCTGTTGGAGATCTTCTACCAGTCTGCTGTTAGAGATCTTTTACCAGTCTGTTATTGGAGATCTTCTACCAGTCTGCTGTTGGAGATCTTCTACCAGTCTGTGTTGGAGATCTTCTACCAGTCTGTTGTTAGAGATTTTCTACCAGTCTGCTGTTGGAGATCTTCTACCAGTCTGTGGTTGAGAGATCTTCTACCAGTCTGTTGTTAGAGATCTTCTACCAGTCTGTGGTTGGAGATCTTCTACCAGTCTGCTGTTAGAGATCTTCTACCAGTCTGTGTTGGAGATCTTCTACCAGTCTGTGTTGGAGATCTTCTACCAGTCTGTTGTTGGAGATCTTCTACCAGTCTGCTGTTGGAGATCTTCTACCAGTCTGTTGTTAGAGATCTTCTACCAGTCTGTTGTTAGAGATCTTCTACCAGTCTGTTGTTGGTGATCTTCTACCAGTCTGTAGTTGGAGATCTTCTACCAGTCTGTTGTTAGAGATTTTCTACCAGTCTGCTGTTGGAGATCTTCTACCAGTCTGTGGTTGGAGATCTGATCTTCTACCAGTCTGTTGTTAGAGATCTTCTACCAGTCTGTGGTTGGAGATCTTCTACCAGTCTGCTGTTAGAGATATTCTACCAGTCTGTGGTTGGTGATCTGATCTTCTACCAGTCTGTGGTTGGAGATCTTCTACCAGTCTGTTGTTGGAGATCTTCTACCAGTCTGCTGTTAGAGATCTTCTACCAGTCTGCTGTTAGAGATCTATTACCAGTCTGTTATTGGAGATCTTCTATCAGTCTGCTGTTGGAGATCTTCTACCAGTCTGTTGTTATAGATCTACTACCAGTCTGTGGTTGGAGATCTTCTACCAGTCTGTTGTTGGAGATCTTCTACCAGTCTGTTGTTGGAGATCTTCTACCAGTCTGCTGTTAGAGATCTTTTACCAGTCTGTTATTGGAGATCTTCTACCAGTCTGTTATTAGAGATCTTCTACCAGTCTGCTGTTGGAGATCTTCTACCAGTCTGTTGTTAGAGATCTTCTACCAGTCTGTTGTTAGAGATCTTCTACCCAGTCTGTTATTGGAGATCTTCTATCAGTCTGCTGTTGGAGATCTTCTACCAGTCTGTTGTTAGAGATCTTCTACCAGTCTGTGGTTGGAGATCTTCTACCAGTCTGTTGTTGGAGATCTTCTACCAGTCTGTTGTTGGAGATCTTCTACCAGTCTGCTGTTAGAGATCTTCTACCAGTCTGCTGTTAGAGATCTTTTACCAGTCTGTTATTGGAGATCTTCTACCAGTCTGTTGTTGGAGATCTTCTACCAGTCTGCTGTTGGAGATCTTCTACCAGTCTGCTGTTAGAGATCTTCTACCAGTCTGTTGTTGGAGATCTTTCTACCAGTCTGTGTTGGAGATCTTCTACCAGTCTGTTGTTGGAGATCTTCTACCAGTCTGTTGTTGGAGATCTTCTACCAGTCTGCTGTTGGAGATCTTCTACCAGTCTGCTGTTAGAGATCTTCTACCAGTCTGTTGTTGGAGATCTTCTACCAGTCTGTTGTTGGAGATCTTCTACCAGTCTGTTGTTGGAGATCTTCTACCAGTCTGCTGTTGGAGATCTTCTACCAGTCTGTTGTTAGAGATCTGCTACCAGTCTGTTGTTAGAGATCTTCTACCAGTCTGCTGTTGGAGATCTTCTACCAGTCTGCTGTTAGAGATCTTCTAACAGTCTGCTGTTGGAGATCTTCTACCAGTCTGTTGTTAGAGATCTTCTAACAGTCTGTTGTTAGAGATCTTCTACCAGTCTGTTGTTAGAGATCTTCTACCAGTCTGTTGTTAGAGATCTTCTACCAGTCTGTTGTTGGAGATCTTCTCCCAGTCTGTTATTGGAGATCTTCTACCAGTCTGCTGTTAGAGATCTTCTACCAGTCTGTTGTTGGAGATCTTCTACCAGTCTGTTGTTGGAGATCTTCTACCAGTCTGTTGTTGGAGATCTTCTACCAGTCTGCTGTTGGAGATCTTCTTCTGCTGTTACAGTTATTCTACCAGTCTGCTGTTGGAGATCTTCTACCAGTCTGTTGTTGGAGATCTTCTACCAGTCTGCTGTTGGAGATATTCTACCAGTCTGTTGTTAGAGATCTTCTACCAGTCTGTTGTTAGAGATCTTCTACCAGTCTGTTGTTGGTGATCTTCTACCAGTCTGTAGTTGGAGATCTTCTACCAGTCTGTTGTTAGAGATTTTCTACCAGTCTGCTGTTGGAGATCTTCTACCAGTCTGTGGTTGGAGATCTGATCTTCTACCAGTCTGTTGTTAGAGATCTTCTACCAGTCTGTGGTTGGAGATCTTCTACCAGTCTGCTGTTAGAGATATTCTACCAGTCTGTGGTTGGTGATCTGATCTTCTACCAGTCTGTGGTTGGAGATCTTCTACCAGTCTGTTGTTGGAGATCTTCTACCAGTCTGCTGTTGGAGATCTTCTACCAGTCTGCTGTTAGAGATCTTTTACCAGTCTGTTATTGGAGATCTTCTATCAGTCTGCTGTTGGAGATCTTCTACCAGTCTGTTGTTATAGATCTACTACCAGTCTGTGGTTGGAGATCTTCTACCAGTCTGTTGTTGGAGATCTTCTACCAGTCTGTTGTTGGAGATCTTCTACCAGTCTGCTGTTAGAGATCTTTTACCAGTCTGTTATTGGAGATCTTCTACCAGTCTGTTATTAGAGATCTTCTACCAGTCTGCTGTTGGAGATCTTCTACCAGTCTGCTGTTAGAGATCTTCTACCAGTCTGTTGTTAGAGATCTTCTACCAGTCTGTTGTTGGAGATCTTCTACCAGTCTGTTGTTGGAGATCTTCTGCCAGTCTGTTGTTGGAGATCTTCTACCAGTCTGCTGTTAGAGATCTTCTACCAGTCTGCTGTTAGAGATCTTTTACCAGTCTGTTATTGGAGATCTTCTACCAGTCTGTTATTAGAGATCTTCTACCAGTCTGCTGTTGGAGATCTTCTACCAGTCTGCTGTTAGAGATCTTTTACCAGTCTGTTATTGGAGATCTTCTACCAGTCTGTTATTAGAGATCTTATACCAGTCTGCTGTTGGAGATATTCTACCAGTCTGCTGTTAGAGATCTTCTACCAGTATGTTGTTAGAGATATTCTACCATTCTGTTGTTAGAGATCTTCTCCCAGTCTGTTATTGGAGATCTTCTATCAGTCTGCTGTTGGAGATCTTCTACCAGTCTGTTGTTGGAGATCTTCTACCAGTCTGTTGTTGTAGATCTTTTACCAGTCTGTTGTTGGAGATCTTCTACCAGTCTGCTGTTAGAGATCTTCTACCAGTCTGCTGTTAGAGATCTTTTACCAGTCTGTTATTGGAGATCTTCTACCAGTCTGTTATTAGAGATCTTCTACCAGTCTGCTGTTGGAGATCTTCTACCAGTCTGCTGTTAGAGATCTTTTACCAGTCTGTTATTGGAGATCTTCTACCAGTCTGCTGTTGGAGATCTTCTACCAGTCTGCTGTTGGAGATCTGCTACCAGTCTGTTGTTAGAGATCTTCTACCAGTCTGCTGTTGGAGATCTTCTACCAGTCTGCTGTTAGAGATCTTCTAACAGTCTGTTGTTGGAGATCTTCTACCAGTCTGTTGTTAGAGATCTTCTAACAGTCTGTTGTTAGAGATCTTCTACCAGTCTGTTGTTAGAGATCTTCTACCAGTCTGTTGTTAGAGATCTTCTACCAGTCTGTTGTTGGAGATCTTCTCCCAGTCTGTTATTGGAGATCTTCTACCAGTCTGCTGTTAGAGATCTTCTACCAGTCTGTTGTTGGAGATCTTCTACCAGTCTGTTGTTGGAGATCTTCTACCAGTCTGTTGTTGGAGATCTTCTACCAGTCTGCTGTTGGAGATCTTCTTCTGCTGTTACAGTTATTCTACCAGTCTGCTGTTGGAGATCTTCTACCAGTCTGTTGTTGGAGATCTTCTACCAGTCTGCTGTTGGAGATATTCTACCAGTCTGTTGTTAGAGATCTTCTACCAGTCTGTTGTTAGAGATCTTCTACCAGTCTGTTGTTGGTGATCTTCTACCAGTCTGTAGTTGGAGATCTTCTACCAGTCTGTTGTTAGAGATTTTCTACCAGTCTGCTGTTGGAGATCTTCTACCAGTCTGTGGTTGGAGATCTGATCTTCTACCAGTCTGTTGTTAGAGATCTTCTACCAGTCTGTGGTTGGAGATCTTCTACCAGTCTGCTGTTAGAGATATTCTACCAGTCTGTGGTTGGTGATCTGATCTTCTACCAGTCTGTGGTTGGAGATCTTCTACCAGTCTGTTGTTGGAGATCTTCTACCAGTCTGCTGTTAGAGATCTTCTACCAGTCTGCTGTTAGAGATCTTTTACCAGTCTGTTATTGGAGATCTTCTATCAGTCTGCTGTTGGAGATCTTCTACCAGTCTGTTGTTATAGATCTACTACCAGTCTGTGGTTGGAGATCTTCTACCAGTCTGTTGTTGGAGATCTTCTACCAGTCTGTTGTTGGAGATCTTCTACCAGTCTGCTGTTAGAGATCTTCTACCAGTATGTTGTTAGAGATATTCTACCATTCTGTTGTTAGAGATCTTCTCCCAGTCTGTTATTGGAGATCTTCTACCAGTCTGCTGTTGGAGATCTTCTACCAGTCTGTTGTTGGAGATATTCTACCAGTCTGTTGTTAGAGATCTTCTACCAGTCTGTTGTTAGAGATCTTCTTCCAGTCTGTTGTTGGTGATCTTCTACCAGTCTGTAGTTGGAGATCTTCTACCAGTCTGTTGTTAGAGATTTTCTACCAGTCTGCTGTTGGAGATCTTCTACCAGTCTGTGGTTGGAGATCTGATCTTCTACCAGTCTGTTGTTAGAGATCTTCTACCAGTCTGTGGTTGGAGATCTTCTACCAGTCTGCTGTTAGAGATATTCTACCAGTCTGTGGTTGGTGATCTGATCTTCTACCAGTCTGTGGTTGGAGATCTTCTACCAGTCTGTTGTTGGAGATCTGCTACCAGTCTGCTGTTGGAGATCTTCTACCAGTCTGCTGTTAGAGATCTTTTACCAGTCTGTTATTGGAGATCTTCTATCAGTCTGCTGTTGGAGATCTTCTACCAGTCTGTTGTTATAGATCTACTACCAGTCTGTGGTTGGAGATCTTCTACCAGTCTGTTGTTGGAGATCTTCTACCAGTCTGTTGTTGGAGATCTTCTACCAGTCTGCTGTTAGAGATCTTTTACCAGTCTGTTATTGGAGATCTTCTACCAGTCTGTTATTAGAGATCTTCTACCAGTCTGCTGTTGGAGATCTTCTACCAGTCTGCTGTTAGAGACATTCTACCAGTCTGTTGTTAGAGATCTTCTACCAGTCTGTTGTTGGAGATCTTCTACCAGTCTGTTGTTGGAGATCTTCTGCCAGTCTGTTGTTGGAGATCTTCTACCAGTCTGCTGTTAGAGATCTTCTACCAGTCTGCTGTTAGAGATCTTTTACCAGTCTGTTATTGGAGATCTTCTACCAGTCTGTTATTAGAGATCTTCTACCAGTCTGCTGTTGGAGAACTTCTACCAGTCTGCTGTTAGAGATCTTTTACCAGTCTGTTATTGGAGATCTTCTACCAGTCTGTTATTAGAGATCTTATACCAGTCTGCTGTTGGAGATATTCTACCAGTCTGCTGTTAGAGATCTTCTACCAGTATGTTGTTAGAGATATTCTACCATTCTGTTGTTAGAGATCTTCTCCCAGTCTGTTATTGGAGATCTTCTATCAGTCTGCTGTTGGAGATCTTCTACCAGTCTGTTGTTGGAGATCTTCTACCAGTCTGTTGTTGTAGATCTTTTACCAGTCTGTTGTTGGAGATCTTCTACCAGTCTGCTGTTAGAGATCTTCTACCAGTCTGCTGTTAGAGATCTTTTACCAGTCTGTTATTGGAGATCTTCTACCAGTCTGTTATTAGAGATCTTCTACCAGTCTGCTGTTGGAGATCTTCTACCAGTCTGCTGTTAGAGATCTTTTACCAGTCTGTTATTGGAGATCTTCTACCAGTCTGCTGTTGGAGATCTTCTACCAGTCTGCTGTTGGAGATCTGCTACCAGTCTGTTGTTAGAGATCTTCTACCAGTCTGCTGTTGGAGATCTTCTACCAGTCTGCTGTTAGAGATCTTCTAACAGTCTGTTGTTGGAGATCTTCTACCAGTCTGTTGTTAGAGATCTTCTAACAGTCTGTTGTTAGAGATCTTCTACCAGTCTGTTGTTAGAGATCTTCTACCAGTCTGTTGTTAGAGATCTTCTACCAGTCTGTTGTTGGAGATCTTCTACCCAGTCTGTTATTGGAGATCTTCTACCAGTCTGCTGTTAGAGATCTTCTACCAGTCTGTTGTTGGAGATCTTCTACCAGTCTGTTGTTGGAGATCTTCTACCAGTCTGTTGTTGGAGATCTTCTACCAGTCTGCTGTTGGAGATCTTCTTCTGCTGTTACAGTTATTCTACCAGTCTGCTGTTGGAGATCTTCTACCAGTCTGTTGTTGGAGATCTTCTACCAGTCTGCTGTTGGAGATATTCTACCAGTCTGTTGTTAGAGATCTTCTACCAGTCTGTTGTTAGAGATCTTCTACCAGTCTGTTGTTGGTGATCTTCTACCAGTCTGTAGTTGGAGATCTTCTACCAGTCTGTTGTTAGAGATTTTCTACCAGTCTGCTGTTGGAGATCTTCTACCAGTCTGTGGTTGGAGATCTGATCTTCTACCAGTCTGTTGTTAGAGATCTTCTACCAGTCTGTGGTTGGAGATCTTCTACCAGTCTGCTGTTAGAGATATTCTACCAGTCTGTGGTTGGTGATCTGATCTTCTACCAGTCTGTGGTTGGAGATCTTCTACCAGTCTGTTGTTGGAGATCTTCTACCAGTCTGCTGTTAGAGATCTTCTACCAGTCTGCTGTTAGAGATCTTTTACCAGTCTGTTATTGGAGATCTTCTATCAGTCTGCTGTTGGAGATCTTCTACCAGTCTGTTGTTATAGATCTACTACCAGTCTGTGGTTGGAGATCTTCTACCAGTCTGTTGTTGGAGATCTTCTACCAGTCTGTTGTTGGAGATCTTCTACCAGTCTGCTGTTAGAGATCTTCTACCAGTATGTTGTTAGAGATATTCTACCATTCTGTTGTTAGAGATCTTCTCCCAGTCTGTTATTGGAGATCTTCTATCAGTCTGCTGTTGGAGATCTTCTACCAGTCTGTTGTTGGAGATATTCTACCAGTCTGTTGTTAGAGATCTTCTACCAGTCTGTTGTTAGAGATCTTCTTCCAGTCTGTTGTTGGTGATCTTCTACCAGTCTGTAGTTGGAGATCTTCTACCAGTCTGTTGTTAGAGATTTTCTACCAGTCTGCTGTTGGAGATCTTCTACCAGTCTGTGGTTGGAGATCTGATCTTCTACCAGTCTGTTGTTAGAGATCTTCTACCAGTCTGTGGTTGGAGATCTTCTACCAGTCTGCTGTTAGAGATATTCTACCAGTCTGTGGTTGGTGATCTGATCTTCTACCAGTCTGTGGTTGGAGATCTTCTACCAGTCTGTTGTTGGAGATCTTCTACCAGTCTGCTGTTGGAGATCTTCTACCAGTCTGCTGTTAGAGATCTTTTACCAGTCTGTTATTGGAGATCTTCTATCAGTCTGCTGTTGGAGATCTTCTACCAGTCTGTTGTTATAGATCTACTACCAGTCTGTTATTAGAGATCTTCTACCAGTCTGCTGTTGGAGATATTCTACCAGTCTGCTGTTAGAGATCTTCTACCAGTATGTTGTTAGAGATATTCTACCATTCTGTTGTTAGAGATCTTCTCCCAGTCTGTTATTGGAGATCTTCTATCAGTCTGCTGTTGGAGATCTTCTACCAGTCTGTTGTTGGAGATCTTCTACCAGTCTGTTGTTGTAGATCTTTTACCAGTCTGTTGTTGGAGATCTTCTACCAGTCTGCTGTTAGAGATCTTCTACCAGTCTGCTGTTAGAGATCTTTTACCAGTCTGTTATTGGAGATCTTCTACCAGTCTGTTATTAGAGATCTTCTACCAGTCTGCTGTTGGAGATCTTCTACCAGTCTGCTGTTAGAGATCTTTTACCAGTCTGTTATTGGAGATCTTCTACCAGTCTGCTGTTGGAGATCTTCTACCAGTCTGCTGTTGGAGATCTGCTACCAGTCTGTTGTTAGAGATCTTCTACCAGTCTGCTGTTGGAGATCTTCTACCAGTCTGCTGTTAGAGATCTTCTAACAGTCTGTTGTTGGAGATCTTCTACCAGTCTGTTGTTAGAGATCTTCTAACAGTCTGTTGTTAGAGATCTTCTACCAGTCTGTTGTTAGAGATCTTCTACCAGTCTGTTGTTAGAGATCTTCTACCAGTCTGTTGTTGGAGATCTTCTCCCAGTCTGTTATTGGAGATCTTCTACCAGTCTGCTGTTAGAGATCTTCTACCAGTCTGTTGTTGGAGATCTTCTACCAGTCTGTTGTTGGAGATCTTCTACCAGTCTGTTGTTGGAGATCTTCTACCAGTCTGCTGTTGGAGATCTTCTTCTGCTGTTACAGTTATTCTACCAGTCTGCTGTTGGAGATCTTCTACCAGTCTGTTGTTGGAGATCTTCTACCAGTCTGCTGTTGGAGATATTCTACCAGTCTGTTGTTAGAGATCTTCTACCAGTCTGTTGTTAGAGATCTTCTACCAGTCTGTTGTTGGTGATCTTCTACCAGTCTGTAGTTGGAGATCTTCTACCAGTCTGTTGTTAGAGATTTTCTACCAGTCTGCTGTTGGAGATCTTCTACCAGTCTGTGGTTGGAGATCTGATCTTCTACCAGTCTGTTGTTAGAGATCTTCTACCAGTCTGTGGTTGGAGATCTTCTACCAGTCTGCTGTTAGAGATATTCTACCAGTCTGTGGTTGGTGATCTGATCTTCTACCAGTCTGTGGTTGGAGATCTTCTACCAGTCTGTTGTTGGAGATCTTCTACCAGTCTGCTGTTAGAGATCTTCTACCAGTCTGCTGTTAGAGATCTTTTACCAGTCTGTTATTGGAGATCTTCTATCAGTCTGCTGTTGGAGATCTTCTACCAGTCTGTTGTTATAGATCTACTACCAGTCTGTGGTTGGAGATCTTCTACCAGTCTGTTGTTGGAGATCTTCTACCAGTCTGTTGTTGGAGATCTTCTACCAGTCTGCTGTTAGAGATCTTCTACCAGTATGTTGTTAGAGATATTCTACCATTCTGTTGTTAGAGATCTTCTCCCAGTCTGTTATTGGAGATCTTCTATCAGTCTGCTGTTGGAGATCTTCTACCAGTCTGTTGTTGGAGATATTCTACCAGTCTGTTGTTAGAGATCTTCTACCAGTCTGTTGTTAGAGATCTTCTTCCAGTCTGTTGTTGGTGATCTTCTACCAGTCTGTAGTTGGAGATCTTCTACCAGTCTGTTGTTAGAGATTTTCTACCAGTCTGCTGTTGGAGATCTTCTACCAGTCTGTGGTTGGAGATCTGATCTTCTACCAGTCTGTTGTTAGAGATCTTCTACCAGTCTGTGGTTGGAGATCTTCTACCAGTCTGCTGTTAGAGATATTCTACCAGTCTGTGGTTGGTGATCTGATCTTCTACCAGTCTGTGGTTGGAGATCTTCTACCAGTCTGTTGTTGGAGATCTGCTACCAGTCTGCTGTTGGAGATCTTCTACCAGTCTGCTGTTAGAGATCTTTTACCAGTCTGTTATTGGAGATCTTCTATCAGTCTGCTGTTGGAGATCTTCTACCAGTCTGTTGTTATAGATCTACTACCAGTCTGTTATTAGAGATCTTATACCAGTCTGCTGTTGGAGATATTCTACCAGTCTGCTGTTAGAGATCTTCTACCAGTATGTTGTTAGAGATATTCTACCATTCTGTTGTTAGAGATCTTCTCCCAGTCTGTTATTGGAGATCTTCTATCAGTCTGCTGTTGGAGATCTTCTACCAGTCTGTTGTTGGAGATCTTCTACCAGTCTGTTGTTGTAGATCTTTTACCAGTCTGTTGTTGGAGATCTTCTACCAGTCTGCTGTTAGAGATCTTCTACCAGTCTGCTGTTAGAGATCTTTTACCAGTCTGTTATTGGAGATCTTCTACCAGTCTGTTATTAGAGATCTTCTACCAGTCTGCTGTTGGAGATCTTCTACCAGTCTGCTGTTAGAGATCTTTTACCAGTCTGTTATTGGAGATCTTCTACCAGTCTGCTGTTGGAGATCTTCTACCAGTCTGCTGTTGGAGATCTGCTACCAGTCTGTTGTTAGAGATCTTCTACCAGTCTGCTGTTGGAGATCTTCTACCAGTCTGCTGTTAGAGATCTTCTAACAGTCTGTTGTTGGAGATCTTCTACCAGTCTGTTGTTAGAGATCTTCTAACAGTCTGTTGTTAGAGATCTTCTACCAGTCTGTTGTTAGAGATCTTCTACCAGTCTGTTGTT